>CM072860.1:13677500-14277500 GCA_036937835.1 Pampus argenteus
TCATTTTTATTGCCTCAAATAACACCTTATCTGGAAATCCATGTTTGGTCATACCAAGTATTGTTCTTCGCCTCACCAAACATCCAAAATGGATGGAACATGTTTTCTGAATTTCTTCAAATACAATCTTTTATTAATTTTGTGCCAATATTTGAGGTCTATACAACTAATGGGCATGACAATATTAGCAAAAAAAGCTAGTAAGAACATGAAAACAGTAAATAGTAGGGGTGTGACGAGAGATTTGTTGTCCAACAAGCAGCCGGAAAACACATGCATAACTATTTGCGACGCCCCCGCCACTTTTAAATTGTGATCCAACAAGCAGCCGAATGACGTCGGAAAACAATGACGTCGGAAAACAATGACGTCGGAAAACAATGACGTCGGAAAACAAAAAAACAAAGTTAAATAAAAGTCTGTTGTCCAGGCATTCATATTTGTAATTTAGTTTTCTTAAAATCTCGTCTCGTCTCGTGAACTGAGTGTCTCGTCACACCCCTAGTAAATAGCTTAATGTATGACCATTTAGTGTACAGAGTGCCAATGTCCTTCCATGCTCCCTTCATAGATAAATACACCGATGTTCATGCGCTGAATCAACTGTCTATTTTAAAGTCAACATTTCTGCATTTTCCTGGTAGATCAATTCAACATCTATCATAACAGGCTTCAACACTGGGTCTGTAAGTGTTCAAATGTATCCAGATAGATTCTGCTTCAATGCAGCAACTCATTTAGAATAATCTAAATGATTAGAATAAGATTAGAATAATCTAAATGATTAGAATAAGATTAGAATAATCTAAATGATTAGAATAAAATTAGAATAATCTAAATGATTAGAATAAAATTAGAATAATCTAAATGAGCCCCCAAGTACAACATAGGCCAGACAAAGGCACCAATCTATCTTCAGCATTCCTCTTACACATGATAAACCTCTCTTGTCCGCTTTCAGTTTCATTTGATCGGAATCCCAGAACAAAACTGTCTTTGTAAAGCCTCTAATTTCTATCAACATTAATAGTCATACAGGAAGAGACTAATCATAGAAGGCCTGAAAAGTGATCGCATCAACATTTACAGTAAGAACCAATGCAGCAAGTTCATGCCAGTCAAGCACACATGTGAGCAAAAAAACAACCACTAACAACCACCACAGACTCCCGATCTGTCAAACTGTGTATGAGTAGATATGATTGAGAACCAGCGTCACACCAAACGCTCCTCATGCGCAGACACAGTCTATGACCTGCTGTATCGTAGTCAGGTAAAGAAAACCAACAGAAAGTAGAATCTCTTAAAAATTGCATGAAATATGTTTACATATATTAACAAACTACGTTTTGTTCAAGTCAAAATATGTTTCAACTTTTCCGTTTATGTAGAATTACCACCAAAATCTTTGCATGAGAAGATTTTTATTTTTTTATTTTTTTAAATAGCAAGTCTGCCTTTCAGATGACGAATCAAGTCCCTCCTGATGTTAAAGGATGCATCTGTTGTTATTGTCACGTTAACAAATCCCATAAAAAGAACGAAACAATGTGTTCGTCTGCCTCTCAATACTTCCTGACTTCTCTAACCTTTCTGTGACTTTTAGCCCACTGGTTCCTCCTGAAGATGTAAATCTTTTAAAACAGCTCACAAATACAGCTCACCCCCCCACCCCCACCCCGCCAGACTGTTGATCAAATGTTACTCAAACAGGAGTTAATCTTACATTTGTTTGTTTGGACTATTTTAACATTTGCACATTTGGTGCTCTAGTGAGTATTTCTGGCAGCAGGATATAGTGTGTGGGTTTGAGTTCAAATAAATTACAGTGTGTGTGTTTATGCTAATGAAGGAACATGTCACCTAGAGTAACAGTGTGGCTTACTGATTTGTGTTTTTAATACTTTTATCTGTCTTGTACGTATTCCAGCTTCATGAAAGTGCTTGTTCTTTAGCAACAGAACATGAAAATAACTCAACAACCATTCGGTTGGTTGCAATCTGCTCACTGCTACATGCCACTAAATGCTACACACTGGTCCTTTAAAAGGTTAACATAACACTAACTTTTACTATAATAACTACCATGATTATGACTTTTTTTTACATCTTGTCTGCCTTATGACAACAACCATCTAGAGAAATTTAAATTATGAGTGAAACGATTATAGAAATATTTTCTGAACAAAACTTCTAGTTTTATAGATACAAAATAAACAAAGTCAGTACATGAGAAATATAGTATATAATATGCATGTAAAAAATGACATTCAGAAATAAAAATGGTTTTAAGAGATGATTTTTAACATTTTCATTTTTAACCTTTCACAGTTTCGAACAGTTTTTTCATCGTCCGTTTCACTGATATTGCTCTAACATCATCAGGCTCAAGTGTGAGACCACTTGAGGACAGGAACAGTATCTAGTCAGAGTCACAGGAGGCCACGGATCCAAACTAATTAGAGGGTTGAACGCATGAGCTCAGAGCAGTTTCCTCTTAATAATAGCCATGGAATGAGCGTCCATTGAAAACCCACACAATCACATGTCCAGAGATGTCACCCTTGACTCACCAAACCCACCAACAGCAGCAGAGTGGGAGGTCATAATGTGTTACTGTCTGTTACTGTATGTGGTGCCGTTTCCCCATTCATAGCATACACACAGGTTTTACAGCCTCCGACTTAATTATTTTTGTTGAGTCTCATCACTCTCATCAGCTTGATTTAGTGTAACAGTGGGCGGCTGTTTTGGCCCCAAAAGACACTTAAATCAACTCAATCAACTAAAGCCGGCTGCTGCAGTTGCTGGAATTGAGAAAGAAAGGGCGATAGAACAACAAGCAACCCGGTGTAGAAAAAAATGGAAATGGCGTGAAATTACCGAAGTGACATTAGATTGTGGATGTGGATGTAAAGTAATGTTAGATTAGTTATACAAGTTACACTTCAGTAACAAAGTAAACCGGCATGCAATGGCAGATGTTGTGTTGTGGCGTTAAGTGATGTTGGATTAGCAACATGACGTTACCTACGGAAATGAAGCAACGTTAGAGAAGTTGTACGACAACTCGCAAAGCGGCGCATGAAACGGCAAACGTTACAGAAGTGACGTTAGATTAGTAACATGAATAACTGGCAGCCTGGTGCATGCAATGCAGATGTGACGTTAAATTAACAGTATCATATGTTGCTGAAGTCACGTGAAGTTAGTTATTAGTATTAGTTATTAGTATAGTATTTAGCAACACTGTGCACGCTATGGCAGACGTTACAGAAGTAGCAGTGGATTAGGCTGGCAACCCGGTGCTGGTAGACGGTAGACGTTGCTCACTTGTTGCTCACTTGTATTACTGGATTGATGTTAGATTAGTTGTATTAGTAATTTACAACATCAGATTAATTGTACTGTAACTGGAAACTCGGTACATGTAATTACAGATATTATTGAAGTAACTTTATATTAGTTGTATTGGTAACTCGGTGTGGTGAGAGGAAGGGGGGAGGGGGAGGGAGCATGCACATGGTGAAATACGAACTGATGATGATGCACAGTGTGTCTGTAGAAGCGGCGCAGGCTCTGTGATGTCACACATGACAACTCTGGCAGTGGTTGGCTCAGGTGAGGAAGCTGGAAGCGCTGAAGACTAGTAGATTGTTGGTGCTGCTGACTAGAGATGAACAGTCTGGCTTTATTGTCAATGCTGTTGAAGGGAATGCCTTTTCATTCCATCCTCTGTTTGTGGATGTGAAGACAGCTGGATTGAAGAGGAGTGAGCCATGGAGGCAGCTGATGGGGGCTGAGTTGAAGCCGACTGCGGCTGTGGCTACGCCTGTATCTTCTACGGTTGTTGGCCAACACAGACGGAACAGAGGAGGCCTAGGAACTGCTGTGAGGCCGGTATGTGCACCGCTGAGTGCCTCTGGGACGCTGTGGTCCGATTGCTCGTGGCAGAAGGAGACCAGCAGACTCTGCCGGTTTCAAGCAAGTCTTCATTTGACACGTATGGCTTGACTCTTTCCCAAAATGTTGGCATTTGTCCAAGTTTTTTTCATAATTTTTTAATAATGCAACCAAGCGATTCGGCGTGAAGCATAGTCTGTTGAGGATCTGACAGAAAACAGCTAATAACTGGTGGTAGCTTTAACTTTGTTGCTGGCATGACTACGATAAGCTACCTGACACAAGGCAAGAATGAGTGCAGAACACAAGACCGAAAGAGGAGGAGAGAGTTTGGTAGAGGATGGTTAAGGTGTGGTTCTGCTTTTGAAACTCGCTCGTGAAGCTTCAACTGATTCCGTGATAAGAGGTTTACTAGGCATATTCTCTTTTAAAAAAGATGCAATGGAGCCTGCTAGCCTGCTAGCCTGCTAGCCTGCTACGGGCACATGAATGAAGAAATTATTTAGGACTTGGAGTTATGAGATAAACACCTGAAGTCAAGAATAAGCCAGAAATCAAAGTTGCTCTTGAATAAAAGTTCAATTTATTCCGAAAGCTGATGAACACAACAGAGAAGTTTGATCATCTTATCCAGGAGCGTCACCTGTTCAGCGCTCTCCACCAGCATCACTGAAACACCATTCTGAAAGAATCCTGTTGATCCACCCAGCAGAGTTCCAAATCACCTCATTAACACACTGCATTACTTTCATGTGTCGCTCATCTGTACTGTATGTAGCAGGAGTGTCACAGCATGTCGCTGAATGTCCAGTCATCAGTATGTTTTATGTTGTACAGTATGTATAAGTTTGGTTTAGAGGTGATGCGTGTTGTCAATAAACTGCACTGCAAATAAACCAAAAACACATCACTTCCATCACAGAGGCCTCATGCCAAAAAAAAATATGAGAAGGCTGCAAAACAGGTTTCATCTGTAAAGAAGTCAGCCATGGAGATTTGTCTTTATGACTAGTTTGCAGAAACAATACAAATTCTTGTGTTGCTTCTGCAGGATGCACGAAGCACCGGGGCGGATTAACAGCACAGGATGTTTACATCCTGACACTCAAATCATCAAGTGAATCCAAGTGAGTTTTCTACTGAACACAGGTTTGAATAAAATTACTGCCATCTGCAAATAATTATTATCGTCTTCATTGATTAAACTGGTTTTGTAAACTGAGATAAATGTCCATCATAAGCTGCTAGAGCCTCCGGTTCGACCACAGCCCCAAACCCAAAATTATCGTAGAGGAAGATGAAAACCACAAGATATTCAACAGAGAATCTTTGCCATAAAAATGTGATTTTGCCAATCTTCTACTCAGAAGTGTTTTGCTAGAATAGAAGTATTTTGGACACACCTACTCATTCAAGGTTTTTATTTATTTATACGGCAACCATCTGGTTTGTGCTTACTGTTTTTGATTACTACATTATTCCATATGTTTTTTCATAGTTTGAATGCCTTCAGTAGCGTTCTACTTCTGTAGAAAATAGTACAAATCAAGAAAAACTCAAATGAGTGGGAGTGCCCAAACTTTGACTGGTACTGCATGTGGATTCATCTTCTTCATTAAGATAGAACCAGACAGTCATTTTTATCTATTAACCTGATTTTTCAGAAAGTGCATATCAATATTACAACATAAAATAATATTTTTTTTTCTGTGTTGTCTACCTCCATGAAATAATAGGAACCTCTGTAAAACACCAGAGTGTTACATGATACAAGCACACACACGTTTTTGGCTCAATTTCCCTAATATGGCTCTATGCCTTACATGAATTATTTCGTTTTCTAATCAGTGCTTATTGTTTTGACACTGTTGTGTGTGTAATCTGAAGGAGCATTGCAGATGAATCTCTTCCCATCATGCCTTCAGATGTAAAAACCTGTAGTTAATAATGACTTCTCTAAAAACACAGTTTCACCTTGGTGGCAGGAAGTGAAATGCGATGTTCATGAGCTGACTCGTCCTGGTGGAGGTTTGATTTCTGTCTGTCTGCCGCGGTGGAAAAACACAAGGAAATGTTTTCACTCACCTTAAACACATCTCCATAGGTGCCGCACCCAATCCTGTGGATTAACTGGTAGTCGTCCAAAGGGTCCAGGAATGAGACCCCTATCCTGTCCATGTCTGACACCTCTATGTGCTGCGGGTGAGGCTGGCGGGCTTTCTACTCACACATCACACATCACACATCACAGCTGCTGTTGTTGTTGTCGGACGAGAAACTGCTCAATGCGAACTAATTGCATCCGACTAATTGCCGGTGTATCGATCAGTTTGGAAGACACACAGGATCCACACTGACACGCTGACACATCCACACACACAGACACACACACACACACACACACACACCCACCACAGCGTCTGCGAACTAGCAGTCCCGAGTGGTGTCGCTGGAGTCATGAGCAAACGCCGTACACTGTAAAAAAAAAAAAAAAAAACAGCCTGGTTGTCTGTATGTTACACTGTTATGTTTCATATCCCTCTTCTGGTTCGTGTTAAGTTATATTTTTATGCCAAGAAAAATAAAAAAAAACCGGTTAGCGTTGATAAATAAATCATCCTGCAACATTATGACAGCCGGTTAAAATGTTTACTCCAGATTATGAGAAGATAATTCAATACGTTCAAGAAAAACCAAATCTCGACTTTTTATTTCACAATACTGGTTTGATAATCCTGATTTAAAAAGTCACATTTTATTCCGTCCCCAGGACATAACGTGAAAAGTATTCATATTCATATAATACATTATAACAACAAGCAAAGTGTCATAACTGCAACCTGAAGGTAAAACAATCAAGAACCATCTAGAAAGAAAACAGGATTTGAGTCTGCCCCCACTCTCACTTCACCATGAAATATGATTAGAATCATTCTCAAATCTTTATTTATTTTTTGTATATATTTTGTGACTATTTCCAATTTAACAAAGATGCATTTGGCATCATAGGAACTTCATATTATGTTAGTTAAAACACATTTTAGTCGAGGTTTGTTTCATGATCACCAGGAGGCGCATCATTGGAGTCTCCTGAAGATCAAATCCAGGTTTTCTGCCTCTGTTTGACTGAGACCATCAGTCTCAACGTACAGCCCTGTTACATAAATTATTTCTTCTATATTTTTTAACATAGTTTTGGTTAATCACTTGTGTTCTCATTCTATTAGCATTGATGCCATGTGGTATCATGTATTTACTGATAAGCGAAACTCAGTCCTTTTCCAGTTACTTTTATTACTCAAATGCAATCAACCTTGTAAAAAATAAATTAAATGGAAGAAAATATGTAAATGCAATCAATTAAGTGGCATGATTCTAGGACTGACTTATTATCATTTTGTTTTAAAAGGTCAACAGTGCCTTCCATGTATTCACTCCCTTTGCACCAAAAAGTTGGTCTCATCTGACCAGAGTACCTTCTTCCACATGTTTGCTGTGTCTCCTACTTGGCTTGTATATAAACAGGATTTTTTATGGTTTTCTTTCAGTAACAGTTTTCTTCTCGCCACTCTTCCATAAAGGCCAGATTTGTGAAGTGCACAACTAATAGTTGTTTTGTGGGTCTTTCTAGCTCCTCCAGCATTATCATTGGCTCTCCTTGCCCAATCCACCAGTTTAGGTGGACGGTCCTCTCTTTGTAGATTTGTTGTTGTGCCATATTATTTCCATTTTCTAACAATGGATTGAATGGTGCTCCATAAGATATTTTATAACCTAACCCTGTTTGTTCTTTTCCACAACTTTATCACTGACCTGTTGGTGATTCCTTGGTCTTCATGATGCTGTTTGTTTAGTGATGTTCTCTTTGAAGTCTGCCCAGAACATGTGTATTGAGATTAAACTGCACATAATTTAAGTGACTTCTGAAAGCAGCTGGTTGTACCTGATCTTAGTTAGAGATTTACACAGCAAATGGGTGAATCTCAGATTTTTATCAAAATTCAAATCAAATCAAATTTTATTTGCAAAATACATTTGTCTTGGAGGGCTTTACAATCTGTACAGGGAGTGACACCCTCTGTCCTTAAACCCTCAGTTCGAGAAAAAAAAACACCAAAAAAACTTTTAACAGGGGAAAAAAGGTGAAAGAAACCTCAGGAAGAGTCACAGAGGAGGGATCCCTCTCCCAGGACGGACAGACGTGCAATGATGTCACATGTACAGAACAAATCAACACACACATATTGTGCAATCGGAATAAATTACTACTTTTAGACACTATAGGAACCACAAGGAACCCAGCATCCTGAGAGCGCAATGTTCTAGAGGGGTAGTAAGGTACTATGAGCTCTTTTAGATATGATAGTGTCTGACTATGAAGAGCTTTGTATGTTAGGAGAAAAATTTTAAATTCTATTCTAGATTTAACGGGTAGCCAGTGTCGGGAAGCCAAAATGGGAGAGATGTGATCTCTGATCTTGGTTTCTGTCAGAACACGTGCAGCAGCGTTCTGAATCAGCTGCAAACTCTTAAGAGACTTATTAGAGCAGCCTGATAACAAAGAGTTACAATAGTCCAGCCTAGAAGTAACAAATGCATGGACTAGTTTTTCTGCATCTGCTTGAGATATGATGCGTCTCATTTTGGCAATGTTACGTAAGTGGAAGAATGCAGTCCTCAAAATTAGTTTTATATCATCATTAAAGGACAAATCCTGATCAAAGACAACTCCAAGATTTTTTACGGTGGAGCTGGAGGCCAGGGTGATCCCGTCTAAGGCTAAATCTCTGGAAAGAGAGTTTCTAAGGTGTTTAGGTCCAATTACCGATCCTTATCCTTAATGCATGCTTGGAGTTTAGTTAAGTGATTGGTTTCATCTTAGCAATGAAAGGTAATGGAGTGATTCCTAATAATGTTCCATAGAGGAAGCATATATAAACTGAATAAAAGTGGTCCTAATACAGAACCTTGTGGGACTCCATAAAAAACTTTGGTTTGCATGGAGTATTAATCATTAACATGAACAAATTGAGATTGGTCTAAGAAATATGACTTAAACCAGCCTAGGGCTGTTTATTTGATGCCAATTTCATATTCCAGTCTCTGTAAAAGAATCTGATGGTCAATGGTGTCAAATGCAGCACTAAGATCTAATAGGACAAGTACAGAGATGAGTCCTTTGTCTGATGCCATTAGAAGGTCGTTTGTAACTTTGAGTAGTGCGGTCTCTGTGCTATGATTCACTCTAAATCCTGACTGAAACTCCTCAAATAAGCTGTTTGTATGGAGAAAATGACACAACTGATTAGCTACGGCTTTCTCAAGTACCTTAGAGAGGAATGAAAGGTTTGATATCGGTCTGTAATTGGCTAAAACCTCTTGATCTAGAGTCAGCTTTTTAAGAAGAGGTTTAATTACAGCTATTTTAAAGGACTGTGGTATGTATCCTGATAATAAAGACAGATTAATCATATCCAACAAGGAAGGGCTAACTAGAGGTAATACATCCTTAAGCAGCCTGGTTGGGATGGGGTCTAGGAGACAGGTTGACGACTTAGATGAAGAAATTATTGAAGTTATTTGTTGAACGTCGACGGGAGAAAAGCAGTCTAAATATATATCAGGTTTTATAGCTACCGTTTTTCCAAACTTGCTGTATCAGAATTCAGATGAGTGCCTGTTGAGGGCAAAAGGTGATGAATTTTGTCTCTGATAGTTATAATTTTATCATTAAAGAAGCTCATGAAGTCATTACTAGTTAGACCTAAAGAAATAGATGACTCAATAGAGCTGTGGTTCTCTGTTAGCCTGGCTACAGTGCTGAAGAGAAACCTGGGGTTGTTCTTATTTTCCTCAATTAATGAGGAATAATAGGCTGTTCTGGCATTACGCAGAGCCTTCCTGTAGGTTGTAAGATTATTTTGCCAGGCTAGGCGAGATTCTTCTAGTTTAGAGGCACGCCATTTACGTTCAGATTTACGTGCCTCTTGCTTTAATTTGTGAGTATGCTGGCTATACCATGGTGCTAACCTCCTCTGTTTTATTCTCTTCTTTTTCAGAGGTGCAATAGAGTCAAGAGTTGTCCGTAATGAGTCTGTAGTATTATTAACGAGCTGATCTATGTGTGAGGGGCTACAGGAAGCTGCTGAGTCCTCTGTAACATTAAGACATGGCATTGAATTTAATACTGTAGTAATTGTTTCCTTAAATTTGGCTACAGCACTGTCAGATAAACATCTGCTGTAGGAGTTTCTGAAAAAAAGGCTTATAGTCCAGTAGTATGAACTCAAAGGTTATTAAAAAAGGTCAGATAAAATAGGATTATGTGGAAAGACTTTTAGATGATCAATTTCAATGTCATATGAGAGTACAAGGTCAAGAGTGTGATACAGACAATGAGTCGGTTTGTTTACACTCTGACAGAAGCCAATTGACTCTAACAAAGAGATAAATGCAGTACTAAGACTATCACTATGGTTGTCGACATGAATATTAAAATCACCTACGATAATAACTTTATGTTTTAACGATCAAGCCTGATGCAAATTCTGCAAATTAAGTACCTGGAGCTCGATATAATATAACACATAAAATTGGCTGTAATGTTTTCCAGGTTGGGTGAGTAAGGCTAAGAACAAGACTTTCACATGAATTATAATTTAGTTTAGGTTTAGGATTTATGAGTAAACTTAGGATTTATGAGTCAAAATGGCTCCAACTCCACCACCTCCACCAGTACTTCAAGGAATATGAGTATTACAATGACTGGGGGGAGTGGATTC
The DNA here is from genome assembly GCA_036937835.1 of Pampus argenteus. Taxonomy (NCBI): domain Eukaryota; kingdom Metazoa; phylum Chordata; class Actinopteri; order Scombriformes; family Stromateidae; genus Pampus; species Pampus argenteus. The sequence goes on from CM072860.1 coordinate 13,688,186, forward strand.
ATTTAAACTAACATATTCATCCTGCAGCCAGGTTTCAGTAAGGCAGAATAAATTTAAAAATTAAATATCATAATCAGATATTAATTCATTGACTAAAACAAATTATTTGTCAATAATAAAAAATAAAAAATTCCCACCTACATCAAAAATAAGGGCTATTTTATGTTGTTCCAGTTCCTAAAAAGTCATGATTTAGACCTATAACTGCTAATATTGATTAGTATTAATAGATTGTCTTATAATTTGCATTTGGTATTACATAATATTTATTAAAATGTATTAATATTCACAGTATCATATAATTATGGATAAACAATTGTGAAAATGTTGATTTTAAAAGTAAAAATTTAAAGTGTCAAGTATTAATATATAATATTGAGCAAATTATATTTATATGTTCAGGATACATATATGTTCATGCCACTGGTTCTGTGCTCAGACAAACACCAAAGTTTTCACTTTCAGTTGCTATCTGTCTTCCTCTTTTATGATCTAGTCTTCACACTAAATTGTTACAAAATAGAAAAGCAGATATCTTTAGCTTTCCTGCATGATATAGAAGACAGCATGCAGTATTTCCTGCACGTAGGGCGTGCTGAAACAGTGTTTCTTTACAGTGTATAGCTTTTACTTGCAGATCTGTCACCTGTAAACCTGTGTCCGTATACATTTAAGACTCATCAGACCTCATTACATTCTCTTTTTATCAGGTCTTTATTACTTGCAGATACAAAAACAAGAACAAAAACCACAAGTCATCAAGCAAATACGTTGTAGCAGGGCCACCTAATGTGGCTCTGTCTTAACAGTGCATGGTCTTTCTGGTCTTCTCTAATCATTAGAAACAGGCCTAGCTCAGCTATCCTCTAAACTAAGGGCCACCTACTTTAGAAAAGAACAAAGGCAAAGTAAGGCAACATAGAGCTAGCAAGAAAGAAGCTGTCGATAGAGCAGGAGTGGACAATGTTACACAGTAACTATCCTAAATTACACACTTCCAAGGCTTCAGTCATGAACAGGTTCCTAATGGTACAATTTGATAGATATATACACATCTGTGTGATGAATTCTGGTCATTCTCATTACTTTGGCTTCAAAGTATGCATGGAAGTCAATGAGAAGTTGGTCAGTGTGCAACTGGCTGCCAGTGAAACAAATTAATCATGAGTGAATGGTTACAATCGATCGCACAAGGCAGCTCTCAAAAAAAAAAATCTGTTTGATTCTGGCTTTAGTTCAATAAAAACTGAATGACATGTTCAAGCCTTCAGTTCAAACCTGATATGTGATGCTTGACTCAAGATCATTTGTGCAAGTCAAATATATTGCTCGGAACTACGAGGATATTGACTGAGGGACCTCTGGATAAAAACACTGGTAAAAAGGTTAACAAATAAAAGCGAGGTTAATCAGGTGTCCATGTTTCTCTTCACAGTATGTCTCACAATCTTGAGAACTCCTACAACAATCGGAATGTCTAGAGTGATTTGCGCTGCCGCTTCATGAAGGACATGGAGTAATCCCCGGCCGGCGTGCTCTTCTGCCTCTTCATCTGGACCTGTGACTGGGCAGTGAGCTGCAGCTTGATGGCGCTAGAGTTCACCTTGGCTGCACACAGCAGCTCCTTCATCCCCTTCATCTTTTCGCTTTGAAAGGCGACTACTGGGCCAGCTGAGGAGGGGGACACCTGCTGCACGGGCGAGGGAGAGGGTGAGGGTGAGGATGCAGAGTCCAGGCTGGGGGACTTGGGTTTTCCTTCAGCATCCCCACCACGCAGGCTCTGGGAGGAATGGCGGCGGCCCCCTGCTTCTCCCACCTTCTTGGGCTGGGCTGCTGTTGTTTGGGAAGCCGGGGAGGTGGGAGCAGCAGGAAGGGAGGAACTCTGCTCCTCTAGCTTCGACTCCCTCCTAGGACCTCGTCTGCGGCCCTCCCGGGGGTCCTCGCTGGACTGATCGTCATCATCCTGAGACTCCAACTCTTTGATGATGATGGACACTTTCTGACGCACCTTTGGAATCAGACAAACACATTTTAGCTCCACAGAGGATATCAGCAACCTTTGAAAATTAAATGCCTTGCTGTCAAGACCTCAACAAACTAAATTTTAAAAAAAAGCATAATAGGGCTGTTTTAAATCAATCACAAAATTAATATGGCTATCCTTCCAATACTAGTATGAATCTCCATATAACAAACTATACTAAATCACATGTATTAAAAACAAAAGTTTCATGCAATGAACTGTATTCAACTGTTGCATTATATGAAACAGTACATTGTTCAGCTTCTATGCTGGTACTCCTGTCTGCTTCTCCACACTGCATACATGTAAACCACAATCTACTGACTATGCATAGTACCTCATATAACCCAACTTAAAATAAAACTACTCGTTTAATGTGTACAACACAAATGACTTCATCACTTTTATGATAAAACAACATGAGGCGTGGCTTCTGCACACTGTGTTAGTGGCTGGCTGGAGTCGCTATGAAGTTCAAAGCAGAGCTATTTTAGGTTTCTCACCTGTGCATCAAAGCGGCTCAGAGACTGGACGAGGTAGGTGGCCCAGCCAACATGAAGGACTGGGGTGGGACTGCCCTCCTCCCATTTGCAGATTCCGTCATAGAAGCGCAGCAGGTGGGCAAAGCATTCTGGGTCCTGGAGTGCTGAGAAGGCTGCTGCTTGCTTGGGGTGCTCCTGAAATAAAGTTCAAAATAAGTCAGAGAGAACACATCTGGTTTGGCCTTATATTGAATGCATCATACTGTGAACAGGCTCTTAATCTAATTGCACAATTCCACAATTGTCTGTTCTGTGGATGTATAACCATTTTTATTTATTGCAAGCTTTAAAACGATGTAAAGAATCCTGTGTTCATGTAAAACTAATTAGTGTTACTGGGTGAAGTAAGTTTTCCAGTTTCGTTGTGCTTAGCTTCATATGAAATAACAAACCTGAAACAAATTAGGAGACATTTGTTCTGTGGAAACATTAAATATGTCCTTTAAGGCTTCATGGGTACAAAACCCACATCAATCAGAAATTTTCACTGTAGCTTTATTCCAATATTCAATTATTAGTCCAGGTTCAGAATTTAGATATACTGTTACTATTCTGCCTTTCACATGGAAACAAAGCTGTGAAATTCACCAGCTGTTCATATTGACTTTGATTGTATGTTTTGATCATGGTTATTTAATGCTTGGCAAATCAAGCACTCGCCTGGTTCCAAAAACACGTTTCTGACAGTGTCCTGGCTGTGCATCTCCTCTGCCATTGTTGTGTGGCGTGTATGCATACCCTTTAAAAAATAGTTTATGGGAAATGGATGCTTCATGTGAATTTTAGAGCAAATAAAACAAAAACAAATAATGTAAATCCCTTCAAGTAATCTAAAGACAGTCTTAAAGACAGTAACTGTATTCAGAGTACCACCAATTTAAACTTACTCACATAAACTCATTTCTATGCAACACTGTTACTTGTATTACGTTACCAACCAACTCTGGACATTCAGGTGTGTTATGCTGGTGGATGACGTAGCCTGGAGCTGCTAGCCTCCAGCAGAGATGAGGAGCTACTGAGGTCTGCTCCACACACCCAGCCCCAACCGATACTGACTCAGGTGACATTGTGATGTTTTTTTGAAGTAATGATTTTATTTGAAGTTTTTAAGTTTTGGGGTGCCAGCCAGGTCTCAGCCTGACAATTTAAAATTTAGTTACCTCATGAAAACCACACAAAAGATGCATAATTTCAGAACACAATTCCACAATTCATACAACCTTACACAGAAAGGTGAACAAACCATGTCAGACAAGTGATAACATTTCAAAGGCTTTATGCTACTTTCACATATGCAGTAATACTCCACACACCAACATGGAAAATTAGTGGCGTTCTCCCCTTAAGTCTGATCTGGTGCTTTCATCGTCCTCTGGCTGGAAATGCTTACCTTATCAGCTCCTTCTCCTCCCTCCCCTGTACTCTCTGCAGCAGCAGTGGTCTCCTTCAGCAGAGTGGGGATAACATCATTTGCAATGTCAAAGAACTCCTTATAGATCTCCTCATCCTCACGGAAATAGTTATAGCTGCAGAAACATGGGACAGAGGAAGATTTTTACAGTAAGAAGCGAGAAAGCCTGGATGTAGTCCACAAAATATGCCTTAGATTAGGATATGGTATGATATATGATCTTAGGTTTCTTCATCCACTGTGTGTGTGTGTTCAACCAGCCACTACAACATGAATTTTAGATCATTTTGTCAAACCTTCTGGGGCCTTCTAGGGTGGAATGTGGACCTGTAGCATGTTGATGTACCTATTGAGGCATTTCAACAGACCAGACATGGCAAAGAAGTGAACTCTGCTGCATAATCTACAAAGAATCTACTGTTATTCACTCACACGCATTTCCCCTTTGTATATGGTGCACAGGGGGAAAGGCCGAAATTGAACAATGGGGGAGCAGGAAAGGGAAGCTGATAGATGGTGAGGAAATGTGTTGTCTGCTGGTATTTTTAGCTGCTGCTCATGAACAGTGTGTTTAAATGGGAGGAGAGTGAAGCAGAGCTGGACTCTTCCTGGCTGAACCACCACACCCTCTCAAACTAACTGGCACTGGGCTTCTCTGTGGTGGATGTGTCACTGTCAGGAGCTGCCACATATCCAGAGAGGAAAACCGATGGATTTTTAAATCTCAACCAGAGCATTTAATTCAAGTGTCTCATCACCTCACTTTAACACTTCTGTTTTGAGATAAGATTTCTGACTAAATCTTATTATTTATCAGGTTTTTTTAGTCACATTAGTAAGAAATATATTTGCTTTTACTGCCATCTTGTGTTGGTTCCTAGTATCTGCAGTCATTTTCTAACTGAATATGCTGTGTTATAGCTTTAGGTGTCTGTTACAGAGTGAGTGATAATGCGTTCCTGATAGGATACATCACTGACAGTTTCGGGAGATGTAATTTGCATTGTATTATTTATTAGATAGAGTTGTTCTATAAAGTCTGGCAGTGCACTAGTATAGGAAGAGGGTTAGGGACGAGAGAGAGAGAGAGAGAGAGAGCTAGAAAATGTATTTAACCATGTGATGGTGCAGTTTTCATGTTAATGTAGCAGCACTCAGTTCAGACTTGTGTCATGTTGGGTTGTGTTTAAAGCTGCAGTAAATTAGTTGTCAACTATTCACTCACTTGCCAACTATAAGCAATTGATCATCAATTAATCATTTTGGAGACAATTTCTAAGAAAAATAGGCCAAATTCTCTGATTCTAACTTGAATATTTTCTGGTTTCTTTAGTCTTCTGTAATACACTAATGTGTAAAAACAGTGTGTACTCACTCCTGCATGACCTGAGCTGCCTTGGCCCAGGCCCTCAGAGCATCCCGCACATTCCTGTGCCTGTAGTGGAAACCAGCCAAGTACATGTAGGGGTAGATGTGCTCGTTGTTGTAGTGCTTTTGAGCAGAACTCACAGCCTGAGAGCACAGGAACACAGGAGAAATGCAACAATCATTTGTACCACCCTCATTACTTCCACTACAGAACCTTCAGGTCCTGTCACAGGCACGTAATGTTTCAACTAATTTAAAGGGCTCACATGAAACCCAGTGGACTGTCTACAACCAATACAGTAATACGACAGTCAGTTACAGTGCCTGACAAGCAGAGCTGACCCTGTCTGGTTGGTTTGGGTAAGTGCATGTCCACTTTATATGACTGTTTCCATAAAATAGTTATGAGTTGAGTTGAAAAGAAATATTGGTTTTACTAATGTGTATTAAAAAATAGTATAAAAAAATATATTAAAAAGGAATAATTCAACATTTTGGGAAACAGCCTGTAAAAACAAACTGCTGTGTGACGTGCTGAAGCCGTCTCTAAAGACTTACCTGGAGGTGGATTTTCAGTGGGTTCTCTTTGCCTGGGATTGGATCCTGGTCCTCGAGGTCTGCCAGAGTGCCCATGGCCATGGGATATCTGGTACATAGGACAGGACAGAAGGAGGAGGATACGGATTTCAACACAAACCGGTGAGACTTTCAGAGAAAATTAAATGTTTACATCACAGTCTTTGCCAACTTCACCAACACACACACACACACACACTCACCTGTCCAGGTCACCTCGTTCATATAGTAACCAGAGGAGTTTCTGTTTGGAAAAAAAAAGATGATGAAAAAGGTTCCAACAAAAGATAAATAAGTTAGGAATCAATGTCTTTCAGTGTATAGAGTTTAATAATATAGTAGAAGTATTATCTGCCAGAGACTTTACTAGTGCTGATTAAATATCTGAATGTGTCCATAAATGTTTTTCATGAACAGGAACACATCGCCTTTCCTTTCAGTGATTGTAAAAAAAAAACCCTGTCTTCTGTTGGTTTGCCAGTGGAAAGCTTTTAAAGTGAAGCAGCAGCAGGAAATGTTGGGTTCTAATTAGCAGTAAGTTAACACAGCTCCAGCATGTTAAATTAACCAAAAATCTGTCACACAAAATAGCAGTCTAGAAGTCTTACAAAACTGTTTTGTTTTTAATAATGAAACATGTCAAAATAAATGTGACGAATTGATCTCATGTTGAAAATTGCAGTTTGCATGTTGCAGTTTTGGTGAAGCAAGTTCCATAAACACAGGAAGGAAACTAAAGTCCAAAACACAACTACAAAAGTAGGCCGCAGCGGAAACACTTAGTTGGGTTTTTTTACTATGGATACTTTTTTTCTTAACTATACAAATTGAGGCTTTTCAGTGTATCTGCATTCCAATGAATTTTAAAATGTGTATTTGAAAGGAATACATACAAAATTCTTTTTGTGAATCTCTACAATGTAGGATGAAAGGAAAAATATTGATCACAAAGATATTGTCACTGCTTCCTCAAGCATCTAGTGTCAAACTGAAACTTTCCACGTGTGAGGTTAGGAAAAAAAACACAAGACAGATCTGTAACATCCCACTGTAGGCTATAAGCATTAGGTGTTCACCTGCTGTAGCTGCAAGAGTTCAGAGCTGTCTGTGTGCAGGTCCAGTGAGGGGTTGATGGCACAAACCATGAAGGCCACCTCCATGTTTCTGTCACATTTCATGTAGGAGCCCTTCAGATACAGCCAACTCTGAGGGACCATGTGAAACCATGAGATATTAACACCACAGCAAGTTCATATTATACACTACACATATGTATTTTGTATCCTGATCTTTGAATTAAGCATTGATGTGTTCAGGGGGAGTTTACTGTTAGGAAGCTGACAGTCACCTTCTCATTGACTCCTGCTGTGACTGTTTGTCCTCGTCGGTCTTCGTTACCCTTTCCATGCCAGGTGACCTCAGCTGTCTCTTCACCATTTTTGCTGAAAATTACCCAGGCGTGGTCCTCGGACAATGCCAGGTGGACATCCTTTAGACCCAGAACCTGGCAGGCAGCCACTACTGCAAACGCCACCCCAGAGCTGTCCAGTTTGGTACCTGGTTCAAATTTGTCAAAGACACATTTTAGCTCATTTGACATTAACTTTAGTTTGATGAAAGGTTATACATAATCAACATAAAAAACACCATGAAAATAATTTCCATCTAATACTTGGAATGTAGTACCAGTGATGAGACTGAAGAGGGACTGGATGTGGGCCCGGTCCTTGAAGTATGAGCGACTGAGACTGTTCCAGATCACGTCTGACACTTTCTTCACCAGCTCCCTGCTGGACCCTGCAGCAGTCCTCCGGTACTGAGACAGGTCCACAGCCCCACGGATCTGTGCAGTGAAGCGCTCGTACAGTGCAGAAATCATGCCCAGCTCCACTGTGGGAAAGCAGGAGTTGGGACAGTCGGGCTCCAGTGGTTCAAATCGTACTCCTGGAACGTTTATGGGGACAACCCGGTTCACAGCCAGGAAGTGTTCAACAAAGCCCAGGACCAGAGAGAGAAGGGCGAGGTCTGGCTCAGACTTGCGGAGCTCAGCATCAAACAGCTGAACCACACCATCGATCCCCCGTAGGGGAAAATGCTTCTTCTGGGCTGAGTGCAAACCCATTATGTCCACTGTCAGTCACTGCTCAGATGTTCTCCTCACCTGCAGTACTGTATGTTACAGAGTAGTCAGGTCAACTCAACGTCAAAAAACATCTGAAAAACTCTTAAAGATGCTGGTATTCTTTATCTTAAAAATAAAAAGCAACAATATGTTAGTGCATCTCTCACTACTTTCAAACTTTGTTAATATTACACAAACAGGAGGAAATTGTGCATTAGTTGAGGACTGTTTTCAGCAGTGGATGAATCCACATTTAGTGCTCTAAGAGTATTTCTGGCAGCAGGAGCGTATGTGTGGGATTGAGTCCAAATTACAGCGTGTGCTCATGGCAATAAAGAAACAGTGCTCTCACCAACAATTGTTTTTGGACAACAGAGTTCTACAGTACAGAGGAATAAAATACCTCTCTCACTCACTCACTCACACTCACACACACAGACAGTACTTCAATAATCAGTTATTAGTTTTACTATTTTCATGAGACCTATTTACAAGTAAATATAGATAAATATAGAATAAATTTGTGATTTTACCCTATACATTTAAACTTTTAAAAAACATCAACATATCCTTCTCAGTAATATGCTGTAAATGCTTAAAATGCTTGTCAAGGCCAATCACAGAACCATTCAATAAACGAATAAATTCAGCTTTGCACAGGAAAATCGATCTCTTGCGTCAATGCGTTCTTTGAAATAACACATCCCAAGATATAATAAACTGCTTTGACGTATTAAACACTGCTTACGCGAGTTTACACACAAATGTGTCCCTTGCAGGTAAGCAGAGCAGCATTTCTTGTCATACATTTAATCGTGCTTAGTACACTGTCCTCTAGCACCTGGTATTATTGCAGGTTAAACAAATAAAACACTAACTGACACTGCTGTGCTAGTTGCGTAACGCTAGTTACATCAAAGCCGCTAACACGGCTGTATGGCGCTGTGGTGGGCGGGGCACTCCCACTGCTTAGCACGTACATAGAATACTATGCTGCAGATAATACATTTTTGATGTTTGAGACAGCAACCAATATATCCAAATGTCTCCGCTGTCTCACATATACTTAGACTCTTTCAGTGTAGACCGAAATAATCCGTCCGTGTAATTAGTTTGCTAGCTAGATCGGCAGACGTAGGCTACCTAGCTAACTTTATTAAGTTAGGTTAACGTTAGCTGCCCATTTAGGCTTACTATTGGTGTTCATTAGCTGAATGAATATTACTTTGTCTAAATAAGTGTGAGGAAGTGCTGAAATTACGTACATCAGAAAGTGAGGCGCACGCTGAGACGAACAACCTGGGAGCCGGCTGGATGAATAACTGCTGTTGTCACAAGTAGCTAACAAGCTAACGAGCTGCTAGTTAGCTAAACTCACCACTTTTGGGTAACACTTATCCATCTAATACCTTCCCGAAATATATCACTTCAACGTGCCGCAACACTGAGCCACTCAAACCTCTTATCAACGTCAAATATGACCCATGTGTAAGAGATTACATACCAGTTCCTCACAGCCTCTACCACATGTTTTTGTTTGTGTCTCCCTTCTTTTGCCGCGCAGTTCAGTCTGCCGAAAGTCACTCCTGAGTGTGTAACCAATCTGTACGTTGCGTAATGGAGCTGATTTTATAACGATTTGTAGGTCGTAGTCAAGCACAGTTAAGCGCCGCTAGACCCATCCACAGTGGTTGTAGATCTAACCTACTGCACACACACAGTTTCCTCTCATGTATGCTGGGAAATGCAGTTCATACAATGTGAATTTGTGAACACCATCAACAGGGGGCAGCAGAGTACCCTTATAATGCTACAAAAAATGGAACAAGGGTAAACATTACATAATGGAAAACAGGTTCTAATAAAACGATTCAATTGAGAATTGCATTAAAGCGTGTTGGATAAATGTTTATATTATCACAAATATCTCTAACATCTGATAATCCAGTTAACCCAAATGCATAATTATTTAATTATGAATTATTTTGGTATTTACTCACAAAAGAGAACCTTCCATTCATATAATAGCTAATGGCCGAAATACAAAATGCCTTTTGTTCTTGCGCAGATATAACAATGGATATAACACGATGTCTTCCTATTGCACACTGTATAATAATAATAATTGTAATACAATATTATTATTATTATTATTATTATTATTATTATTATACTACGTATGTAATTACTACACAATTTATAATAGTAACTTTTATTATTTAATATTACATTTTATTATATTGTTTTGTTGTGTGCTGGACGGGGCTGTTGTGACACTCGGTATTTCTTATTTGTGTATCTTGTGTTCAGGAATATTCTTCCTGCTGCCTTCAGGTGCTGTCGAAAATGTCTACAACAGTCTTGTGAACTGTTAAAGAAAGTGGCAAATCCCATTTAATAGTGGAATTTACTGATATCACAGTTGTCAGAATGTATTTACAAGACAGAGTTATACTAATTTAATGTTTGTTTGTTTGTTACTGTAATTGAACACAAAGATCAGTTCTATTTGTGAGGTAGGAGCTCAGATGTAAAATCATACACGGAGACCTTGAATGTGTCTCTCCGCCCGACATGTTTTTGCCCTTCCTCCTTAGTCCGCCTTGTTTCCTTCCATCTCTGCCTCTCTCATTGCGCGGACGTTTGCGTTAAGGTGCGGACCAGAGCCCGCTCTTGGGGAAATTTGAGGAAAGTCAGGCGTCATATAACGTTTCACAGTCTAAGGACAGTTTAAAGCCATTGTAACTGAGACAACATCGCCTTTGTGCAGTTGCTTTGAAAGCTACAGTAAAATGGATCCAATGACTCAGTCCGCCCAGATATCATCGTCACAAGGGTTTGCCGATGGACACAATTCTGCTGCCAAAGAATCAAAAATATCTGGTAAGAAATAGTCTAACGTTAAGTTAGTTATCTTACGAATATGTTTACCGTTAATAACCATAACACGTGTATTTTGTTCTTATTAATATATATATTTATGTTTTCTTAGGTTTACGTCAAGTCCGTAACACCATTACTAAGAGCTGTAACGTTAGCCGTTGTGATGCAGACACCCCTTTCTTTTATTTTTGTCAGTAGTGGCCTGTTCGTGGTTAGTTAAAGCTTGTTTCAGCTGTAATGGGGAGTACCTGTGGTAGTGAACATGTCCTGACTCATGGCTACCAATCACAACCCTACATGTAGCAGTCTTTTTAAGGAGACAACGCCAAGCAAAACGTGCTTTATGAATGTCAGTATTATGTCGTCTTGCTAATGAACAGACGTATATGTAGCAGCCAGAGTGGTAGACCATGAGGTAGGACAATTAACTGAACAGGAGTCTATATTCGGCCAGCGAAATACAATTGTAGGACTAACGTTACTTCCTACTGATTAGCGTCATTAGCGCGGCTAATTCTGAAAAAAAAAGACTTTTTTTTTTTAATCAAAATACGGACTGCTTAGTGTTTTGGAAATAAGCCGAATTTAAATATATATCCTAATGATTGCTAATATAGTTTTACGTCAGGTTCTACAATGTGGGCATGCTTGTTCACGAGTAAATAAACATTACATGAGGGTTTTTACAATACATTTTTGGGTGACAAAGCGCTATTAGTGCTAAATGCTGCGATGCGCTGCACTGCAGATAACGTTGTTACTGGGCAACTGCCAATGAAGGCAGGACCTCTTAAAGGGGCATCACCATCTGCTATCATTCATTTCTATCTGATTACTGTCATCACTTTCATCAACGCAGTTTCTTTAGGTTTTCAGATTACGCAATCTATTCAAGTCCAATTAAAACAAAGGAACAGTGCTGTTTCCCAGGCTATTGTGTATGAGGGAGTGGCGGCGTCACCATCATTGAGTGAGCGCGTGTATGTTTGTTTGTTTGTGTGTGTGTGTATATATTAAGCTTTCTAATTTAAACTCTATGGCTCAATCAGTCACTACATGTGAGCCATTTAGAAATCATTCAAAATCCATGTTCTTTTAATCTAAAGGATTGTGGCGTCAACTGGATGTGGCAGGGTGTGGCACATGATGCCTCACTGAGTTTCAGTTTGCTCTTGAAGTTGGTGTCACACAGCAAAGCAAATGTTAAAAAAAATCTAAGAGATTTCAATACAAAATTCTTTTCATGCTTACCATCATGAGATGTATAATATGATGACACATTTGTGACAAAAATGAACAGATTATTGTTGTTATTATTTTACAATATGTCCCAGTAACTTGGCAGCCATGGTCAGTTTAGGTGCATTATGGTATTTTAATACAGGGAGTTCCTACTGCTTGAGGTTTTTAATCAACATGAAGTCCAGCGGTGGTTCACACAGCTGTGGCAAGGCAGCACAGGTATAATCTGTTGGCTTGATTTTGTCGGTCAACTATCATTTCTGAGGCAGACTGCAGAAAACATGGCTGTGAAAATACTCAGATGTTTATTTAAACATTATACGACAGATAACACGCATTGTCTTCCGCAAACCTTAGTGGTTACAGCACTGCTGAGTCACCTCAAAACATGGGCTTTGGGCCATTTAACTCTGCATTTACATCATATGGAAAGACCAAGTATGTAGTCCTACACCAAAATACTTTTAACATATTTGTTAAAATTAGTAATGTATGTTACTTTTTTCAACTTTCATACAAAAAACAATATGAAAATTAAGTGACTCATGGACCTATATTCATTTGAAATAAAAACAGCAAAATTAATTTTTTTTTTATTGCGAATTGAGTTCTCAGCTGGTTGTTTTAGCTGTACTGCAGGAGTGTTTGAAAATCTCTATTGTGTTGATTTGGTCAGTTTGACAGTTATTCCATATGATGTAATTGCAATATGAAAACAGGATGAGTTAGTAAAATGTCTGCTGAGTGCAGGAAAAATAGTCAAAGTCTGATGGCCACTATTTATTTAAGTAGCAGAGAGAACTTGGCTGGTAGTGGAAGTTTTATATCATATTTTAGGAAGAATTCTCACTTTTTCTTCTAAATCTTCTGTTCTCCATGTTTGCTAATTGACTTGATAAATTCAGCATCATATAGGCTACATTCACCACACAAATTCCATCAGTACAACAGAAATACTTAATTCAGTAATTGTTTCAAGTCAATTCCGCTTTTCTTTGTTTTGTGATCACCATTGAGCAACCGTCAATGAAACTCAACACTTCTTAGACAGATGTGTGTGACTTTAATGTGAAAGCATTAAAGCCTGCCATAGGAAAATGCTTAGACTGTAAAAAATAATGGACATAATCAAGGTGATCTCACCCATTATTTTGTGGAGTCCTGTTTTGAAGCCTTGAGTTCAGAGTTTTGACCATCGCCACCTTGTTTTTTTTTGGAGCCAGAAGTGTTCATGTTTGGAGTGTGGCGCTGGGGAGGAGTTCCTTAGGATCCAATGTTTCCCATTAATTACCTAGACTGTGACAGCCCACCACAGTTTCATAATGAAGCAAAAACATTTTTACACCTGACCTGTCAATTTTCCTGTTTTTCACAGGTTTCTCCCATATTTTCACCCCTTCTCCTGCTGTGTTCCCATTTCATAATTTCACCTGTAAATCTCTGGTACTTCCCTTTTGTATTTTTACAATTGTACACAGAGCTGTAGTGTAGACATGCACATAAAGGACATTCACCCTCCTCTCAAATTCTGAAAAACTTGCATCAGTTTACAGCGGCTCAGACTCGCTTCCTACAAAAATTTCTGTTGTAGCTTCAAGGATTGATTATTTTATTTAGTTTGAACACTGTATGGAATGCTTTTTACAGTTCACAGTAACGTTAATAATAATTAAAAGAATAACAATGAGAAAGTCTATTTAAATTGAAACATGTACAGGGAGTGTTGATTAACAATAGCTGAACAACTGACTAACTTTTTGTTAAAAAGAGAAGGTGAGAGCAGCAGAGTGGTATGACATGACTGATGGGTTTAGTGCTGGATATCTATGTACAGTTTCTGAATTTATTGTGTAATTCTAAGCCCTCTTAATGTGTTTGTATTAGCAATCAGCCGTTATTTGTTAGGTTTTTGGAATCCTGATCAATGGTATGCATCTTCTGAAAACACAAACTGACATCCCTGAGATATTGCCTCATCAAATTATTCTGTCAAATATATCATTAGTTATTTCTTTTATATCACCCAGCTCTTATTGTATTAGTAGGATTTTTATAGTGCTCTGTACTTGAATGACACAACCATCAGAAGGCCTGGCCAGCCTCTCTGTAGCTGTTTCCGTCTGTAGCTGAGCCCATTTAACTTGACTTGAGTGACACTAGTCACAGAGGAAGTGACACACTTAAAAATGAGGACCTAATTTCTCACTGCCTTGCATCAGATATTCAGCGGAAATGAGCCTTGGGATCCATTTTTATAATCCTCCTCTGTATAATCTGACAATCTGAAAAACAGTTTAAATTGTTTTTTGTCTGGATATTTTTGTAATGGGTACTTTAAGTTTGATATGATTTTTGGAGCAGTTGAACAGTAACAATACTTGCCTGTTCAGTGTTACAGCTGGCTCTGTGCTTGTATTTCCTCATAGGAATGTTCATGTAACATGGCCAAATTACTTTAGTTAATAATATTCTGAACTACGTACTCCTATCAATGAAAAATGAGTTACAAGCTGTTTCTTTTTTTTTCTGCTATGATCATTCTCATGAACTCAGTGAATGTTCGATATAGGTGCTCCTTGATAAACACTTAAACACACATGCAAAGCTTCAAAGCACATAGTTCTCTCTCGCTCTCTACCTCGCTCTACCCTTTCTACCTCGCTCTACCTCGCTCTACCTCTCTAATTATCTTCTTGGCTTGCCAAGACACTTTCCCCTTCTTCCACTTCCTGCTGGAGTGGACCATATCACTGGGAACCAGAGACAATCACATAGCCATCAGGAGTAGATGGTAGAGGATAGCTGGAGCTACAGGGCAAGAATGGCAGATCTCCAAGTTTGTGCATTTTTGTGTTATTTCCACAACTTGACATTAGTCACAGTACAGTTTACAGAAAGGTCCTTTTTGTGTGATTATTGTGACCTAACTTTATGTATCTATCAGACTTATTTATTTGTATTCATGTATAGTTTTTTCTTTCTTTTTTTTAAAGTATATTTGCAAATGCCTTAATTCTACCCACCACCAATTTGCCTCAGACAAGTTTGGAAACGCAAGTGAGAGTGTGTGTGAAGGTGTGGTGTTGAGCGGGTAAGAGCTGAGTGAATCTGAGAACAGGAATGGTGCAACACAACACCCCAACCTGCCTAGCCTGTACACACTCCAGTTAAACTGGACCGAAGGGAGACGCCACACCTCTCTGAGTAAACCTAAAACACACACACACTTTCGGTCCTTACTCATCAGTCAAGGAGTTTCTCTCATGGCATCCCCAACCCACCCATGTTGGCGTGAACTCTTAATGACTTACTCTTCGCCCGGATTGAGACAATATTCAGAATGGAAGATAGGGAAACACAATATTGGATTTTTCCTTTGCCGATATTCGATATGCCGATACTTCAATATCCAACTCATTTTGGCCAATACCGATATATGCACATACAGATAGATAGATAGATAGATAGATAGATAGATAGATAGATACTTTATTAATCCCAAAAACTGGGAAAATTTAAATTTGTTTCCATGTAAATGCAGAGAACATCAACACAAGTCTTATAACATAACTCGTAGCATATTATTATGCCTACTGTTATTGTGATGACCCACTGGCAGAAGCAGGCATAAAATACAATACTTTTCAAAATGTACACATTCACTATGTACGATTTGGATACTGTATTTATTTTTTATGTAATGTTTTCTTTACAAAACTGTAAGGTTCATCCTACTTAAAGGCTTGGATGGTGCTCTCCCTGAGACAAGCCTGACAATAGCCACAACCAGGGCAAATTTGACCTATTTCACAAGTTGCCAAGTAAATATAATCTCTGCCCACAAGGGTCATATGAGAAGTGCATATTGTAATAGTACAACTGTAATCTTACAATTAAAAGAACATAGTGTACTCTTTTGGGAGTTATACTTTATGGCTTTATCAAAAGACTGGAGAGGAGGCAGCTGTCTGTCTGTTTATCTTCTTAAATTCGTTTTAATGATCGGGATGGTTCTTAAGATGGGCAATTTAATGTGTAGTTTTGAAACAATGCAATATGGCTGCTCCTCGACAAATGCTGAGCAATCATTGCACGTAGAAAATTTGCTGTTATGTTTCGACACTTTAAAAAAACCCTCCACATTGCAGACATTTCCTTCTTGACGCAAGAAATGTGATGTTTCGCTAAGTGCACACCCTTGCATCAGGGACATAGCATTGTGCATGTATTATTAACGTGTTATCTTATTCCTTGTCATATTGACAGAAATGTTCATTTTGGGCCAATATTTCTTTTTTAGGCCCATATCAGCCCATATTGATAACATGCCAATATTATCGTGCATCCCTAATGGAACATGTAATGTAAAGTTACACTATAAGGCCAGTATGAAATGGACAGCCGAACAAAGTATCCAGACACCTGAACATCCTGCACATGTTTGATAGTTAAACATGTGAATACAACACCACATTCATGCATCTGCTGCTATAACAGCCTCCACTCTGCTGGCTTCAGATGTTGAAACCTGGCTGCAGTGATTCCCATCACACACAGAGCATTAGTGAGGTCCAACACTGATGTTGGATGATGAGGTCTGGCTGGTGTTGGATGGTGTTGAGTTCAGGGCTCTGTGCAGGCCGGTCAAGTTCTTCCACATCAAACTGGGAAAAGAATTTCTTTATAGATCTAGCTTTATGTATAAGGGCATTGATTTGTTGGAACAGGAAATAAACAATGTTGGTAGCACATCTAAAGTATCATTACAAGCTGTAGCAGGAAAAACAGCCCCAGACCAAAAGTATGTGTACAGGGCTTTCCACATACTCCTCTAGCAGAGGAACATAAACCATGAGAAAAGTGCCATAGGAGTTTAAGAAATAGTGGCTTTCTGGTTGTAGTTAACTTCTGATATGCACTTTTGTTTGCTCATCAACACTGAAGCAAAGTGAAAAGTGCTTTTCTCTGATGATTATTATAGTATATTCATTATTTTCTGTCTTGGTCTTGCCTGCATAGCTATTATAAGTGCATGTGTTAAAGTTACTGTAAGTGTATTAGAGAAAACATGAAGAGCAAATGCATGGGACATCTGGTGTAATCATTAGTATTTGATGGTTATTATTTGAAGTATAGCATGTAGAGTTAAGGCTGGATAAGTTAACTCTTTTCTTGACCTGAATGGGTGCAGTGGATAGGAGTTATTTTTTCTTCTTCTTGTTCTTCTAGGATGATCATTCTTCTGTCCTTTTCATTTTTTCAGATTCCTTTCTTTCCTCTTCGCCTGTATCTCTCACTCCTCAAGGCAAGTGTATAGTTCTCTTACGCTGCTCGCCTGCTCTCTCCCTCTGTCCAGTACTCTCTCGCTGGCCTGCTGCTGTTCTGCTCTCTTCATCGCTCTATCTAGTGCCCCTCTCCTGTTTGTAAGTGTCCAATAATAGAACGAACCTGTAGAGGAACCAACAACATAATGAACTCCAGCCCTAACCCCAGCTCAACCGGTCATTTTACTGCCCCTCCTCCTCCAAATCATGCCATGCTATCCCATCTGTTTCCAACTGCTGACCCTTACTTGTTGCACTAATTGTAAGTTAGGCCGGGCAGCACAGCTTCTCCTGTTTTCAATGACATATGGCATTAGTAATTTTCTTCACCACCCCCTACCCCTGCCTCAATATGACCCTTTCTAGCTCATGACATAGATAGCCACCTTGATATATTGACAGTTAGGGCTGCAGAAAATGTATCTATAAATAGCCATAGTCTAACCAGCAGAAGCTCAACCAACAGCACTTGTGCAGATATTTACAGATGGTGTAATATATAATGTGCTTCAGTTGACTGAGGTGATTGAAGTTGAAATTGGTATAAATCACCAGCAGTCAATATCACAAATCAAAACCTTATTCTTGCCCATCCTGTCTTTACACAAATAAGACATGTAACACCTTGCCTTTGCAGCTGCTAGCAATCTGATCCATTTCAGTCTCTACCACCTGCTAGCAAGCATTATTTAGGTCAGCAGCACTCACTGTAGGTTTAAGATAATCCCAAGATTGCCACCTTATTTTAAGAAAGCAGGAAAGTTCAAGTTCACATTGTGCGCACAAGAGCAGAAACCTAAAAATGGATCAGGTTGGTTTCCCGGGGGGAGGTCCTACCTTCTATCTCCTGTCCTAGTATCTGACTTCCCCCCAATCCTCAGTAGCAACTGTGTCCCCAGAGGAAGAGTGGCACTGGAGACATCATTCATTGCCCAGTGACCTGGGCCTGCCATCGCTTATGGCTGCACCCCACTACTTGCTTATGGCTTTGTAGGCTTTGTGCATGTCTCACATCTTTGCTTGAGCTTTAAAAAGTAGGTTTTCTTTGGCCAGTTTTACTTCTTTATTTTTTGAGCTGTGTTTTTGATCAATTTTGGTAGTCTATACTTGTATATACCAATGGTAGTCAGTACTGTCAAACTATTGTTTGATAGATAGTTATAGATTAGGGTAGATGATAACATGAGCCACAGAGGCACTATTAGTCACATGTTACCATTACACACTTGTCACAATCATCCAGCCTATTCACTCCACAACCAAGTGAGGTACATTACTTCACCCTGTGGAATTTGAACTCTTCCAACTCATCCTCTTCTCAGCAAAGATACTGACTTGCCTCATGCATTATAACATTTACCAATAAATCAATGCTTCAGATTTCACTTTACTAAACTAAACTAATTCTTGTATGTGATCAAATCTCAGCTCCAGGTCCACTTACAGTCTTCATTAATGATTAGAAGTGGCTCAACATCACATCTTCCAAACTCCAACTCCAAAACTCCATCTTAGAACCGAGAGTCAAGGGTTGAAAATGCCAAAACAATATATATTTTATTGCATATACTGATCCAAAGGACACAAATTAAATGCTACGTTCAGGGTAGAAATACGTGTTTGCTAAAACACTAATATGATACCCAGGCCATAATATAAAATAGTCACACTACTGCTGCAGAAAGCAGATTACATAAATTGGACATGGAAGGCCACCAAGGACTAATTTGCATGTTCCATAATTGGTTGCTCATCACTAAGCAAAGTTGATGACAGCTTTATCTGAACCATGTTCATAAAGCCACTCTTGACTCCTTATAGTTTCACTAGAAGTAGTCTAGGTCTGGTAGCTCTGGCTCTTTTAAACATCTGTGTCCGTATTCTCAGAGCACTTGCTGTTTTGGAATTTGTTTACAAGTAACGAGCCAAAAGACTACACCACTGTTGGTGGGATTGAAAGTCCATTCATGTGGCCTAGTTTGAACAAGGCATTGTATTGTGAGACAGGGGAGGTGGCAGTCCTGTCCGAGACAAAGTAGACCAGTCAGTTGTGCACCAGTGGAAAAGTCTGTGTCTATACAGTGGCAGAAGAGGGAATTGGTCATGGGATGCTGTCAACACAGCTAACATTGCAAGGTTCACTTGAATTAAGGAAAGTCTCAACCTTGCATTAATTGCACAAAACTAGTCGAGTAAAGTACTAAGACTACTAAATACAAAAGTTGTAGTCATAAATAGTTGGGTGGGTGTTGAAAATGACATAGGAGATCATTGGTGCTGAAAGGGATTATGGAACTGTTGGAACAGTTGCTTGGAACATCTTTGGAACTCTATGGCCAGGATAGCCAGGCAACACATGCCCTGAAAGGGGGGCCCTGCCACTGTAGTGGATGTAATTATGATTAACTGCAACTCTGGTATGTTGTTGTATTTAGTAGTTAAAAAGTTTTTAAAAAACCTAATGAAGAGGTAAATGACTACAACAATGAATGCAACTCTTCTATGTACTTGTGTTTATGTTTTTTAGATTTGTCATTTTCTTTCAGAATTATGATGGCAGATAATAGTTGATAGGCTTATTGGTTTTCTAGATCAATTTATTTTCAGTGGAATCACTGCAATCAGTGGATCCACTCCCAAAGGCAAACTACATCTGCGTAAATCGTTCATGTTGTGTTCTGATCTTTGTGACTTCACAGTGTTGACTATTGAGTGAATATAGAGTCCAAAAACAGAGGAACCTGTTGGCAAACATCTTTTATAAAACTCTGCTCTGTTGGAGTATAAACTGCTCCACAGAAGAAAAATGGTAGGAGACAGAAGTCAATGGTACAACTACCTCTCATTAATAAACTTACTGTGAGGTTATAGCACTCCAAACTGGCTGGCTTATAAATGGCAAAACTAGCATGTTCACTGGTGGCTGGTGTTTTCTCACCAGCACCAGCTAGGCCTGTGAATATTCTCATTCATCCAGGTCATAGTTATCTCAAGGAGATTAAATCGAACGCAACTGGACTTGGTTATTTGTCTTTGAAGACGTTTCACTTTTCATCCAAGAGGTTTCGTCAGTTCATGCTAGCTTGACTAGGATGGGACTAGTTGGATGAGAGGTGAAACGTCTTCAAAGACAAATAACCAAGTCCAGCACCAGCTAGTTTATCTCACCGCTGAGATTGCTTACTGTATCGCCACACGTCTTGTGCAATATCATGTTGGTATCTGACACACAAAATGTATCAATTTCTAAAATGTCGGGTGATCTAATCAGCAGTGTGGTGGAGTGGGCCAGCTTTGCATCTCTTTCATTATTAAAAGGACATGGTAATGTATGAAGGAATGTCAACCTTTTGTTACTATTTATGTAAAATGAGTTATAATATAATTCGCCAGATTACACTTAAGACCCTTTTAATGAGACCTTAAGGAGTAAGTACAGGTACAGACCTTGACCTTGCCCTTTTTTGAGGTTGTCTTTTATATCACATCCCTGTTTTGTATCAAGGTGTCTTATATATTCAGCACAAGAAAGACTAAAATCATGCTTCAGATCACATGAAACTAAGAGGCGAATGGTGGAGATTGTTTTTGTCTTTGAGTGTCTTGTATTCAAATTCCTCAGTTGTGGGAAACATTTGCAAATCACACACAGCTATCCACTATTATCATATATATTTTAGGTTTTCAGAGAAAATATTGTACACTGTTAAAAGGCAAATAAGACCTATCAAAAAGAAATTGTTTATATGAAAAGTCATAGACAATATATGCAGGTTGCAACTAACTAGATTTACAAGTAGTTTCAGTCAGAGGAATTTTATTTATTTTGCTGCTTCATTTGATCACTCAGATAATATAAGATACCACACTGAAAGCTGCAACTTTGTGGAGTATAGCTACTCCTCCACAAAGAGCAGCATGCAAAAAGTGAAGATCCCATCCATTATATTAATTTGCCTTACATTTCCACAATGCAATGCATGACTGCTTGGCCTGCAACATGTATAACATTAAAAGTGCATGGGAGTTGTCTGTGATTTATGACCTCCCCTCCTTTTTCCTCTTTGCTGTTGTTCTTCGTGCATGGCAATGCAGACAAAAGGGTGGTGCTTGGCTCCAACAAGCCCTGCGAAGGTGTAGCAACATCACTTCGCTTTCCTTCTCAACCTGGGTCATTCTCCCCTGGTAATTATGGGAGTGAAGCAGGGCCACCAGATGGACAACCAGATTCACCAATAAAGACATCTCCTGTTTCAGAACGCATAAAAGCACTGGAAGCTCTTGCTGCTAAAAAGAAGGAACCAGATTTCAGAACCGATGGAGGTTTCTCTCACTTCAGAGACCGCCACCATGAGAAATCTCCCACTGAGAACCAAAAGTCTCCTACTGACAAAGATACACCAACTGTCCAGAAAAAAGTGAGTTCCGCTGATCTGGAGTCACCAGAATCCCCATTTGAAGTACTCTGCGATTCAAGACAAGCAAATGAATTTGAAGAAACTGAAGAGTGGATGAAGGCTCATTTACCTCCAGTGCCAAATTTTGATGCTGTAGATTTAATTAAAGGCACCATGTCTTCAGAAAATGTAACATCAAAGGAGGAGAAGGAGACTGACATTGCTATATCTGATGCCCCTGCCGTCTTTGCGAGTGCCCCGGATGCTTTCATGGATTCTCCATTTGAAGCTCCAAAAGTGAAGGATGATTTCTCAGAGACACAGAACCAGTCAAGTGTTGAGGAGGAGTCAGAGTTTGACCTTAGCTTTTTACCAACAGCCTACATGTGGGATCAGCAGGAAAAAACAGGCGTTCAAGCTCCCTCAAATCTTGATTCAGTTCTTCCAGTTTCTCCTGCACCTCCTGCAGGCTTTGATTCCCCATCTCCTCCTGACTCACCACCAGTTGGCATTGATGCTAAACAGAATGTTTTGGATGACAAAAAGACCACATGGGACGGAGATCTGGAGCCCCCAGAGGCCAGTGAAGTTGACAGTTCGGGTGAGTCGGACGACACTGTCATTGAAGACAGTGTC
The DNA here is from genome assembly GCA_036937835.1 of Pampus argenteus. NCBI lineage: Eukaryota > Metazoa > Chordata > Actinopteri > Scombriformes > Stromateidae > Pampus > Pampus argenteus. The sequence goes on from CM072860.1 coordinate 13,710,713, forward strand.
ACTGTTCCTACTTCTGTTCCTCCTCTATCCTCTGATCCTGCAGTTTCAAATTATCCCCCCACTAGTCCTGCCTCCTCAACTCCTATGCTTCCAAGTGAAGAAAAAGAGACCCCACCAACAAGGACTGAAAGAAAGCTAATGCAGGTTCCAACAATCAATGTTATTGAAACTGATGAGCCAAATTACAGTGATGAGGAGATGGAAATTGAGCTTGAAGTGGAGGAAGATGAAGATTATGAGGTTGTAAAAGATCCAGTCAAAGAGGCTCCAAAAGAACCAAATCCGGAAGACGCTGATTATGAACCCAAGACACGCCCATTAGAAACTGAATTCATGGAAGGCTACTCTCCTCCATCCTCGCCTGTAGACTCTGATGCTGAATACTCTCCAAAACACCAGATACTTAAAACTCATCCTGAAATAGCCCATGAGGTATCGCCATCAAAGCACGAGGAATCCAGATCTGACATTTCCCAAGCACAACTTGAAATATCACAGACTAACACTTCTTCTAAATTAAATGATCCGTCCTCTATTACAATCATAAATGAAAAAGTGGACTTCCCAGACAATGATGATGAGTGGTCAGATGAAGCACAAGGAATGCTGGTTCAACCTTGCAAGACAGGTCTTATTGCACAGGACCCAGCTCATTATGTCTACAACACAGCTGAGAAAGAGGCTTATGATGAACCGGCTATACTTTCTAAAACAAGCTTCATGCAAGATGATATATATGACAGACAGTCATTTGATTATGATTATGATGCATCTTCTCCTCTGGATGACATTGATGACAAAGGGCTAAAACATGCTAAGGAACAGTTTCTTTCTGACTCTTCTCAAATCCATATTGAAACAATGAATGAAAGTGCTATTCCTGAGGACAGTCAAAATCTGGTCAAAAACTTTGCTTCACTGAATGATGATGAAACCTTTCCCCAGCCAGTTTGTCAGCAGTCTTCAAGAGAATATCCCCAAGATCCATATTATTCTTTTCAAAGTGAGTCACTAGGCAGTATCAAGAGGCCAGAATTCGACAATGAAATGACCACTGACATTGTTTCAGATAACTTGGCAAATGGCAACTCGCTTCCAATACAGAAAATTGGCTCAAAGATCGACCAGGACTCTAATGCAGGCCATCATACACTTGACACAACAAGCAACCCAGAAAGCATTGACCCTGACAACTCTGTTTCGGAGACCACAGATAGCTTTGTGGAATTCATGAGAGAGTGCCTCAAATCCAGGCAGGATGAAGAACCTGACAGTGCACCCCAAGATGTTCCCACCAAGATCAGCAAAACTGTTTTTCCTCCTTCTCAGTGTCCTCCAACCATGGTGATGGATCTTGAACAAGAACAGCTTACAATCCGTGCTCTCAAAGAGCTGGGCAGCAGTCAAGAGGATGAGGAGGAAGTTGTGGCTCTCCAGTCTAAGGTTCCTGACCAGGGCAAAGCTGACCCAGATACATCTATACAGCAGCCTGCCTTTACCTCAGTTCCTAATACTTTGTGTTCCCAAAGCAACTCTGTGTTTGACAGCACATATTCCAAAGAGGTAGAAACCATCGACGAATGGGTGGCTGAGGCCTATCATCTTGCTGAGCATGTCTTGACAGCAATACTAACCCACTTATCAGGTAACACATCTTCTTTCTGAGCAGTAGCCTTGCCAACCTCACTCAATCACGTCAACAGGACCCCTTCTCTCACTTGCACCTTGTTTCCTCCTGCTCCTTTTCAATGTAAATTTGTTTTCACATAACCCTTACATGTAGAGAAAGACAATTTTGGCAAAAATGGACCATCTGGTGCACACCAATTATATACAGACCTTTTTACTGCTCTCTGATATAGAGCTGCTAGCTGTGTTTTTGTTAGCCAGTAAGGACCTATACTCACCTGTTTGTATGACATGTTGTCCAACCACATCTATAGGCAAAAGTGTTTATACCCGTTCTGAATGGCCACATTAGAAGGTGGCATAAAAAACCCTTTTAACAATTTCAGAATCTGTGAAAGAGTCTAGTGCAAAAAGAATTATTACAGAAAGATTGCACATGTGCAGCCGTAAATGCCAAAAAGAAATTGGGTAATAGGTACAAGTGTTCAATGCTAAATCCCATTTCGAAATTAGTATAATCATATAATCTGATACTCCCCAACCAAGTGAATATTCACATGCATTTATTTACATATACCCTACATAATCCCTGCTGCATTTGAGCTTCTGACCTTCTTCTGCCCTCTGTCCTTCACAGCTCGGCAGTGGTTCATTGACAAAGTGGGTGGGGGTTTAAATATGGCGCCCAAGTGTTGGTTTGCAAGAACCTTGAAAGTCATGTGGTACAGTCAATCCCCAGTGTCAGGTTTCTGCCTTGATGCCACTTTCCACAGCACACTTGGAGATGACTGACATAATGACAAGGCATGTGACTAAAAGTGCCAAATTAATTGCATATCTAGAGGCCACCTAAGTGCTTTTTTTTTTTAATTGTTTAATTTGGGCCTGACCACCCGGGTGGTACGAAGACCCTATTAAAACTAAAGGAATTATCATTGTTATATGCTGCATTCTTTCACCTTTATGAGGGGTTAAAGATGCTCAAAGTTGTGAAACTTTGCACGTGCATCAGACATAGTGAAAAATATTATTATATAATAATAATTATACATGAAAACTCACAAAATGGTGAAACTTGATATCCACAATATTTTAAAGTTAAAGCAAACTTGCAGCCTGAAAACATTGACATGTCAATATTGAGTCATTGTCATAGCACCACCTACTGATAACAGGAAGTCAGCCTTATGTGACAACATCCAATTTTTCTCTAATTTCCCAGTTTTGGGATTAATAAAGTATATCTATATATCTATCTATCTATGAAATTTACCTAGTATGGTCTACACATGATATACAGGGATATGACATATAATTAGTGGGTGTTCTCTAACGTGGACACAGGAGGTATGCAACTTCTTTTTGCATTCACATTCGTTAAGTGTCCAGGCCTTGAGGTATCTGCATGCCTGCAATAAAAGCCCTTTGACTGCGGCACTCCCTGACATGTTGGAAGATGCATCATGTGGCCATTGTCTCTCCTTGCAGCTTTTATTTGTACTTGGGTTTCATGCATTATACCATCTTGGGAAATTAGTTTGTCAAGATATACAGCAGCCAGTTCTGTGCCCCACACCCCACCCCCCCTTTTCACTGCAAACATGATCTCCATGCACAGAGGCTGGTATGTAGACAGTAATCATAACACATAGACTGGTGAGTCTACATGTGTTGCATTCTTTGATTTAGAGTTGGCACAGCTGAGAACTGCGTGTGCGTTGGTGTTCTAGCAACCAGAAACTAAGGGAAAGTGTGCAGAAGAGGCTTGAAAGAAATGTTAGTTTAGCTGCATTTCAAAGCAAATGTGTTCAGTTTTCTGTTAAGCTTGTTGGCAATGCACATAATGTAATTGTTTCCTAATTGTCATATTAATGACTTTGTATTGAGAATGAGCTCTGTTTTGTGTCGTGTTCTGTACAGGAGCCTGTGTTGTTGAATCCTCCTCCTCAAGCCATGCGCTTGTTCTATTTTAGTGCTTCTCTGCAGTGCTGTTCCACAACTCAGTAGGTTATTAGGCGGGGTGTACTTTACTAGGTGAATTCGTTTCTGTGGGTGTAACTGTTGTCTTGCTGGGTATGTTTGACATTTGATGCGTTGCCATACCAGTTCTTTTGGTCAAAGAACCCCCCTATTCAAATAATGGAAAGTCATCGTCACTGCAATCAACATAAAAGATAAAAGTAGTTCTGTACATTTCTATGTAAGACAGTTCTAATAAGTGTTCAAAGATTAGTTGAAGTCAAGAAGATTTGATCAGATCTTATTTGAGTTAAACCTTTGTGAAGTCTGGTGAAGTGGAGGAAGTGGTCATGTGAAGACTTGAAGCAAACTGAACTTGTTAATGTATGATGTTTGACTTATTAACTGCCCAATATGGACCTGTAATGTCTGTTTTGTTAGGTTATTATCTTGTTTTTAGTAAGAAGCAATAACTTCTGTCAGGCTTTGAAAAGGGGCCATATTAAAATAGGGCAATGTTTGAACTTGTTACTTAAAATAATCCCATTACTAATTACTCAATTCAAATGGTAGTTACACAGATTTCAATGTGTCACAGCAATTCAAACATGGTTGTTTTCTTCTTTTCTTACTACTTCATTCAGATGATGGCGTTTGGATTTGCTGGTGCATTATTTGTGACTAATTAAAGCTAATCAAGGTCATATTTTTGTTGATGTTAAATTCAGTAAAGTCACATTGAGCCAGGAAAACAACTTTATTATCTTAAAGTTAATGAGGCATGGTTGGTTTACTTGGTAACTGTAGTGTTAGATGATCACTGTTAAACCTAATCGTCACATGCAGGATTGGGTATAATCATGTATGAAATTATTGTTCCCAGTTGTCTGTCTGTCTATGTGCCCAGTTTGATATACAAAAGCAGATGGCTTAGATTAGATCAGTAGTAACACAAGGTATACTGTAGCATTGGTGACAGCCATTCCCTTCAGTTAATTCTTTTGATTCTGTTGATAGAAACTTTAACAAAGCAAATAGTTTTTGTAGAACAGCTGATGTCTTTATGGAAAAGCAGATATAGTGTATCAAGTGTATCATCAGTGCTTACAAGTTTATGAGCTGTTTGTTCTCCTCTTGCAGTTCCTTAAAATAATAACCAATAGACTCAAGGTGACAGAACCATTAAAGTAAACCATGGCATACATTATACTTTAAATTATAATATTAAATATAAATATATAAATTAAATTAGAACATTCTAGTATAGTTTAGAATTGTGAATGTTGTTCCACTCAGTCCTGTGGTCGTGTATGTGTAGCTTTAAGAGCTGCACACTGCATAGTGAAAGCAGGCCACTGCGCCTCAGCAGAGTAGAGTGAGGACGAAAAACGGAGAGAGAGAGAGAGAATGAATGAGGGCTGTCAAGCTCAAGCCTTATCCCTGTGGGTACCAACAGCAAAGCATGCTGCGAGGACACACACCCCCTCATTGTTGCTGTGATCAATTACCAATGTGGACACTGGAGACGCATATTAATACCAGGTGTAGGTGTAGTTATATATAAATTATATCTAGATTCAGTCTTGATAGATATATTTTGCAGGGTGTAAAGGGAGTCTAGGATTCCTGTAAATTGGGTTTGACAAGAATTATTCCTTAATAATTCCCTAACCCTAACACTAGCTAAATTGTAAAGGAAGTAAACAAGCCATTAGATGCAAAACATGGGAACATTAGAACACAAGAGAAATAAAAAAAATGGAAAATTGTTTTTTTTGTTTTGTTTTTTTTTTGTACCATTACTGTATTTTGCACACTGGATTATAAGGCGCAGTATCAATTAACATGTCAACTGCTGTCATTGTCCACACATAAGGCGCATCTTATTATAAGGCGCAAAAAGCGAAAACAAAACGTGTGTCGGATAAGTCGAACTTTATTCAACTAAGTTACAATAACTCTCAGTTGTAGGTTAACACAGAAATACAAGTTTAAGTGGGCGATTTCCGCATCAAACATGTCCGGATCCCTCTTAACATCGTTCAGTTTTAACACAAGAATACAAAACCGTTGTTCCGAGTAACTGTTGGGTGATTTTAGGATCCAATATTCATAGTCATATTCATATTCATGTCATATTCAGTGATAATTCCGGCCTCTGCGAGGCTTCTGACTCGCAGAGTAATACGTTATTAGCCGTAATGTGTACAACATAAAGTCGGTTCGAGATTAGTAAGCACAACCAAAGGTCATGCATAAGGAGCACTGGATTATAAGGCGCACTTTTGATTTTTGAGAAAATTTAATTATTTTAGATGCGCCTTATAGTCCGAAAAATACTTTAGTTGTTTTGGAGTCCCTTTTTATATCATATCAATTTAACATTTATGTAGTGATCAGTATAATCAACTGAATTGTTTGTAATTATCCATCTGATTGGTTGTCTATAAGATTTCTCCAGTTCATCCACATATTGGGCCTTTTTGTGTCTGCAAAATCTGTATTAACCCAGTAAAGTAATGCATGCCGTGTCATAATAGCTCCACAAGCTTGCTAGGTCACTAACCAATAAGTCTATTTTACACTCATATTTGTGCCATCTCATAAATGTTTGCAAACTGTGCCTCTTCTGTATAGCAGAAACGCATGCTAGAGCTGCAATGATTAATCAATTAGTTGACAACTATGAAATTAATTGCAAACTATTTTAATAATTGATAAACTGTTTGGATGTCAGTCTTGGTTTCAGAACTGTTACACCCCTAATTGTTGAAGGTTATGATGATTTTTTTTTTTGTTTCTTTTTTGTTCTACCATGTGGTAAATTTTGAAACTGAAACATGAGACAAGGTAATTCAGTATAAATCTGCGGGACCAACTTTAAAACTAAAAATGTATCATATCATAGGTCCAACCTTTTACTGCTTTAAATCTCAGCTCACAGCCATGACATGTAAAACAATTAACCCTATTCCCCCCAATGATACAAGTGGCCAAAGCACCCGTGCCAAACCCTGAGTTTTAGAGTAAAAGTCAAACTTTGTCTGATTAGAGCTCTCTTGTCCAAAGGTCATTTTTAAATCACATGAAACGGTTGTCTTTTGTGTCCTATTATTGCAAAAGACATGGCAATGGTTTTTAATTCATGTAGTTGTTGTCATTTTTCCATGATGTGTGTTTTGAGGTCCTATATAACATGTTTCCATTAAACTTGCTGGAGCACTAAGGCCTGAACTGTCCCTGAGGCATTGACCCACGTGGCCAACACCTTCACAGGGCCTTTATAAATAATAAATACCCCTTTTTTCCCTACGTAGAGCAAGGAGTGGCATTTTGAGCATGCCATCCCATTCCAGCATTACATAACCGCCTTGTATAGAGGCTATCACTTCTGCATGCACGGCTCCTCACAGGACATGCATACAAACATGATACAGGGATCTACAGCAGTGTGCCCCCAGTCATTCTCCGCTGCATATATATATATATATATATATATATATATATATATATATATATATATATATATATATATATATATATATATATATATATATATATATATATATATATATATATATATATATATATATTGTCCAACAAGCAGCCGGAAAACACATGCATAACTATTTGCGACGCGCCCGCCACTTTTAAATTGATCCAACAAGCAGCCGAATGACGTCGGAAAACAAAAAAACAAAGTTAAATAAAAGTCTGTTGTCCAGGCATTCATATTTGTAATTTAGTTTTCTTAAAATCTCGTCTCGTCTCGATCTCGTGAACTGAGTGTCTCGTCACACCCCTAATAAATATACCGTATATGTATATATATATGTATATATATATTTTTTTAATCCAGCCTTTATTAATGACTGTTTTTTTGTTTCTTTGTGCTGGTTATTATTTGAGACTTTATTTCAGAATCTATGATGATAAAGCACTTAAAATATCTGTCAGGGTGATGAATATTTTTGAAAATTAATGGTTGAATTTTCAAAACCAATCTAAATGATTTTCAGGGTAGAGGTTTAATAAATCCCACCTCACACATTCAGTCTTTCTATTTTTTATTTGACAAAAACAAAACATCATGTTCATGTACAATGTCAAAGAGTGTTAATTTGTAGCTGTGGTTCAAGACAAATCATTATTTGTAACTTTATATCATGATATTATTGTGTCAAAGCCAACAGACATCAGCGTAATCCTCCAATTTCCAATTTCTCTACAGTCAGGGACCTGATTCACTGGCGGGACCCCAAGAAGTCAGGTGTGGTGTTTGGTCTGTCCATGCTGCTGCTGCTGTCGCTGGCAGCCTTCAGTGTCATCAGCGTGGCCTCCTACCTGCTGCTGGCTCTGCTCTGCGTCACCATCACCTTCCGCATCTACAAGTCTGTCGTCCAGGCCGTGCAGAAGTCCAGCGATGGGCACCCTTTCAAGTAAGACAAAGTCTCTCTCTATATATATCTATCTCTATCTACAGTGGGGCAAAAAAAACGTTTTTAATCAGAATCATCTTTATTGTCATTGTACTGGGGGGTACAATGAAACCACCACAGGCCTGTAACTCTTTAAGAGGCTCCTGTGTCCTCCACTTGTTGCCTGTATTAATGGCACCTGTCCACAACCTCAAACAGTCACACTCCAATATGACCAAAGAGACACACACTGGAAACAAAATTGTACATAGACCTGCACCAGGCTGGGATGACTGAATCTGCAATAGGTAAGCAGCTGATGTGAATAAATCAACTGTGGGAGCAATTATTAGAAAATGGAAGACATATAAGGCCATTGATCTCCCTCGATCTGGGGCATGATGTAAGATCTCACTCTGTGGGGTCAAAATGATTACAAGAACAGTGAGCAAAAATCCCAGAACCACACGGGGTGACCTAGTGAATGACCTGTAGAGAGCTGGGACCAAAGTAACAAAGGTTACAGGATGACTGATCCGTGTAAAGGCAAGAATGAATGGGGCCATGTATTGTGAGATTCTGAGTGAAAATCTCCTTCCATCAGCAAGTGCATTGAAGATGAAACGTGGTTGGGTCTTTCAGCATGACAAATGATCCCAAATTTACCGCCTAGGCAATGAAGGAGTGGCTTCATAAGAAGCATTTAAAGGTCCTGGAGTGGCCTGGCCAGTCTCCAGATTGCACACCCATCGAAACTACATACTTTTTTTGTCTGTCTGTCTGTCTGTCTGCACTTCCAATTTTTACATTCCATTAAACAAACCACTGCCTTAGATTCAGCCTCATAAGCCATAAAGTACGTGCAGCTCTAAAGACTACCAAGTTTCAGAATGTTGGAGGTCAGGTCTGGCATAGCTTCATATAATATCCTCTGCCTCCCCTGCTTTTATATATAGAACAACTTTTATGGTGGAGCCAGAGTGTTTCATAGCACAGCTCCTCAAAGACACCACAAAAATTCCTCCTCATGACTCATTTTAACCTCCAAAATTAATTCAGAAATAGAAATATGAAAAACAATGTTGTACTTTGTTTTATGGTGCAGTTTAAAGCTGTATGTATAATTGTTCACTATCTAAAAAGATTCACATTACAATGATATATACAAAGCAAAGCCAAACCTCAAATCCATGCTTATGACGAGCTAAAACCAAGTGGAATTTAGTGTTGATAATTAACTTAAATAATGCATCATCTAAATAGTTGCAAATTAGTTTTCTGTTAATAGACACATTTAAATTACTTCTCATTTCAGCGCTTGCTGCAATATCATAGAATATATTTACTGTAAAAGGCTAAAAAAAAACTGTACTGTAATGGCTCACATGCTAAATTCAGCATTATGTACATTTTATTATTAGTCTTGATCTTGTTTTTCCAGATCCCAAGATTAATCCACAATCAATATAGAAAACTAAATAAACTAGAAAATATTCACATTTGAGAGCTGAAATCTGAGAATTTGAACTTTTTTTTTTCTCAAATAATGACTCTCTTTTTTGAAACAATTCTTCAGCCACCTCAGTTGCAAAATATCATGCCTGACATTCTGAGAATACGTGTTGGAAAGTGACAGCATCAAATATCTTGACTTGCCCAAGTAATCATTGAGTTATTAGTCTTGATCAATAGCCCTATTAGCCAATAATAATTAAAATAAAGTTCCCTCTTTAAATCCTTTACACCACAGGCTTGTTCAGAAAGTGTTTCTGCAGCATTTTCTGCCTGTACACTTAGCCTCATTTTGTGGGCACCTTCTCCTCCTCCTCTGCAGAGCACTGATAGATAAGGACGTCAGCATCCCCCCCGAGACCTTCCGCAAGCACGTGGACACCAGTCTGACCTACATCAACCAAGCCCTGAAGCAGATGAGCCGCCTCTTCCTGGTTGAGGACCTCGTGGACTCCCTAAAGGTCAGCACCTCCGGCCTACAGTCTCTGTCCACGTTCATCCTGCGTTCTGATCATTTAGTCTACTCATTAATGAAGCTATTCCCATTCTGTCCCACAAAGACTCGTCTCCTGGGTCCAGCCTTTTTTTAACTCTTGACTGGTACACTAGTAACTCATCACAAGGGGAAGTCGGTCACATTATAGTCAGTCAGATCTGTATTGTTAAAATAAACCCTAGATCTTATATTACAGTGAATAATCATAATTTAGAAAATATATATAACAGCTGGCCTGGAACACAACTCCAGAACAAAACTTCAATCAGATCACACCATTTATCCAGCTGTCAAACACATAAACATGTGTCTCTAGAACCATTCCATCAAATAATCACTTGTAGATCAAAGTGCAAATGTAAAGTAGTACATAGTACTACATGTCTTCTTTTAGCTATTTTCCACTGCAGAAACATGTAGCCTGTGGTTGCTGTCAAGCCAGCTTCTATTTTTGTTTCTACTGCTACTCTGCCTGCTTTGGGCAGACAACAGTACTGCTCAGGAACTGATGCAAAATGCAAGTTTCAGGAGTTGCCAGCAGCGCTGTTGATTAGAATGTTTTACAGGGAAAACACTTAAAAGATTCAACGAAAATATATATGATTAAAAAAAAACAGTGGAGTAAAATGAAAAACTACAAAGTGGGGCAAGGCACTAGATGACATGTAGTGTAGACAGCAGGGGCGGATAGAACCCAGGTCAGATACCTGAAGGGGCCAGTTGGTTAGGTTTAGCCATAGGGACGGAGGGAGGGAGATAGGGTAAAAATATCAGGGTCAGAGACACAGAGTAGGGGGGGTCTGCATGTAGGGCATACTGGATACGCAGTCCTGCGTGACAATAAAACCCTGAAAATATAAGAAAATCAAAAAACCTATTCGTAGCAAAGTAAAGACAAAACAGCAGGTGCTAATTCAGTTTGTCATACCAGCACACTTTGTCAGGATTTTGTCATTGGTAGAGGCACTGTATATCAGCATGATACTTAGCGGGTTCTCTTATCAATAATCTTTTTTATTACAATGGGAATAAAATATTTAAGTAGGTGTACCAGTGTGTCTGTTTTACATGTCATTAGTGCAGGAAAACCTGCAGACAAATGCTCATGTGTTAACAGCAGTGAGTCAATACGTGCACCCAATTGTGAGAAAGATAATCAATAACAGCGCGATCTCTCTATTGTCTGTCCCATAGACTGACCTAACAAACAACAGATAAAAATAAGGACAGTCCCGCTCTGACCTTGTTAAAGTGTATATCCAAAATGTCCCAGTTTGTTCAAAGAAGTGGAAATGTAACAAAGAACCTTGTAACAAAATCTCAGGTTATAAGTCAGCTTTTTCAAGTCAACTTATCTTTTATAGGCCTCTCACACCCACACCGGGGTTTATGTGTATTCTGGCTGATTAAAACTGCTCAGTTTGAAGGCAGGCAGGCAGAGTTATGCAAAGACATAATGACACAATGTCTCCAAACTCAATGTTCTAACACAAATGCTAAAAGTTGTCTACCAGGGGGGCAGAGATACCAGTCTGTACACACCTACACAGCCCTGAGAAAAGAGCTGATCAGGCAACACAGGACAAACACCTGTATGGGTGATCCTGGGTGTGTCGGCCGTTCAGCTGCATCTTAGGTGTATGAGAGAGCTGCAGCACAAAGCCACAGAAACCTCCACCTCTTCTTCACCACTCCTCATTATCCTGCGTCTCATCAGTGTGGAACTCCCTGTGTCGAAGTCATAAATTCTAAAATAAATATAAATTCACACTGATCGTGCCACATCAGGTAATAAACATTGTATCTGGCATCTGATTTTAAATTAAAGGTTATTAAATTCTCAAACAGCAGTTCTCAGAAAATGGAAAGGTGGCCCTTTATTTGAAAAAGGCTTTTTATTAGAGACAGGAATTGTTTCGTGATCTCACATTAAAAGCCAGCTGGTTTGATAGTAAGCAGGATTTTACCACCATGTGGACCCACAGACAGCTCAGCTGCTACCAGTCAAACACATCCAGAGTCCCAACTAGCTTCCTCTCTGTGTGTCCGCTTAACCACACCACCACCGTTTGTTACAACATCTCATAATGACAAGGTATTTTGTAGCACCCATACTATTGGACATGTGTTTGTCTTTTCTATCATAAATTTTCTCCAGTACATCATGTTTTGTTCATCAGACTGTTTTGGCTATCTTGCCTTCATTAGCCTTTTGATTTGAAACATGCAGGCCGTGTTGAGTTTCATTTATTCACCAACATTCACCAAAAGAAACGGCAAAGTGGAAGCTATCAGAATTCATCAGTGAATGAATGTGTTTAAAAAGGGAAAGCAAAAGCTGCAGAGTGAGTATTACATGACTGTTATTGTACTGATGGAATTCATGCTGTGGGACGCTTCTTCAATATTTGAATACTGGACTTTATTTGAAAATCTTCAGTATATTGACATTAGTTCAAGGCCAAAGAACATATATATATTTGTGGTGTTGTATGTTGTGGAATCGCGCCACCTCTTTGAGTTCCTCTCTGGTCTTATTGTGTGCTGTTTTCTCTCCAGCTGGCTGTGGTCATGTGGCTGATGACCTACGTAGGAGCTGTCTTTAATGGAATCACCATTCTCATCCTGGGTAAGTACTGTGGGAACCATTATACATAATCAGTTGACACTGGTTTTTTTTCAGGTTTGTTTCATTTAAATTTAAGTGTATATGTATGTATATTAAGTTTTAAACCAGGAAGGACAGAATATAGGTAAGAGATCAGAGTGCTGATCAGAGCCATGGAATCTTCCACTTGGGCCACAATGGGAACTATTACCATGACTTAGAACAAGAGTTAGCAAAAAGTAAAGGTTGTATGATGAGCGGTGACCAAGATGGACTACCCCTCATTAGGACAGCACTGTCTAATGGTTTGCTCTTCTGTGATCTAACAAATATATTTTAAATTCACCTAAAGGCTGAGTCAGGTTTGATATTTTGGGCTATATGCGTATTTGCTTTCTGGCCAAGATTTAGATAAGATCGATACCACTCTCATGACATTTTGATAAATATGAAGCTACAGCCGGCAGCTTGTTAGCCTAGCTTAGCGCCAAGAACTGGGAAAAACTAACTAACCCAGGCTCTGTTCAAAGGTTACAAATCCCAACTACCAGCACCTCTAAAGTTTGTTTGTTTAGTCCGTCACAGTGTAACAGGGAGGTATGTGCCAGACTATTTCCTGGACAGTGATTTCCGGAAGTTATCAGAGTATTGAGACTGATAATATCGAGTTCATAACTCAACACACTTGGGCCCTGATCAGACAGAGCGCTTCCTGCAGGTTGCAAAACGCCTACAATTAAAAAAAAAAAAGTGCAGCTTACTGATTCTTCATTTATTGTTACTAGACAACCAGTGAATCAGCCATCCTTATACTAACTGCTGTACATTAAACACACAGATTGCTACCTTTTTAACAGTTAGTACAGTTTAAGTTGATGAAAACAACTCAACCAAAATCTCAAGTTATGCACTTCCAGCTTGCTGTTTTCTGTTAACTACGCCTCATAAAGTCATATAGCTCCAAAAATCCAGCAACAGTGGAATAAACACATGCTGTCAGCCGCAATTTCTGAAGTTTTTTCAACTCATTCAGATCACTCCTGCAAAAATGCAAGGCTCAGAGAAAAAAAAAAGCTATGTGCTCAGCAACACTAAGACAGCTAACTTTCAATGAAAACATTTCCAAAAAGCCTTCCAGGTGCAGTCTGATCAGGGCCCTGCCTGAGAGGCAAAACCCAAGACAAATAAAGCCTACAAAGCATTTGCCATTGCTATTAAAATGTACTGCTTTTGAAGACGTGGATGTAACTGAAGGCAACTTAGATAAAGGCGTACATATTTTAATCAATTTGGAGCTTTTAAGATCATTTAGACTATAGTTCAGTTCAATTCATGTTCAGTTATTGGTGGACATGTCAAAGGACAATAAGGCTGATTTGCATCATATACATGGCATATTGCCAAACAAGGCTTTAGCTGATTTACATCGAATGGCATGAATATATTGAACTCCTTGAGCTGATAAGCATTTACACTCTTGGCCACACACACACACACACACACGCACAGCTGCTGGTAGCTGAAATCACTGATTTGCCAGAAATGCAACATGTTTCATCCTTTATGTGAATCTGTGGATTTACCCTTAATGACCGTGCCTTTGATGTTTGCCAACATCAGTGTATGCTTCACATTGAGCTAGTTAGCCAGTATGATGCTGCTTTTCTGAAAATTATTTGTATTTGTGCTCTGCAGCTGACATCCTCCTCTTCGCCGTGCCTCCAGTCTACGAGAAGAACAAGGTGAGAGTCTGCACTTGTGTCCCAAGTCATGAGGAATGTATCAAACACTCCCTGATAGCAGTGATGACATCCGTTCTCAGCATTGAGCTCACTGCAGACTGCATCAGACAATGAAGCTGTTGAGAACATGAAGTCATTCCACTGTTGGCTCAGATAAGATGCTGTCGCCATCATGCAAAACGGGAACTTATACTCAGCAACTGTTTGAGTCGACCTTTATGAACAGTTTTGTTTGTTTCATTGCTCAGTTTATGGTTCATCCAAAGATAAGGTTTCTCAAAGATGTTCTGTTAGTCAATTCATGTTAGACTCACTCATGGTCACAGTTTTTATGTTTTAATATTCAATTTAGTTCCATGTTGAGTTCAAACATTAACCTCAATGGTGAGCTGGGTGGCTTTATGTTCATGTACAAGTACACAACTCTTGACCTGCATTTCCTTGTAAAGATGGTACATGAGACTCCATTCACTCATTTTCTGCTGCTTAATGTGGGTGGAGTTGTAAAGGTTAAATGTAGACACTCTGCAAAGGAAACAGATTTTGGCCACTCTGTTATTACCCAAAGCCAATTACCAGCATATCTCATGATCCAGCTTACTTACTCATAAGACCCCAAATTACTGGACCTCCTTTAACTCAGTTCCAAACAGAAAAAGTAGATCAACTGCAAAATAAGTAGAGATGCCGTGTCCCTCACCCATTGAGAATATGCTTTGTTTAATGGCCACTCTTAACGGTTTCACTAGAATGATAGGATATAAAAACCAGCACTTCTTTTTTTTTAGGTGATGTGATTGTTTTTTTTCTCTTTTCAGACCCAGATTGATCAGTACATCGACGTGGCACGTACTCAGATCAACACCACAATGGCCAAGTAAGTGCCTGTAACTATCAGCAATGAGGTAGATCATCTTCTTATGAGTAACTTGCATTCACTACAGATTTGCTTTTCTCTGCAGGTTGCAAGAGAAACTTCCCGGAGCTATGAAGCGCAGCAAAACTGAGTGATCAACTCCCCAATTAGAAAAACTTCATCATCACCATCATCCTCATCTTCATCACCATCTTAAACCCCCAACCTTCTCCAGTTAACCCCTGCCCCCAGTCTAACATCTCCTCCTACTCCATCAACCAACCACCACCCTATTACACTGAACCTTGCTAGGTAGAAAATCTTGAGCTACTCGATATTCAATGTAAAACTACTGCGCAGCTTAACTTGCAAGCATTAGAAAAGAACTGTGCCTGTGCAGACAGGAAACGCGTTGCTAGTGAGGAAGTGATGTAACGCCGCGGCAGATCCCGCCAAGGGAATGGATACAGGGTCGAGTGAACTAGACTGAATCTATTACCTGGTTACTTCATGTACGGGGGGGTTGATGGCTGTTTTTGTCACAAAAAAAGCAAATGTCTGTACTTAAAACTACACAGTTCCCTGAAGGTACATGGATCATTTAAGCTGGAAAAGTTCAAGAAAATATAAAAATGTTTTAAACAAAAAAAGAAAAAAGAAAAAAACATAATGAAACCATCTTTTGGGGTGTTATTGTGGCTAGTCTTATCCTGCTCTTGCTCTACAGCTGCTGAATGGTTAGATATGAATTCATTTTAGACGCTGGTAATGGGTCTGCTGTTACTGATTGGCCTGTTATTGAGTTTGTTTCCATTAACCTTACAGGCACCTGTTTATGTAAGTTTCTGCAATGCACTGAACTTTTATTTTTAAGCCCATGAGCAGGTTGAAATAAAAGAATTGGAACACTGAGCCAGCTGTGATAATTTGGTCTAGTTCACCCTCTTTTGATCAGATGCATTTTTGAACAGTTTTCTGTATGTGTATACACCTTAAGACAACAACAGGCTCTCTCTGCTGTATGGAACATTAGCCTCGCTTTTTATATCAAATGAGAGTTCCCTCACTTACAGCGGTCCTAACTCCTTTTGTCACGCCTGTTAAGCCACAAAGTGTTGAGGTCTCGCATTCACTTGTAAATTTTGATTATTCTTATTACTACTTATTACTGTTATTGATATTTAATTATAGAATGGCTGCTTTGACTCCCTAATAGCTTGACGACAGCGTTGTAAGAGTTATGTTAAGTGTCATTGAGCTTCATAATTGTAAACTGGAGGTCTTTAAGAAACCTCTCGAGTAATAAAATCCCCGATAGTTTATTTGATAAGTTAAGAGACAGATCTGTAAACACAACCCTGAATCCCAAATATGCCCTCCCAGCTCGCTGTGGATGTTTTTAAAAAATTCAACTGTTGACCTCCACATAGTTTTCAAAACTATATGCAGTGTAAAGGGTGCAAGCGGCATAATTTTAGAGTTTAATAGTGTTTAATTAAAGATTAGATAAATCCAGATATAAATAGTTAAGTTGCATTTTGCATTTAAATTCATAATAATTTTTAAAAAGGCTTCACAGATTGTCTGTTATGTGTTGGCAGGAATCAGACCATTTAAAGAGTTCCTCTTGCCCAGCTGTGGGTTTAATTTCATTGTTTTTGGAATTTCATTTTTTGGAGGTTAAATATAAATGGATTAGTAAATTGAATTACAAAAGGAAAAATGTTAATATTATTAATATTTTGTGGGAAAAAAATAAAATTCAAAACTCAGTTTGTCATAGCGTTTTGGAATTAATTTGAAAACATAATCTTTATCACTGTAAAGGTCTATAATTATTTTGGCACACTTTAGACTCCATAGAAAACCTCAACAGCAACCTGAGAGGAAAACGTCAGGGCTCTGTGAATAACGGGTGAGGCTGGGAGAAGGCAGAAGCTGTTTTCAGGTATTATTCTAGAGGTCATCTTTGTCTTTTTCTTTGACATGAAGCGCATGTCTTAGTGTAAGATGGAAACAGATTCTCACCCTTTATATAGGCTGTATCATATTCTTGACCCTGATTTCAGTTTAATATGATTATTACTTGTGATTGTTACAATGGTGTTTTTGAACTCAGTAAAAACCATAGTCATGTATTAGCACTATTGTTACGTTTCCATATTGTTTTAAGGGATGAATATATGGAAGGAAATGAACGTACGTTAGTGTTGCTGTTCATCTCATTGTGTCCCAAAGTACGTTTGCATGGAGTAAATGTCCCCTGAATACTGAATGGCCAACAGTGAAAGAACATCCTTTCATTGCCTCTAACTGCAGTCACAGAATTACTAGTAGTACTCAGGCATCTGCCTGTCTGAATGTTTCCTCTGGTCCAACATTCCTCCCCATGCATGTCCTCCACTGTGTGTTGTCTCACTGACGCCTCACAAATGTCTTGCTTTACTCTTCGTGCACGGCGTCTTACTCACTTTGGGTGTTAAAGCTGAAATATGCAACATTTCTGTTGGAGATGCTAGTTGTTAGCCCCAAGTTGCTGTTAGCTAGCCTGAGGCTGGAGTCTGCATCATCTGTAAAGGCTCCACAAGGCGAGTGTGAGGAGGGGATCAGGCAGAGACAGATTGTGTTATTATGCATCCTGTTTATTTATTTCAGTGTGATGAAGTTGCACGTTGTAGCTTGTTTTCATCTGAAAGGTCAATTCCACTCAAGCTACTGGAACACATTTATATTGAAAGTTTGATTAGTTTATTTAAAGGGTCAGTTCACCCAAATGACAAAATAATAATTAAACATATTCGCACTTACCTCCGGGTGTATCTCGCCGTGCAGATCTTTTTGTTTTTGTTTTATTTTTTTTGTTTCCCCATATTTTGAGACTTGAGATTTCCACCGCCACCCTAATACAAACGAAGCGAATGAAGTATCATTCATGAAGTTTACATCAATAACAGTAACATTTCGACAGAAACAAGGTACTTCTGGATAAACCACAGAACTCTGTCAGCAGTGTTTTTAGGGACTATTTCTTGGTAGAAAGAAGTTCCAAAGAAAACTGTTTAAAATGAGCACAAACACAAAAGTCTCATTGTCGTCTTATTGTGTTGTGGTTGAGGAAGGAATCTGTTTTCTGTTGTGAAAACTTGGACAAATGAGTTACAAATGTAAGAAAAAACCCAACTAGAACTGTGTTTTAGTTTTGTAGCTTGGGTGAAACAACCCTTTAATGTACAACAAGCTATCTTGAACCGTTTTGTCTCCACAAGAGTTGCGTTATAAAATCTAATTTGCTTTCCATATGCACAAGACCTTTAATAGTAACTTTAGTTCTGGAAAGGCCATGTTACCTGAGTTACAGTGTGCTGCCGAGGCTAAATAGATCACTTCTCAGAGTCCTAGTTGGCTTATTTCTTTAGAGTGTAATATATAATATGATTTAAAGTTGATACTATTTAACCTGTTCCTTTACAGCATGTTGCTTTTCTCCTTTTTCCTTTTTGTTCCTCTGTTTTCATTGGGTATGTGTGTGTGTGGGTGGGTGTGTGTGGCAGAAATGTATTTTACCTTTTTTTTTTTTTTCTGGCGAGTCTTGTTTTGCTTTTTTTTTTACCCTTACTGGTATCTAGATGTCATTTACTAACATCAGTTCTGTTTTGTATTAGCTATGACTTTGTTTTCAATTTTTTGAAGCTTTTGGAAAGATGTTGCAGGGAAAAAAAGAGAAGAAAATAGGGGGGGAGGGGAGTATGTGGTCTCTGTAATGATGTCAAAGTGAAATTAATAAAAACATGTAAAAGAACAGCAGTGGATCCGTTTACTTCTCTTTCCCTTCAGGAAGACAACACATATGTTCCCAGCATTCCTGCACTGTGGGAGGACGGAGGATTAAAATGCATCCAGATAAAATATCCAAAATAAGATTTGACTTGAGAGGCTGCTGTCCATCATGGCGTTTTGTGTAGTGAGAGGATTATAGTTTCTAATTTTAGATCTGGCCAGCATACTAAAACCATTAAGTGCTAATACTCACATGCAGACTTGACAACCCATTTAAAGCCAATGTGGTATTACATAATAGAATCAAAGTCATAAATCTTGAATGAAGAGTTACAGAAACAGCAGCTTCGTTACAGATTCAGAATCACATGAAGTAATGCTTCATATGTGGCATATGACAAGAATGCTACTGCAGATGACGACTAAATGGTAAATGGAAACCCTGCACGTTTCGAGTCTTTTTGACCACTCAAAGCACTTTACAATACATCTAATAAGATACATAGAAATACAATACATCAATACATCTCAGCATTCACACATACTCATACACTGATAATTTAATCATACACTGACGGCACAGCCACCGGGAGCAGTTTGGGGTCAAGTGTCTTGTCCAAGGAACCTTTGACATGTCTGGAAGAGCCGGGAATCAAACCTGATTAATGGACAACCGCTGTACCTCAGCACAGCTGCCCCTATTACCAAATAGCCACAAATGATGTCACTTGAGTCAGTGTTGTTTGCAGCTGAAGACTACAAGTTTGAAAAAGAAACAAATCTGGGGGTGTGGAGTCAGAAAGAAGTGAGGTTACCAGACCTCTGTTCCTTCTAACTTCCTGTTTTCTGGTTTCATTAGTCAATCAGTGATAATAGAAACAATGTGTTTATCATTGCATCATCACATAGTTCCAAACCTAATTAGGATTTTGTTTTATTATAGTGCACATTTTCTATTACTACACTTCTCAGTATTTTAAATATTCTCATCATCATGTCTGTAATAAGAAAAACATCCCTAAATGTCAATTATCAACAATGGAATGAAGCTAACTTCACAAAGCACCTCTTCCTCTCTGCATATTCTGACACATCCTGCAGCCACATATCACATTTTCTGCTCTTTATGTGGAATGTGTGATGCAGCATGTAGGTGGACAGAGAGAGGTGATGGGGTAGCAAATGTTTCCAATTAAGAAAAGGACTGGAGGGGGATTAACAAGAGCCTAAACGAGAGATTTATGTTTTATCAAAGTGCACTATTTCAGACTATGGGCCAAAATCGATTTTTGATAGATATGTTGCTACTATGAAGCATCCAGACCTCTCTGGTGGTCGGGGACAGGTGTGCGTTCTGTCAGAACTAAACATAGAGAAGCAGCGTTCGGTTGTTATGCTCCACATATCAGGAACAAACTCCCAGAAAACTGCAGGTCTGCTGCAGCTCTCAGTTCTGTTAAATCAGAGCTGAAGACGTTTCTGTTTCCTCCTGCTTTTTATTGATTCATATCTGACATCATAACTTGTTATTTTACCTATCTTCTATTTAAGCTTATTTTTATTTCCAATCTAATTCTTCTTAATTATATGATTTTGATTTTTTTTTTCCAATTTAACTTTTTTGATTGTATTTTATTTAAAATGTCTTTTTATTTGACCTTTATTGGTTTTATATTCAATCTTGATGCCTTTTATGCCTTTTTTTTAATCTTAAAAGACTTTCATACTATATACTATATAAATACTATATTGATAGAAAGACCCTTTAAATGAAATTAGCTGTTGTAGCGTTTACGTACATGAAAACCTCTCACATTCTTGTTTATAATGGCACAAATCAGTCAGTATAAAGAATAAATCAGATGACAGGTTGGCGGTGTTCAGTATTTATTCAAAGATTATCGAGGAGAGAATGCATATCTCACATGTTGGCCATGTACAGATGAAAGGTGAGCAGACAAGGTGAAAGTGAAGATACACGAGAAGCAGAGTCATGAGTAGCGTCTCTCCACACACACACACACACACACACGCACGCACACACACACATTATAAACACACAAGCACATATCTCTTTCCATCAAATCACTGTAACTTACATTTTAAATATTTAAGTGCTATGTCGGGACTTTTCTAGAGTGATGTGGGGGCTTATTCTTAGCAATGAAATGGAAATGTGTGTAAAGCAGGGAGAGTTTCCTTCACTACATTACTTTTGTATCAAAATCTTCAACAATATGATTATTCTGCAAAGGATTAACCATTTAGGAGTCAACTATGAGAGTAAGATATGAGTATTATAGCCACTGTTAGGGGAAAAATGCACAATTTGCAAATATATATTTAAAACATTTTGAGGAAAAGTCACAGTATTATGATATAAAGTTCCAGAGCTTCTATACTTAAAGTATATAAATGAATGGATTAAATGACATGCAGGTCTTCCTGAAAGATCAATATTTCTTCATTATTTATCTCAAAATATTATATTATTCACATGTATGATGACTTTATTCTTGAAATGTTAGGGCTTTATATGACATTTACTGTAATATGACCTTTTCCTCAAAATCATTACTTCATTCTATTACATCTTTCTTTTCTTACATATTCTGTTTTTTTTCAACATTCAGAGTGTTTTCTCAAAATATCATGATTTGTTTCACTAATTATTTAAGACTTTTTCTCCTGATTTTCCTGAAAATTTTGATATAGTAATGCTACCACTATTCAATATCATTTTCCCCCAAATATTTACTTTTTTTTGAAATATTATTACTTATTATTATGACTTTTTCAACCTCTAATTGGAAATATTTGTAATGGTGGCCCTAATGCTCTGATGTATTAATTAGCAAAGCTGACACATGTATCCAGCATCTTCAGATGTTCCTTAAAGATGACTGATGAAATTGTTGTCGATGAAACAGAATCCCTGAGTTACATTTTCCAGATAAAGAAATGACATTTTATGGCAGACTTTTCTTTCTCAGACAGTTGTAAGTTCTTTTGTTGCATAAACTTTGTACAGTGAATGAAAAAATGGAGCAGTAGCAAAACTGGAGAAAAGATTTCAAAGTGAATTTCCAAATGAACCATCTCCAGCCTTTAAAGAGCAACGTCTTTCATGATTTATAAGTAGAAAAACTGGACATAGTTACAAACATGTTCTGTAGAAACCAGGTGCATAAAAGTGCTTGTATAAAGGAAAAATAATTTTTCATATATTTACATGATCTTTTTGTGCAGCTTTTAGCTAAGATGGGTTGTGGTGATGAGAGAGGATGCAGACCGGTAATAAAACACAGAGATAACATATCTCATTATAATGGATGAAATGGAGGAGGATGCCCTTCTCCTCCGCTGTAAACAAGGAATTAAATAGACTAGAGAGATCTGAACTCATTGACTGCACGCTGGCATTCATTGTCTTGAGCAAAAACATCAAACAATTGGCTCTCATTCAATTGGCTGTATACAAGGAAAACTAGGGGGTTTAGTACAGGGGTTTTTAGGGACAAAGTGCTGTATCGTCTTCAGAAAAACTAATTAGTAAAACAAATTCACCGTGGCCTCGCCGAAGACTCTTTTTCTTCTAACTTCCTGAGAGCGTAAGACTCTGGCCCCAACCAGAAACAAGACCCAGACTTCTTCCTGGACATGAAATCATAACAGGTAGGCAGGAAATACTAAAATATAAATAAAATGCCATTTTGGGATTGGAAAACATAAAAGTCCAGGTGGATTGTTTAAAGAATAGAACAAAAGCCCCAGTTCTCAGTATCAGTAGCCAGTCAGATCAGGGACATAGTAGTGAAATAGTTGGTGAGCTACTGTAGCTGGTTTCAAGATAAACAGTCAGGAATACGCTAGTGCTAGGCCAACCATCATTAACTGAACAATTATGTAATGATTGCTTCCTCTATTTTAGAGGAAACTGTTTTCTATTGGTCAACAGCAACATTTTGAATCTCAAATCTCACCCGAGACATTAAAGCTGGATGGTGGATTTACTAGCATCAACAACAGATCATTTATTCACATTTGCTGACATCTTCAACCCAATTCGTCTCATTGCAGCGATTCACTTAGAATTTATTGATTTAACTTTGAAATTTTGATGTTAGAAATGCTGGTTTGATCAGGCCTTTACTTGAAGACCTTATGTGATCTGTAGAGGTCGACACATTGATCATTTTAAATATTTTTTTGAAAACTAAAATTCTGACATGAATCTAACATATTGCAGGAAAAAGCCACATCTGGGTCAGAATGTTTGTTTCAATAGGCTGAACTTCCTCTATACTACTATATTATCTCAACCCACCCGGTCAAGGCAGATGGCGCCCACCTGGAGCCCGGTTCTGCTTGAGGTTTCCTCCCGTTAAAGTGGAGTTTACCCTTATGTCCTGCCCTGTATGTGAAGTGTCATGAGGCAACTTTTGTGATTTGGCGTTATATACATAAAACTGACTTGACTTGACTACTGTATGAGATGTTTTAACTGGAGATATTTGGTGAATGTTCTTGGGATTTGGTAACTAAAACACAGATTGTGGTTTTCAATGCAAATGTGCACGCACAGATGTGACAGGTGACTTCCTAAATCCCATGAGGTCCTCAGGGGAGACAGGCCCTGACAATAATGGGCTTTAATTTCTTTAAGCCAAGACATTTTAGATTTTTAGGTACCTGCCATTTTAACCTCTCACCAACTTAAAGGGAAATTCCAGTGTTTGTCAACCTGTGTGTTATTCTTATGGTCATGGTAACATTTTACTTGTCACCTCTGTTGCAGAGATTTGAGAATGTAACATGACACTTGACAAATACATAAATTTCCCTTTAAGAAAGACAGTGGGGGGCTGTTTCTGAGCAGGGGCCACACGAGGAACAACAGATGGAAGCCCTTTCTAAGTGCCAAAGTGTGCTGGAGAGGGAGTCAGCTCGGTGTGTCCATGGTCCTGGGAGGAGAAGCAGTCATCAGAGTGGATGAAGTGCAGGGTGGTCTGGTTGTAGCTCAGCATGGCCTGCTGCTTCTCCTCCTGGGTGTAGTCCAGCGAGTGAGGGTGCACCTGTTGGATGTGCCTCTTGATAGTGCTGACCTTCAGCGTGGCCAGAGTGGCTCCACACACCATGCAGATGAGCCCGTGTCTCCGGCAGTCGTAATCCATCAGGTACTCCATCCTCCAACGCACCTGGTAGTTCCTGCGCTGGTCCTTCCCGGGGTAATGGCCGTGACGGGAGGGTGTAGCTGTGCCGCCGCTGTCCCTTGATTTGCCCTTCCCTCCACTCACACCCTCCTCCTTCTTCAGCATTTTGCTGGGTGTTCTGACATCAGGGGAGCCATCATTCATCTCTCCTGTAGTATTTAGGACATCAGCTTCACTCGGGCTGATTTCTGCTGAAACAATACATGAGTGAGAGGAGAGATGCTGTTGTAGTCTTGTGTATTTCCTCTGCCAAGCACTACTAACAATGACCACCTTCCTTCAATGAAAAGCTGCAACCTACTACACTACTGATCAAATATATGAATGAGTGGAAACACTGAGGGATAGTAGAACCAACTGTACAATACTATACTGTACTGTATTAATCTGATCGGTACAACAGAGTTTTTAGAAGAAAATGAACTCCAATCACATCTACTTAAAGCTATCCTCAATGCAAATCAACTTCCTGCATATGTTTCAAATTAAAAGCCTATATGTCCTCTGATCCAGTGAAGAGTTTTTATTGTGAAAACATCTATGCAGGAGATGTACATTGTACTAAACTTGTCAAGACATTTGGTAGGAAGTGAGATTTTGCATTGCAGTAAGTAATAAATGTCTAATAAGCCACAAATAAAAGGTAAATAAATGTACAGTTTGACAGTAGCATGTAACAGTGATTGAAACCATCTCACCATCTTGTATTTGCGTGGCTTCACTAGAATAATCTTTGGTCCAGGCTGCAGCCATGGCTTCCCTTTCTTGTTTGCTCAGAGTTGTGGTCTCAGGATGACATTCCTGGATGTGGTGGCGGAAACTGCTGACCTTGGTTTCGTGAAGGACCTGAGAACACACCATGCAGAAGGTGCCATGGCCCTGAGGCCCGTAAGCCACCAGGTAGTCCAGACGAAGCCGCCATGGGTTGCCCCCGCGCAGCCGCCTCTTCCTGGGCTGGCGGAGAGGCTGGGGTCCCTGCTGTGGAGCTCCAACGCCTCCGTCCTCACCAATAAGACAAGTGTCCTGAGTTAATGTGCCATTGCCATCTGGGTACAAGTCAGTGTTGATCTGGATGGTCTCCACATCCTGAGCATAGAGGTCCACCTCGCCTTCTTTGGTGTTGGGCTCTGATTTGATTGACTCCTCTGTTATGAAGCAGAAGAACAAACAACATAGAAAAGATTTAAAAGAAACACTATTGGCATGCAGCATGAGGTTGAAACCACATAATCATCAAGGATGCTGATGGAGCACACTGAGAAGCTCTAAACTCAACAGATATGGACTGTGCACTGA
Organism: Pampus argenteus; assembly: GCA_036937835.1. Lineage (NCBI taxonomy): Eukaryota > Metazoa > Chordata > Actinopteri > Scombriformes > Stromateidae > Pampus > Pampus argenteus. The sequence continues at coordinate 13,736,219 of CM072860.1, forward strand.
GATTCAAAGGGTGACGGGACATCCAGGCTGCTCGGCTCACCCGGTAACCATGGCAACACTGATCCAGATAAGCAGTGATAAAAAAGGGGGTTGTAGGCAGTGGATAGGTGGATAATGTGCTTATAACACTGATGCATTTGAAATGTCAGAATGATCAAACTCCACATTATATAGTTCTATAGATTTAGCATAGCATTTTTTTCATTTTGGCAGCATTTACCAGGTTGTAACTTTCAAATACTAGTGTATGAAAGCACTTTATTTCAACAGGCAAAATAAATCCAGAGGATGGGGTAAGATTATAAGGTGACGTGACACAGCTACTGTTGACCCAGAACAGAGACCCCCAACATGGCCACCAGAGGGGGCTTCATACAAAACGTCCAAAGACACTGTTAGCATGTTTCCTGCTGACTGTCCATTACTGGCTGTTGTTGTACAGACCACACTGAATGTGGGTTTAACAATACTGATTCACATTTTTCATTAAAAATACTACAATGAATATATTTCAGACAGTATTACTGAAAGTAACATCTTTTGTCTTTTTACTACACTGGCACTGAGCTGCATTCTTTATATCTGATATTTCTACTGATAGACATCCTAAAACAGAGCTGCTGGAAGTCTTTTTGCAGAGGGACAGGTTACAGTTCACAGGCACTAATGAATGAAGTAAAATGTGTTACAGAAACTGGAGAGTAACAGATACTGATGGAGGGGTCCTTAAATATGTGGAAAATCTGATTAGAAGAATTTTTTTTTTTAAAAACTGTGATTTTAAGGAGAAAAGATTCCTGCTAGAAGTCTTTATTACACTTTTTACATAGAAATGTTTTGCTATATTATAGAAAGGCTATAGGACATACAGGAAACCAGCAGGTTATATTATCTTAATGCAGAGCTACTTCATTCAGCTGTAACACATGTGATGGTATATTGCTTTATTCATTTTTAATGCAGTGTACACAGTAAGTTGTAAAATAGAATAAAAACCTGGATAATGCTGGAATCATACATCATCATATTCTGAACATAATTATGACCAGGATATAACTCATACCTGAGACACTACTGTTCACATGAATGTAAGGATTTTATTATGGTGGTGATATGAAACACTCCAGAAGTTGAATGAAATTATATTTAAAATAAAATAGTATTAATATTTTCAATAATTAAAAGGTTTACTCCACCTGGGGCACCAAACAGCCTTCAGTAACAGAACCAGAGATATTGTCGTTGTTATTCCGAGTATTCTCCTTCCTTGTCAAAACCTAGGCCCTACATTACCCACAATGCAACTCAATTGTAAGCAGTTTAATTGGAGATTCTGTTAGTAGTGGCTAATGTAGCCTGGTGTGGCTAGCCTCCAGCAGAGATAAGGAGCGGGCTACAGAGGTCTGGTAACCTCACTTCTTAATCCTGTTACTCCTGCAACAAGCTAATCTTCACTAAGTTACACACATACACACTCCACACACATGGAGTATATGTTGCTAGCTTGCTTACATCTTACATCTGACTACAGCCCAGCGCTCAAATGTGTGCAAAATATGCAAGAAAATAAGTCACATCATATTTTATCCCACCGATGTTACAGTAGGTTAAGTAAGTAAGTAGGTTAAGTTTTCTGATCTTACCGTGAGTCTGAGCCCAGGCCTGCAGGATGCAGTGCTTCTCCTCAGAGCTGTAGACTAAGGAATTGGGGTGGGTGTCCAACACGTGGCTCTTGATGTGGTCCAGGTGAAGCGAGGGCAGCTCGCCTCCACATACCATGCACAGCAGCCGGCCAGCCTCCGCCTCATACTCCATCAGGAACTCCTGGCGGAACCAGGCGTGCAGCGAGTCGTTCAGGTAGCGTTCCAGGGTGCGGGCTGATGGCCCAGGTATGTCCTGCTCCTCCTCCTCTGGCTGGGGGGCTTCACCCGCCTCTGAGTGAGGAGATAGGCTGAGGGGTTGCTGTGGCTGCTCCAGGGGTGTAACAGGGTCCAGGGGTTCTGCTGAGAATCAAGAAAAATATATTTAGACAATAAAAGTTGGAAATATTAATTCTACCCCTACCTCACGTTTAGACAGATATACAGGAATTTATTATAATCTATAATATTATAATTAATGTCAGTTAATATCAAAATATGTAATATTCTGCTATAACTGGGGTAAAGACATCACTAAATTTACACTGTTTCTCATCATCTTAATGTTACACACACAGATCTTTCTCGGTTGACTTGACTTTGCTTAGTTTTTTAAAGCTACACTATGTGCTTTCTGTAAGAGGAAATATCACATAAATTACATCTAAAACATATAAGAATTAATCATATGTGATGCTGTATTGATCCCTGCAGGAAAATGTATCCTCAGCATCCTAACTTTAGCAATAACTGGTGACTGACAGTTAGGGGCTTGTTGGTTAGCAGTGATGTATAGTGGGGTGGGTAGCACAGGGCAAGGAGAAAAGCCACGCATATCTGCAGAGAACATGCAAAACATAAAGACTATGAAACACCTTTGTTATCATGTGCATCTGACAAGCATCTTTTCCACAAGGAAACACTGCTCGCCACTGAGCCACAGGAAAAAGAAAAACTCTCTCAAACTTTGCAACAGTTCTCCAGGTTTTACTGTTTTGCTTTACTGTCTTGTGGATCAGAACATTAAATAACTGAGATGCAGCATGTTCATCAGTGAGCTTTACACATGTTGGTAGGTGTATTTTCTCACCTAGAGCCAGACTGAGTCGGCTTTATTAATGCTACGCTAGGCTAAGGACAAGTATTTAATTTATTACACATAAAGGTTTATTATACATGAATGTACATACTGTACATTTTATCTGCCCGCGTGATGATCTAGATGATTGTAAAGCCTTCTTCACACTGGTGGAAAAATTAAAAATCCATTAATTTTATTTCTTTTATGCTGAAAAACTCCCTGTCAGGTTGATAAACCCCTGAAACTCCTGCTTGACCTGCTTGCCTCTTGACATGGTCAAAGCAGTGTTTTACTTTATTTGTAATAAAAGTTCAGTAAACGCTCATAACCTGTGAGAAAACTTCATTATCAAGATATAATTCCATTCTGTGACATATTTCATGATTTAAAATATCTTTTGCACCATGAAACAGTCATGTCCAGGTGCAGTACGCCCCACCCTCCACCTCCAATTTTGCAGGGGCACTTAATCATTACATCATCTTGTCCCTCTCACACAGCACCACTCCAAGACATAAACTCATACTGCCACCAAGTGTGAGAATTAGAAAACTAACCAATCCATACTGAGCAGAATCCTACCCACCAGCAGCATGTTGGCCTGAGTCTAGTGACTCCTCTTCTCCCTGAGGTGAAGGTCCAGCAGCAGAGCTGTATGACCTCTGACCTCCCCCCAGGCTCAGGTGGCTCTCCCACCCTGAGCGGATCACCTCCTTGTCGGCAGCGCTCCACAGCAGGGAGTCTGGGTGCTTCTGTCTGATGTGTCTCTTGATGGTGCTGAGCTTTAGTGTGGCCAGGGAGCTGCCGCATACCATGCAGATCATCCCGTGCCGCTGGGGGTCAAAGTCCATCAGGTACTCGCTGCGCCAGTATTCATGGTAGTAGCGACGGTGGTCCCGGCCTGGAATCCGGCTGAGGCCCGGACGTGAGGCCCGCTGGACTCTGGGTTTGCGTCCAGAGGGCCCGGGGGCTGGAGAGAGGAGGAGCGGGTGGTCGGGGCCCTCTGTGATGCTCCAGTAGCTGGTGCCTGGAGATCTGACAGGTGTGACCATGCCAGCCTCTGATTCCTCCTCACCATGGCCGTTGGCAAGGCTGTCCTCTTCTGAGAGGAACAACAGAAAACACAGAATCACGCTGTCTGCTGAGATATGTTTAGGGCAACTATAATTCACATGTAATGACACATGTAGATATCTCAAAAGTCAGGATGTTCAACCAGTACTTTGACTCATTGGCTGATACAGCATAGCAGTGTAATAGCAGGGCTCTTTTCTTTTTCAGTTTCAGATGTGTATGACTCACTATGTGGAACTGACTGGGATCATTCTCAAGTGTAATGGAACATGAGGCTGTAAGTGCACATCATTTCTTATACTGTATCTAATATGGATCGGACCGATATCTGATTTCATAACACCAATATTGGTGCAGACACTGACCCAGTGAATCAGAATGGTGCTTCGCTACACATAGTGATGAAAGCATATAAAACAAATGTCATCTGAGAGTAGAATTTAAAGTCACCTCTGTAGATATCGCCTCTATGTTACGCTGATATACAGTGAGAAAAATGACACCTATTAGAGCTCAACATGAAACTGGCCAACATTATCACAAATATCAGTATGTAATTCCAGCATGGAAAAGCCAAAGATATGTTTACGGTAATTCAGAACAGTGATGCTATTATATACATTTTCAAGATTTACATATTTTTATTTAGGGAAAATACGCTTAATTATTTTGTGGCCGAGATTTAGATAAAAACATTGATATCGCTCTCAGTACCACTCAGTTTGCTATTTTACATGGGTGCCGTGTGCCAGACTATTTCTTGGCAGGTAGCCACTGCCAGACAGCCAGAGAAGACTCAAGCAATGTATTGGTACCAGCCAAGAAATAGTCCAGACACATAACTCCCTGTAGATCCACAACGTGTCCTTTTTCCATGAAGGTTTTTGTCCAAATAAACAAACAACATATACAGTGTTGACATTTAGAGGTGCTAGTAGATTGATTTTGTTACTTTTGGACAGAGCAAGGATAGTTCTTTCCCTGTTTCCACTTTTACGCCTGACATATGTTTATGAGATTGATATTGTTATCAGTCTATTAAATCCATTATCAGTCAGCTGTCATATCTGTCTGCAGACTGTTGAACTAATGTCTGTTTAGACTACATGTTTAGATACACGATTAACTAATTTGATACATCACATAAAATAGCATTACATGTGTATAGATTTATCAAACTGTCACTGTTGGCTCGTGAAGATTGACAGCTGGGGCTCATGATCTCAGTGTTAGTTTTACAACCATCAGTCTTAAGATTTTAATGTTCTCTTATAAATTTGACTGGTCAATTCGTTTGAGTGTTTTAATGCTGTACCTGCTATGTCAAGTGCCTTGTATTTATTTCTTTTACTTATAATAATAATAATAACCCTTATTTTCTTCCATTTGCACAGCTGGCCGCTAGGTGGCGGTGTGCTGCCTGCCTGCCTGCCTGCCTGCGTGCTGTTGAGCCTTTGTTTATAGGAGCCACAGAGACAGAGGGGCCATGCTGCTCCATGGCATTGTCCCTGACACGGATTAACTGGCTGCCTGACAATGGCCGTGGCTCTGACAGCCACGCAGACCTACATTGCGATGGGAAACACCAAGAATAATAACACTCTCTTTTTTTCGTTACCTCCCAAGTCACTCTCCCCTCGCGTCGCTTCCTCCTCTCCGCTTATTATTAATGAGAGCAGCTCAGCCTGCTCGGCACACCGGAGGTCCACAAGCTCGCTTTCCCCCGTTTCTTTCTCTTCCATCACTGGCCTGGCTGCTGTGTTAATAGTGGCTAGTGTTCCTCCTTCCTTCACTGTACCGCAGCGCTGAAGCGGGACATGTCACATTAAAAACAACATGTTAACTGTAACATGTTCCCAACGCACGGCAACGCACGGCACCGCTCGTCACGCATCTGGCCGGCGCGCTATAACGAGCCCATCGCTGAGGAGCCCGAGCTCTGTGGGAGCCAACTTAACTTTTCATAGAGCCTCTCAACCATGTACTCCGCTGCGAATAGACCCGCTGCTCCGTCCGGCTCTGTGTGCTCGCCTCAGCGCAGGCCTCCAGTAATGTATTTTAAGGCTCTTGCTTGTCTTCAGGGTGGGGAGCCGGACTAGGGGCCCCTGGGGCTCCTTAAGGGGCTCCTGGGTAAATTTAAAGAGACAGTAGCAGCGTCGACAATGCACACCCACCCCGGGGGGGCAAACGGGGCAGCAGCCGCTAATACTGATAAGCTGCTAATACTAATGCTGTTGTTCTCACAAAATCATGCGATGATAGAGGCGCTTTCGTTCGGCAAAGCATCGGTTAAAACATGAGGCGGGTCCATCGGAAATCAGGGCCCCACCAGCTCCAGCTCATACTGTTCTTTGCTGGAGATCCCATGTGCTATTTTTATAAAACCCTGTGTTTAGTGTTAGATACATTGTTGCACTATTCCAGTTCATAGCTTGCGTGTTATTATAGATACAGGTCAGCAACTAACCCTAACCGTTCATTTTCATCATCGATTAACCTGCCCTTGATTTTCTCTATTAAGGTTTAGTCTATAAAACTCGTGAAATCGTGGGAAATCACACGCTCCCTGTGGCCACGTAAACAAACCAGCAAGTCATCGACTTTCAGCTATAGTCATATTCTGTGTTGTGACTTTTCGTTATAATTGACTCATTGATTATTGTCAGCTCACATCTTTCATTCTCTTGTTTCATGCTCTTTTAATTGAAATGTTTCTCATAAATCATTAAAGATTTATAACCCTTACTACTATTACTACATAGACATTTTTCCACACATTTCATCTTATTGCATAGTGCTTATTATTTAAACTATACATTGGACTGTGGCTCTACCCCACATGCTTCAGCACAAACCCCAACATCAAATGAGGTCATTGGTAGAAAAAGCCAATAAATCAATGGACCTTTGTCCAGCTGTTCCATGTTGGAAAAGTCTGTTTTATTGCAAGCTTTACATAATCTCTGTGCATTGTCAGTGAATTTTCTTTGGAGCAGTTATTGAATTTGGCTCCTGTTCCAAATCCAGGCTTCACTAAACAGTGAAATGACAAATGAGGTTAGGCCTAACGCAGCCAGTCACAGACTGGCGTTGTTGGACAAAGTGAAATAATATTGAATTGCATACTTAGCAGTAATGGATTAGAAAGTATGGGGGCGTTGTACTATACTGTCGCTATGTGTCCACGCCGTACAGTAAACACACACACACGCACACACATCCAGGTCCCACATCCTGGTACTTTTCAGCGTTGTCAAGGCAGCCTCAGAGCACGGCAGGCTGGCGGAAAGTAGCTGCAGTGTCCTGGCAAAATATCTGTCCAAAACGTTCACAAAAACTGTCCCGGAAAGTTAGGTGTAACTAAAAGGTAACGGATATGCATGTTTTTCTTCCACATGTTTCCAAGCGTCCTGCTTTACGGCAGTAATGTGCGGGTTTTTTCGCTTCTTTTAGACAGGCAGCAGAGTCAGACAGGCGCCAGTCCGTGTGGACAACAGGAGGAAGATTTGTCCATTGTGCCTCTGCGAGACACGGCGCTTTATGCGCGATTTACGCCCTAATGTGGCGTTTTTATCAGTTAATCTCTGCATGTAATGCTAGTGGTGCTTCAGCTGGGTTGCTTCGCTGTGTTTATAATCAAACAGACACAGAATAAAGAATAAAATGGCTCTCGACAGATATAATTTGTGATAGAAAGGGACAGCTTTAAAGGGACAGTGCCTCTGCTTTCTTCCTGGTTCCTGTAGCTTACACATCTTCACATTTACGACGTGTTTCTATCAAAAAAACATGCGGTGGAATAAAAATATCTCATGTTAATCATTTTAAAATGTCACGTTTATCATATGTAACTAACTGTATGATGTATGTACAAGTCCAGTGATAGATGAAGTGGCCGTTCAGTCTCTATGCATTGCATCTGTTATAATTATCTGCAAAAACAGGCGTTACTAGGGAAGTGAAACACTTGCTATAGTCGGCCCCGATGTGACATTTATTACTGTTGTTTAAGTACATGTGCCAGATATCCGAAAACCACGTCAGTATTTCAGTTCATTGCACATGAAACGTTTTATATATAAGAACCTACTGAAATATGAATTTACACGTGTAAAAATCACATGTTAGATTGTAATTTTTGTAATTGCATTACATGTGAACTGTCTGGAAACCAGGTGCCTATATGTGAATTCACCACATGTGAAAAGCAGTTTCATGTGTGGTGAATGTGCATGATCTTAAATGTAATTTTTATCAAACCTGAAATCTGTTGTTCACATGTGAAACGTTTGGATATCACTTTAAATAATTTTATCATCTCAAATGTGCCTATTTAACATTTTGTACAAATATTCATAACTCCATTTGAAATACATTTGCTTAGGAAATCACATCAGCAGATTACGGCTTGATGATGGTTTTTTTAAGAAAATGCCGTCATTTTTCTCTGAAGGTCCTGATACTGATATTGAATTACTTTGTTACATCCTCATGTTTTTGCCCCAGATCACTCATATGTTGGCTCATATTTATAACAACGTAAGATGTAACTAAGTTTTGGTTTCTGTTCCTCAGGACACCTGCATACTGATGTGATGTCTGAGAGATTTGGCAGTTGCTCAGGAGAGCAAGAACACCCACTGCACCACCATATAGCAGAACACCATGTACGTTAGTGGCACTTCATTGTGCAGTAAGCATTCAGGACTGAAGAGATGAACTGAATCAGCGTGACAAGGGAAGAGTTGGCCAGTACTGTTGGATGAGAACTGATGGGCTGTCTAAGCTGGCAATAGCATGCCAACTATTAAAGGTAAAGGTGGTTCAATGTCCCATCGCTACCGGCCTGCCTCAGAGTATGATGATGCCACCCTCGCCCAAAAGAGAGAATACTGGAGAACCAAGAAACGAGAGCAGAGGGCCCGACTGTCAAAGCGGAGAGGAAAGCCAACACAAGACAGTCCAGAAAAACTACCACATCTAAATGCCCCTGCAGTGGTGAATTCCAGTTTATCCGGTTCATTTGCAACTTCTTCTCCTTTGCAGAGTAACAATGAATCATACAAAACAGTCAATGTCTGTCCTACATCACGAAGTGGAAATACAGTGGGGGACAGCTCAGTTGAAGCCACTAAGAGCCAAAAGGAGAAGTGGCTCCAGACGATGAAACTTAACAAAGTCCTGCCTCAGTTGCAAACATCCATGTCAGCCACAGTGAAATGTCTAAAAGCGAGGGGTGCTGTGAGCAGAACTATTACCTCACCCACACCCAGTGGAACCCAGCTGAACACCTGTTTCTCAGTGCCTCCAGTCAGAGTGACCAGGATTACCAATGGCAGCTCCGCTAAAGCAAAACCACAGCCATGTGTGTCTGTGCAGACTGCATCAGTCCTTCAAACGCAACATAAGGCAGAAGTTGCTTTGTGTATTCAGCCCAAACACCTGCCCACCAATGTGACCACAGGTATGATTCTTATGTCTTCTCCATGTGGCCCCGTGTCTATTAAAACAGAAGACAAAACAGTAAACACAACACCTTCCACTGGAATAAAGAGTGCCTTGGTCGCCACACAGAGAGCTAAAGGTGTTGACAAGTCACGACCTTCAGTAGAGTCTGAAGAGGACAGGGCAGCCAGGCGCAGAGAGCACTGGAGGATCAAAAAGCGAGAGCAGAGAGCAAAGACAGCAGCACAGCTAGCTAAAGCCAGAGAGAAGACACAGAGCGCAGAAGTGACATTAGAGAAGGAAACCGCACTAAAACCTGGACGCTTAGACTCTAGTCTTACACATCTACCATCTCAGTCGTTTTTGAGAGGAAAAGGCCAGAAGCAGTGCCCTCGGGTCAAGACTTCATTTACATCTGCCAAGAGGGAGAATTATAAACTGCAAAGTGGGGTACCAGATCAGATAAGAATACAAAATCCACATGGGTATAAACCAACACAAACAGCATTCATATCTGATGTTAGTTCTGAGAAAAAGCCAGGAGAATCATTGAGAAAGCTTCCAAGTTATGTATATCTGTCCAGTGTTACACGAGGTATTGCCAGATGTAAAACACCTAGACAGAGGTTCAGTGAAGTCCAGAGGAATTTCATGAATCAAAGAAACATGAGAGGAAAATCCCTGTCACTTGCATCACTCTTCTGTACCAGAAATATCCCCAAAATTGACCCCAGTGACACACCTGAGCAGATCATAGCCAAACGAAGAGAGTACTGGCGGATTAAAAAGCGTGAACAGCGAGCTAAACTGTCAATGGAGGTGAAGGCTCGGTTGAAAGAGAAAGACTCTTTTATGCGAAGAGTGAAACGTTACCAGAAGATCCTCGAGGAGATGAGGAAGGCCAGAGCGCTGACCCAGTCAGCAGGAAGCATGCTTACCCATGCCTCTGAGACCATTGGAGGGTTTATCAAAGAGGACGGGACAGTGACCAGTAACATTCCCCAGATTTCCATGGATCACAACACAGCAGCACACAAAAGTGATGAAGAGCTTCATGTTGTTTCGAATAATACCCCCATCACACAACCTCAACATCAGCCTGACAGTAAACGGAGAGGTATCGCACCCATTTGTGTAAAGCAGCCTCCCCCTTCACTTCGACCCTCTCAGGTGAAAGTCTGTTTTCCACTTGCTGGACAGTCAGTCAGCAAGACTCCAAGACTACTCTCAATCAGACCAAGGCCTCACCTTGAAAGCACAACTGAATCTGTTCCAAAGTCACACTCACAAGCAGCCCAAACTATCAGTCAGCTCACACTCACTCATCCTCAGACCTCTCAAAATGCTGTTTCTGGAGGACCAACAGCAGGGTCAAACCTTGGTGGCTGTGTCATGAAAATGGCTGTTTCAAGCAGTGGACCATCACTATCAGTGCTCACTTTTGATCCAGAGATGACAGAGGAAGAGAGGATGGCAAAGAAGCGGGAGTACTGGAGGGTGAAGAAGCGTGAGCAGAGAGCAGCTCGTGCAGCCCGACTGAAGCAGGGTGTTTTACAAGTGAGGGCCTTACAGAGGAGGAAGGCCCAGGGACAAGTAGCAGTAACCACTGTAGCACTGAGCACAAGTTTTACTAAGGAAACAGGAAGTGCACAACCGCTTTCCAACAACAGCATGCCTGTCACACCACAAGCAGATGAGATAAAACAAGAGAGTGAGTTTAGGCCAGAAGTTGACCTAAATTCTCAACCAAAACAAGCCATCTGTCCAGATATTAAACCCCCAGCTACCCCACCACCACCACCAACACCACCACCTCTAGCACCTCAGCCAGAGCCTGACCCAGCTCTGAGTGCAGATAGCCAAGCTACCACTCTGCTAGCTGTGGCCTCCATGAAGAAACTCCTGGAGGAATCACTTAGTACAGTGACAGATTGTAATAGTGAGCGGACCGACATTAAAATGGAGACAACTGAAGAAGCCTCAGAGCAAGAGATGAAGCCAAATTTACCCCGGCTCTTTTTTGAGAAGGATGAGATGGCTCCTATTGCTGCTGACCTGACGTTGCAGATAAAAAGTTGGCAGCCAGATACTGAAAGCTTGGCAGAAGCAGTTTCCCCACACCTTCCTCTGAAGGACTCATCGCAAATTAGTGAGACACTCCCACCTCTTTCTACCTCCAATGAGGTAGCCCTACATCCTACATGTGAGCACTCATCCCAAACTCCTTCAAACTTCATTGTAAATCCCACCATAGAAGCCTGTGATGGTCCATCTTCACCACGCAGAACCCAGAGGCTTCGCACCAAAAAAGTGGGCCATCAGAACTGCTGCTCCCCAGAGCCGCCAAAACTGCATCACCTACCCATGGAGCGAACGCGTCCACCGAAACAACACTGTGAGCAACAGTGTCACGCACAAGAGCAAGACCGAGCAGCACCAAGGTATCATAGCGTGGTGATGGAGCAGAGCGGCCTAACCAGCCTGCAGAAGAAGAGAGAGTATTGGAAGCTGATGAAGAGACAGCAAAGGGCTCGGTTAAAGGCCAGGCAGAGACCAGGAGAATGCAACAACCGTATTTCCCACAGAAACACCCAGGTGAAGTGACAGATGGCAGCAATGTTCAATACCTAGTTGTTAACCATGTATGAAGATTAAGTTCTGTTTCAGTTTAGCAAGTAGCCAAAGTACAAGCAACAACCAAAGACTACACGGAGCTGAGGTTTAGCCACCTTTGCTAGCCTCTGTTACCCTAGCATTTGCAACAAGATGTTTCTACTCATAGAGGGTTGCGTTCTAAAAAGATGTAGATCCTGGAGTTTTCTGTCCATATTCTAAGCTAGATAAGTGTCTGCTACTGGAGAGGAAAAGTTGGACACCTCATTGTGTCTTCAACGTGTGTTTATTGTACTCACGAGATAAGTAACCCCCCCCCCTTTTACATTTTCTCAACCTTCAGTTTTCTGAAAGCTTTGTGTTCATGAGACATGGCATCTATTTTTAAGAATGCTAGAGCCCAATGAACGGATTGTTACATTTTTTCAATGAATGGATTGCCTTTAATTTTCATATTTCCAGCATGAAATAAAATGCAGAAAAATACTTTTTAAGAAAGAAACAAGGCAGCCTGTGTTCTCAACACTTAAACAGCTTCAGCAGCGAAATTACATCCTCGCTAATAGCATTTAAAAAGCAACTATAAAAACAATCTGAGTTCCAATAAGGTCAATATGTCATTGTTGAACATATGCAAATAATGACAAGGTCAGATTTTACTAACCAGGAAAATTCCTGAGGAAGTTAAAATTCTTGCTTGATACAACCTGAATTCATAGTTTTATTAAATAATTCAACTATTAGTAATTTTAACTGTATGATTAAATGTTACCTGTGAATGATTAAGACAAATCTTTTGTTTATGTTATGTTGTTTTCTTTCAGGCTCCTGGTCTGGTTATTATCAACACTGTTAAGGGTATAAATCCTGCAGCGAAACCAGCTCTTCAGCCCAAGCTGTCCATCGCTTCTCTTACTTCAATGACCAGCATTCCTACAGTCCTCGTGGTTAGCCCTACAACTTCTAATGCTGAGCTGTCTGACACACTCCAGGTCAAACCACCCATCACCAGTGTCTCCTGTTCACCTAACAGTGACAAAAACCACATGAATTTTGGGCCTTCACAGATCTTGTCTGACTGTGTAGGAGCTCCAGAGAATCAGTCACAAGTCATGCCAGCTTCACGAAAGTGGACGTCTAAAAGCACAGATGTTGACCCAGCGCCCTCCCTCCCTACGCTGCTGCCCCCAGACAACCCACTGTCCAGCATCAACCTGCAACCCTTTGAACCTCCTGCTCACACTCCAAATTCCACCCTCAGTCCAATAAAAATCCCTCAGAGCCCCAACCATTTAGTACCACCTCTCACTAAGATGGCTCCATTAAGCACCATGGTTCCTCCAAAGCTCATCCCAGGGGAGTCTGAGGAGGACTTTCTGAGGAGGAAGCGGGAGTACTGGAGGATAAAAAAGAAGGAGCAGAGAGCCAGGAAGGCCATTCGGGACAAAGTAATCACCCCAAGAAGAGCCTCCAACAACTGGAGGCCAATCCTGCCTACCCAGGACCTACAGACACAGGTAAGAGCTGCGAGGGTATATAAAAAAACAAGCACATATCTGTTCAAGCATGTAACCCATATGCTACACCAATATAAACTGACAATAATAACAAAGAAACATAAGGAGTAACATAAAGAACATAAAGAGTTGGCAAATCCAAATCAATTAGACATTTTCTTTTTTATTTGTTTAATTCTTCTCAAACCCAGATTTTTTTCTCTCTGTCTAATCCCTGTAGGATTCTGATCAGTGGGTGAACTCCTCCAAAGAGTCAGAACATCTAATGAGGTAGAATACTTTTGCTCCTTTTTGGCATTGTTGCGGGTTTGATATATAATAATTATGTCTGTTCTCTTTTCACAGCAATTCATTAGACACTGAGGTGGCATCCTTTCCATACTCGGATTACACAGCACCAGTAGAAGGTGAAGCAATAACTCACTTTAAGCCTAAACGAATGCACATTAAAATGGTGAAATTACAACAGAACTGTCTTTCATTGTTTCTTCAGATGAGGCAGAGCTTTTGTTCGCTGACTATGAGAACAATAACGGTGAGGAAGGTTCTGTCTCGGAGGTCATGTGGAGGAACCGCTACCTCATGGACTATGATCCGCTAAACCAGCTATTGGTGTGCATGGTGTGTGGGGAACTGCAGTACTCCCACAGCATGGAGGGGGTGAGGGCTCACATTGACGAGGCCCACCCGGACACCCTGACCCTGGAGCTTGGGGAGCGACAGAGAATACTGGAAGCTTGGGATGAGCAGGTGTCCCAACGGGAACGCTTCTTCACCAGCCAGCTCCAGCAGCATGGCGGGGCCTTGGCAGGTACAGAGGGTATTGTTTGTAGACATGCATGTTAGAAGCATTTAAACGTTTAACTGATGAACTGCATTGATTGCATTAGCAATTTTATGATTATTGCAAACTGGGTGGCGGTGGCGACTTTTCTGCCATGCATTCAAATCACAAGCGGCACAGTTAGTGACACATTTTCCATCACTTAGTGGTTGGTTGAGAAGGTACTGCAGTCTCTGCTAGCGTGTGGTGGCTAATGTAAGCTAACGTTGACATTTGTTTTTCTCTATTAACTTAGATTAAGGTTACCACACGTCTTGTATATATAATATATACAATTAAATCTTGTGTCCTGTTTTAAATCAATACAACTGTTCTATCGCTCCACACAAGGAAAGATTACATTCAGATGAACTGATGACTGTGTGTGGAAGAAGGTTGACGGTATTTTGGAAACCAATATTTGTCCAATATTCAACATACACAAGTGTGATGTAGAAACCTGAAGCCTCCAGTGCAGATAGTTTACACAGACTGGACATCACAGTGAAGTAATAGCAGTTAAACCTCTGAGATGAAGTATATTTACATATTCATAGGTTCCAAACAGAGTATCTTTTAATATCTTAATAAATATCTGGAGAGGATCTTTCATAAATTGTTCAGTTTATTTAGCTTATTTGTTAATAAAGCACTTTAGACTTTAAGTAAGAATCAAAATGCTTTCTTGAAACAACTGATCAACAGAGAGGACGTTTACAGCAGGAAACACGTGAAATAGTATTTGATGTTTTTACATTATTTAATGTTTTTATACCAAATATAATGTCAAATTATGACACTCTATTTATAAGATTTACATTAGATAATTTAAGCAATATATGTGCACACATACCAATCATAGGTCAAACCATATCTAAATTAAGCTGAACTCTAAAAGCCACAAGTTGTACTAAATGAAGAGGCATTTGGGAGCTGAAGGAGCTGGCGTGTATCACTGAGCTGAGCCAAATGATCTGGCTCACTAAAAAGAACCAGACTGTTACTCTATCAGCAAAACATCCTGTCGAATGCATTTCCTGCATTTTATTGTTCTGTTGTATTGTTAAAACAACGTTTCTAGCATATTATTATTATATTCTCTGCTTGACAAGAGTAATATATCCCTCAGTTTACTAAATAGGTATAGTGGCTCCACAAGGTGCCAAACATTTTTTTGTTAAACGCGGATATTTGTTAAACTGGCTTTAAAGCAAAACTTTATAAACTATAAAACACCCTTGATCGGTTCAATACACTGACCAGTGATGGTGGCCAATATTAGCTAGTGCCTCACCAGGAGTACCTGTCCTTTCACTCTTGGTTAGTTCACCTTGTTAACGTTAGTCAGGTAACATTCCCATTCTGACAAAGATTAGCTTGCTGCATCATATTGCATTGTATTGTTGTACACAGTTTCAAGGTTGTGTCAGTGCAGACTTGGAATGTAGCAAACTCAAAAATAAGAATCAATATAAAGTTTTTTTTTGTTCATTTAGTTAATTTATACCAGAACTTTTTGTTATTATTCTTGTCCTGTTAATTCTCCCCCTAGCCTCAAGAAAAACTACCTACCGATCAGAATCATCACTATGTTGTTTGCACCATCTAAGACTTTTCCTTTTTAACATTTGACAAACATGTCTGACTTGTTTTACAGAAGCAAACAGGAACTGAACAGCAGAGATGAGGACTGCAGGAAACAAGTAAAGACCATACAGAGCAGGAGAGAAGACCTGAACTTAATTTGTCTTATTTATTGTCTTGGTTTTTTTTTTATTAATTTGTTCATTTGTTCATAGAAAGTCACTTTGAAAGTGAATGCTGCACAGGGAACATTCACCCCAAAAGAAGCGTTACCTCATTTTCCTACCAGGGTTGTAATTTTGTTTTTTGGAAGCCAGTATGGACATTTTTATATTGAAGCTGCCATAACTGAGATTAAAATATTTAAATAAACAGTCCAACATTCTGCTCTATTTTCCAAAATGTCCAATTGTTCTTAACACTTTGCCTAGACTCATCCGCTATCAGCATTCAATGTTTCCCACATACTCCTTATATTTTAAATTTGATATGAGTTCTGAAAGGCATCCCTATGATGACGGGACAATACAATCATTCCTTTAACAGCCAGACTATGTAACTTTTCAAAGATTCTCAGTCAAGTGCTTTACATACATCAGCTTGTTTAATTATTGTTATAAAAAAAAAAAAAGATAAATATCTATTGTTGACATGCTAAAACCTTTTAGTTGTTATCCAGTTATGTATGGAGTCTTGAGGTCACACATGCGGTTAGCTAGAAAGTAGCGTAATGGTAGCATAAGTAGAAAAGAGCCATAAAGTCAGCAGACTCAATATTGCCACTTACAGAGCAATATCTACCTAAGTTTTGCTAACATTAATTATCATTAGCCCCAATAAGCTACTGTTCATACCAGACCAAATATGACTGTAGCAGCAAAACGCCTGAGTGTGATTCATTGTGTATTAAGTATGGTTTTCATTTGTAAGAAGGAGAGTGTGTTATTGTTCCTTTTAAAAGTTACATAGCTTGCTTTAAAGTCAGACCAATAAACAGACATTAGCAGGTGTAGCGCATGCTGTTCAGTGATTAGTAAACTGCAGGACATATGACTGAGAATCACAATATTGAACACTGCTGAACAATTCAACAAATACATTGGGTAAAAAGAAGGTAATGGGATGTATTTCTGTAGCTGTCAGAATCATATGAAAGGTTAAAATCCAATATTTCTAATACATTTAGAATGAATCCCTTTTGATTTTGTAAAAGGTTTTTCCTTCTACTTACAGGCTTGCATTGGATGAGTGAAACATGTTTTCGTATGTGCTGTTTTTCAAACCCTGAACCTTACATATCCTGTATGACAACGTTTTCTATTGAGATAACTTGTTTATGCTTTCTGTAAAGATTTCCTGCAGTTCATATCAGCTTCAACATCAAACCAACTTTCTGCACTGTAAATACATAAAATACTACAGTGGTTTTGAGATGCCATTTTTTTCTTTGACTGTGCTGTCTCAGATTTTTGAGCAACTTTATTTATTGAATTCCCTCTTATATATTTATTATTGTTAATGCATTACTCATAATGTTAGATATCACCATGTTCTGAAGTATCTCATTTGTGAGTATTGAGGATCCAAAACATTTCCTGCATGAGTAGTAAATACATGAACCGTTGTATATCAGAGATGACCTCTAGAATGCATTCCCATGTTTTTTGTAGGATTTTCATCAGGAGTAAAATATTACCGAGTTGAAATATTCTTCAGTTTGAGCACAAGGCTGTGGAGGTTAGTCATGCTTGGAAAAACTATCTGCACAGCCACAACACAGTGGAAATAGCTGGAAGTGATCTACTATTTCACCCTCTGAGAATGTAATTCTGACTTGTTTACCAGTTCATAGGAAATGTTTAAATGCCTTTTCAGTAATAAAAACTTTTTTACCTTTGGGCTTTGAAGCTATCTTTGAAACCCTTTTTCACACTTTATTTTGATCATATTAATTGTCTGATTTCTACTTTAGAGCAAATGTTACATTTTCTAAATATTTTATTAAACACAATCTTCTTTAGGAATATGCATGTGGTCACTGTATGCCTTTAGAGGACAGGGCCTACAAATTGTTCATAATTAAATTGATTATGAACCACCAAATGATTGGGCTTTTGGGCCCCTGGCCCCTTTTGCATGGTTGGTAATCCAGCTGTGGTCAGTGTCTGTCTCTGAGTGGGAGAGCCTGCACATTTATCCATATTGTTCATGACACCACTGAGAACTCAAAACTGTTTTTCGTTAGCAATTAGCAAAATTGATATTTATATCCAATTATGCACTCAATTAATCCAGATAAAAATGGACAAAAAAACTAATATCAGAGGAAATTATGAAAATATTATTTTGTGTTACGACCCTTGCGGACTTGCGGTTGTCCTTGGCTTCTGCTTTAGTTGGTGTACTTGCTATTGAAAATAGACCAGTAGCTCACTCAAGTTCAAACACTGCCCAGCATGAACAAATACTTCTACATCAGCCATATACAGTAAATGATGATTTTCTGAGAGTCCTAAACACACAGTCTGGCTGCAATTCACTGCTTCATCCTCTGGCTTTTCCTTGGCTCTTCTTCCATTAGAACTTCAGGTTCTTCTCCAGGGTATGAGTCCTCTCTCTGTGTCTCTGGGTGAGCTTGGTGGTGGTCTGACTCTGTGTTGGCTGGTGCCTGAAGCCCTCCGGGCCCGGCATCCAGGCGGAACAGGGTGGGAACCTGACCCAGGATGGGGTTGGTCTGTTGGAGGCCAGAGATCCACTGGTTGAGGGTGGCCTGGTCTCCCTGGCTGGTCATACACATGGCAAAGACGGGACCTTCGTCCACTAGGCACAGAAGAAGACAACTTTCACGCTAAACATTAAGTTTAATGTGCATTAGTCTATTAAGTAACATTAATAGACTAATAGCATGTATGTATGAGTATGTTTTTTTTTTATTTAAAAAAGCAACACACACAGTACCCTTTAGGTTAGTAGTTGGAAATCATTTCAGATTTTGACATAAGAGGGTCTGCGGTGCCATAAAAAAGGAAGTGTCCCTTTAAATTAATTCACCAAAGATGTATATTTCTTATATAATAATTGATCACAGAGCATCATATTGGAGCAGGATCACTAATGTACCAATATCTAATGTTAATTGAATAACTACATATGTGCATTTGATCAATGTATGATAAAGGAACATTCAACAGTTTAAATATCTTACAGTCTTCTACATCGAAGCTCTCAATGTCCCCAAGGTCTCGGTCCAAATCCAGGTCTAGCTGCAGAGGATAGTACAAACACCTCTCTGGATCATATGGCTCCTCGACCTGTGAGAACACACAGCAGTTCCCCCCAGCTTTTAGTGATTGTGCTAAGCTAGGCTAAATACATCATGTATAGAGATGATCCTGATTATCCTGTCTGAATATGGATCATACTTGACCTTGAGAATATATCTGTGATAAAAGATGCTCATGGTTTCACACGTTGAGCTTCTGACTGTATCTTACAACCTTCTTCAGTCAATAGATCTCATCACTTTACCTTTGGTCACGTGATAATAACGGACACCAAAAAACATCATAATCTTCCCCTCACATACATCCCACTGATATCACGCCAAAGTTCCATACATAGATGATGTGAGTAAGTTTCAAATGCAGAAGACCATGTGAGAGGGATATCTCACTTGCTCGTCAGGGGGTGTGGGGTCAGCTCTCAGGATGTAGTAGTGCACACACGTCTTCCTCAGCCACAGAGGGAAGGGTCCCTCTACAAACACCGGCCTGCTCGGGTTATGCTTGGCCAGCAGCTCCATTTGGCTGGGGCTCTGAATACCTGGTGTCAAAACAGGAAGGCAAGAAACAAAAACAGTCAGCAAAAGTCTATGGATATGATCCCACCACTGTTCTAAAATAACATTTTTTTTTTTACTTTTCATCACAAAGATGTAAAGAACACTGGTCTGTTATTGTTATGTCATTTTATTCTAGTTTACAAGTACAATTACAGCAATATAAAGAATTTAATGATAGTCTCTGAATATGATGATATTGATAATATTTATCAAACTGGCTTACATGACCAGTAAGAATCCTGTAAATGAAACACAAGACAAATAAACAGTGTTCATACCTACTATATGTGGAAGTGTTATCTGCTCTCCACTCTCTGTAATGTCTGTGCAGGGCATCTAGTGAGAAGAGCAGATAAACAGACATAATAATTACATATCACTTCTTTATTCATTTATTTTCTTTCTCATTTCTTTATTGTAATTACTATACTATTCGTTGTAATCACATCTGTAACCATATTCTTTAGTCATTCAGTTGGTTTCTGTGTACATATACTTTGGTTTGTTAATGGCCAATTTGTTCCCATTTCATGTCAAAGAACATGATCTCCCATCATTACAATATTCATACTGTACACTGTTTCTTGTTTGAAAATCAATAAAAAGATTTCTGACCTTAGTTTTCAAATGCATTTCCTGGTCAATAAGACAATGAGATGGTGTTAACCTCCTGAGATAGACTGAGATGCTGTTATAAGATACAGAAGGAGCTAGTGGATTGTGGGGTAATGGTCTGTTTTAAGTTCTTTTTACGATTTCTGTTTTAAGTGGCCTTTAATGAACACCATTTCCCATAAGGCCACGGTCACACAGGTTAAACGCCATTTGACAAACAGGTGACTAGCAGGCTATGAGAATGCACAGGGAGGGACAAACCACGTACGAATGTTTTTAGACAGCAGAGATGGAATCTAAAAAGTTGAAAAGATGACATTTCAAGAGAGAGCAGAGAAAGAAAAAACTACAGTCAAACAATCATGTCTGTGTGTTAAGTATAGAATGTGGTCAGCCTAGTTTTTCATAAATACTGGGGGAAAAAGCCAACCTTTCTCTGTCCAAAGTTAAAAAATTCACCTACCGTCATCTCTAGCTCACTAATTAACACACGTCTAATTTCCTTACACAAATATAAATGATAAACTGACAATCTGTAGTTTTAGGGTTAGGCACTATTTCATGGTCGACTGCAGTGACTTGTGTGCAGCTCCCTAAGGTTTCATTGACACAGAAGTTAAGTTTGACACCAATATACCGGTACAGAACCTAAACCCAAAGCCTGTACTCACTAACTGCATCTAGAAACCCACACTATAGCTAAGACTGCAAAGAAGCACTGGACAGAAGGATACACTTTTCTCTGCCGTTCTTCCAGCATGTAACTTCCTCTACAATGACAAATTATCATTTCTGTTTATGTATATATATGTCCAGTTATTACTGTGTAATAACTTACCAAGTGTACTTTGTAAGATTGGACAGAGCCAGGGTGGCTTTTTCCCTCAGCTTCCAGTCTTTGCGCTAAGGTAGGCTAAACACATCCTGACTCCAGCACAGACATGATACTGATATCAAGCATATTTCAGAAGTGTTCCTTTAAGTCTGATCCAAAGCCTGCAGGTGTACCTGGTAGATGGAAACTTTAGCATCCAGGTCGTTAGCGATGCGAGTCAGGCTGAGGCGAGCCAGGTCCACCGGGTCTTCAGGCAGCTGCTGGGGGATGGGGAAAGGGTTTATGTGCTTGAATTTGGGAAACCAATACATGATGCGCTGATACTTCCTCATGGGGTGACCCTTCTCTCCAAAAATCTGGACAAGCAGGACCTTTGTCTCCATGTTGGGCGTTATACCTGAAACACAAACATTTTAGCTGAGAATAGACAGATCAGCAACCTGTAAAATGCATGTTTTTTCCCTACTAAATCTATAGTAATTATGCCTAATCCAGTCTAGAATAACTACTCAAAAATACAGACACCCACCATAGTTTTCCATTTGCTCCAGTAACTGCACTCCACACTCCTGCTGTCGGGGATAGTGGTTGAACATTCGCTGGATAAAGTTTCTGGGCACGAACACCTCTTTGGGGAAAACATCCAGCAGCTTGTTGTAGATGGTGAGGTCTCTCTCCACGCCAAACTCTGGCATCTTCTTCAGAGCAGCGTAAATAAACTCTATGTGACCCCGTCGTCTGATGTCTCCCTTGATAAAGACTTCTATCACCTTGTTAAACGTGGCCTTGGTTTTAGCTTCTTTGGCCACCTGCTCAAACAAGTCATGATGGGTGACCAGAGACTTGTTCTTTTTCTCGTCGTCGTTGTTGTTGTTGTTGATTACCTCTGCAGGCGGGGGCTGACCTTTAGCCCACACTGGGCTGCTGTGTAAATGCCTCAACACCTACAATAATAGTTTGTTTTATTATATGTGCAGTAGCTTTGCACTGGGAAACAGAAATTTCCAAAACAACATACATTCTGTCTGTCGTACATTCTAATTTTGTTATTGTGGCAGTAAAAGGCAAGCTAAAGGATAAACCTGATGCTATTGTGCATGACCCAAGCTCAGTATTTACACCTTGACACAGCAAAAGTTAATTAAACCGGCGGTAATAGTGTACTACTTGGGGACTATTTTTAGTAGAGGATCAATCCACATTTGGTGCTCTGCTGAGTATTTCTGGCTGCAGGAAGGTCTGATTCTTTCTTTGCTAATAATTCTACTTCCCTTAAATAACCAGCATTTTGAGCACAGTCTGGTTGTTGTGTGCAGACTAAGTTTACCTGGTGCTGGGTGTTATACAGCAGGCTGGGCTGACGGGGGGCAGCAGCCCTGACTGACAGGCCCAGCAGCAGGCAGCGGGTACACTTCATGCTGGAGTCATCACTGCAGGAAACATGAACATGACAGCAGAACAACAGCAACATAATTACAAAGACAGTGTTCAGGATGTCCAACCTAATTATATGCAGCAATCAAGGCATTCTGTGTATATTTTATTGATGCATTTTGATGAGGAAGATGATTTAAAAGTCAAATTTGAAGTGAAATACATTATATATATATATATATATATACATATAACCCGGTATAATTTATAGTCCATTATTGTTGCAGGGTGGTAAGAAAACGGATGTTTTGGCATGTCGGCAAAGTATCAGGAAAAGCATTCAGAACGGATATTCTATAATATTGGGCTATATTTATGACATGCACATAGGAGACTGACCTGTATATTTATTATTCAGTACAAACAGTTTATGATAAAGAATATACGCACAAATGAAGTCTCCTTCAGAAAACACTCCTCACGGACACATCCATGTTGAAAAGCCGACAGAACATCCTGGTTCTACACACACTCGCGTCCCCTAAACCACAGAAACATGAACGCAAGTAATGGTTCCGCTGTCAGTCAGTGTTAGACCGCTGTTCTGCGCAGTATAGTACACTGTTGTGTGTCAGGCGCTTTGCAAATTCTTCTTAAAATTAGCATCGTCGTAGTTGTTATTAGCAACTAGTATAAACTAGTTAGTGGAGTAAAGTTACCACGTACGAACCACAAGCAAACTTAGGTATAATAAAAGGTCATATTTAGGTCTATATTTAGTTATGTGTACGGATTTTGGGGTTGTTCTTTACTGAGAATTATTAGAAGAACTTAAAATTGATATCACGTGCACTACGCAACACTGCCACGTGGTGGCGACAAATGCAAACACACAACCTGAAGAGGTTCGTTTTAAAGAAGAGAGGTTTAGCCTGAAAAAGCTGTGCCGTCAGTTTCACACTGCTTATCGTTACTACTTACTGTGACTGGAGCAAATAACTGATTTAAGTATTTTGTAGAATAAATTAATACAAGGATATGTATGCAATTTCTAACATTCACATTTCAGCTCTGCATAGTGCCTTTCCCCGAATAACGTCAAGGTAGCCAAATAAGGTACAAGACTTCCGGGCTACACTTTAATGTTTCAACTATTTTTTTATTATTGTGTTTCATCTTATTTGCGTAGTTATACTGTTTTTGTTATATTATTTCATTTGCATATTATTTTGGATTTTTAATAAACAGTAGTGCTTTTATTAGCCGGAAAACCGTCTACGTTTCCGCTATTGTTGTTATGTCAACTTGACACAAGTCCCCAGTGTGATTTCTGACACTCCTCTCTCAGCATGGAAAACGCACCTCAGTCAGTCAGATTGTACCTCTAGAAAAACTTCACACAGTGGAACACATTATGGATTCCTCTACAAACAGTTTAGGTGAGTAAACAACCGCCTCGTTTGTTTATGTGTGATGATTTGTTTACTGACAACATGAGCATTATGGAAACTAGACTAAGTTCGGATGCACTGCTCACATCGTTATGGAGGGAAGACTGACGAACTATTAAAAAAATGACATTAATAGTTGTTTTGCGTTTCGGCAAACGTACATGTGTTTAACAGCGTGACTAAAGACGCGTAACAAAGCTGAGAAAGTTCTGTTTGGTTCGACTGGAGACGATATCTGTCACAAAATAGCCATTAATGAAGGAAATAACGTTTTGCAGTTTCGCAGTGCTTTGATTTATTTTGGTGGAAGGATTACAGGCGGGTTCTTATATTTTAAAGTATTTAGTGTTTATTCCGCCGCTTATTTGTCAATGAGCGACGCCCTAAACATGTGATTGTGTCGGAGGGCACCTCATTATATCTGCAAGCCGCATATCCTCAAGTGTTGGTAAACATGCTTGAATTACGTATTGAGGCGCTAGCTCTAGTTTCGGTTTTAGTGCGTGAGCTGCGTTCGTCGGCGGGTTTGAGGAGTGACTCTAACGGTCTTTGCCGTGTGTTTCTTAGTGTGGGACTTTGTTAAAATGACCATGTTGAGCTGGTAGGCGCATGAGGTGCTGGCTGCAGACAGACAGACAGACAGACCACCAGCGGAGCTGTCAAAAGATCACAAATGACTCAGCTGTCCGCTTTAAAAACACAAAAACGTACACGCAATCATATTTTGTACCAATTCTGATCTTTTAATCCATGTCTATGCACAAACAAGACTTGTATGTTATCTGAGGAATGCGTTTGCACATCTTGATCTCCACGTTAAGATGACTTTTGGTTTTTCAAAAGCTCCACCCGCTCTGCCCACACAATGCAGGAGCTGTAAAACGGTTGCACAATGCAGCTTTTATTGCACATCTGTAGGCCCTGCTGTCCCACCTTGGGCTGATGATGTGTTTACTTGTCTTGTAAAATGGTGGGGCGGCAAAGGCATAAGGGAACAGTAAATATCACATGGGGCTCGCCGGCATCTGTGGGCAAGGCCGCGATGGCTCAGTGCCTGCTCGCATATCTGTCTCAGTTTATACAGTGTAGAGGATGCGATTCTGTCGCATAATTAATGTTTCAAAATGATTTAATAACTAGGCTGTTGAAAACTGACGTGGGTGTGTTGTACATCTGTTTCTGTCTGTGTCTCACTGTCAGCTGACTGGCTTGCACAATGTAATGGGTCAGATGATGTGAACAACTGTGTGTTATGCACTGATATGAATTTTCGAACAGAATCCAAAATTCAAAGCATGTCTCCTCTGAGGTTGGCCTTGTCTGCTGCATTTATTACAAACAAACAGGAAACTAAATAGCGTCACCTCCTGAGAGCCACAGAGAAAGCTTACTGAGGCTGCTTGCATACATTTATGTATTATGTAAGACAGACTAAAGGCATGCAGACTGAAGTGTATTGATTGATAAATGTGGTGATAGACATGGATATGGAATAGCTGCTTATAGCTGATTAAAAACTAAAATTGTGTCCAGTGCTGGAGGATCCTGACATAGCTTGTGAAAGAAAAAAAAAAGAACTAAATCTTTGCCAAACACAATTTTACTCAACATCTAAAATTTCCAACCAAAATGTCTGTTGACTCATGGTCAATTAATTCCTTCACAAACTACCAAAATAGTGCAATTTCTGGTTTATCTTTTATGGTACGCTCTATATGATGTCAATGAATAGTGTATTTGTTTTTTGTTTGTTTGTGTGTGTTATACTTAAAAAGGATAATTCCAGTGTATTACACCTGAGACCTTGTTGTAGTTGTGTGGCTGTGTTCCCAGATCTCAGCTATAACCTCATGTGTACCCTGTTATCATAACTGATAGAAATGATGGACAAAACTATGAAAATAAAATCCAATCTGTAATCAACTGAAGTAACCATTTTAAGTTGTCCCTTTTTAGCGTAAAACAACAAGTATACTATTTAGTATAATGTGTGGATTCGGGACACAGTGCATGTTGTGCAGGAAGATCAGCAGGAAGTTGCATCAGCAGATGGCAACTATGTCAATGTTTTTCCCAGAATGTTGTAATACAGCTTCTTTTCAGAAGAGCAGGCCTGCTGTTGAGCTGGAGTCTGGAGGTAGATGCTTTAATTCTGTCCCTCAGGCCTGGAACCACAATACCTTTTTGTTATACTAACTGAAATGTGTCTGTATCACCCACTGTCCAAAGCATTTTATTTGTGCATGCTGCTGTATATTTGAGAAGTTAAGTATCAGCATCAGTAATGCTACCTTTTCCCAGTCTCCGTGCATAAAGTTCCCTTTGAAATTCTCTGCTGCAATCAGACATATAAATCACAGATCAAGAACAACAACCTGTTGTGGACTCTGTCTTAATCGCACAAGATAAATGCTTTCCGGTTGTTAAATCAGGAGTGTAAACCTCATTGCTCCTCATCTTTACTCAGTGAGATCATCATGCTGCAGAGATTTCTGTTCTATCAGCAGTCAACAGAGAAGCTTGCTGTTTTTATTTTTTTTTATCTGTATGCAGAGCAAGCATCATCTTGCATAATGTTTGTGTCTGCTCCAGTCAGATATGACAGCAGTGTTGTCCTACTGCCAACGCTGTCAGCTCGCACATGTACCATCTCCTCTGGCTTTCTGACAGTTATTTTTAGATGCTTTTATCCTCTAAGACATGCATTTAGCAGGCATACCATATAGGCTGCCTTTCGAAGCTGTCACATATATGTTTTAAAGCATCTAAAAAAGGCAAGAAATGAGAATTAATTGAAAAGGCTTTGCATATCATGGGAATTAAACTCTTACTCTTACTTACTAACAGTACTCATACAGCATGGCTAGATTAACCTGTTTTGGAAAAACATTTTTGTTGGGCACTTGTGTGGGATATAGCTACTTTATTTGGGAAATGCACAGTTGGCACATTATATCTACCTAAATACATTTTACATTTAGAGATGGTTATCCCTGTGGAGGGAAGCTTCAACTTCAGAATTATGAAATAAATATAAAGTATGATTATTAAAATGCTTAAAGGGCTACTAAAGCGGTTTAGTTTTGCAAGAAGCAGGGGGATTCACAAGAGAGAGAATAAAAAAAAATGAATGTTAAAAATCTGAGCAGCAAAAGCTGAGACTAAGTGTAAAACATTGAAATCTCCAAGGCACAGGCCTAGCTACCCTCGATGACATCAGTATGACGTCATCAGGGTTATTATCCACGACTTGTCAAAGGCTCAGGAGCTAGAGACGGTAAAGTTGTGATGTGAAGCTCCTTTAATACAATTACATTCAGCTGCGTTTAGGAATTTATTGTTTTATTTCTTTTAAAGAGGAAAGGATATGGTAATGGCTCATTGTGCAGTACACTAAAAATACACCTTTTGGCACACTTGCTTTGCTGTCTTGCTAAGACACCCTGAATTTGGTAATTTCAGTAACACTGTGTGGACTCAAGTCCATATTGTAAGCTTGCAGTTTCAGTAACGGTTTTGCCTTCAGCTGAAAGGAACTAAGTGTCATTTGGAACTAGTATTAGCTGCTAACGCTACCGTTACTCACCTTAAAGCTCCTTTCAGTAAAACATTCAGTAAACATATTGATTGCATAAATTAATAGCAAGATGTGAAGTACCCCTGCATATTTTATGAATTATCTGAAGACATAAACATCAGGCAGTGGTGAACATGGAGGTACTGTCACATGATGTGGGGGTGTGATGCATGGTTTGACGCAGGTGTGTGATTGGCCAGCCAACACACCACACAAACGCACACGCACGCACACACACACATACACAATTACTGTCAGTAATCAACTTGGTCCACATTACAACATTAATTTTCGAAGTAAGTTCCACCCAGAATGTTTTGGCAGTGCCCCACGTAGCTGTAGCATGCTCATGGATATAGGCTCAGGCTGTCCATAAGGGGAGAAAAAGGGGAAAGCTTTCTGGGGCACAGCAGCTATAGGGGCCCATAGAAGCCCAACAAAACAACAACAGATTTTTTAACTTTATTTATTTTCACTTTCGACTCGTCAAGTTAGCCTGGTTATGTGTATTTGTGTCCTACAGCCATCCCCTCTGAATGTTAAGGGTTTACACAATAAATGAAATAATAGCTATGCTGTTGAACAACTCATCCCTGCAGGTAGTGCAGTCTTGTGCTGCGGGGGAAGAGAAAGTGTTTCTCAGAGATGTTGCTGCTCTCTGTTTCACTTCTCAGATGGGACATCAGACTGTAATGTAGGGGCGTACAGGATGTTGCACGGTGGCGAGTCATCAAAATCAAAGTGAAGAACAAAAAGCAGTGAGCGACGTCTGTAGGTAGTTGAGGTCATTATGCAGCACCCTTGGGTGAGAGGTAGACAGAATATGTGAATATGTTACATGTGTGTAAAGATTTTCATACATCCTAAATATATAGCGAAAAGTGAAAAGGAGAGAGTAACCTAAATTACAAACAGATTTAGATACAAAGTTAAACAGGAATTCAAGCTATGCTAATTATAGCTGCTGCTCTCAGTCTACTTGTGGTTCTAATCAGGCTTGATGAAAGAGGAAGTTTTTATAAACTCGTACATCAACCAGTTGGACAAGAAAGACTGTGTAG
Organism: Pampus argenteus; assembly: GCA_036937835.1. Taxonomy (NCBI): domain Eukaryota; kingdom Metazoa; phylum Chordata; class Actinopteri; order Scombriformes; family Stromateidae; genus Pampus; species Pampus argenteus. Next base: position 13,764,750 of record CM072860.1, read on the forward strand.
CTGTGCACAGAGAACAACAACAGAGTCTGATCCAGAGTGTGCGGCTGTGCAACTGTCAGGCAGCCAACCTCCCACAAGACCTGGAATGACCCCGAGCCTCTAAGCAAAGACAAAAATCAAAGGAATTGTATTCCCAGCTTTGGAATTCCGTTCTCCTGATTTTGTATTATAGGATCATTGAACATCATCTACCACAAACCCTCTGAGGCCTCACACTCACTTTCATTAGGTGTCACTCACCAGCAAAATATGTTTTCTGGTGAAGTGATCAGATTCATTTTCTTACATAACCATACATTAATAACCTCTCACAAAGCAATCGGAGGTCAAAGTGTTCTGTTAAAACCTTTAAACTGTGGTAAACTGCTGCCAGGACCAGTTCAACCCACCAGGGGCCCACAGGGCAGAAATGACCTGAAGGTCCCTAGACTTTATCACCTGTACACAAGTTATATAAATGAGTATAATATTAAAATGATATAAGACACTATGTTAGACATATAACTACCAATATTACACAAATTTGTTTTCTTTAGGTTTTGTTATTAAATCACATGGATGAAAAACTGTGTGATTAAGAAAGTCCACCCTATTGTTTCACAAAGGCAACTGTAGCACTGGCTAATATATTAGTATTAGCCACTTGAAAATCAATTTTAAGGAATGTCAATGTTCTTCTGTATCTAGAACACCAGAACAATCTTAGAATATGCTTAAAGGTGTAACCAAGGGAGCATGACTTATTTTAAGCTAAAGTTGGTCATTCAGCTAACTAGAGGCTATAAAATATGAGGCTATAATATGACATGCACAATTAACAATATATTGTTTATGTACAGATAGACTCACCGGATGAAGTGATAACTAACTGTGTGTGTGTGTGTGTAGCTCAGCCCTCATGCAAACAGGCACAGACAGGGAGCAGAGGAGATTTTAGTACAGTCCTGCCCATGTAAGCATATACTAAAATAACTGGATTTGTACAAGAGGGGACCTCAAGATTATTATTAATCAGGCTGTTGGGACCAACACTAAAAGAAACATTTTAGGTTAGAAGGTGATGACGAAAAAGGAAAAAAGAGCTTTAGTTTTCACAGTTTCAAAGACCAAAATACTCCCCACGTTTTTATAACAGCCAAGCAAATTAAATAATAGTCTCTTGTTTATTGCATTTGATATGCAGGCACGCATCATTTCCTGTGCTTTCTGAGCAGGAATGTTGGATGCCAACACCCACGATGGAAACTATCATATAAAAGCATTTACAGAACTTGAAAGCATTAAATTCCTGACCAAAGTTGCACATTATGTAAAACCAAAGGTTTTGCATTTTTAAATCGTAATCTTGAATCTGAAAATTCACCAGAATTACAGAGCAGTTGCTGTAAATCTAGTGTGGATCAAATTCCTGCTTTCCCTGTGTTGTTGTCAAACAGCTATGACTCACTCACAGCTTTGGCTTGTAACGAAAAGATGAAAACAAGGAAACCAGACGGTTAAAGTAGAGCGGGAAAGCAATCATGTTTGCAGATGTGTGTGTGTGTGTGTGTGTAGAAATGTGTGTGTGCTGTATGAAATGGGAAGTGCCATGGCATCTGTTAATATGTGTTTGTGTTGTGGTTAGACCATTAGGGCGAGAAAGTGAAGTCACTACTGAGAAGAATGTTGAAGTTAAATGTCGTTGTGTCTGAGTGGCTAACAACAGACCAAATCTGCCAGTAAATATGAAGGCCTATTCACTAATAAATATTCATTACGATTCTAAGATAGACCTACAACTGGAATTACATTGATAGATTGTAATGTACTGGGTACTTCTACTGGTATTAGTTCAAATGTGAATGGTACCCAACCCCAATGTAGGTATATAATATAAGTAGGCTGTTATATTAGACTCTGTTTCTGCAGATACCCTTTATAAAGACTCTGATTGGGACATCTGTAATTAATTTGAGATTGATGGATGATCATTAATATACATGTCTATGACTTTGAATAATTTCTGGACATTTTCTAGTCCAATTAACAACTATACAGGTTTACCATGAATATTTTTGTGTTATAGGTCTGATGGCTGGTCTCGTCAAAAATGTTTTTAATTCGCTGTAATGACATGGAAATTGCTTAGGTGCATATAGAAGAATACTAAACACCCAATGAATGTGTTCAATGGATTCTCACTGACATGCACTTTGAAAGAAAAAGCACACATTACAAAAAAAATGAGGCATTGAAGATAGTGGAGAGACATTATTATATATATTCTACTCTAATGTGGACGTTGACAAATCCATATTTAACCTTCACATTACCACTATCAGTACCAGTAAAGTCAAATCAAATCAAATAAAATTGTATTTATATAGCCCAAAATCACAAAATACATTTGTCTCAGAGGGCTTTACAATCTGTACAGGGAGTGACACCCTCTGTCCTTAGACCCTCGATTCGAGTGAGGAAAAACTTGCCCACCAAAAAGCCTTTTAACAGGGAAAAAGGTGGAAGAAACCTCAGGAAGAGCCACAGAGGAGGGATCCCTCTCCCAGGACGGACAGACGTGCAATGATGTCACATGTACAGAACAAATCAACACACACACATATTGTACACTCATAATGAATTATAATAAATTACAATGATAAAATGAGAATGTTTACAATGAATGATGAATTATTACAGTAACAGTGAAACTTGTGATAAAGATACAGATGCACAGCAGCAAATCATTAACTAACTATAATCTGTAATGGGGATATGGCAACAATGATGACGGCGACAACACACGCAGAAGACGCCACGCAGGACCACAGCAGCAGACACAGTCCGTAAAAACCTGCTGGACACGAGAGAGCACAGAAACTCTGGGGAAGAAGTATAGTTAGTAACAAGTTAGATCGATAGATTAGATAAGGGATGACCTGAGCCAGCCCTAATTATAAGCTTTATCAAAAAGGAAAGTCTTAAGTCTACTCTTAAAGGTGTTGACCGTGTCTGCCTCCCGAACACAGAGTGGTAGTTTATTCCACAGAAGAGGAGCTTGATAGCTAAAAGCTCTGGCTCCCAATCTACTTTTAGTCACTATAGGAACCACAAGGAACCCACCATCCTGGGAGCGCAATGTTCTAGTGGGGTGGTAAGGTACTATGAGCTCTTTTAGATATGATGGTGCCTTACCATGAAGAGCTTTATATGTTAGTAGAAGAATTTTAAATTCTATTCTAGATAAATCCAGATAATAAAGCACTATAGTCATCTATAAAAGCTGCCAACTATGTATAGACATCCCACTGCCAAAAGACAGATCCTATGAAGAAACTGTTACAGCAGGAGTGGGTGTGGTGGCCCTTAACTGCCTGTCTTGGCCTCACCACACAACTTTAAAATAAAAAGACTACCAGAGAGACTGGGCCAGGCAGAGCTCAGATACAGTATGCTGTGTGTTGGCCATATCATCAAAGTGCTTTGGACCTCACTTGCTTTCTTAACGGTCCATTTTTACTGTGTGTGTGGTATTTATATATGTAAGCAGGAGGTGCAGATGGATCCAAGCTGGTTGAGGATAGTTAATAGGTTTTCTCCCTGAAGGCAAATTCAGCAAAAAGAGTGTCTTTGCAGGAAAACTCTAACTTCCTGTTTAGTGTAGACAGTGCAATGTTGTGTCCAGATATTTCAAGCTGCTATGATGCAGCCTTATGGAAGAAAATGTTCTAGTCTTGTAACATAGCTTTAGGTGTCAGCTGCCATTTTTAAGTTAACATTGGGGGAAAAAATCACTTCATTAGAGAACTTTATGTGTTTTCCTTGCACAGGGCGGATTGTCTTGTTATTGTGCTTTCTATTATTGTTGTGCAGTGTGAAGCAAAACTCAATTGTATTTATCTTGTGTTTTTATTTAGCATTAACTGAATTTGTAGCATTTTCTCTGAGTAGTTATTTGGGTTGTAATATATGGCAGTAATGTTTAAAGAGTACAGAAGCGGTATTAATAGATGTGTGGGATAATACCTGTCCAGCTGTACGTCCCAGTGCCTTATGTAACATATGAAAACTATATCAACTGTGCATTAACATCAGATTAACTTTAAATATGGCACCATGTGGCCATGAGAGGTAACTGTACTTCACACTGCAGCAAACAGGAATGCCTCTCTTGTCTGTTATTTGTGTTGTTCTCCTTAAGCTTTTCTTTTTAACATTTTTCCTGTTGTTCAGCAACATACAGGAACTCCCCAGCTGCATTGAGACAGAAAACACTGTAGTTTCCCTCTTATGCTGTACCTGCCATCTGCTGTCAATCAAAAATGACAGTAAAGCTAACCGTAACAATAACATGTCCATCCATCACTGTCTGAATGGGCTTGATCTGGTTTCAGAGGGAAACTTGTTTATTTGCTCCTCTTTACAGGAAGATGGCAGGAGGCCTGGAGTGGAAATGAGCTTTTAGCATGTGTTTCTGCTTGTCTCAGCCTTTTCAATCTACGTGTCAGCTACAGCCTCACAAAAGGAGGACTGGAATGTTTAAATTGTTTATTATCAGGTTGTATTTAGTGAGGAGGAGCTTAGGATGCTATTAAAGCTCCAGCCACCTTCTGTCTGCAAGTCTGCAAAGGCAGGAAGGTCCAGTGTTTAGAGCTGAAATCCTGTTTGCGTCTCCCCCAAAAACCTTTCAGGCTAATAAATGTTAGAGAAAGACCTTTATTTCTACAAGGGTCACTTCCAGCTCTTTTTCATTCAGTGGTAGATTCATGTAAATTAATTTCAGCACTTCCTGCACATATGTTTCACATAGAAAGTCTTCAAGTGGCTTGAAGCACATATTCCTCCCTTCTTTCAGTCTGCTTTTAGTGTGAAAAATCTGCCTAGCTACCAAGTGTTGGTAACCTTAAATGATTTAGTAAATGAAAGCAGTGTTAAAAAAAAGTCAAGTGTGTGTATGACATGCCTCTGTCGTCGTTTTGATAAAATGAATGCTGCACTAATGTAAAAATTACCATGTGAGGTATTTAGTCTGATTTGTAATAGTAAATATTAATGTTTAAAATAAAACTCTTTTCATAACCACCTGACTTATGACTTGCTTGACCTGAGCAATGATTGACCTGGCTTGATTGTCACCACAGTAACTATAGTAATAATAAATAAATAAATATATATATATATAAATATATAAATAAATATATATATATATATGACCATATTTAGTTTCTTTATTATTATTTCAAGTAAAACTACAAAAAGTATTCTCAAAACAGATAGTGGATAGACTTACCTTATTATTGTTCATGGTTTAAAATCGTATCCATATTAATCAAAATTATACAATAACCAGGTAAAGGGCTATTCCAGTCATTTAGTGTTGTACTTCTATTAAGTTGGTGGACTCACAAGCGATGGACTTGAAAAAGAATCAGCAGAGGCTTTACTTTTATTCCCTTGGAACGTAGTAAGCTACCAAAACACTGCATCCAAAATTCTACAGTTCTCATAATGCAACCAATAGCATCTTTTCATTCGATCCTCACTGCCTGGTGAACACTGACTACTTTCACTTGTAAAAGCTCCAGTTTCTATCACAAGCTTTGTAGCGGTTTTGGTATGGAGCTAACTCTGGCTAAACTGTTTTGTTTTACCATAATAATGGTCTCTGATGGTAAGAATGTAAATATGTTTTTCTATTGTGGAAGTTGGATTAACTACTCGGCTTAAGACAAAAGAACTCATAATTGACTATAGGAAAAAAAGGACAGAGATCTCTCCACTTAACATCAGCGGGCAAAGCGTGGAGAGAGTAACAAACTTTCGCTTCCTGGGAGTCAGCATTGAGGACAACCTGACCTGGAGCGCAAACACCTCTGAGCTGCTGAAGAAGTCCCAACACAGACTGTACTTTCTACGGACACTCAGAAAGAGTAACATCACACAAAGGCTGCTTATCTGTTTCTACAGAGCCACCATAGAAAGTATAATGACATACTGCATATGTATATGGTACGCTAGCAGCACAGCAGCTCAGAGGAATGCGCTCCAGGGGGTCATCAAGACCGCCCAAAAGATTGTTGGCTGCCCCCTCCCCACACTGGAAGATCTTCACCGCTTGCGGTGTGTGAAGAAAGCCCACAATATAATAAAAGACACCTCACACCCTGGCCACCCCCTGTTTGAACTGTTGCCATCAGGAAAGCGGTACAGATCAATCAGGGCAAGGACAAACAGATTCATGCACAGTTTCTACCCCACGGCAATCACCTGTTTAAATGCTGCTAAAACTAAGGCACGCTGACAATCATTCACACAGTAATCTGTTCCACTTGTTGTTGTTGTTGTTGTTGTTATGTAATTTTTTGCACTTTATAAATTTTGCACTTGGTGGAATCTTTTGCACTGACTGGTTGGCACTTTTAATTTCGTTGTACATGTGACAATGACAAATAAAGATATTCTATTTATTTTTTTTTTTATTGGGCATGCAGTGTGGCACAAAGTGCAAGCTTTAAAACTACAGTTTTATTGGGTGATAACGCGTATCTTCACATCTTTGAACCTTAAGCAACCTTGATCATTCTTCATGTGTTGTCCCTGACATTGTGGGAACTATTACAAATCTCTAAATACCATGGAAGAGGCAGGTTGAGGCAATGTAAAACTAATCTGAAAGATCTTTTACATGTTGTGAAAAACTTTTTACAGATTGCATGCGAATAACAGACTGCCAAGTTCAGACCAGGGTTTGTCATAGCTGATGGGAAAGGCTTCAAGGAAGTTTGTTTAGCAGCGATGAGTCATGTTTGGAGTATTAAAGAAGCATTAACATTTGAACTCTGATATCTCTAAAACATGTGAGAAAGCAGAGAATCAAGTGATCAGATAAATGATTGCACTGTTTGTAAAATACCAGACTTATACTTCAGATGCTCATACAAAGTTATAATTAATGAGATTTAGTGTTTTTTGATTAAATGTCCCGCAGAATTTTTTACCAAATCTGATAAGAAGACGATATAACTTTAGGATTCTGTGATTCTGTAGTTTTGATTATGGCTGAAATCCAGATACAGTTGCAGCTATCAATTCTTACTGTTTCTTGTCAGCTCATTTCTGGTCAAACCACCTCATAAAACCTTTTTGGGCAGTTAAGTGACATGCTTTTTCTGAAACCAGAATTTTGTTTAGATTTTTCCCCCACGGCTCTTCGGTTTGTGGTGGTAGGCTAAGCAGGGTAGCAGATGTGCTTCTTCCCTACTTCCTCCACGTCCTCATGGGCAATCTGAAGATGCCAATGTATTCTGGCCTGCCCCTTGTTTTGAAAAGTTAAGGGGAGGGGGACAGATGCTTTTTGTGGTTTTCTATTATTTGTACTGTTTAGATGTTGACCGTTAAACATGATCAAAACTTGTGGTAATGTATGTAGAAATACTCCCTGCAAGTTACAAGTCAGGGTTTCAACCTGCTCTGAATGCTTTGTTTGCAATACTTTTTTCTACCTTTGGCCGTAAACAACCATCCATTCTGTAGCTTTGGTTGCTAAGGTTGTTGCTAAGGTTTTTCCTTATTTGTGTTGTTTGCGTTGCGTTCACCCTCATATTTCAGATTGCATTCCAGCTTGAACATTAACTGATGGGAAACTGAAAGTTTGTTTCACTTTGTTGAAGTAGCTTCCCGAGCCTCCTGCAAGTCGGCCAAGACTGGAAGCCGTCTAATCAGCAGAGTGCACTCTTTAAGAAGGGCCCCTTAAAGAAACAGAAGCAAAAACGTCCTGTTTCAGACAGACTCAAATGAGAGGCTACATAAAGGACCAGTATGAAATAAGTTTTTTGAAATGTCAATGCAAAGAATTGCGTAGAATATGTCTTTACTGTACATTTAAGATAATGCAGGTATTTAAACCACGGTCTCCATAGCAATATGAACAAAAACGCCACACAAAGGCCTTGGCAACTATTTCAGAATTCATTGTTGTCTCACTTTAATATAAAAAAAAATCACAATATGTGCTTTACCTGTCAGTGTTTTTATTCAGTCTTTAAAGATTTTTACCAAATTCAGTCCTTAAAAGGAAAATTGCTGAGCATAATGAATTTCAATTGGCATAGAATTTACATCCACATGGAAGTAGAGGTTTTAGACTAGAAGTGCTGGCACTGTGTAATGTTGGGTTATGGATCTCTAGATTGTTAGCTTTTTAATGACTTGAGTATGTGTGGCTTTAAACTATTTTGCATGAAGGAGTGGTGTCTGAGGAACCTCTTACCTACGTATGACTAGCAAACTATTTCCTCAGAACTACACAGCCAATTAAAAGTCACAAAACACTTAAAATGGATGAGTAAGAATTCAGTGATTGAGTAATTATGACAACACAGCTTAGTGGAGCTGAGCTCACCATGCACAGCTTTGTTCCATCCTGCGACACAAGAACAGAGAGAGGCATTCCACACGAATACACAGTTTTTGGGCCAGAACCAGCTGTGTTCTCCACACACACACACACACACACACACACAATGGGGTCTTTGAGAAGCTTTGGACACTCCTCTGAGTACAATGTGCTAAACATTGGTTATCCCTTCTCAAAATGGACAACAGCCTAAAAAACAATCGTGTTTCCATCTCTTCAGGGGACATTACATTGACTTACATTCATTTCATGACATGCCCAACCCTAACCCCTTACCCTAACCTTTACATAACCCTAAATGTAACCTTAATTTTACACCAAGTCTTCACACTAAAATCAGTGAATTATGTTAGTTTGGTTATTTTCAAAGACAACAACAAAGAAATGTACCTATTTACCAATATTCTCATGTTCCAACTTATGGTCACAACAAACTCAATGTTAGAAAAAATGTTATTAACTGTATTGTTAATGAGAATAACCTGAATGCAAGTGTCAGTTTTCCCTCCATTCTAAGGAAAGTTAATTTGACTGGTGCAATATCTTTGGAGGCAGGTACTAACACATGTTTGTTATATTGCTTAAATTCCAAAAGGCTAATGATAGTTTTAAGCAGACTATTGTACAGGTCTGCTGTGATTTCAGCACGCCTTACATTACTTTTGACTCATGTTAGAGACTTTGTGTCGTAAGTCCAGTTACAGAAATACCTGTTGCTGTAAGTTTTGACAGTTAATGCTGGCTAGACTCCAACCTTTGAATAATACAGGCTGAACACAGCACTGACTGCTGCTGATGATTCAGCAGGTGTTGAAATAACATGAATGAGAAATAACATCTAGTTGAAATCGTATTGCTGCAACTAATAACTTTTTTTTTCATACTTGATGAATCTTTCTGTTATTTTTTCGATTAATCAACTTATTTGTTTGGTCTATAAAAATGTCAGAAAATGGTGAAAAATGTTTCCCAAAATCCTCAAATGTCTTGATTTGTCCAACCAACAGTCTGCAACCCAAACATATTCAGTTTACTGTCATAGAGATCTAAAGAAACTAGAAAATAGTTACATTTAAAAGCTGGAACGCTGGGAGCTGGGATCAGATCATTTGGATGTTATTTTCTTAAAGAATTACTCCGATTGACGATTAATCTATTATTAAAATAGTTAGTGATTGATTTCATAATTGGCAACTAATTAATTAATTAACTAATAGTTGCAGCTCTACAAGCTAGGCTAATTTAGCATGAAGGGTCCTTCCAAATGTTTAATGTAAAAGAACAGACATCATTTCTAAAAAATACCTTTATCCTGTTTTTAAAATATGGAAAAATATGCTTAAAAATTCAACTGAATTCAAGCTCAGCTCAACTTTAAATTCATTTAATATATCACTACCTTCCTCACTGGCTCTCCTTGTCCAGATGATGTGTCGGCAGACAGCAGTTCTGAGTTTACAGACCGAGCATCCATGATGGAGGTCCGTCTGCAGGCACAGGAGGATGAGATCACGCTGCTGAAATCCTCCCTGGCTGATGCCCTGCGCAGGATCCGCCTCCATGATCAGCTCCTCCCGTTACTGAAACAGCAGCTCATTGCAGGTGAGTGATACCTTGCACAGTGCTGTCACAGCCTGGACAATTTATTATCGCAGAGTTACAATGCTGATTATGGAACAAGGAACTTCAATTTTGTGTGTTTAAATGTGTTTAATTTGTTGTTTTATTTCTTAGTTCTTATATTTAGTTTTAGACATTCATATTTGAAAACTGATTTTTTTTCTTAAATGGAAAAAAAATAGTTTTGGATTAAAATATGTTTTTATATCAAAAGAAACCGAGCAATGTAATTTCTTACTTGCCGTTCTAAGAACTAATAATAAACATCCTACCCAGTGAACCCAGGTGCTGCACGGGTACTGAACCAAGTCTGCTGCTCGGATGGTTGCACCAGCAGCAGAAAACTGTCCTCTAGCTCAGCCATCGATGGAGTCCGCCACCCTGCTACCAGGTACAGGAACTACACACCAAAGGCTCTGTGGAGCATGACAGGCAACCATTGTTTTATGTCACTTCATGTATAGCTGTACTGCTAGTCATGTTAGTCCAAGAACCCAGTAGTGTTCATATGATGTCTGTGTAATTTGTCTACTGTGTTGATCTCAAACCTGTGAACTGTCTCTAGCCAATTGTCAGACATTGTGGCCAATGCAAATGGCCACATAGGAAGCCCAGTGTCTGCAGAGCCTAGCCCAAGACCAGCAACACTGGACAGGTCAACCCAGACAGAGCCCACCATCCCCAGGCAGGACACTGGGCAGGACAGGGTCCCTCCCCCCAGGCGGGCGCAGAGCCTGCACCTGGAGGACGCCCTCCCACCGGAGCAAACTATGGTTGAAGGAACCAGGGCCAAGCTCCATCGTGTCCCTGGTATGGAAGAGGAGGATGAGGAGCAGGACGAAGATGAAGAAGTTCAAGGTGAGCAGGAAAAGGACCTGAGCTGGACATCGTCAGTGGAGGAGCCCATTCAGCCCACCACGATCAGAGGCCTTCAGAGGGAGGATTTCCAGGATGGAAGCTGCTCTCCAGAGGACCAGAGCTCTGCCTCAGCTTTAGTCAGAACCTCAGAGCAGAACCTCAGCTCCCGCTCCGGACCCTTGTCACCAATCCAGGAACAAGAAAAGCAACCTCTGTGCGTGATCTTGCCATCCTCCCCCGATCACTTCATAATCATCTTCTGTCTTGCGAGTGATTGCATGGCTTTAAAGGACAAATCAACTGTTTCCCTGGATCCTACTTGTGTAACTGCAAACCCCAGTTGTGCTGCAAACCCCCTTATCAAAGCAGTCAGCTTCGGGTTGTCAGGGTATTATAGCAGGAAGCCCGGGGGGTGACATGTTCTGTCGTTATGTTTGTGCCAGCCTCCATGTGCTTTCTTTTCCATACGTTTGTGCAGGGTGCGAGGAAAACATAAAGCTGTGGTGGAACATAATGGCAGCAGTCGTCCACACTGAGTGACATATCCAAGATTAGCTTAACGACACACAGATTTGAGCCCAGTGGAAAATGTGATGAGGGTTAGGGTTACAGTATATACACTCAGAGTGAACTAGAAAGGTCTAGGGTTTACATGACTGCACATATGTAACCTTTCAAGGACAGAAATGTTTTGAAATGGCATATTTGTCCAAACAGCATACATCAGAGTTAATATCCATCAAAAAAAAGTCCAGAGTGGCCCTCTGTGTTACAACTTTACTGTAGCCACAAAGTATTAAAGTTGATAGTTTTGTAAGATGATGCAGATGTGCAGTTGCCATGAAGGATCTGCCAGCCAACTGGGTTTTGCAGGAACACAAATGGAAACGCTGCTATAAATCAATGGAGTCCTAACCTAACTTTTTAATCAGTCCTCTAACATCTTCTTCTTCAATTAAATCAAGGATCTCTTGCATGCAGTGATTTATTCTCTAATCTGAACTCTTCAAATGATTGCCTTTTAACAGTGATTAGGAAGTACAGTGCAAGAGCACTGCTACCTATGTTTGTGTGTGTATGTTCTTATGCATGTATGCGTTCTTTGTTGTCCTACTTCCTTGTGGCTTGTAAGAAGGTTTCGTTGGCAATGGATGACATATGCTGTTGTCCCCCAGCTCAGCTCTGTCATGCCTCCTAATAATAGGAATAGACACTAGAACTTATATTTAGAAGTACTTATATTAAGAACCTTCTGTACCTACTGTAGTTGTGTATACACAGTTTTCCTGTTCAGGTGTGCTCACTTTCAGTTTTGCGTCCTATACTAAATTCTTTCCCCGCTCTGCAGTAACTGTCATGTTCCTAGCAATTGACCATAAACTAAACCCCTTCCCCAAACAGCAACTGTCCAATCAAAGCTTAATCTAGGCAGGCCAGATCTCTCAAGCTTTGGATTTCTCATGTAATGTAATTTTACCATGCCTGGATTACTATTTTATAATCTACAATCTACCTATCATTACGTCCAATGCCAAAAGTTAGCATATCATTATCTAACTACGTTATTTAGTGTTATTTAGTGACTTTTGTAGGGTTTGCCGGTCTGTCCTGCTCTGAGATATAAAATAAAATAAAAAAATAAAACATGCAAACAAACAAATAACAAAAAATTCTAACAATAGAAGATAAATCTAACCTTTGTGTTGCTCATTCAAACAAATCTGATTGAATGCTCTAGCAAACATCTGAATGACCTCATTTAGGTTTTCTTAAAATAGTGTATGACCATATTAGTGCTAATACATTTCTTTTGTCTATCTTTGTCTGAAAGAATAACCAACAGTTTTCATGGTACATTTATCATGGTGAATCTGAATCTGTTATCATTGTGAACATAGCAACAGTAACTAATGTGGGCGGGGTAAGTGAAGGATTTGTTACCTTGGTGACGTTACCAATAGGAACTAAAACATGCATGTCTTAGCTTGCACAAGCATGCAGTCACATTGGTATCTAATGGGCACTACATAAATCAATGGGCGACTGCATACATCTGTACAATTCAGTGTCTGCGTGTGTTTACTCCTGGAACCTGAAGCTGTTCTCTGGTGTTTCAGGGTTCGTAGAAACAGTGAGAAACTGGGGAACCCCGAGAGGCAGAGGAAACGTCTGGACAAAAAGGCAGCATCCTCAGCCAATCTCCTGACCCGCTCCCCCAGCCTGGAGAAGTGAGCCACACTGCCATCACTCATAGCTGTCATCACACAGTCACATAGCTCACTTTTTCCAATAGCTGCTGCAGCCTCACATAATCTCATCAAAAGATGGAACACTGATGGCCTGCACGGATAATAGCAAAATTCCATTCCCAGGAAAATCTCACAGAAACACACTGAAGTCAGGGAAAGATGGACTGAAGCTACTATTTTGTATCAAATGCTTTTATATATGTGTCTTACATGGTTATTTCCTTTCTCTGCAGCCGGGCTAAGGAGCTCGTCACCAATGCAGGTGATGTATCTTTAAACTTTACTTGTCTTAGATTTGAAGCTGCAGTCAGACTGAAATCTGCCTGGCAAACTGTTACTTGTGTAGTGTGGCCAAGAGCTGGGAGGACAGGAAATAGCAGGGTTGTAAACATACAGAGCAAGAAGCAAATTTTGGTCTGACTTAGACTGCAAATGAGATGACTGAGTTCACCACTTTTATCCAAATGACTAGTGAATTTAATTTTGGAGACCAACGTAATCAAGGTCATCTGAAAAGAAAATCTATTCATTTTCAGTATGACCTGAGAAAAGAAGAAAAACTAAAGTCCAGGCTACTTGCAGCCATGGGAAAAAACAGTATTTTCAGCAACCATTAATGCATAGTTACCTTTTATGTCATAAATTGAACAACACCAAAGACATCATTATGGCACCCTACATAGTCAGTACTTAGTAACACCCATCTGGCAGATATCACAGCTTGCAAACACTTCCAGTTCTGCAATATTCTTTGGTCTAGCATGCACAGCTCTGATCTGTTGTTTGTGTTTCAATCTTTTCAATTAAAAACTCATCAATATATGGTATTTCTCAAAGCAGTGGCCAAACCTTTGCAGTGTGTGAAATTGTGGCAAATTACTTACACATAGTGTAGGCCCAAAAATAGTTGGAAAGCAACACAATCTTCATGATTTGGGCTCTGCATGCCACCACATTGGATTTGAAATGAAACATAGACTTTAAGGTTTAATTCAAAGTGGTTGAACAAAAATATATGATTAAACATGTAGGAATTGTCGCTATTTATATACAAACGCTCCTCATTTCAGAGGCTCAAAAGCAGAGGCGGCTGGTGAAAAATATTCTTGGTGGGGCTGATGTGACAATACATTTCTCTGCCTAGTCCAGTATAAGAATTCAAAGTCAGACGACGACTACAATCCAACAATGATGTTTTAATGTCACCAGTTTCACAGATAAAGTAAATGAACTATTTTCACTTGTATAAGGCTCCATCCATGCTTTCTGAAGGAAGGGTATCAAATACAATATTCTAGTTCCTGACAGAACTTTACAACAAGAGAGTATGATCAGTCATCATTGTTACCATATCCCCATTACAGATTATAGTTAGTTAATGATTTGCTACTGTGCATCTGTTTCTCTATCACAAGTTTCATTGTTACTGTAATAATTCATCATTCATTGTAACCTATTCTCATTTTATCATTGTAATTCACAATAATTCATTGTGAGTGTACAATATGTGTGTGTTGATTTGTTCTGTACATGTGACATCATTGCACGTCTGTCCGTCCTGGGAGAGGGATCCCTCCTCTGTGGCTCTTCCTGAGGTTTCTTCCACCTTTTTTCCCTGTTAAAAGGTTTTTTGGTGGGCAAGTTTTTCCTCACTAGAATCGAGGGTCTAAGGACAGAGGGTGTCACTCCCTGTACAGATTGTAAAGCCCTCTGAGACTAATGTATTTTGTGATTTTGGGCTATATAAATAAAATTTGATTTGATTTGATATACATTCTATACAAATCAACAGTGTGAGTGAGTAAAGGGTGAATTTCTGTTTCTAAGGTGAGTGTAATGATGAGTGAGTGGATGGGATGGACAGTTCTTATTTGTACAGGAACTTTGCCCGTCTGTCTTTCTGAGTGGTGAAATTTCAGGCTTGTCGGGTTCCCGAATTTTCTCCTCCAATGTCGCATTCTCGCAAACGGGTAGATAAATAAAAATCTCACCTAATTCGGTGGAAGCTGCACCTTGCTCGTTAAATTCGGCGTCATCTCGCTGACTGACAGTCTTTCTCAAGAATCTCGCGGTATTTTCTGCCCCGAGGGCGATATTTACAGCGCCTCAAGACAATACATTTTACCGACACTGATTGGCCATATATTTTTTTATTTGACCTGGCAACTGTGCACCATTGGCTATTTTGCTGCACTGTTGGGGCGCTCTGCCCCATGACAGAAACATACTGTCTGTGGAAATTCACTGGTGAATGAATGTTAGTAGGTGGGAAATGTAGTTCATAATTCATATTGCATGTAAGCACACACTAGTGGGTAAAACCGACATTTATAACAGAATTTGTAAAAATATATTTGCCACCACTGCTCAAAAGTAATTGGACAAATAAACATAACCCTAGTAAAATGTTACTTTTCAATATTTTGTTGAGAATCCTTTGCAGGCAATGACTGCCTGAAGTCTGGAAGCCATGGACATCACTGAACGCTGGGTTTCCGCCTTTGTGATGCTTTGCCAGGCCTTTACTGCAGCTGTCTTCAGTTGTTTTTATGCCTTAAGTTTTGTCTTGAGCAAATGAAATTGATGCTCGATCGGGTTGAGATCTGGTGATTGACTCGGCCATTGCAGAATATTCCACTTCTTTGCTTTAAAAAACTCCTGGGTTGCTTTTGCAGTATGTTTGGATCAGTGTATCCCCTATACACTGACTCATTAAAACAGTTTCAGATTTGTGAAACCTGACCCTAACATCAACCCTGATCTGGGAAATCTGGTCTAATGGGGTCTTGATGGAGAAAGGGGTGGTTAGAGGAGTTCTGGGCTCCTCCCCCAAGATAGATACATATATAAATCAAAATGTCATGAGTGAAGTGTAGAAAGAATGAAGAACACAGACATAAGTCAGTATCAGTCATTCCTCCTGTCCTCTGTCTCTGGTAGAGAGGGGAGGGGTTGCTGTCTCAGCCAGTAGCTGAGTTTACAAGAATTTTCCACATTTTAAGATTTGTGGCAGACTGAGATAAAGTTTACATACAGACTTTTGTTTTAGCTTGTTCATAACAATACACTATTAACTAACTCAGCGCACTGCAGTTGTGTGAGAGTAACTGGAAGATAAAGCAGGTAGAAATATTGCTTATCTACATGTTTCTGCTTGTTGAACAAATAGTTTGATGAATTACTTATTGGATTTTTAACTCACAAAGCTGTAATTGCAGTTACAGTAACAAGGATTGAAGTGTTGTCAACTGTGTGTGTGTGTGTGTGTGTGTGTGTGTGTGTGTGCGCGTGCGCGTGCGCGTGCGCGTGTGTTGGACTTGAGAGCAGACAGTAGGACAAAACCAGTGCAACCATAAATGACAGCAAAATTCATTGGAGACTCTCAGCATAGTTTTCATTTCATTCTGTTCATTTGGCTAAAGTGCTTAGGCACTACACCTGAGTCTTATAATCGTAGGGTAAAAACCCCACAAACACAACAGCCAATGAGGAAACGCATACCTCCCCGACGAATGGTGTAAATTTATGAGTCAGCCAGTCAGTCAGTGACATTCCTGTGTAGAGGGCTGGCCAAAGATGTAAAATCTTATCAGCATTGACCAAGATAACCAGGTAATTAAGGGGGGCTTGACCAATAAGATTGGTCGTATTGCAATTTGTGCTATGCCTTTTGTTTGGTATTTTCATGAAAATACTGATTTTCATGACTTTAGAGTCATTTTGTAAGGAACTTCTCATTTTTTTCAGTAAAAGCAAATATGGCACACAGCACTTTCAATATAAATGTATATTTTTATTGAATTTGGTAATGTTTAACAAAATACCTAAAAGCCTAATTAATAAAAGTGACCACAAGGCAATTATACAAAAATGCCTATTTACCCTATGCCTGTCAACTGTTTTAATTACGTTCTTTCCCACATTTCAGTGTGTCTTGACTTCAGTGTTGGCAAAGCCCGATTTGAACTATACTTCTGTACTTGTGCTCATGCAGCCTCATGTTGACACGTAGTCATTTGTGCCAAAGCGAGTGCATTTCCCAAATAACCATGCTTGTGGTTAGTGTAGCTTCTAAAAATGTTGGTGTTACGATGAGTCCTGTGTTTAGGCCTCATTTCTACAGTACAGTACTCGAGGATACTCTCACGTGTATTTTGTGAAAGTCAAGCAAAAGAAGAATTCAGCTGGTAGAAAACTGACTTGACAGTCACTGTGGTTTAATGTTATCAGTGGCCAACATGTTACAAGCATAGGGTTTTATTTTAGTTCAAACAAGACACTGTGGGGTCTGAGGACGCTGCCTGGAATCACATCCATTGTGGTTAGCCAAGCTGCTCTACCACTCCAAATCGCCTGACGCAATGATGGATGGCCAGCTCTGCAGAGGACGCCAAAAAACATTTTTCAGTCTTCCACTACTGTCTTTCTCTTTTCCTCTCATTCTGTTAAGAGTCTGTTCATTTGCGTAATAATTGCACATGAACTTTTTAGATTCTGACTGTGGAGAGTGACAGGAAACTTGGAGGAGGGCAAAGGACAAATAGCTCAAACTGTTTTTATTACTATGAAAACTTGTACCAACTGAAATGTGTCAGTCAATCATCCAGATTTACTTTTATTTATTTGATTTACATTTTATAAAGGCAAAGCACTGCTGCTAAGAGTCAAGCAAACAACTAATAACTAAAAATCACATTTGCAAGGAAATCAACATATAGCTCCCAGTGTTTGTTCTAACCTGTGGACTTATTTGGTCAAAATTATACTTACTGAAAGGATTTATCTTATGATCGCATACTACTGGTGCTCTCCACTTAGTTTGTCAGTTAATAATTAGTTTTGGGGGGATTTGTGCACTAAAAAACATTCATCATATCATTTAGTTCATTACTCCTGTGTTGCTCTGTATGTTATCTCATACTTTACCCTGTTTGGTACTTTGTATGTTACCCCTCATGGTGTTCTGTACATTACTAAGTGATGTTTGCATAAATTCAAGATTTCTGTTTTACCTTAACAGTATTAATATTTGGTTTAAATTGAAAAGTGTTTTATGGAGAAAGTATCTCTCAATGTAATCCACTGCAAAAGTGTTTTTGTATCAGTACCAAAGTGCAGGTAATGTGTGCAATGCTAAAACTAATAGAAAAATGTTAAAAGTCCCCTCCAGACAGATGAATATGCATGAATATACTGTAAAGTCCATTCTCGGTATATGTGCACTGGAGACTTGAAGTTTCCACATCACACCTGTGGTGAATTGAATAGTGTGATGCCACAAATTAATTTATAGGCCCACTCTTTAGAATCAGATTTTAAATGAACGTAGAGAAACGTTTCCACTTTCTGCAGATCAATGTGAAAACAGCCTTCTGTTAGCAAACTCTGCACATACATCATTCTGCACAGTGAAGCTCAAACATCCAACTGTATAAGCACATTTTTGACTGGATGTCCCACAACAAGGTGAAACAGGAGTTCATTTTGTCCTGCTGATTTATTTCTTCCTCTTTCTGTATTGTCCCATGATTTTTGCAGTTGCTAGGATGAGGATCCTGTCTTGTTAACTTCTCTCAAAGTATCATCACACTGCCTCCCTACCCTCAAACTCTCCGACTTTTAGTTAATTGTCTGACAGATAGTAAAAGTTTCAGTTTTGCTTAGCCTCGCTGCTCGCCTCCAGTCGCATGAAAAAAAGAACTGGAAAAGGAAAATATAACCCAGTTTGAATTTCTAAGATCATAGAGCTAACCCATATAAATAGAGAATAGATCTTTGGGGATTCCTAGAGTCAGAGCTAGGTCAGCTATGGCTAGAATTAGCTGTCCTCAGAGGATCTTGGTGTTTATTTGTCTGGCTAACCTCGTGTCTTTCGTTCTCATACAGGATCCCCGGGGTCCCGAAGAGGAACCTACGGCCAAGGTAGACCTGCTATTATGTCACTTTGTATCTTTAGCTCTTTTCACGCAGGAGCAGTCAATAGCGCACACTGTACTTTTCCAGCAGCATACTGTACATCTATTAGTAATGTGCTCCCTATCAAAGACAGCCTTCCTCTGTTGTCTATTGGCCAACCAGTAAAACTATAATATTAGACTCAAATTCATCCGGTGGACCGAAACTTATTTCCAATATGATGACAATGTTGGTCTTACATGATAATACATTCACCATAACAAATGAATGCAAATGTTCCCCTGTGTCTGGTGGATGTGTAAATTGCTAACACCTTGGCCATAAAAACTATATAGGATGATAATATGACAAATGTGTTTCCATTTTGTTCTGCTGCCCCAAAGTGGCCAAAAAATCAGTTAATGGAGCTTTAAGTAAAGAAGTGAAAAAAGCTCATTACCACAAAATCTTAATATTTTCTTTTGAAGATATACAGTATGTATGTCAAGTATAGAAAATGACTTTAAAGTTAATGGACACATTTCAAATTGTCAACCCACGCGCCCACATCAAAACATATAAATACAATATAAATGTCTAAGGACAGAGGGTGTCATAAAATTTTATTTTATTTGATTTGATGTAGCAATTATGTCAAGGAAATTTGTCGGGAAATGAACGACAATAATATTTTTATAATAATATTATATTAATTTCAATATACTGAGTCTAAAAATACTGGAAGCAGTCTTGAAAACACCCACTTTGTTTAACTGTAGGATGTTACAGTAGCTCCATCCAGCTGGTAACACCACCCATTAGGGATAGGCATAATCAGTTGATAATTGGTCATTAAAAATTTTGTTGATCATATGAAATTTCATCAATCTAATGTTTCTATCAAATAGAGGATGTGTTGTGTAGTGTGTGTCTTGAAGCAATACAATGAGACATCTTACTAGCGATATTTAACTATTTTTAGGAGACAAAGAAAACTGAATTGTCAGCTGCTCATGGCATCGAAAGGAAACGCGAAGAGATCGGGGAACAAGTTTGGTGTGAGACCATTTTAAGCTAAAAAATGACAAAGTTCATTGTAAACACCGCGATGTTGTGTATCAGTACAACAAAACACAACAAACAACCCCAATGATGGACCACTCCAACAACGTAGCATTGGGCCCAGCTGCCTTTATGACTGCTGTTTATGTTTTTGTTTAATAGTTTAACAAATAAACCTTAACTGCCTTATCTAAGAGGATTGTTGTTGGACTAAATTCCTCTTGAAATAAAGATATAACTGAGGGAAAACACATTGTCTTTAGTATTTTATGCCATAGGCATATAATATAATTATAATTTTTCCGATGATCGATTAAGGATATTTCTTCAAATGCCCATACCTAATTCCTCTTACTCTGCTACACTTTATATTTAGTACATTGTCACAGTGACCTCGTTAGCATGTTAACAGTAGCATTTAGCTCTAAACACTGCTGTGCATAAACATAGAACTCAGAACTGCAAGCATGGCTGTAAACTCTTCACAGTTTCTGTATGTGCTCCTAAATGCAGTGTACTCATATAGGATACTTGTTTGTTTTCCAGGACATTCAATCAAAATGTTCATACGAGGACGGCCGATAACCATGTACATCCCATCTAACATCCAGAACTATGAAGACCTGAAGATGGAGCCACCCTCTGAGAGACTGGAGCTGGACTGGGTGTATCCTTCCAGAATGCCACAGCCACTTTATATTCATGAGGGTTATATCATATTCAGACATTGCTGATTTTACTCTGTGGTCAAATCCTGGACTCATGCCACATTGCCTGTATTGGAAACTATCTCTGGTAGTCTGGTGTCTGTAGGAGCAGCATGGACCACATATGTAAGCTGTCAATTTGTGAGTCCCATATGTTTAAAGGGACAGTTTATAAAACCTCTATGGGGCCTATCTTACACCCAGCGCAGAGCAGTGCCACGTAGTACAACCCAAGTGGCTTTGCTAGTTTAAAAGCAATGCTGTTGTCATTTTTCCATCCAGCGCCCACCTACATTGTCTAAATAGCAAATGCACTTACGCCCATCTGAGCGTCCATGGACGTGTTGGTTTTAAACTGAGTTGTGGTCAGGTGCATCGTTGGTGCTGTCTTGATGCAACAGAAATTAGTTGACTGACAAAAACCTGGTCTGAAGTCAATAATGTAGTATTTCACTGTTTTTAAGGGCGATTACAAATAAAAGGCTTGCAATGTGAATGTATTATAGTGCTATTAACATATATATATATATATATAAGATTAGTTGAATGACATCACCTTGACCCTGCCATGTCAGCTACGGTTACCGGGGACGGGACTGTCGAGCCAACCTGTACTTCCTTCCGACGGGCGAAGCAGTGTACTTCATTGCTTGCGTTGTTGTCCTTTACCACATCAACAACCGCACACAACGCCACTATCGCAAACATACAGACTGCGTCCGCTGGTCAGTGGATAGTAGATGAACTAAAGTACATCCGTAGAAGAGATGAAATTAACTTTGTGTTGCTCCCGAAAACGGATAGAAAATCTAGGAAAGAAAAATCATGCCTCAAAGTTTGCCTCTCCACATGAATGTTTCTCTATTTCTGCTAAGTGTGTAAATGGGGATAGTCTTTGCTAAAACATTGGCCAAAACAACTTTAAGTGCTGTGATTTCAACTTCTGCTACCCCCAAGTGGTCAAAATAATTTGTTAATGCAGCTCTATTCAAATTTCTTTTTAATTTGCTGAATTGCTTTTGCTCCTTTAAAATTGTGTAAGATAGTGGCTACAATTCCTACACTACACATCCGAAGTCAACACAACAGCTGATTGCAAATATTACTCGACTGTAAGACCTCTTTTGTCATTTTGCTATGGTGGATAGAATCCCACATGACAATATGTTGCTATGAGGTAATATATTTGAATATATTTTTGTTAAAAAGCCTTATATAAACCCTTCCTTTTATTTAGTACAACTATTTTCCTCTTTGTCCTGCAGTCTTACCATCCATCCTGACAAGGTGCGTGTGGCATCTGGCCAAACAGCAGGAGTGGATAAAGACAAGGTATCTACTGCTGTCATACCTGTCTGTTGGATCCCCAATAGACCTCTGGAAAATGTTTTACATCTTTAAATACTATATACTGTATTTCTGTACACTTATATATGCAGTATATATGTTTTTATTCATTAGTCAGAAACCTCCCTGGCAACCCCAATTCAAATATACTGTATTTTGCGGCAGTCTAATTCTAATACATTTTATGACCAGTCCAACAAAAAAAGGATTGAATGTTTGTACAAAAATAGCAGTGTGTGTGTGTGTGTGTGTGTGTGTTGTGTCAGCCCTTGCAGCCTTGTGTTCATATCTGGGACTCTACCACCCTGGTCACCCTGCAGCAGATTGGTCTGGGAACCTTCCAGAGAGGAGTGGGATCTGTTGCATTTTCCTTTGCCGTGAGTTGATTGTAATAACATGTTGTCTCAAATAGTAGCCTTTACTCACCTCAATTGCAGAGAGACTCGGACCTTTATTTGAAATAAGCTTGTATAAGTGACAGACATTTTTTAGCATAATTCCATCATCCATTCCGTCATATAAACGACTCTGCTGCTCTTCTGACAGAAATACTGTTTTTGTTCACTAATTATTCCCCATCGCTTGAACTTTTTTCATCACTGTTAAGCTACCGTCACTGGAAAATCTTAAATCCTTTTCTTTCCTGTTAGGTTTTTAATGTGGACAAAATATCGACTTTCATTGACAGTACCTTAACATTGTCATAATTTACAAAGCATAAGTGAATTAAACTAGTATATCTGCTACAAAGCGAGTGAGAAGAGTGGTGAGTATGGTATGACTGTTGATGGAATTAGTGCTTTGTGAATGTACACTACACTGAATTTATCCTTCTTTTTTTAACTAGCCTTTATCCATTGGGGTTTTGTTTTCAGGACTCCGGAGCGTTCCTGTGTGTTATAGATGATTCTAATGAACACATGCTGTCAGTATGGGATTGCAACAAGGGGACCAAGCATGCAGAGGTCAAGGTAAAGAACAGTATAGTTATGGTCAAGGTCGAGTGTAAATTAAACTAGCAGGCTTAAGATGTGATTACCTGACATTCCCAGTCACTTCTATTGAAGCCTGTCTGATGGACAAATTCAGGTGTCCCTTTCTTGTTTTGGTGTGGTCTCCAGCCAGCTGCATTGGTTTTGCAGGTCAGAGTTCACCTTTGTTCAACTTTGATCCAGTGGATCTGCTCATTTAGCCAATAGGAAAACTGTTGCACTGTATTTAGAAATGTATTTTTTTCATACATTTTATTTTAGTGTCTCTCTTATACATTGTTTACTTTGTAATTTGTGATCACTCTGATCAGTATTTATTTATCACATTTATGTATTTATTTATCCATCACAAATGTGACATCACTTCCTTTTTTGAAGTGCAGAAAACTTCAAGAATGTCATGTGGCCGCACTTTTGGTAATAAATGTATCTTAACTCAACCTCTTTACTATGGTAAGGCTACCTATCACCACATTTAATCCGTGCAGAAATACTGTTACTGCAAGTAACCACAACTCCTGTTACTGTGTATTACATTAAGATAACCACATTTAATATTACAGTGTTACAATGATGAAATGATACAATATAATCTAATTCAGTGGCCAAGCAATCAGTCCATTTTGAATGAGCACTGCCCTAGTGTGTAAAAAAGCACAAGAATAAATAGTTGCTATAAAAGAAGAGCAATAAAACACCATTGTATTATAAAGGAGCTCTGGTTGAATAGGTTAAGGCGGGAAAAGATTGTGGTGTCTCTGCTATGCTTTTATGGGATTTTATCCCAAAACCTGCCTAAGAGTAATTTCAGCACTGTCATGGCAACAGTGTAAATATTTTATACAGTGACTTTGTCCATCTGTGTGTCTCTGTGTGTTCTCTAATGCAGCAGTGGGAATGCATAGGTGAGTGTTTGAGCTTGTATATCATATCATATCTAAGGATTTTCTGGAACTTCAGCATCCAATGTGCATGATTCAGCGTGGGAAGGCCAACACTGACCCACACTGTATAAACTGTATAAACATACAACAGGAACAAGATAATTATACCCCCCCCCCCCCTCCCTCCGCAGTAGTGGAATAGTCCATATGCCACTTTACAGCACCCATGAATGGAGCTTTTTGTGTAGAGGTGATGTTGCTCTACTTTCTGTACATGCTGTATGTATAGACACTGCAGAGCTGCCACTGTGACTGTGTATCTTGTGTCTGTGCCTGATAGTAAAAAAACATCTCAAGAAAATCATCCATCATAGCTCTCATAAGGTTTCTTCAGAAAATAAAACATGAATAAAAGATGCATATTTAACTTAAAGTGACCAGTTGAAGGCAGCATAATAATGTTAAATGTTAAATCTTATTAACCCTTCCTGGGTTGAGTGCTCTGATAAACCTTCTGTGCAAACATGATTCCAAATGAATGCTAACGTTGTTTTGTATCTACATGTATGTAAAGTAGTGTTGCTCCGATCGATCGGCTGCCGATCATGATCGGCCGATATTGTCTAAAAATAGCCTGATCGACGATCGGAAAAACATGCCGATCAGGAAGCCGATCACGTGACGTACATTATTAGCGACGTTTCAAACATTTTGAATGGAAAGATTCATATTTTTATTTTGAAACATGGATATTGTTGATATTGGTGACATGGATATTGTTCTCAAAGGCTACAGTAAAATAAAGGCATTATGTACATTTGAAGATTTTGACTGTTTTTTATAGTTAATTATTTAAAATTTTAAATTAATTCTTTGATCGGCAGTGATCGGCAATCGGCAAGTTTTATGGTGATCGGTATCGGCGATCGGCCCAAAAAATGGTGATCGGAGCATCACTAATGTAAAGCCACAATATGCCAAGTGTATGTGTGTGATGTTCAGCTCATTGTGGAGTTCTGCCCCCATGTGGCAAAATAAAAAAAAAATTAATGCATGTTTAAAGTGCCTATAATCAATATTTTTATTATAACAATGGGTCAAATGACAGTGTGGATGGAGCCATTCGCAGAGAAGAATCACCTACTCTATAATTCCCCGCTGGTCTACAGAACTTTTCAGCTCAAGTTTCCATGTGACAAAGGCTTGACTGACGCTGTAATCATTTAGTGTTGTTGTGTTTCAGACTACCAATGAGGCTGTTTTTGCTGTGGAGTTCAACCCCAGTGACAGTGCCAACATTATAACCTGTGGTAAATCCCATGTATACTTCTGGACCCTGAGCGCAGGACAGTTCATGAAGAAACAAGGCATCTTTGGAGTAAGGCACACTTCATTTCATCCTGTTTCAGTTTATCCAGACAGCAAATCATTATGTGCCAGTTTTCTATATCTTTAGATTCATGTCAGTTCCCTTATTGTCTGTGTACGTACTACAAAATTAATTTTCTGCCTCCTCAGTTTAAAGCCAAAAAGGGAAGTAAGGGCCATGAACAAAGAACTGAAAATTGAGAATCCATATGGATTCTGAACAGTACAAATTTTATGTAAATCCTAAAGAGAAATTAACTGGACTAATTAAGGAATAAATCTGATTTGAATTTACTCCATTGACTCCAATGTAGATTTGAAATCTGTTATTACTATAGTGAAGCCAGTATTTATTTTTAAAACCTGTACTAAAAATTGATCAAATTATTCTTATTTCTATTCTGAAAACAATGCTCCTTTTCTATACAGAAATACAAGAAGCCCAAGTTCATCCAGTGCTTTGTGTTCAGCCTGACTGGAGACGTTCTGACTGGAGACTCTGAGGGAAACATCCTGACGTGGGGAAAATCAGCAGCAGATATCAAAACTCTTGGTAAAGGAGCCAAAGGTCAGTACTGGAGACCCCAACTCACTCCATACAATGAAATATGTTATAAAGCTATACCCTTGGAGACAAATGGGGGCCAAATAACCAAGGCATACATGTCAAGCTTCATGATTAGCGTTGTCATTTTTTTTAATCTCACAAGGAACTTTAAAAATGTGTTTTGATGATAATCAACCTTTTATAATGCACTGTACGAATATCAAAGGAAAGGATCATTTTAAACCTTTTGGGAAATTTACTTGATTGCTTGCTTACCTGAAGAAAAATGAGAAAATCATTGTTTATTCTGCATTCTTTTATTACTATAAAAGAATGCAGAATACTACTGCTACTACTACTATAAATAGGAAATTGCTTACAATCTTGCAAACCTAGATATGGATGATGGTTAGACAACAAAATTGATGTTCTACCAAGAACAAAAATTGTATTTGTGAAGTTACAAAACACAAATTTCAGAAATTAAACCAAATTATGAGTTAAAAGAATTTTTTACTCTTCATTTATATTTTAGCTATGTTATTTTTTAGGATACTGGTACTAGTTTCAAATTTAACTTTTTTTAAATTTTTTTTTGATAATTGACAAACTTTTTGGCCCACATTTGATGCTGTTTGTAAAATAAACTGCCTGTTCCAACAGAGACCTTCCAGATTATGCGACAGACCAGAGCCCATGAAGGCAGCGTGTTCACCCTGTGCCCCCTGCAGGGTGGCGCTCTGCTCAGTGGAGGAGGTAAAGACCGCAAGATCATCCGCTGGAGTGCCGACCTAGCACCTGAAAGAGAGTGTGAGGTGAACCAAAAGTGTCAGTGTGTGTGTGTGTGTGTGCATCTGTGTTGGTAGAGAACTGTACATTCAAATAAGAGATCATGTCTTGTTGAGTTATGTGATGTATTTGTCCAGATTCCAGAGAAGTTTGGGGCAGTCCGCACCCTTGCAGATGTGGATGGGGAGGAACTTTTAGTTGGAACAACCAGAAATGCCATCCTCAGAGGTACCTTCTCAGATGGATTTGTGTCAATAGTACAGGTATGAACATAATGAAGGTTTCTCAAGGTTTTGGATGCTTGTTAGAAACTAGGTTTTGATATATTTACACAAAACTAACTCTTTTACCAAACTCTATTGTAACTACTGTATTAAAGGGACACTTCGACAATTTGGGAAATATCAGTTGGATGAGATTTTTTTTCTTTGTGCATTCATTTCAGAGACAGGACACTGCAGTAATCATTACACCCCGTGAGCAATAACATTCAGATGATTTGGTTATTATTTAGGCACTACTAGTAGCAAATTAAGAATTAAAATGCAAAGTTTGAGCTAAGGGTGGGGCCAGAGGCTGTGAGTTCATTCATTTCATCTGTGGATTATGAATACCGCTATGCCTATTAGATATCTTGTCTGCAATATTGACATTTTAGCCTGAGGGTGGTGCTAAAGAACAGCTTTGTTCAATTGCATCTTTTTTGTACAATTTGGCAGGATGGTGTCACCTAAAATTATTGTGATTCATTCTATAAATATCCACAGCAATAGTTTCATTGAAACTATTCATTAGTTGGTCCTTGTCGTGGACCAAAGATGTAGGGAACATAATGTGAAGAAGGTGCCGAGCAAACCCTCAAAATGTCACCAATGGTCAAAGACACATTTATGATTCACCACACTAATAATACTGACTACCGTATTTTTCGGGCCATAAAGCGCACCGGATTATAAGGCGCAGTATCAATTAACATGTCAATTGCTGTCATTGTCCACACATAAGGCGCATCTGATTATAAGGCGCAAT
The DNA here is from genome assembly GCA_036937835.1 of Pampus argenteus. Taxonomy (NCBI): domain Eukaryota; kingdom Metazoa; phylum Chordata; class Actinopteri; order Scombriformes; family Stromateidae; genus Pampus; species Pampus argenteus. The sequence continues at coordinate 13,792,492 of CM072860.1, forward strand.
AAGCGAAAACAAAACGTGTGTCGGATAAGTTGAACTTTATTCAACTAAGTTACAATAACTCTCAGTTGTAGGCTAACACAAAAATACAAGTTTAAGTGGGCGATTTATGCATCAAACATGTCCGGATCCCTCTCAACATTGTTCAGTTTTAACACAAGAATACAAAACCGTTGTTCAGAGTTTAACAGTTGGGCGATTTTAGCATCCAGCAGCCCGGATCCCTCTCAACATTATCCAAGTCAGTCTCTGCTGTCACCGGGCTGTTCAGTGATGATTCCGGCCTCTGCGAGGCTCCTGACTCGCGGAGTAATACGTTATTAGCCGTAATGTGTACAACATAAAATCGGTTTAAGGTTAGTAAACACAACCAAAGGTCAAAGGAACAAATCAATAAGGCGCACTGTTCATTTTTGAGAAATTTCTAATGATTTTAGATGTGCCTTATAGTCAGAAAAATACGGTATGTTGTCAAATCCATCTGTGATCACCTTGAATGAGCTGTTGCCAAATCATCCTTGATACATTTTTGGTGCATTCACATCTGTTGAGTGTGTACTTTTGATACATCTATAAATCTATAATGTATTAATCTATACATCTATAAATGGTGTGTGTGTGTGTGTGTGTGTGTGTGTGTGTGTGTGTGTGTGTGTGTGTGTGTGTGTGTGTGTGTGTGTGTCAGGGTCATTTAGATGAGATGTGGGGGCTGGCTACACATCCCTCTGTGAATACTTTCCTAACCTGTGGTCACGACAGACAGGTGTGTTTGTGGAACACAGAGGAACACAAGCTGGACTGGTGCATCACTCTGGAGGTAGGACACACTGATTAATCCTGGTGTCCTTTATACTTTGAATTTATTCACAGCTGAGTAACTTTACTGTTATTTGAATAAAACATCCTGATGGCACATAAGTGTGTTAATTAGTCATGTGTGTCTCTCATAGGAGTATGGGCTGTGTGCTGATTTCTGCCCCGTTGGATCAATAGTTTCAGTCGGCCTCAGCACAGGAAGGTAAAACAACACACAGCAACAGTTGCATATTACACATTAGAGACATAAAGCAGTCTGTGAGCTCATATAAAAGAAGTAAATTAGATGATGAAAGATATACAGTGAGAATATACCAAAAATGTCAAATTTTTAAATTTCAATATGCAATTTATAATAACTGAAACATTATTTCAAAGGAAAAGTTTGATGTTTTGGGAAGTCAATCTCATATTTGTGTGTTATGTATAGAGCTCAAGTCAGGATGTGGTTAGCCTAGTGTAGACAGAAAGCAGTTCCAGTATGTAACTCCCCTAAAACAACACATTTTATAATTTGTTAGTGTACATATTAAAAAAATACAATATAACATGCTAATAAGTGAGCTTTAGAGGTGTGAACTACAGACAGAGCTAGTCTAGCTTTTTCCCCCTGCTTCCAGTCTTCATGCTAACCTATGCTTGCTACATTCTGACTCCCAATCTCTATTAATTGCTTGTTTTTTACGTCTCTGCACTGGTGACTACTGTGGCCAGAGGCTTTACTTAACTGTGACATCATAACGTTCTGCAAAAACATTTTTGGCCATTGTGACCATATTTCACATTTGATGCTGAATAAGCAGCACTAATCTTGGGGGAACTGCAGAGATGGTGATAATCTGTTAATATGGGCAACCTTTCACGTTAAACATAGTCATTTGATCCATTGTTATTATCATTATATAAATATTAATAGTAGCAGCTTTAACACAAGCTTGATATCAATCACTGTCATAAGGAAAGCAAACAGATGTATCTCACAAACTGTTGAACTATTTATCTAATGCAATAATTGCAGGAAATGTATAGAGTGATGAAAGAATGTAATCTGTGTCCTTGCATAGATGTGACACAAGCGAGATTTAATCTGCATGTTAGCCAGTCAGTTATCATAACTGTCCTGTTGATGCCTGTGACACTAACAGGTGGATGGTCCTTGACCTGCTGACCAGGGAGGTCGTCTCTGAGTTCACTGATGGGAACGAGCAGCTGTCTGTCATGAGATACTCACCAGGTCAGAGTTCACTGCCTGCACTCTGTTGTCAAACTGCTTTCACAGTTATTAGCACAGACATCAGACGCTATCAATAACCACACAATATAGTTGTGGAATTTGGTTGTTGTGAGCTTCCTCACGCTTGAGTGCTGTATTTTTAAGAAAAATTATCTTAAATCAAAGGTCACTTACTAGCTTTTACTGGAGCTTTCTCAACTTTCACCAAATGGAATTGTTGAGTCAGTTACAAACTACGGTTCTCATGGTCAAGAATGAATTTGATTCTCAGTACTGGATAGTACTGAATATGTTTCATTGTTTGTTTTAAATTAATCCATCATTCTCTGCATTAGAGCTGGATTTCTTTATTGGTGACCTCAAACTTCAGGAAATCAGAGAAATCAGAGTTCTCCAATAGACCAAAAAGCTAACTAGAGGGTATTTTTAAAGGGGTTAAACAAAACTCATTTTTACTTTTATTTTCAATAGTAGATAGTAGAGATGTGATAGGAAATGAGGAGAGAGGACATGCAAAAATGTTGCCTAAGAGAAAAGCTCTTATGGAAATCCCCTTTACTTTGTGAATGGCATCTTGTGTTGTGTTTTCAGATGGCAGCTTTTTAGCTGTTGGATCTCATGACAACTTCATCTACATCTACAGTGTGACAGAGAGTGGCCGGCGTTACACCCGGTTTGGGAAATGTAATGTGAGTTGAATCTTAAATGCAATTACTTAGTCTTTTAAAAAAAAGTGAACTGTATTTGTGAGATTTACCCAAACACGACTTTAACCTGTGTCTTTAAAACCTATGTCGGCTGAACATGACTGGTCCTGTGAATCTGAGATCAGAGGCTTTTTTTAAACTTTATTTCAGCCATTACAGAACTTTAGCTAATTTGGCTAAAGCAGCATATTGGCTATACTCTGTCACGTTTCCTTTTCCCACCGGGCATTGTTTATTTACTTATAACATGTGATATACATGGCAAATGTCCCAGATTACCCAGATCACCTGTCCTGCATTTTTAATTATACCATATTTAGTTTTTGGACTGTTGAAAATGAAGGGAAACATGGGTAGAGAGGAGTATGATGTGGTTATGTGCCATGCATCTTAACCAGTACGTTATCATGTATTTTTATATATTCTGCCTCATTGCAGGGCCCTGTGTCAAAATGTAGTTTAACATTTTAAATATTTCACTTTGCTTACATAGTGCATCATCTTAAATAAACTTGCTTTCTTGGTTAAAATCCAGCTCTGGGTATTTTGAGAGCCAACAGACAGGGTAGAGGAGTCCAACACATTATTGGCTTTTCATGGGATTTATTGATATTAAGGGAAAGTAAAATGATACTTTTATGATTAAAGCTGTGACACTAAATCTGTCCACTCAGGGCCACTCCAGCTTTATAACTCACCTGGATTGGTCCAAAGATGGGAAGTACATCATGTCTAATTCAGGCGACTATGAGATCCTTTACTGTGAGTAAAGTATTTAGATCCTCAGATAACATAACTGAAGTTACGGTAACCACATCTGTCTGATAGTCTACTGATCTGACTGGAGATGGATGTGTTTTGACAGGGGACATTGCTGCAGGCTGTAAACTGTTGAGGAATCGCTTTGAGAGCAAAGACAGAGAATGGGCCTCCTACACCTGCGTGCTGGGCTTTCATGTCATGGGTGAGAAAAAGAAACTAAAGTTTTCTAACATTTGTGAAAATAAGTGAAAGTGAGGATGATGACTGTGTTGCTGTGGTCCTCTAGGTGTGTGGTTGGAGGGCTCTGACGGCACTGACATCAACGCACTGTGTCGCTCTCACAATGAGAGGATGGTGGCAGTGGCTGACGACTTTTGTAAAGTCCACCTATTCCAGTACCCCTGTCCTAAACCAAAGGTAAAGCTCATCACAGGTTTACTGTGATTGCCTTTACATGCACAGCAAATACTTTTCTTAAACTGCTTCTGTAAAAAAAAGTGGAAAATCCTGTTTTGGATTGACACGGTTTGGATTTTTTTTTGTCCATCACCATCTGAAAATCTAAACTTTTCCCATTCTTCACGTGAAGCATACCTACCCTTCTTTTAGATTGTAAATGGGGATGTTTAATTTCTCAAATGATTTAAATCACTTTACTTGAATGCACACTAGACACACAAAGCACACAAAGGAAGTAATTTATAGTTATAGTGATGTAGCTGAATATGGACTTATTAAAAATCCCTTCCAGACATTTACAATATTTTGTGTCTGTTTGTTTATGATTTATGACATACTGTCCATCAAGGATAAACATCCACTAATCTGCTGAGAAATCACAAGCAATAGCATCTTATTATAACTTCACATTTTGGGGGTTTTATTCAAGACTTAAAAGCACTTTAGTGACTAAGGAGACTTAGTGCCAGTTAATCTGTTACATTTGTTCGTAGCACCACTGCTAGACAGATGTGTTGAACATAATCGTGCTGTTTGGTGCTGTAATTATATTCCCCACATCAACTGTGTTAATACAAATACAAATGTAAAAATAAAAGTAATGGAATAGATTTTAAAAAATGTATAATCAAAAAAAGACTTTGGTTTCGTTTTCTTCCGCTTTATCTGTTTGTCGGGTTGCGGGGGCAGCATCTTCAGCAGGGAAGCCCAGACTTCCCTCTCCCTAGCCACTTCTGCCAGAGCCAGCTTCTGCAACCGGGGGTCGGACCGCCAGGGTCCCCGTCTCCGACTGTCGCTTATCTCTCTGCCTGGTATTCCCAGGCGGTCTCCCATCCAAGTACTAACCAGGCCCGACCCTGCTTAGCTTCCGAGATCAGACGAGATCGGGCGTGTTCAGGGTGGTATGGCTGCCCTCAATAAAAGACTAATAAAAGATAATAAATAAAATAGATAAGAGGGAGAACATATTTTACAACATGAATGCAATACAAATGAAAATGATTAAATAAAATGAATGACCATAAAACACTAATCAGCAGCCAGTCTAAAGAGACTTTAAGTTTAAAGATTTCAACACTTTCAGGCCGACTGTTCCAACAGCTCAGAGATTAAAAACTAAAAGCTGTGAGCTTTGGGCATGTAAAACATATAGGCTGCTGCAGGACCATAAAGTGGTTAAAATCAAAATGAAAACTGACAGAAATGTAAGGACTTTAACACTCTTCTGAATCAATCAGACTCAATCTAAATATATACTGTTGCCTCAGCGTGTAGTTACATGTTTTGACAAGTGCATGTCAGATATGTCATAACTACAGCAGCTACCTGCATGGTTCTATTGTTATGTCATTACCTGCTAATACAAGTCTATACATGCCATCTGCTGATGTTCAAACAAATGAAAGGGGTTTGGTTTTTTGGGGGGTTTTTTTCTAGAGCAGGCGGCGCTACAGCTTTCAGAATAATTTGATTAACAATGCGTTCATAGTGTTTAGAGTCTTCCTTCTTTTTTACCCACCAGGCACCGAGTCACAGATATGAGGGCCACGGCAGCCACGTCACCAACGTCTGCTTTACCCACAGCGACTCACACCTGCTTTCTATGGGCGGCAAGGACACCTGTATCCTTCAGTGGAAAGTGATGGGAGGCGGGGTGAGCAGCAGCAGGGAGAGACTGGCCTCGGCCTCGGCCTCATCCACCTCCACCAGCTCTCCAGAACCCGCCACCAGCTTGGAATGACGTGTGGTATTAACAATGAAAGTGAAGTGTTTACACACAGCCAGAGACATGTAAGTCAGTGGACAGCAGCCTGTTACTGCTGCCTCACTTTCATACTGAACATGTAGAGGATACTCTTCAGGAGGAATGTTCATATTAAATGTACACATATGCACCTCTATAATAACATTAAAATCCTTGTCAAACTGGACAGTGTGATATCCTTACCATAGCCCAGACTGTTGAACATGTGGAAGTCATATGTTTGCTGGTACAGAACATGACTTGTGGTGACAAAGACTTTGGTTTCAATGACCATTCCTGTGTTGTAGTCTTACGTCCATCTCGTTCTACATTGTGGCGAGTGCCATCATAAGTGCATTATTATGACATAATGTTTTGTATATTTTTTAATGCTTTAAACAGTGTTTGGTTGACATCTCAGCTAATATTAAAGCTGTTTTTATGCCTGTGTCGGACAGAATGTGACGAACCTGTGCTAATGTCAAATCAACTATCAGCATTTCTGACAAATTAATTTCTCATTTAGTAGACCAGTACACATGAAAATGAATACTTTAGTACAGTTTTATATATATTTAAAAGAATGTTGGGAAAACTGTGATGTTGCATCTGTCAAACTCTTAATAAATAACTGCAGACTGGAAACTGTATTATGCATCAAGTGTCAGTAGTAGGCAGTGCTGCTCCAGCAATCAAGTGGTGTGCTGTGTGTTCTGACACTACAAGTCCAAGGCCAGAGACCACCTCAAACTGAATCCCATTAGTAAAGTGAGATTGTGCTCTGTCATTTCAGTTAATGTTAATGAAACTTAGAGGTAAAAGTAATATAGTTATTTAAGCAAGCGTTATGCAATAAAAAGCTACTCAAATACATATACACATATTATCAATAAAATATGTATAAAGTATTAAAAGTCAAATATACAAACATACATTTATATATGAGATTTAAAGCAATATGGAAGCCGCATTTTCATGTAGCTGGTCAAGATGGGGCTATTTTTAACTGCTTTTAAAAACACTTTATATACGGCAAAGTAGTTAGTATGTAACAATGCAAAACTGAATATAACTTCTTTACTTTTATGTTTACATTAGACAGTACCACACAAAAAATCTAAAATCTTTTATTTTTTTCTCATTTTATCTTTTAAATATGGAAGCTCATTTCTGCTAAGAAAAGGAAATTGATTGAATGTTTATAATGAAAACATAAAAATACAATAGGTAAGTGAAAATTTTGATGATGTTTCTATGTCAAACTTACTTTTAAACATTCAGTGTTTAATTTATTAGTTCAAAGTTAAAAAGACAGAATCATCAATCATGGGAAAGTAAGTCAAAATTATCAAAATGTATTTGTAAATATCAAAATTTATTTGTAAAAGACAAAGAAGGAAACGAAGCAACATCAAATTTTCAACATAAAACAGTAGAGAACTCAGCAGGTGCAGGTTAAGGGTGTAGCTTATAGCACCTATATAAAAATGACAGACAGAAAGTGGCACTATTCCCACCATACAGATGCTAACATAGATTCTGGAGATTAAACAACATGATCAGATACCTTTTAATTAACTATAATATTGAGACATCACTTAAAAAAAAGTTTTAAGTCCAATTATTTTTTAAATCATTTTTCATACATATTTTTCACACATTTCCAAAACTCTTGACTTATTGTCTGACAATTTTGGTTAATATAGATACAGATACAGATTTGGTTAATACAATCTGGTTATACAGATCACAGCTCATTGACACTGTCACTCCCGGTTACAAGTGGATATTATTGTTGGTGTTGGTGGATAACTAACGCTCAGCATGCAGCTCAGTCCCTGTGGAATTGCTAATATAACATTATTATTTATAACCTATTACATATCTTATAATAATACGGATTGTAATGAAGTTCCCTTAGTATTGAAGTATAGGTTATTTGCTGCTACCATGTGTACGTATGTGTGTGTATGTTTAACTTTCTGTGCACGTGTGTAATATGAGGATTGTATTTTTATACAAACCTTATTTCCTCTTTCTCTACAGGACCTATTAGCTTAAATATGTGTATAGTTCTTCGCGTCCTGTCATTTGAGTGTCTTTTTGTATTTAAATTCTAAAAAATAAGTTGTTTATTAAATATATGTCGGAAGAAAGTTAACTCTGTGTTACCGGAAATTGACGACAATTTCCGAAGATGACGACTTGCACACGAGCAAGGAGGGCCAGCGAGTGTGTGTTTTCTATGTGCGCCTGTGTGTGTGTTGAACTGAGCGGAGGTGAAGAAGAGGAGGATGAAGCTGGGAGCGGAGGATGGGAGGAAGAGTGGAGTAAGAGACAGGCTAGCTGTGTGTGTGAATGAGTGACTGAGTGAGGAAGAGGAGAAGGAAGGTCGTCGGAGGGACCGAAAACAAAGACTTGTATTTATTGGGGATAACCTCCGGAACATTACTAACGGAAACTTCCAACTTTTTACCCGCCACAGCTCGGCTTGTTGTGCCCGGAGCCGGCTTTGTTTCACGGCGGGGGTGTCTACGATAAATGAAGGAATAATATACATCCATATCGACCTTTTTCTACCCAAGCGGGGAATACCCGGGTACTGGTTTTGATAAAGGTTACGAGATAATGGCGGCCAACATGTACCGAGTGGGAGGTAAGGAATGTTTTACATTTTTAAGACCCCCCCCCAACAACGTGATTGTTCGTTTCGGCAGCAAGGTGGCTAACTAGCCGCTAGCTGTCTGTTCGGTTAGCCGCTAACCAACGCTAGCTGTTTCCCCGAGTCCGTACGTGCGTCAAATCTATTAAAACATCCAACAATGAAATGCAAATGTAAATAACTCCAACATTATGGCTTACTTTCGACTTAGTTGTTATTAACCAAAACCAGTCCTGCACCCGGCATAATTATAATACACTAGGTAGTGTGTACTTGTTTTATAGAAAATATGAACTTTTAAAACGATTGGTGTAATATCCCGAGTAGCTGTCCTCCACCAAAATACCCCGTCGGCGGGAGGCTGCCATGCAGTGTGGATCACTTCGGAAAGTTGGCATTTAATGTAGAATAAATGTAGCTTGGTGGATACTAGAGTTTGTTGGTTTGTAAGTAAGCGAATCAACTGCAAATTGACTAATTTTCTGACGTGGAGTCGGTACATATGGTAACGTTCTGGAGGTGAACGCAATGCTAGACAGCATGGTGGCTAGTTGTCGTTGATAGACCAGCATCCGACTGATTGTAGCGATGTCTGCGGAAGCTAACGCTAGCTAAAACTGACCGGTGTTTCGTTTTAACTAGTGACCGTGTTAAGTAATGACTTTTAGCCGAATGCGTCCGTGGTTGTCGTAGTGACAGCAGTTGTTCAGAATGTTCAGTATCGTATATATTTGGCTTTTGTCTTACAGTATGTAAATTAAACCATGTTGCCAACAAGAAGCATTCACATTTCTTGAAGTTACTTTTGATGTGTTGAAAAACATAGACTAGCAGAGCAGCTAGTGTCTAATGAGGAATTTGACATTATACGGGTTAATTGGTTGAATATGAGCCACTTAACGATTAAAAATAACTAAAATCCCATGATGGGCTATAGCTGCACTGGCAGTTGATAGGCTACAGTTCGTAGAAACGTTAGGGGAGGTGAATGAGTCATGTTGTTGATGTTGTACAATTTAACTTACGTAAATAGTTAGCATAGTAATTAAACACAGATGAGTGTGTGTTTAAAATTGATTAAAGTAAAGTTGAGGGTTTTTAGGAGGACACCTACGTGTTTTCAGCTGCCGTCACTACCAGCACCCATTGGGCTGAAAGTCACCAGTTAACACGTTTACTCGTTAAACATCGGCTAGCTTTGTCAGCAGGGTGGGTTAATTTCATTATCGCCTCCGCCATATCACTTCATATGCAACGGACGGCGTTAGCCGTGCTAGCTAACTTTGATTGCTATTTTTTGAGCTTAGCGTTACGTATGTGGATAGATTTTCTTGTAACTTAATACTAACGATTAGCTAAGTGTTTAGTCTACTAATGATTTTTCCGTATAGCGTAAGCCATTTGTTACTAATAAATAATTGAGACAATGGATTCCAGAAAAGGCTGAACTAACACTAACTTGTCAACGTTACCAGTGAAACAAATTCAGTGGCAGTGGGAATTATTTATTGCATAATGTACCGCTTATTTCATCCCCGCACAATTAAATAACATAAACTTTTACAGGACTCCGTGAATTGTCAGGTGTTACAGTAAAAGATTGCAGGCTGCCTCATTAATGTTTTCACTTCGCCTCGTCTGCTCATAGGATTTCTAAAAGTCACCATTATTGTGGAGAGAAGCAAAACGCCGGTAGAGATGGCTAGTTGTCAGTTAGCTTATCTGGGTTGCCTTCACTGTATTTCTTTCAGTTTCATTGATCCTGAGTGCTACAGAGACAGGTACTTGGATTTCACTATGGGCGTATGTCACCTCCTCTTTTCAGGGCCTGTGACCAACCTTTTTTGTTGTCCGTGTGTACCTTCTCTGAGTGTGCTTTTGAGGCGGCAGAGATGGCTGAATTGACAGTGAGACAGTGTGACAGGCTCACTGCTGTGTAAGGTCACATAAGAGCCTGTAGCATCATGTTTTTACATGTTCCTCTTATATGCACAGCAGACATGGCTTTGCAGTACATTACTAACAAGATCATCTATTGGCAGTGAATTCATATGCCACCAGCATATCTACACTCTCTCATATCCTTTTATGGCTGGTGCCTGTTGATTCTCCACAGCAGCTAATGTACAGACCTCAAATCGAAAATGCCAAAACCTAACAACAAATTCCGCTAAAGTTTTATTTTGCATGCTCATAATTGCCTAATAATAATAATACCATAATTTCCCAGTAAGTGTCAACTTAAGTGTTGATAGTGTGTGTAAGCTGATATTTGCTATTTTATATTAACCTTAGGGCAATAGAGACAAAGTTTAACTGGTACATTTTAAATTACTCCAATCCCTTGCAAGTTTAACTCAGAGAAAGTTACATGCAAAAAAATTGAAATTTTCTACATTGGTGCATACAGTTCAACATATGAGGCATGCATATATATATATATATATATATATATATATATATATAGAACTGTAAAATAAACTGGTGCTCAAATTGTGTGTACCTGCTTTCCTGTTTAGGGCTGGGTTTTTAATATTAAAATTTTCTGACAACTGACCGACTGTCTGTAGCATTGAGTATCAAGACTCTTACGCTCTAAACTTTGGTAATGAAGGTTTGGTCAGATTCTTAGTTTTGTACTGAACTGTGTTCTTTCCTGCCATACTGTATAATGGATATATTTTTAGTTCCAAATAGAGTTCTCTTAGTTTCCTGTACATTTTTGGTTTGGTAAGTGTGACACAGCTGTCTCATGCACACATAAAAGTAGCATTTAAATGTGTGGGCAGATATCAGTGTGACAGAGGCTTGCTGCTCCTCATATTGTAAAGGACATGTGATGTCCCTGTCTTGTGCACATTCAACAGGCTTTGCACAAGATCCATCTACTTTTTGTGAGGCTGTTGGTTTGTACTGGCTGGATTGTGTGTGCAGTGTCATACTAAGTGTAGCTTGTGTGATAGTTGAGTTAGCAACAAGTAAATGATTATGTAATGACTTTCAAACTGATTTTTAAGTAGCCCACACAGTAACAAGGCTAGGTTGGTTGGTTGTATAATGCCGGTAATGTAGTTAGACATGAATCTATCAGAATAAGTTCATATTAACGGAACATGTGTCAGTGGATTTTACCAGTCCCCCAGAAGCACACAGTGTTCAGCCTGCATGTAAGATCATTATCTTCCCCAGAGATTAGTCAAAGGGCTTCCTCCTCTTCATTCACCCTCAAGCACCCAGTACACTCCGCCACTCCAGCCGAATACGTCCACAACAAACAAACACTTGCTCTCTTCAGATCTTTTTTCAGACCCACTGATACTTGCATACATACATTATCATAAAACCAACTGATCCCTTTTCACAGGCAACGGGATTATGCTGAGCAAACGTGTCGGATTAATCTGAACTGCATGTTTTGTCTTCAAAAGGGTAGATGAAGTCCAGTGTGTCTTTCCTGGATCATTGATCCGCCAGCCTCCTCCCTCACTGATACACTCGGGTGGCTTCAGTGCTGGTCAAACAGAATCATTCTGTAATTTGTACCACTGAGAGAAAAGACTAAGAGATTGACAGCCTGAATATAACATAAATAACTCACTCCTTCCATTATCACTGTGTCTCTGCAGTTAAAATCAGTCATGTCAGGCAGATGAGAGTGCAAATCCCCTTTTGGTGCTTCACCCAGTGTTATGTAATGTCGTGATGTTGTGTTCCTTCACTGTGAACAAGACGGTGATGCCTCTCTGGTCGGGCTCCCCATCAGTGTGCTAAGTAGAGCAAGAAATCCTCTCCCTGTCTGAATTCTCCCCGTCTCCATCTCTGCTTGTGGTGATGCATCAGAAACCTACTGATATCCTCCTGAGGCTCTCTGTCCCTGCTTGTGGGAGGACCAGATGGAGCTTGACGTGAAGCCACACTGCTGTGCAGAGCTGCATCAAAAGCTACAAGGAAGCACTGTCTGTGATATTAGCATGGCAGATAAATGACTTACAAGTTTGATCAGTAAGAATATCTCTCAGATCAATCTGCATTCAGCCAATATTGTGAACCAATATTTAGTATCTAGTTACAAAAAACATTTCAACAATTATGAAGTACCATGACCTCTTTTAAATGATCAATTTAGCCAAATGTTTTGCATAAATCACTCACCGATGTGCACCAAATAAGATTCAAATTACAAAAGCAACTCAGTGTAGTGTTGTTACATTATAGTAATGTTACATTAAATGCAGTTTGAGCCCCTTTGTATAAAAGCACTGTGGTCAACATTATTATACAAACTGAATATTGTAATATGTCTGAAAAGTAAGCGGAAAATATGTAAGAGTTGCAAAGTAGAAGGCGCTGCTGGCTTTGCTCTGAATTTCTATTCTATTTTATTTATATATATTTATATAATTTTTTTTATTAACATAGAAGCATATACTTCCTGAAAAATGCAATGATATACGTTTATATTCTGACTTCTGACCATCACTTAATAATAATTATTTCACCTTTTCTAAAAGAAAAAAAAAAGTATTTAATTTTGTTCTGTCAGTTTGGTGTTGGTAGTAACTAAATGAAAAATATACTCATGATGAGTCTAATCTGCTATAGCTATAAGTAGTAGTGATTCCTTGCAGTTGGAAACCAAACACAGTGCCATAGCTGCCAAATTCCTCAAAAATCCAAAAGGAGATGATTAAAACTGTAGGTTTTATTATGTTTTGAAAAACTGACCAAAACTATGATTTGTCACTTGGATTTTGAAGTTCTCTTTAAATAAATAAATGCATAAATAAATAAATAGGTTAGTTACAACTATATAGCATTCTTGTTTTCTTTTCTGAAGTGAAACCACAATTTTCCCCTACTGATGTGACATTTAGCTCATAGCATTAGCCACATGCATGCTCGCATGTAAACAAATCCACGCATTGTAATGTTGCATTGATGCGTGACGTAGACAGGTCCTGTTAGATATATATAGGTTTTTGAGATATGTAGCCATTGTTTGCAACAATAGTCATATCAGCTTTTAGGAACCAATAAGCAGAAATGTAAAGGATATTTCTCATGGTTTCTTGGATTTATTTATTTATTTTTGATGAATTGATTATTGATTCAAATATTAGATCTGGAGCACCGGTTGACGTCATCAACTTTTTCACTTTGTCCGACAAACAGTCCAAAACCCAAAAAATTTTCAATTCACTATAACGTAAGACCAAAAACAATTCTCACATTTAAGAACCTGGAACCATTAAATGCTTGGTCTTTTTGCTTGAGAAAAACTACTTAAACAATTAATCAATGACCAAAATAGGTTACTTTTCTTTGGATAAATGATTAGTTTCAACTCTAGATGATTTAAACAATAAGATCAATATACAAATGCTGTAGGCAGAGCTGGAGGACTTGGCGGATATAGAGCATCTTGGGTCAAGTGAGGTGAAACTGCTGTATGAGCTTTTTTTAGTTTTCTAGCTGTTGCTGCACCACCAGACTGACTGATAATTTCCATTTGTGAGATGAACATGAATTATATTGTTAATACGTTATACATGCGTCTGACGGAACAATGTTAATCAATACAAGCTGTCTACATATCCTTCGTATTGGCTTATGTGTCTTGCATGTAACAACAACAACAACAGCAACAAGCGCCTGTACAGTTACTGTACAGTTACACACAGATGGAACATTTACTGCTCTGCTGAACGTGCTACTCATCACACTTTTCTGTGTGTAGACGCTTGTTAGCAGAGCAGCAATCTCCAGTAGATTTTTGTTTTTATTATTTATTAATGTAGCTAACTTTTTAAAATGAGAAAGGTACAGACCATTTATAACTAGCAGTTATGTTTCATATTACATTTTAGTGGACTGGTTTGACACACAATATACTGGACCAAAAGTTTGAAAATGGTGCCCCCTTTACTATTTATTGAATATATATTTGATAATGTGTTTGAATTGATTATGAATAGAATGACACCAAGAATCAAATCGTTGGTTTCCCAAAGATTTCTACCCCTACTTATATACCTGCTTCATCCTATATTTCCTAAATTCTACGTTAGATTGAATTGAGGCCAGTGTTTGATATGTGCTACGTGTATGGAGCTGAATGTTGATTGCACTGCACACTGCTTGCTCATCTAGCTGTTATGCTGCTCTCGACTAATGTACTGGCCTCTTGACCTTTTTAATGTGACCTGCAGAAGCTGACACAAGAGCTCCCCTAAATATATAAGTCCACACACATTATTCACACCAGAGCCAAAACCTCAATCAGTAATACAAACTCATTTCAGCTTCTGGATTTGGTCCAGTTAGCAGTAGGATATTTGATGTGGTATGATGGACAAAGTCTGAGACCTTAATCCTGCTCTGTGACCTTTGTACAATACTTCCTAATAGTGTTGCTCCGATCGATCGGCTGCCGATCATGATCGGCCGATATTGTCTAAAAATAGCCTGATCGGCGATCGGAAAAACATGCCGATCAGGAAGCCGAACACGTGACGTACATTATTGGCGACGTGCAAAATGCAGAGATGCTCATAATGATCAAAAGAAACTAGCCATATGTTATTGGGCAGTGGAAGATTTTGTCCTTTGTGATAGTAGGCCTTGCACGTTTTGGTTTTGTGGCCAATTGTTTATTTTATCTTTAACCAAGCCAGTTTTCAAGTAGCCCAAGTTTTTCTAATGTGAGTGAGTAGCCGTCTGCTTGGCTTTTCTAATGGTCTTTTATTTACATTTTGAATGGAAAGATTCATATTTTTATTTTGAAACATGGAAATTGTTGATATTGGTGACATGGATATTGTTCTCAAAGGCTACAGTAAAATAAAGGCATTCTGTACATTTAAAGATTTTGACTGTTTTTTAAAGTTAATTATTTAAAAATTTAAATTCATTCTTTGGTCGGCAATCGGCAGATCAAGTTTTTTGGTGATCGGTATCGGTGATCGGCCCAAAAAATGGTGATCGGAGCATCACTACTTCCTAACCATATTTATTGATCTGTTTCCCCCTCTGCCACATTGATTTGCTGCTAATAAGAGCTCAGTGGAAGTACAGGCAGGCAGTGTGTTGGGGCGATTACTTGTAGTTAGCAGGATGGGCTGTGAATATCACTGGGTCTGATGGAGGCTGAGGCTTGCTGGCGTCTTGTACTCATTGAGTTCTACTTACAAAATAGTGTAGTGACTGAACCCAGTGTAAGATACAGTAGCATTGGTGTCTTCATCTTCTTGACCTGTAAATAACTGAGAATCTCACTAAGCAGGTGCAGTTTTTAACTACATTTTGCAAAAGAGAAATTTCTGCCTATCCAGTGCTGTGTGCCATGGCTCTCTCTCAACTGTCACCCACCCCAACCAGAGTTTTTGTATAGACATATTGATCCCTTTACAGAGTTGCAACAATTAATTGATTAGTTGCCATCTATTTTGATAATCGATTAATCGTTCGTAAAGTAAAAATGTGAATATTTTCTGGCTTCTTTAGTCCTTTATAACTGTACACTGATTGTCTTTGGGTTGTGTACTGTTGGTCAGACAAAACAAGACATTTGAGGACACCATCTCATTTCTTGTTTGCAGCTGTAAGTGACGTCAAAATCAGGTGACAAATCAAAGTGGAGAACTGTCACTAATTCTAGCTTACACATTGAATCAGTTGATGATATCACATGAATGTAGCCTGCAGCTTGGAGCTCACATTATAACAGTTCATTTAGTGAGGTGGAGGGTCTGGTTCTCCTAACAGCCTCTCAGTGCTGTATGCACAGGTTTCCAGTTAAAACAGATTTAATAACAGACGTGTTGGTGAACTATCAGAGGATCAATCAGACATGCATTTGGGGTTGTAATTGGATTGTTAGAAGAATATTTCTTATGTTTAGAATTTCTTATTTGTATTATTGCTATGGTCATGCATTGGTGTGCATGTTCTCCTGAGTCTAATCTTTGTTGTTTTTTTTTGTTTTCTTTCAGATTATGTGTACTTTGAGAACTCGTCCAGCAACCCTTACCTGATCCGCAGAATAGAAGAGCTCAACAAGGTTGGTTGTATTTCTTTCTTCCTCCTGCCTCATAATGTTTTCATCAAAATCTCAGTTTACATAATACTTGATAGTGTTAAACCTTATCCAGGCTGTGTTTTGCCAGTGTGTCCAGATTAGATTAGATTAGTTGTAACTAATAAAATCCAATAAGAGATTTAAAAGGGTTTGATACAAGATTTGAGTTCCATAAAATGACATTGATCCCCATCCCACAATCACACACCATTTCCCTCAGACATCCCTGTATGCTGTCAGTTATCCGTGGCTCCTGTAATGACACGACACTGGTACCGGAGCCACTTATATAACCCAGTAGCAGCATATGACACAGGCTTGTTTCTCAGTCAAAGATTAAGCTCATTTATGTAACACTCTTATATTGAAGGGCTTGTGCTGAGCACCAGGAGGACTGTATTGTCCTGAGTGCTAATGGCTGCTGAGCGGAATGAATGGATACTGAGATAGAGTGGCCAGCTCTCCAGGTCCAGGCAGGAATGTGAAGCATGCATGAGGGGAAGCGTTCTCTCCTCTTTTCATCACAGTTAATGC
Organism: Pampus argenteus; assembly: GCA_036937835.1. NCBI lineage: Eukaryota > Metazoa > Chordata > Actinopteri > Scombriformes > Stromateidae > Pampus > Pampus argenteus. Next base: position 13,809,484 of record CM072860.1, read on the forward strand.
TGATCTAATGAAACCCTTCACCATCTCACCTTACTTCACACAACAAAGCCCACATATGCTGTCATATGGTCCATGTTACAGGTCAAACTGATCTGTAAGGAGCACCTCACCGCAAAAACATATACTATATATACTATACTACTAAGTATTAGTGGTGGGCATAGATTAATTTTTTTAATCTAGATTAATCTCACTGAAATCTTGAAATTAATCTAGATTAAAATGACTCGTTCAGAATGCGAAATACCTAAGTACTGACCAAATGTAAGTCTTTGAGAACGGGTTTCTTAAGCCAGGTGATGCAGTAGAACAGGAGCCAAAATGGATCAGTTTGCAAAATGCAAACTGATGCATTTTTTTCTATGCACGGTGGTAAGAGGCACTTTCATTTTGAAAAGCTTAATGTCCACGCTACTGCACCTGTAGCAGGAATCGTTCGGTCAGACTACAGCGCTCGTAAGAGATGGTCACATAGCGCTATCTAGCCAATGTTTGGACTCGTAATGAGGCACAAACTCTTACGGTGGTCATAGTTAATGCTATATTCTTTGTATTAAGTTGAAGTGAGAAAATAAAAACCATAAACTTAACCAGCAGTTGAAGATCATTGCCACAAAATTACGGGGACCATTACACTTAGTCTTGTTGATGTCACCATCTGGAAGCTTCTTAAAAATGGCTGCATCCATGATAGACTATCACGTTTGGTGTGCAATTCGGCTATTTATACATCCGCGCTAAAATATCATGTTGAAAGTCATCAGTTTGCTTATTATAGGACCCAGCTCCAAACTTAATGACCAACCCTAACTACTATTACTCCCTGCAATCTGTCCCAGTTATAATCGTTAAGATTTAATTCCTGGTTAATTTGACAACACCCCTTCTTAACTGGTGCTAATATCAGTTACATTATATTTCCTGTGACCAGAGGTTGCATTAACTGAATATTTTCTGTTATTGACTGAATTTCTTTACAATCACAGAAATAACTGAAGACCATCTGTCATTTTGGCAGGTTGTAATTCACACCCCTGTCCAGTTGGTGGTAACATGCATATTAATCAGCTATTGTCAAGTCTTGTCTGTGATCTTGTGTGCATGACCTTGTTGGCTTTAGCCATTACATTGGTAACCTGTTGGGCTCTCAGCTCCACTATAAACTTCACTGCCCAGTGTGGTCGACTTATCATCTGACAGTGCTGTCAACAGCCTGCAGGAGAAACAGTACGTGCTGCACTTTTATGCATTTTATAACTGAACTAATACCAGGACAAAAACCTTTTTCTTCCTCTGACGTTGTCACATCAGACAATAAAACAACAGCATTAAAAAATAAGTCTTAAACATATGAGTCACGTAGCTGTTATATCGGTTTAGTGTGGAGGGGCTACTGTCAAAACTTTTTTGATAATTTACACCGCCATAATTCTCGACTGGGAAAGAGGCAGGATAAAGGCACGTAGAGGCAAGAGGGAGAGCGCAGAGTTAAAGCAGCACAAATAACATAACACTCTAACAAAACAGAGTGAAATACAGAGTGAAAAATGAGACATCAGCAGATAGAAACAGATGAAAGAGCAGCTGGAGTTAACAGATAAGGAATTAGAATAGTTATAATAAGCATTAAAATGTATTCTCTTTCAAATCATCCATCCCAAGATATAAGTTAAAAGTATTGTTCCAGCTACTGCATGTTACCACAAACATAGCTTAACCATGTCGTGATATGCCACTTCAGTACACTTCAAGAACACCATAGGCAAAAGGCTCTTAATCTTTTCTGTCCATGCCCTTCTAAATGTAGAATCTATAAGCTTGTTCTCTATATTAATTATTAAATTGAGTAAATAAATGCATGAATAAAATGCAAAATTATTAATGAAAATTAAATGCTATTAATACACTACTCACAGTAATAAGTTAGGGATATCATACATACAGTGTTTGTTTCCAGTACCAAGAAAATACCAAAAGACAACCCTTTTCAACATTCTGTGGGCATGAAAACCTGGTATTGTCAGTAAGTCATTCCAAGTTGATCATTCAAACAGCCATGAACACACAACGTCACTTAACGAATGAGCAGCGCCACCTGGCCATAGTGCGCCTTCGGCTCGGTGGCAGGCAGTCAGATGTTGCTTGTGAACAACGTGTCATCAGCAGACTTGCATCAAGACATAGAACTAGTGACAGAGGTTGTGACAGATCCAGGAGTGGAGCCCACGAATGACAGACCAGAAGTAAATTTGGGAATATCAGAGTAGTCGTTGCAGTGTTTTATTATGTTGCAAACTTGTAACCTCTGACTGCTCAATTCCAGACAGCCAATGGGAATGTGGAGGCCAAGGTGGTGTGTCTGTTCAGGAGGCGAGACATCTCAGGCAACCTCAACACTCTGGCTGACAGCAATGCAAGTGAGTACCAACCACAGAGCTCCTATCAGCTCCACACTTGTTTGCCTGCTCTACAGTGTGAGTGCAGGTATGATATGGCTCGCTGCGTTTAATGAACCTGCTCCTCATTGTGTTTGACATAAAAGCCTCACAACACCTCTTGAGCTTTTATGCTGTGGCTGTTTCAGGAATAGAAGAAGTCCATCACTTTAAAGCACTTTAAGCAGCATTTTGCAATGCAAGTGCTCTATAAATAAAGCTTAATATTTTCATTATCATTTAGAAGCAGTGATTTATAGTGATCATAATTATTTAGAATTAAGTCATGACATTTTCACCAATATAAATAGAAAAAGTTTTTTTTACCACATCTCACGGTCTTTATCATCAGATGCAGCTTGCTTAGTTGTCATCATGTGGCATAAGAACCAAGAAAGTAAGTAAGGTGCCGTGGCAAGCCCAAAAAAGGAAAAGGACCTTGTTCTACGATATGTTTCATCAAACTTATAGCACCACTAAACTCCTAAATGTTTTTGCTTGCTTATGTGGTTTTTAGAGAGGGATCATTTAGCAAAAGCGCTCAGATGGTTTTGAGATGCTGTGGTTCATGGTCACTGCTTCAACCTCCAGACCATCAGGGAGCCCCTCCACGTCACTATAGATGTTTCAAAGTCTTTTTTAACTCAGCGGTTGGTCACAAAACCTTTTTTTGTTATTTAGGACACAATTTACATTTTTAAAGAGTAATTTTTTTGCTAGTTTTTATTTTCTTCACATTTGAACATTTTCAGAAAATAACTACATGAATTCCACATATGTGCATGATTTATAATCTTGTTGGGATAACAACATTTGTGACAACAGAAATTATCTTACTGACCGTAACATTGGTTTCGACAGGCAGTCTCTTATTAAACTTTTATTCATATTGTGTTGAGCTTCTTAACTGAAACATTCTGAGTCAGCATCTTGTGAAAAGTAAGTAGCATAAAGTCAGTAGGAAACAGTTTGTTCTTCAGTGATTAAGATATGTTTAATCATACCCCAATGAAGGGATTTCTTTGAAGTGTAGTAATAACAGAAATGATTATTTCTCATTTTTAAATCAAAATATCTCTATAGTACAGTGTCAGTATGTGGTGTCTGCCTCGCCCTGATCAGTCTCTGTCTTGTGTGTGTGTGTGTGTGTGTGTGTGTGTGTGTGTGTGTGTGTGTGTGTGAGATCACAGAGCCAAGGAGGTGGGAGGGTGGAGGTAGCGGGGTGGTGCTAATAGCATACAGGATACTGAAGCTTGATCACATCCACTTATTATCCTGCCCCACCACCATCAGCCCCCCCTCCTCCTGGGCTGCAGTGTTCTAGACAAAGACACACTCTCTCTCTCTCTCTCTCTCTCTCTCTCTCTCTCTCTCTCTCTCTCTCTCTCTCTCTCTCTCTCTCTCTCTCTCTCTCTCTCTCTCTCTCTCTCTCTCTATATATATATATATATATATATATATATATATATATATATATATATATATATATATATATATATATATATATATATATAATCATATGGTCATGTGTGGACAACAGTTCATCATGTGTTGTCAATGTCCACCACACAACCACCAACACTGAAAACACCAGATCAACAGGAAAAATGCTCCAGCCAGCAGAAGTTCTGCTGAGTCTAAGCTCCCAAAGTTCACTCATTCACTACTGCCTATATACACTCAATAGTTAGCATTGAATTCAGCGGTCATTTTTACATCTGTGAAATATGGCAGATTGTACTGTGGGATTGTTGGCAGAGAGTAGCATACATGCTATGGCTATTACACACTTTCAAATAATTTTGAGACCATGATTTACTTAATTGTGCTCTTGAATTATGCCTTTGTCTCTGCATGAATTGGACAGAGAGCTAAAACAGAGAGAGGAATGCGTTTCAGACTGAAGCAGTTACATGTGGACCTGGGTTTAAGGTGCATCCATCCCTGTCTTCCACACATATGTATGTATGGGACCGGGTCTGTCTGTGTAGGCCTAGCTTGACACACAGTGATCCTGTACCTGATTAAGAAGAGTAGAAGCTCTGCTCATTTCTACTAAAGCTCTGCTTTATCTGCCTCTCATCGTCCTCTTCCTCCTCCTTCAACACACATATCAACTCTTTGTGCAGAACAAAAGGCCCTTGATCTGTCCCTGGGAGCCACAGCACGCAATGGGTTAATTCAGACTTGCCTTGTCTTTGTCAGAGCAAAGAAAGTGTGTGTGTGTGTGTGTGTGTGTGTGTGTGTGTGTGTGTGTGTGTGTGTGTGTGTGTGTGTGTGTGTGTGTGTGTGTGTGTGTGTGTGTGTGTGTGTGTGTGTGTGTGTGTGTGTGTGTGTGTGTGTGTGTGTGTGTGTGTGTGTGTGTGTGTGTGTTGCTGTTCTGTGTTCGCTTTAAGTGTTTGTCACTTCTTCTGTATTCGTGTGGCTACTTCTATTGTGTGTGTATGTGTGTGTAGTGGGAGTTGGGGATACATGTTGGGGGGGAGGGGATGGGCGCTTCAGGTTTGGTGCACAGGGTTTCCTACTTTGTCTGGCAGGGACTAGCCGGACAGGAGGAGGAGGGGGGGGTGAGAGGTTAACAAAAAAGGGGTGTGGCTTAAGGTAGCGTCCCTCTCACTGTCTCGCTCTTTCTCCCTTGCCCTCACTGACAGGGTTTCCTGTGGCTGAGTGCAGGGGCGGAGTCCACAGAGATGGAACGATATAGTCCCTCCCCTCTGTCTTGCAACAAATTACTCACCCGCCTGAAATTAGGAATGCGCAATCTAGTGGCTGAATACACACACACACACATACATACACGTAGAGCCGCTTACAGACTGGAACATGGATGTCACATGGGTTTGGTAATTGCATTGTTGTACAGTAAGTCTATTAGTGTACCGGAGGATGGCAAAGCACACAGTTTAAATGAACATTTCTTTTAGATGACTAAATTCTAGAAATTACATAAGGGAGCAGTTTTCTCTGTAACCTGAAGATTTAGTGACCTTGAACTCTTACAAAGTGCTTTACAGAGGATTAACACAACAATTAACTGCTGCAATGAAAAGAAACAAAAGTAAATTAGGACAAAAAACTTTAAAAGGTCATTATATAAAAGTCTGTCTACAGACACAGTGGGTGTAATGTAGTATAATATGATGGACAATATGTATGTTTGAATTCCACAAACCAGGCTATCTATCTGAATTATAATTGAACCACACTACCCTCAATATGAATGAATGACTGAGGTTTTGCGTACCAGTTTTAAATTAGCATACAACTGTAATTTGTTGATAAAGTTTGGAGGGTTGATCATGGAGCTGATGATTCAACATATGATGATCTGCATAGTAATGATGATCTATATTGTGAATGACAGTATATTTTTTGGAAAATCTATTGAGAAACAGTTTATGAATACAATAACCACACAGGAGTGTCTGTTTCCAGTAAAATAAATACCTGATAAATCAAAATAATTCATCATCATTGAATCCACTTTTAAAAATCAATTTTTACCATACAGCAGACCTGCTCATTGATTTGTAACATTGCCTACAAAGGTGTAACACACATACACAACAGTAGACAAATGTCTCTCAGTACATGTTGGATAAAATGATTGTCACCATCAAAGAGTTTTAAACCCTGTGTCATAAAATTGCTGTGCAGTGTTTTGGAGTTTAAAGCCTTCATCTTTCACTCAGACTGCACTTCCTGGGCCGTGTTTCATGTCTCACCCGTACCTGAAGCAACAGGACTCACTTCACACCCCAGCAGTACACCCACCGAAAGTTATGACGCGGTGTCACAAGACTGTTCTCAAATCATACATTTGGCCGAGACATGGTTCTTCTCGCTTTTTGTATTCTCTGAAAACACACAAACCTTGCTACCTTGAAAGAAAGTAAGAGAGACAGAAAAAAGAGAGAGGAAAGGAGGAGACCGGGTCAGCGTAAAAGTGGTCTTACTTAAAAGAATACAGTTTAAACTCTAAGCAGCACTCAGTTGATGAAATCAGTAGTCACTACTGTCAGAAGGTGTGCTCTGCCAGTTTTTCTGACAATCAAATTTGCTGAAGCTAGTGACTGCTCAGGGCTCAGCAGCCACCAGAATCAAAACATTTTTAAAAATGGTGGTATTGAGGAAGTTGTGGGTTTACTTGATAACTTCATTCAAGCTCCTGTCGAAGCATTAACTGCAGCTGTCATTATGTGTTCTTTTCTTGTTTCTTGTGTGAAGTTTTTTCAGTTGCCTCAACCCTCTAGGTTGCAAATTACTCTTAGACCTTGGAATTGTATTTGTCCTGTTTTTTGTTTGTGATGTTTGTGTGTATGATGTTTTGTAATGTCAGTACAAAAACAGTGCTGATTCTGATGTGTTTATGTTTTCAGGAGAGTTTGAGGAGGAGTCAAAGCAGCCATCACTGTCTGAACAGCAGAAACACCAGCTGAAACACAGAGAACTCTTCCTCTCTCGGCAGTTTGAATCTCTACCTGCTACTCACATACGGTATGTCTTTACCAACAGCAGCTACTGATATTATTGTGATACAAAGTCAACTTAGTCTGGCTCTCAACTGTCTCAACTCCAGGCTCACATGAAAGAAATCAAGTTATCGACATGTTTAGTATTTTCTAACCTTGTTAAGACCCAGCTTTGTGTACCTGAGTTAAGACCACATACCCTGTTTAGTTTGATCCTAGACACCATGCCATGAGCAGTTAACACTACTACCATTCATGCAGTAATGGATTCCAAAACTGTGTTTGCAAGCACTAACGATTGTTGGACTGCCTAAAATTGCTTGATTTGAAACCATATTTGTACCCTTTGAGACTGTAGAGTCTGTACATCTTGGTCATACTGGTCTCTGAATGCTCCATCCACTGTCTCCCCAGGGGGAAATGTAATGTCACCCTCCTCAATGAAACAGATGTCTTGGCCGGCTATCTAGAGAAAGAGGTAAGATGCCATCTGTTCATATCTCATCAGCTCATTACTTTGGGGTACATTTAATCTTGTTTTACTATTTCACGCTGTTAAAGAATTGTATGATCACAAAGCATTCAGCAAGCAGCTGTAAACTTTTCTGTGTGTTCTGTCTAGGACTGTTTCTTCTACTCACTGGTGTTCGACCCTGTCCAGAAGACCCTGTTGGCAGACCAGGGAGAGATCCGGGTGGGCTCCAAGTATCAGGCAGAGATCCCAGACAAACTAGCAGAAGGTGAGCAGGACACTGAAAGTCTGAGATACCAGGAAAACGGTTGTTTTCAGATTTCAGTTGCTACTTGGAACAGTTTCTACTTGTAAAACTTTCTAAGTTGAACCCAGTTCTTCCGTGTTTCAGGTGAATCAGACATTCGGGTCCAGGAAAAGCTGGAGACCAAGGTATGGGACCCCAACAACCAGCTAAAAGACCCTCAGATCGACCAGTTCCTGGTGGTGGCAAGGTAACATTCCCCTGCCATCTGTCATCCAATTGCATCATCACATCTTGTTGCCATGGTGACTTGTGACTCTACCATCAGCAGGGCAGCTTTTCTGGAGGAAATGCAATTGTTGTTAGTTTGATAATCTTTTATAAAAGGACATTTTTTCATGGTATTACAAAAAGGATGAGTTGATTGCACTTAATTAAGGCCATATCCCACATATTATGTATACTGTTAGGCAGAAATTCATTAGAATATACAGTTAACAGCAATGCTGGTGCAACAGTAGTATAATGATGTACTATAGTAGATGCACTTTATTTTTTTAAAGGGAGGTTTTCTTTTGGAGGGAATCCTCTTGCTGCCCACAAGTTGCTCAGACAGCCAAACACTCCATCTAGTGGCCAGTTAATGAACATTCAACTCCATAATTGTACTTCTTTCATATGAAGAGTAAGAGAAACTCTCTTAAGTTATAACTCAAATCTGAACACAGAGACATATTAAGCAGAGTTTTAGATTCTGTGTGACTTACACCTTCCAGGGATATTATTATAGCTGATGTCCATCACAAATACATATTTCCATATATCTGTGTAAGACAGTGAGTTACAGTAACAGCTCCATGTGTGTTACAGAGCTGTGGGGACATTTGCTCGGGCCCTGGATTGCAGCAGCTCTATTCGCCAGCCCAGCCTCCATATGAGTGCAGCTGCAGCCTCCAGAGACATCACACTGGTGACACATATACACACACACACACACACACACACACACAAACAATCAATCCCAACCTAGCATGTATGTATGTGTTATTTTTTCCATAGGGTGATAGTATTTTTTATTTTATTTTTTGGAACATTCTTTTATTTAAGAATATGCATATAAAAACAATACACTAAGTGATAGTATTATTTATTGACAACATAAATGCAATGTTAAAAGCATTAAATTGTATCATAATGTATGTAATGTGTAAAAGTAATGTTTAATCTGCCCAATATATATTGAGTCCCAGCTCCACATGATATACTTTTTCATGTGGAGCTGAGATGATCTGTGATGATAAAGCTCTAATGTTCCACCTCTCCTCTCTGCGTTTAGTTCCATGCTATGGACACGTTGCAGAAGAACAACTACGATCTGGCCAAAGCCATGTCGACCCTGGTGCCTCAGGGGGGTCCGGTGCTCTGCCGCGACGAGATGGAAGAGTGGAGCGCCTCCGAGGCCATGCTGTTTGAGGAGGCTCTGGAGAAATATGGCAAGGACTTCAATGACATCCGCCAGGACTTTGTAAGCTATTTTTGTTTTTCCACTTCCTTATGATCATTTTTATAGCCATCAATAGCATCAGGAATTTTACGGTAGTTTAAATACAATTTTTCCTTATCCTCAGCTGCCCTGGAAGTCTTTAGCCAGTGTGGTCCAGTTCTACTACATGTGGAAGACTACAGACCGCTACATCCAACAAGTAAATACACACACACAGCAAGCCACAAAATGCTCTACAGCACTGTCTCATTTGATTTTGACAATCATTTCTATTGTTTTTCTCTTTCAGAAACGATTAAAGGCAGCAGAGGCAGACAGCAAGCTGAAGCAGGTGTACATCCCCACCTAGTGAGTATCACTATCAACTGCAACACTAAGTACTACTCCTCAAGTTAGAATTACTCAAAAGAACTGCCTATTTTTCTTCTTCTCATGCTCTCCTTCTCTCATAAGCACCAAACCCAACCCCAATCAGATCATGGTGCCAGGCAGCAAGCCTGGGATGAATGGAGCAGCAGGCTTTCAGAAAGGCATCAGCTGTGAGAGCTGCCATAGTAAGTACAGGCTGAAGTCTGATTTCACTCCTAGATTTGACCAGAGAGGAGGAAAAAATGAAATGTTTGTCAGAGGTTTTAGAGCCTTTTGTCCACTGCACGAATGTAGTACTTAACCCAGGATTCCCATAGCCCAGGGGTCGGCAACCTTTACCACACCATACCAGTCATTTGGGCCCGTTTCTCACTGTAAAGAAAACACTGGGAGCCACAAAACCCTTTTGACATTTATTTATTAATTTTTTATTATTACATTTAATTAAGGACTGCAGAGAGAGAAAACGAAATTAGGCAACATTTCTGCATGAAACAAAAACATTCTGAGCAACAACAACAAAAAACGGCGTGTTGGTACCGGTAACAGCGTTACGATAGATGAAGTAACTCGTTAGATTACCCGTTACTGAAAAAACATCACTGGAAATATGAATATGCAAAATAATGGGCAGTTACCATATTTATCATACTTAGTTAATGTGATTTCTGCTCCTGAACCTCAGCGCACAGCGTCTGCAGGTCAGGACTGTATGCCGTCACCTTCATCTTCACACAGGATCGTAAGCTGTCGCCTGTGAGGCGTGCGCAAAGTTTGCTTTTAATAAAGTTCATGTTCGAGAACAACTGGTCACATACATATGTATATATGTGGACCCAAAGACGGACAGGACAGCAAGTGCAAGTGATTTTCTTATTTTAGCACCATGGATTTTACTAGCTTAGATTGAACTTTCAGTTCAGGCAGCTTTTTTTCTCTAATCATTATTAAGAAGCAGAAATACAGTGCACACGTGTTCCAAAGTATGATGAATTTCAGATATTTTTAACACAAGTTGAATTTTTAGTGAACACCACTTGTCTGTAATGACTCTAAAAGGTCCTTGTCATTCCATACTCCAAACCGCTTCAACTCAGACAGATGTGAGCAAATATGTGACTGTTTGGTAGAAGATATCATGAGTGTCATCTATCTATCTGGCTGTTGAGAGATACCCACTCTTAACTCTGATTGTTCTGTCACAAACCCAGCGGCTCAGTCACCTCAGTGGTACGCATGGGGCCCTCCCAACATGCAGTGCAGACTGTGTGCCTCCTGCTGGATCTACTGGAAGAAGTATGGAGGCCTGAAGACCCCCACACAGCTAGAGGGTGCTGCTAGAGCTGGCTCTGTATGTCTTCTCCTTCATATTTTGACCTGATCATCAGATACAGCTTTCATGTCAGTCTAAAGCAGTACAGCAATTCACTATGAGCTGTTCACTATAGCTACCTTCTTCCTCTATGACCAGGAGTCTGGCCCCCGTGGTCACATGACCCGCCAGGAAGTCCAGGGCATGTCACCGTTCACTCGCAACGAGGGTCGAGCCAAGCTGCTGGCCAAGAACCGCCAGACGTTCATCCTGCAGACCACCAAGCTGACTCGCATCGCTCGCCGGGTGTGTGAGGACATCCTGCAACCACGCCGTGCCGCACGACGGCCCTACGCCTCCATCAATGCCAACGCCGTCAAGGCTGAGTGTATGTACAAACACGCTTTACACACGTCTTCTAAGTTCATTTAAAAAATTCTAATTCAAATCAAGGTTCAAGATGCAAAGAAGAGCTGCAACTATAAGTCAACAGTTGATATTAAATTGAGTATTTTTTCAAGCAACAACATGAGGATTTTCACATGGAATTTGCTGCTCATGTGACAGTAAAGTGAATATCTTTGGGATTTGGACTGAAAGAAGGCACTTGAAAATGCCACCTCGGATTTTCAGGATATTGTGATCAGCATTTTTTATTTGAGAAAATAATAATAGATTATTAATGAAATTAATTAGCTTCCTATTGTTACATCTAAATTTAAGATAGATTTTAATATTCATGCACAGCAATTTATAGTCTGCACCTTTTAACCGTGTTGGAAACTGAAGAGATGTGTTATTTCATGGACTGTGCATGGACATGGACGTGGTTGATTTGCTGTCTGTCTCTGCAGGTATGATCCGGCTGCCTAAAGCTACAAAAACTCCTGTAAAGAGCAAGGTGGTGCCTCGACAGTCACTGGCCACCATAGTAAAGGATTTAGGTGAGAACTCCCAGACTGCTATATTATTTGCTAATCTGTTTTCTCAAAAGTATGATTGGTTGGTGACGTTGTTGTGTCCTCTCTGCAGCCATCTCAGCTCCTCTCAAACGGAAGGCATCCAGAGGACCCCCAACACCCATTAACAGGAACCAGGCCAGTCAGCCCCGTGGAGGCCAGAGTCTACTGGGGAAGAGAGGCTTTGACAGCGTCAGTATTTCTCTCACACACACAAACACACACAGAAACATATTCACCACCCCATAATGCACTGCTCCTTTCAGCTGCTCAACCATATGCTTGTCTTTCATTGGTTCACAGGCCACAGGGGTGCCCTACCCAGCCAATGGGAGGCCGTACACTTCAGGTATGAGGACCACCTCCCAGTCTGTCATCAAGCGGCAGAAAGTCAGCCAGGGGGAGGCTCCTAACCCCGTGGTGTTTGTGGCCACTAAGGACACCAGGTACATTTAACAGTCTCAGTCTCGTATGTGGAAGATGAAGCAGCAACTCCTTCACAGACTGTGTTGGCCTGTGCACTCTCAATGTATGTTCTGACTATTATTCACTTTTCTTTTTATCATAAATGCCCAGGGGTTTATATCACGGAGAACATGTTGCCAACACAAAACAACTGGTACAAATACTATTTTACAGAGGACACCTTCTAAGGGCTAGGTGTAATATTGAAATTGTAACTTGTGCCTACGTTGGAAGTATTTCAGCTGGTGCAACCCCAAAAAATATAAGGCACATAATCCAATGTAAATGGTGAATTACTGTATTTTTCGGACTATAAGTCGCATCTAAGATCATTAAATTTTCTTATAAATCAACAGTGCGCCTTATGTATGACCTTTGGTTGTGTTTACTAACCTCGAAACGATTTTATGTTGTACACATTACGGCTAATAACGCATTACTCTGCGAGTAGAGGCCGGAATCATCAGTGAACAGCCCGGTGACAGCAACGAGACTTACTCGGGTAATGACGAGAGAGATCCGGGCTGCTGGATCCTAAAATGACTCACTGTTAAACTCTGAACAACGGTTTTGTATTCTTGTGTTAAAACTGAACGATGTTAAGAGGGATCCGGACATGTTTGATGCGTAAATCGCCCACTTAAATTTGTATTTTTGTGTTAGCCTACAACTGAGAGTTATTGTAACTTAGTTGAATAAAGTTCAACTTATTCTGACACACGTTTTGTTTTCGCTTATTGCGCCTTATAATCAGATGCGCCTTATGTGTGGACAATGACAGCAACTGACACGTTAATTGATACTGCACCTTATAATCCGGTGCGCTTTATGGCCCAAAAAATACGGTACCATTTTAGCACTTTGTTTTGTGTACAGCTTAATGAAGCAAGATATAACATGTTATTCAGTGATGTTGGAGGTGCTGGTAGGTGGATTGTTGCCTTTCAACAAAGCTGTTTCCTGTTCCCTGTTTCTAGCTTTTAACAACTTTCCACTAAATAAAACTTAAAGGTTGAGTTCTCAATGTTCAAGTGTGTCTTAAAACAACAGTTCTGTGTACAGACCATGATGTGTTTCCCTTCCTGTTGGTATCTTTAACCAGGGCTCTGAGGAAACACCTGACCCAGTCAGAGATGCGTCGGGCAGCGAGGAAACCGCACCTCCCAGTCCGGATCAAGCTGCCACCCCCTCCCCGCTCCCTGGCCATGCCCCTGCTTCCCTCCAGCACCAGTGAACCCATCATCCTGGAGGATTGAATGGGAAGGATGGGGGGGTCTTTTAACAGGACATGGGGTCAGGGTTAGAGTTGGGGAGGGTCTGTGCTCAGGCCATCACTTTTCAGGCAGCACAGTAGGCCATACCAGTAGTCTTTTATTTTCCCTCTTTTCATTGTCATTTTTCTTTAGTCCACTGTTGCTCCCCAAAAGTGAATGTGTCTAACACACACACACACACACACACACACACACACACACACACTTACTTCCATAACTGTACATTTCATATTAAACAAAAATACGCACATTAACTCATTGATAGTCACAGAAAACCTTGGGCTTTGTAGTATTTTATTCCAGATCCTGAATTCTTTTTGCTCCCCTTTTTAATGCCGTCTGTTTTAAAATGTGTAATTTAAATCAAGATATTTCTCATCCTGAAACAATGGTGATGAAGCACACTTTGTTTTTCCTCCACATCTCTGTTTGTGTAAATATATGCATCATTGAAGGGGTGACCTACGTTATGATGAAAGTGGCAGGTTGAAGATCTGATTTAATCCAGATGTTACTCTTACACTCCATCATTAAGGTCTCTGAATGTGTTCACACAAACCTGTACATGGATCATGGATCACAAACCTGACCTGTTGTGAGAGTGGTAGATGGTTGATAGTAGCTGACTTACTGCACATAGTCAATGGTGAAGTTCAGGAGACTTGCTGACAGAGCTGCCCTTGGTGGGTGTGAACGTGCAGTGTTTGATCCATCTTCCGCCATTTTATTTTACTCTGTAACCTGTCAATGTTTCCCATCATCATTCGGGAGCCATCAATGTAACGGTCCTGTCACAGTGGTTAATAAATACTGACAGGTCAAGTCCTTCCCTAGATTTTCATTCCATCTGCACCTCTTAACATCCTCCATTTTATGGAGGTCCCTCAGTGTCAAAAATATCGAGTGAGCACAAAACAACTTGAGCAGTGTAAAAGTCGAGGTTTGAGAGTGTGGATAGAATACAGAGTGTATTTAATGGTTTAAGTTAGCAAGGGTGACTATGTAAACAAGCAGTAGGGCTCACTGTCGTCAAAACTGCTTTCTTAAGGATGTATCACTAATACAAAATCAAGTACCCTCTTTTTAGATAACACCTTCCTAATCTAATCTTATTTTTCTAATTAATCAATTTAAATGCCCATCCCATTTCCTCAAAGCACAAGTTGACTTTAACAACAGTTCAAAACCCAAAGATTCAGTTTACTACGGCTTAAATGACTTGAAAGATGAATGAGTTAACAAAATTGTTGTTGATTAGTGTAGCTGTGCATTGAATGATCAATTAACAAGACCAATCATTTCAATTCTAATCTGGTTACTTCAATTTAGGCCTTTTACATAAGTATGGTCCTAACAGCCACACATTTTGTTAATTTGAAATTTTTAGCAAAATGTTCTCACATTCAGTGAGTGTGAAAAAGTTTAACTAATGTAAAGCTACTCTACAAAATCAGGATTTTAGTGTGTTTACTTATCCCATTTCTACTGTTTTGTTCACAGACCTTGAACTGAGTCTGGACTTTACTGCTCAAATCAGTTTTGTGACGAGTATCTTTCCGTACCATCTACCTTTTATGAGGCGTCACAGATGTCATTTTTTAGAAATTGACGAAGGGTTGCTGTTGCAGTCAAACTGTATTTCATCTTTTGTCTCCTGTCACTTGATTGCCACATTTTCATAGCCGCTTTTAGGCGGTATTAAGTGAGTGCCCCGGCTCCTGTTCTACTCGCCCTGAGGTGTTTGAACGGGCAGTCTGGATGCAAATAGGCCTGTAGGTGTACTGGTTAGGAGAGTTGAGGAAATTCAAATGATTGCGGTCACCATAGATTTGCATGAGTTACTGTGTGACTTGCCCTGATGAGAGAACACATTTGGCTTTGAGGTACTATGTTGTGGTACTACTATGAGTCTGCAGAAGGCCAAAATGAAGCCATAATGTGCAAACAGTATGACATCTGTGTGTGGATGTTTTAAACCCTGAGGTAATGTTAAGACTAAAGCCACAGCATTTCTTACAATGTACTGTTTTGTTGGTTTGAATGAAAGTGACACAGTTAGGTTACTGGTCAGTTGATAAAAGTCTGTTAATAAAGCAGCAATATGTAAAAGTACGGAAGGCAATTGGGGCTAAAAATTGAGTTCAGAAATTAATGTCAAAAATTGTCAAACAACTTTGAGGTTAAAGTCATACTTTTCTCAAAATCATAATTTCAGAACTCTGCCCTCCATATAGCTACAGTTGTCTTCTTAAATATCTGATAATGCAGAACAAAAGTCATGTTTTTGATTGTGATTGGGTATGACAACAATGTCAAAGGAATCCATCTGTCTCAGCTTGTGCTTTCATTTGCTTTGTTTATTTTACTCCCCCTGTTTGAACTGTTATGAAAGGGTGAGTATTAAAAATTGTTAATTGGATAATTATAATTCCTCTGCATCCCTCAGCCTGTGAGTTCCATAGCAGTGAGGGGTTACAAGGGTTTTATAAGCAAGTTTGGTCCCAATGTGGGCTTTGTTATATTTCTCAAAAATAAGAGGAAAAAAAGAAATTGAAGTGTTGAGTTTGTAGCAAATACTAATCTGTGTAAAGAAAAGTGGAAAACTGGCTTATTGGAAACTTTTTTTTACATCTAAAGTGTGTAATTCTGCTCCATTATTGTGGAGATGGCTCTAATAGGCTACTGTACATGTGAAGCATTGCTCTCCTTCATTGGGTGGGTGGGCTGGTCATTTGAACCAGGGTTAACATTCAAAAGGGAAAGGGTGCTGATTTTTGTATGATGGAGAGACAAACATTCTACAATTGAAACTTTTTCTCTAGTGTTTTTTATTCCAATGTCTCTGTATCCTTTAATGTATCTTGATAAGAAAAGAAATAAAGATTTTTTTTTTCTTTGTGGTCAGACACGGACTCAATCTCAAGTTTTTTTTTGCTCTGGGCGTATCAGCCTTGAGAGAACTGTCAGCAAAAAGAAGAATGGTGAAGTATATGTTTTCATGTAAGTATGGGGGTTGAAATGTGTAACTTAAAAAAAATACATAGGAAATTAGAATATTGTGAAAAGGTTAAATATTGAAGACACCTGGTACCGTACTCAAATAAGCTAATTAACTCAAAACACCTACAAAGGCCTTTAAATAGTCTCTCAGTCTAGTGTCTGTAGGCTACACAATCATGGGGAAGACTGTTGACCTGACAGTTGTCCAAAAGACGACCATTGACACCTTGCACAAGGAGGGCAAGACACAAAAGGTCATTGCTGAGGAGGCTGGCTGTTCACAGAGCTCCGTGTCCAAGCACATTAATAGAGAGACGAAGGGAAGGAAAAGATGTGGTAGAAAAAAGTGTACAAGCAGTAGGGATAACTGCACCCTGGAGAGGATTGTGAAACAAAACCCATTCACAAATGTGGGGGAGATTCACAAAGAGTGGACTGCAGCTGGAGTCAGTGCTTCAAGAACCAGAACACACAGATGGATACAAGACATGAGTTTCAGCTGTCACATTCCACTATTGAACAAGAGACAGCTTCAGAAGTGTCTCGCCTGGGCTAAAGACAAAAAGGACAGGACTGCTGCTGAGCGGTCCAATGTTATGTTCTCTGATAAAAGTAAATTTTGCCTGTCCTTTGGAAATCAAGGTCCCAGAGTTTGGAGGAAGAGAGGAGAGGCACAGAATCCATGTTGCTTGAGGTTGAGTGTAAAGTTTCCACAGTCAGTGATGGTTTGGGGTGCCATGTCATCTGCTGCAGTTGGTCCACTGTGTTTTCTTAAGTCCACGGTCAACGCAGCCGTCTACCAGGAAGTTTTAAAAGCACTTCATGCTTCCTGCTGCTGACAAACTTGATGGAGATGCAGATTACATTTTCCAACAGGATATGACACCTGCACACAGTGCCAAAGCTACCACTACCTGGTTTAAGTACTGTACATGCTGTACTTTTCATGTTCATACTTCTTAGTTGGCCAACATTTCTAGAAATCTTTTTTTTTGTATCGGTCTTAAGTAATATTCTAATTTTCTAAGATACTGAATTAGGGGTGGATGGCCCACCATACTGCCGGCTGCGGCGGTGGGCGCCTCTGCGATCGACCGGTAGCTCGCGATCGACGTATTGGGCACCGCTGTTTTAGTGGTACGCAGTACCGGACCGTACCGCGAGCCACATCTGGCTCGCGAGCCATAGGTTGCCGATCCCTGAGTTAGACAAAATGTTAAGCTAAGGGGAGTTCATGTGAGCATAAACATGGAATACCTGAAATGGGCTATAACATTGCATAAAGAATGTAAGCTAAATATTACAGATAAATTATGTGGGAAACACTGAAACAACATAAAAAATGAAAAGCAAAATGAAAATATAGTTAGTTAGAGGGATGGTTAATGTGCGTACATGGTTAGAGAGTCTTTTTTCCCTCATTGCTTTTGCCAGATCAAACCAAGTTTAACCTACTCTTGCCATTTTGTTTTAATTCAAACGTAAGTTATTTAAGTAATTAAAGTAATTTCAGCAATATAGATCTCTTGTGTGACATGTAATGCACCCCCAATCATTCAAAAATTGAAAGATTTTTAGCCCGCGCATCAGTTTTGAAATCCTGCAACGGCCCTGAGTGTGACCCCTCCCCTGGACTCCACAGAGAGACTCTGACTTCTATCCTTACCTCCAGATGCAGCAGCTCTCAGTCGCTCTGTTTTGTTGTGTTTGGGCGTACTTGCTGTGATATTAGCGCATTTCGGGGAGCTTAATGCATACTGCAAGAATCGTGCAACCTGGTAGAAGACTTAGTTTCCAGAAAGACAATGAGACAATAAAGAACAGTTTAAAAACAACAATGTTAACATCCTCAATCCAACCCAGAATGTGCGGCTGAATTTACCAGGCTGGTCATTCAGGGTCTCTGCAAGCCTGCAGCAACAACAATTACAGTGTCCAGAAGTGGGAAACCAATACAGACCGATCCACACACACTCATACTCATACTGACTTCAATAATTCTGTTAGGATTTATTTTGACATCTGATTTTCAATTCCTCAGTAACATTAAGTCTGAATGAATTGCATTCGCTGTGAGAGGTCAAGGATAGAAACTACACGGGTAATGTATATGTTACTTATAGAACAGGAACATATCAGTAGGACAGTATAAAAATAATGTAGATGACTTTAATATTTCATGAATAAAATATACATCAAATATGCTTTACACTGTCTTCCAGCAGGGATATTATAAGAGAAGTATCTTTAGGTGTACTCTGCTGCTGACAGTATGAGTATTTATCCCATTTTAAATGTACAGAATGATTTTAAAAGAATTAATTTTATATTTACTTAGAAATGAGAAAAATATATCTTTTTTTTATAGTATATCTCCTAATGTGTTCACGATAAATAAATCCGGGTGTGATTGTGTGTTTGTGGAAGTTTAAAGGAAAACATTTGCCTGTTTGTACCTGTGTTCCCACCAGACGGCTTTTCATTAGAAGGTTTGTTTTAACAACTTCCGACTGAGGTGCTAATTTCCACAAACACTGATTCCCTCACACCGGATGTTGATTGCGCCCCTGTGCTAAACATCTCGAGCCGCTGGAAAGCTACATTGCTCGTTGAACAGAAGCATAACGGATTGACGTGAATAAAAAGATAAGAGACACTGGATCATGTACGCCATGTAGAATCAGAATCATCTTTATTGTCATTGTATTTATAATAATAATAAGTTACAAACTGACTGGAGTCTGCATAATGCAAATATGTTGATGGACCATGACGTCACTGATCAGCGTTACATTAGGCTTCTGGCGCGTGGATGTGACACACCTGTTGCTCATTAGAAGTGGGAGGCGGGAGCTGAGCTCCACGTTAAAAGACCAGAGTAGAGCACTGCTTGTCTGCGTGTGACTCAGTAACAGAGCGGGATTCCAGTCCGTGCCAGTCTGCTCACACACGCACGCACGCACACCCACGCCCGCACCCACGCGCTCGTTCCACAGTAACTTCGCAGCCGCTGTGCTTGTTTTCATATTTTCTGGTTTGCAGGCTGTTCTGCCCAGCTGACAGCAGCCATGTTTCAGGTAAGTCAACTGTTTTCTACTGTTTAACGTTACAAATGCCGTTTATAGCACGAGTGGCAACACTGGGAATCGCAGCCAACTTTGGTAGTATTTGTACTGGCCATGCGTACTTGCTGGTGCTGGAATGATCGGTCCCTTCATTCATTCATTCATTCATTAGTGCAGGGGTGGCCAACTAGTCAGAGACCAAGAGCCACTTTTTTTTCTGTGTTACTGCAAAGAGCCACATCATACACATGGGCACACATGAACATCATCCCATTCCTTAATCATATATGCAGGCACACACAGACCTCTGCTCAGCCAGATTTAATGAAAATAACCACACCAACATGATAATATCAGTTATTTTAAACAGTTAACATTGTGTGCACTGTCTTACACACACAAACTCTCAGTTCAAGCAAATCCACAAAATAGAATAATTTTCAATAACATTTTTCTCTTATATGCTGCTTAGTGAGACTTCTGGCATTCCTTATCTTGAATAATCCTCTTCAAATGTGGCTTGTATTCTGTTGTTGCCACTTGAAGCAATTCTTTCAAATGAGTGTCAGTCAGAACAAATCGATGCTTTGATTTTACATGTTTCAGGGTAGAAAACACAGACTCGCAGACGTACGTTGACCCAAACATTGACAGTATCTTAAGCGCAGCCCGTTTGATGTTGGGGTATTTTTACTTTTCCAGAACTCAATGGTCCCTTCCCTTAAAACAGCTTTCAGTTGATCCTCCTCACAAAGATCGATCATCTCCAACTCAGCCGCAGCCTCGTCTGTGACGAGCGGGGCTTTCAAACAGTCTGTCGCCGCATTAAATGGGTCGACGAGGAACGTAATTGATGTCGCGCCAAAGATTTTCTTGTCGCCCGTTTGACATCACTCAAACAGGCTTACCTGGTCAGCGTGCCATATAAATGGCAACGCCAGCCAATCATATTTGACGCATGTCATGTGAAAGCTCCTGGAGAGCCGCATGAAACTAGTTAAAGAGCCGCATGAGGCTCGGGAGCCGCGGGTTGGCCACCCCTGCATTAGTGTGTTAAAGTAAAATCACTTTTTTTTCCAAGTTATATTTTCTGGTTCCACGCTGTCACAATTTGATGTTTGCTGTCTTATTAGGTTTTGATGTGTCTTAATTCTGGACTCAGAAGATTAGATTTGAGAACATTGGGTCTGATTGAAAGTAGCCTAGTGATAGTATGGCTAGTGGTAATTGGATACGTTTCTCAAATTAACCCACCCAGAAAAATGATTCTTGCTTCATAATTCGTTGTTTAGTTTTATTGTCAAAAACATTAACAATTAACTAAAGGTCATGATGAGCTCAGCCTGGTCCAACTCTGGTTAACTTAGCAGTTTGTCTGTAATCCACTGCTAACAAAACAGTTTCCTCAACACTTGAGTCTGAGTAGAGGCTGAACAGTGATCAGGATGGTAGACATGTATAGCTACTTCCAGCAGCTCATTAACATAAAGACTTAAAATGGGGTAAGCTGCTAGCCTCATCTGAAGTAGTTCTGATTTGACTCGAGTATTTCCAAAAATGGGAACTCTTTTTGGGAAAAAAAACCTGGTAGAACATGTTCAATTAACTGCATTTTCTGCACTTCCAGACTGGTAGTGATGACTTGTATCTGCCTCCATACCAAGATGAGGAGCTGGTGGACAACCTGCTGTCCAGTGAAGAGTCAGATGAAGACATTGGAGGAGGCAGCCTTTCCCTGGCTAAGGCCCTGCTCCCCCTGGTAGAGTCCTCCTCCCCTACCCTCATCCCCTGCTCCACCCGCTACAAGACAGAGCTCTGCACCACCTACTCGGCAACTGGTTTCTGCAAGTATGCTGAGCGCTGTCAGTTTGCCCATGGCCTTCATGAGCTCCACGTTCCCTTCCGCCACCCCAAGTACAAGACTGAGTTGTGTCGCAGCTACCACACCACTGGCTACTGCTACTATGGCAGCCGCTGCCTGTTTGTCCACAATCCCACTGAGCAGCGCCCTGCGCTTCGCCGCAGGAGGAACTTCCCCTGCCGCACTTTCCGCTCCTTTGGGGTTTGTCCATTCGGTAATCGCTGCAACTTCCTGCACGTTGATGGCGGTGACGTTGGCAGCAATGTGGAGTCTCCTGATGTTGGCGAGGAAAAGGCAACACCTGCTCCCACTCTCCAGCTGCAACCACAGACTAAGGAGTGGAAGCCACGTGGAGCTCTGTGTCGCACCTTCAGCGCTTTTGGTTTCTGTCTGTACGGCACACGTTGTCGCTTCCAGCATGGCCTCCCCAGCAAGATCAAAACCTCAGACCTGAGCCAATGCAGCCCCTACTACCCTCAGCCAGGTAGTTCAGGTTTACCTTCCCCCACTTCCCCATTTACCTCCACCTCACCAAACTCTGCATCCTCATCCTCTCCTCCCTCAACCTCTCCTCTCGGCACCCCACCTGCAGAGGCCACAGCCCACAATGCTTTCACCTTCTCCAGTCAGCACCTGAGCGACCTGCTGCTGCCGCTGGCCCTCCACCTGCAGCAGCTGGAGAGCAGCAAGGCCCAGGAGATCTGGGACAACAGGGCACTGTAACGCAGTGTGCTTGTGGTTAAAACCAGCACCAGCACTGGCACTGAGCACACAACTGAATTAAATTTTATATTTTTTTCTTTCTAACCTCATGCCCTCTGGGCATTTTTTAATATATATATTTTTTAATTGATTGTCTGGCTTGTGCAGGTCAAGCAAGCCTTGAACTGTTCAATGTTCAGGGAGCATGTGGACAGATACAGCTATGAGTGTAATGTTTTAACTAATGTACATTATTAATGAACTGAGTAAATGTCTAACCTCAGCATCATGAATAAACTAATTTTTAATCTTAACCATGTCCTGATCTTTGCAGAATTGAATATGCACTTTTCAAGGCCTAGAAGAGGGATATGTTTTTTCAGCATGTGTATTGCAGATTAAATGCTGACTAATCAGGTTTTGTGGCTATGGCAATGCACATTTCCATTAAGGAAAAATAAGAACATGCTCGGCTCCAATAACTGTTACACAACTTCTCTTGTGAAAGAGGTTATGGTTGAAATGTCAGTATTATTGGAGCCTAGTATGTGGTCCTCTTCCTTTGACCACTGCCAAGACTAGCACCTAGTTTTTGGAGTACATGTAGCAGAATATTCTTGGTGAAACCAGCTGCCAGAGGGGTATGTTTCTGTTTCAGACACACTGGTTCCAATGAGAGAGAAATCTGAATGCTTTGACATAAATTTAGAGTAGTTTGAACTTGATGGCAACTGCTTGGTGGTTTCCTGTCAACATGACAAAGCAGTTGCATTAAAGAAATGCATTTTAGTAGTTTGCTCTGGAAGAACCTGACTGATCTACAGAGCCCTGACCTCAACCCCATCCAACACCAGCCAGACCTCACCACCCAATATCAGTGTTGGACCTCATTAATGCTCTGTATGTGAATAAGGGCAAATCACTGCAGCCAGATTCTAACATCTGCTGGTTTTTTTTGTTTTTTTTTTAAAGCTGCTTATTGGACATGTTAAAACAATATTCAGGCACGGTTTTATTAAAACGGTTTCCTGTATATATTAACATATTGTAGCGACCCTGCAGTAATGTTACAGTGTTGTACGTTCATGATAAGAGTTCTGTGATTTACTACGGTCTGTGAATGTGTCTGAGTGGATGTGAGTGCGAGGGGGCAGGTGAGCGCGAGCCCGAGAGAGTGTGGATGCAGGACGAGAGAAGTTGAGTGGGAGCGTGATTGTTTTTGTGTTCTTTGGGCGTGGTTACGGCCGACAGTAACCGGGTTCTGTAACCAGCTCGTTCAGCAATAAAGACAAGGTTGGTTGAACAACGCCTCGTTATTGATCGCGTCTGGTTGGACGCTACAATATAAAGATCCCTTCTTAAACAGCATTCAGTGATGGAGAATATCTGCAGTCCCTTTGTGCTAAAATGTATTTGAAAGTTATCAGAAGATCAGAAGCTACTGCTGTCTCAATTAATGCAAGTGGATATATTCCAAAGTTAGCCTTTTTGGCATCAAATTTCCTCTGTTTCCCTGTTGGTTGGTGTGAACAGAAGGAATAATTACAGCAAGAAAAACAGTTCATTATTCGTTTGGGCTCCTGACTGTTATTTTATGGCAGACTTGAATGATTGTGAACCCCTCCTTTATTGTGTGCACATAGATGTAAGATTCCAGGATGATTTTTAAGATATAACATTTTAACTGGAATTCATTCTCAGGATAGAAGGGCCAATATAGCTCAAACACATCAAATATTACTTCTTCTCTTTCAGGAGGTTGTGATTTAAAAAAAGACCTCTGATATCTTCTCTGTTGAGTCTCTCATCGACCACTTAGCCCTTCACAACCTGCTGCGCCACTGACGTCAACATGAAGCCCTGTACGGCAAGTACGTCACAATTAAACCGGATGTAGTGCGTTTTACTAAAAACAATGACCGTAAATCAATAAAAAATAGTGAAAACAGTCCTTTTTATTTAAATATTGTACAGTCATGTTCGTTATATTCTGTATTCACTATAAAATATATTTTAAAAAAATGTTGCTTTGTTTTGAAGGTTGTAGACGAGTTTGCTCACTTCCTCTGCTTGCTGCTAACTTGACGCTGTTATGGACTGCCTCCTGAGGAGAGCAGCTACATTCATGTGAACCTTCTCCTGGCTTTGATGATATTCAGACTTCAGCAGAACTAGCTAAGAAGGTAAAGCGTCGTTTTAAATTCAGGATTTTGCTGTTCTTTTATTGTATTTTTGGAAAGCCGGATATAAGCACTTGATTTCAGGTTATTGTGGCGAAACACAATGGCTCAGTCTAATATTTGGTTGCTTCATACTATATAACTATACTCTTCTCTAACAAACACTAACAGACATTTATACAGCAAACAATGGTAGTTTACTAAAGTTGGAACTACTTAAGTGTGCCCTTATATTTTGTTATGTTATTATGTGTTCCAGCTGATACGCTGAACCCAGAGTGCATGTTGTTAGCACTTTGGCTCTGGGTAGCTAACGTTACATTCGCCAAAGCCCACTGAAAATATGGCAACTTAGTAGAAGAGTTATTGACTTATTATGACTAATACATAACGGATACATTAGAAGTCAAGACGTTTATCGAATCGAATATGTCTTT
This sequence comes from Pampus argenteus, assembly GCA_036937835.1. Classification (NCBI taxonomy): domain Eukaryota; kingdom Metazoa; phylum Chordata; class Actinopteri; order Scombriformes; family Stromateidae; genus Pampus; species Pampus argenteus. The sequence goes on from CM072860.1 coordinate 13,834,235, forward strand.
TGGTAAAATTAGGATATAGTTGATCCATCCATGCAACCGCTCAATTTAATCTTGGCTTCAACACACTGCTCGTTATCGCAGTCATGTTGTCTTTTGGTTTAAGAAGATGTTAGAGAATAAGTCTTAACGTAAGGTGCTTTGTTTCATGGCGGTTTCTGAAGTTAGTCGCCGTGAGCATGGCGGACCGGGAGGAGCGCCGCTTCGCCGAAGTTTCCCGGGAGTCCGTTAAACTCATGGCCGAGAGTGCAGGCGTGGAGCTCGGCGACGATGTGGCCGCTCTGCTGTCTGAGGACGTGTGTTACCGGCTCAGAGAGGCAACGCAGGTCAGAGCTGCCTGTGTGCATGGCAGAATAGCATAAACATTTAGTACTTATCACAACATTTATCACATAGATATGCACTATCAATGATATGCAAACGTGTAAAGTTGCATATATTATATATTATTAATATATATTGGTGAGATGTCTATGTTTTGGAACCACACAGAGCAGCTCGCAGTTCATGAGACATGCCAAAAGGAGGAAGCTGACAGTTGAGGACTTCAACAGAGCTCTGCGCTGGAGCAATGTGGAGGTGACAATATGTGACTTGAAATGTTTCTTTGATGCTCGTATAGGTGGTCTTGATCAGAAATTATGTCTTTATCTCCATTTGTTCACCAGGCCATCTGTGGTTACGGGGCTCAAGATGTTCTGCCTTTCCGCTCAGTGAAGGAAGGCGAACTTTTCTTCACTGAGGAGCGGGATATCAACCTGGTTGAGTTGGCTCTGGCAACCAACATTCCCAAGGGCTGTGCTGAGACTATGGTGCGAGGTATGAACCACCAAACGTTCACAAACTACAGACAGTAGTATCAGTTTCAGATATTTGAATAAATGTCCTAATAAATTACTGTTGATTTCTCCTCTTTTCTTGTCCTGTCAGTGAATGTGTCGTATCTGGATGGAAAAGGCAACCTTGAACCTCAGGGAGTAGGTAAGACTCAGCCATGGTGCGACTGACGAGCTCAGCATGAAGAAAGCCCTGACTGTATATATACTGTATATGTACTATATATATATATATATACATATATATATTAGTGTTGCTCCAATCGATCGGCTGCCGATCATGATCGGCCGATATTGTCTAAAAATAGCTTGATCGGCGATCGGAAAAACATGCCGATCAGGAAGCCGATCACGAGACGTACATTATTAGCGACGTTTTAAACACTTTGAATGGAAAGATTCATATTTTTATTTTAAAACATGGATATTGTTGATATTGGTGACATGGATATTGTTCTTAAAGGCTACAGTAAAATAAAGGCATTATGTACATTTGAAGATTTTGTTTTTTATAGTTAATTTAAAATTTTAAATTCATTCTTTGATCGGCAATCGGCAGATCAAGTTTTTTGGTGATCGGTATCGGTGATCGGCCTAAAAAATGGTGATCGGATCATCACTAATATATATATATATATACACACACACACACACACATAATCATCATTATTGAAGCCAATGAAAGTGTTGATTATTTCCTTCATTATAGAACATCTCAAAAGCTGAAGTGTTTTTATCCTGCATTGTTTACATGCATGTTTACTAGCTTGCAGTCTTCTTCTCTGTCATTGTTGGTTGGGCACATTGCTGCATTTCTTGGCACATTACAAGCTCCATACTGTTTCAAGTGATCTGCTGCCAGGTTAACAACACTATTTTCACATTGTTTCCCTTTGATTGTATCCAAAGGATGAACTGATGTTTAAATGATGTCTGACCCGACTATTGAATTTTCATAGTTCCTACTGCAGTGCAGTCGCTGTCAGATGACCTGTTGAAGTACTACCAACAGATCACGCGGGCCATCCTGGGAGAGGACCCCCACCTCATGAAGGTAAAGTTGCTGAACACAGGCCAACATGCTATAGGCTGGGTTAGGGTTAGTGTGTGTTACCTCTGACGTTTCTCTTTTGTGTCTCAGGTGGCTCTGCTGGACCTCCAGTCCAACTCCAAAATCGCTGCCCTACTGCCATACTTTGTTTATGTCATCAGTGGGGTTGGTTCAACAAAACACCATCACATCATATACATATCGAACTTTTGAGTAAAGCCATCTGGCAGTTCCTTAAAACATCACAACACAGGCACACACACCCCACATAAGAACACTGACAGTATGAATACTTTAAGTAATAATAAATGATCTGCCTGCATTCATCCCAGTGTTGTTTGTGTGGGCATTTCTGTCCAGGTGAAGTCAGTCAGCCACGACCTGGAGCAACTCAACAGGCTCCTCCACATGGTGAAGAGCCTTGTTCAGAACCCCTACCTGTACTTGGGCTCGTATGTGCGCAGCCTGGTCTCCAGTGTCATGTACTGCATCCTGGAGCCGCTGGCCGCTTCCATCAACCCACTCAATGACCATTGGACCCTCCGAGACTACGCAGCCCTGCTCCTCAGCCACATCTTCTGGTGAGCGCCGCACACAGGGCTCAGACACAGATATCAGACAGACAACACTAATGCCATGATCGTTTTGAAAAGCAGGATTTATTATTTCAATGAAACACAAAATAATAATAAAAAAAAAAACTAAGATTAAATGAGCAGATCACTGATATATCAAATGAAATGGGTGAAAAGTTACATTCACATGATGCTGGAACCAATCAGACACATGCTACATCACTGTTTAGTGTTAGTATACACTCTTCCCATTGTTTTACAGTAAATATTCAGTATAAAAGTATAAGACTCATTGGCTGATATTTCTGACTTTTTCTCTGTGAGGATTGTTCGCATTCCAAGTTAAATTCAACAAACTTCCTTTAATGCTCAGACTTTGGATTCAGCCTGATGAATGTCACCTGTCCGCTGGAGGTTGCTGCTATCAGAAATCAGCGGACACATTTTTCAGTGTCAGTATTAGCTGAAACAAACAGAAAATATGAATAAAGAAATGAAGAGAGAAAGCTTTGACATCATGATTTCAGGTTGGCTTTTGTTTACAACGTGGAGCTGCAGTATTTAACAGCAACTACTGAATTATACCATGATTTCTTTCCAGGACTCATGGTGATCTGGTGAGTGGTCTCTACCACCATATCCTGCTGTCACTGCAAAAGGTTCTGTCGGACCCTGTGAGACCTCTCTGCTCCCACTATGGAGCAGTAGTGGGCCTTCATGCTCTGGGATGGAAGGTATGTTCACCGTCTATAAATTAATTGGTCAGCATCATGAGACACATTCACAGAGAACTCTATCCTCATACTGTATATTTGTGCATCATCATCGACTCCATTTCTTTGCTGTAAATGTTTTTTCCGTTATGTTCTATGTTCTTGTATTTTCGTTTTTTCTGCACATGTAAATTATCTACTATTACTTCCCCTCAATAATCTCTGCGTGTGTGTGTGTGTGTGTTGGCAGGCTGTTGAGAGAGTGCTCTTCCCACATCTTCCTGCCTACTGGGCCAATCTGCAGGCTGTGCTGGATGACTACTCTGTTTCCAATGCACAGGTCAAAGCAGATGGACACAAAGTCTATGGAGCCATACTGGTCAGTACTGCAATTCTTTCATTCAGTGGTCAGATGGACACTCCTGTTTTTCTTGATTTTTCTTGTTCTGACTAATAGTCATTGTTATGGTGTTGGTTGCAGTGACCAGCAATGTAGACTTTGCTATTGCTTGTTTATTTTCCTGTGCCATCTCCATCTCTATCTTATTCAGAATGTCAGACTGATCCAATTCCTCATGCAGATGGAAATTAAACATTGGTTTCCATTAGGAGTATAGTATATAGTATACAGTATATTTAAAACTGTAGAACAGCCATTTGGGAAATTATTGGTTTTCTTACGAATAACTATATGGATGTTCCAGGTTTCTTTACATTGCGTTTATAATGGTTGGTTTACTCTGATGGGCAGTTTGTCTCAGTCCCAGCTGACATGAAGGAACGTTTTACTCTTTCAGTTCAGTTCAATTCTAACTGCTTTATTGTGCCAGATGTACAATAGTGCCAAAGCGTCAATAATAACAACACTTTATTTATTTATTTAAGTACATGTTGCATTTTAGTTGAACTTGAGCTCAATTTTAAGCTTGATCACAAAGGCTATGAATACTTTTTTATTTTTAATACAAATACAATACATAATATATCTCAAGCAAATCTCTTTTTTTAAAGTTGTCATTATGGGGTATTATGTTTCAGTTTTGGAATAAGGCTGTAACATAACAAAATAGTGATGCTCCGATCACCATTTTTTGGGCCGATCACCGTTACCGATCACCAAAAAACTTGATCTGCCGATTGCCGATCACTGCCGATCAAAGAATGAATTTAACATTTTAAATAATTAACTATAAAAAACAGTCAATCTTCAAATGTACAGAAAGCCTTTATTTTACTGTAGCCTTTGAGAACAATATCCATGTCACCACCATCCTCACGAGATGCCCGAGCCACCTCAGCTGGTTCCTCTCGATGCGGAGGAGCAGCGGTTCTACTCTGAGCTCCTCGCGGATGGCCGAGCTTCTCACCCTATCTCTAAGGGAGAGCCCAGCCACCCTGCGAAGGAAGCTCATTTCGGCAGCTTATATTCGCGATCTCATTCTTTCGGTCACTACCCAAAGCTCGTGACCATAGGTGAGGGTAGGAACGTAGATCAACAATATCCATGTTTCAAAATAAAAATGTGAATCTTTCCATTCAAAATGTTTGAAACGTCGCTAATAATGTACGTCACGTGATCGGCTTCCTGATCGGCATGTTTTTCCGATCGCCGATCAGGCTATTTTTAGACAATATCGGCCGATCATGATCGGCAGCCGATCAATCGGAGCAACACTATAACAAAATATGGAAAAAGTAAAGCGCTGTGAATACTTGCACATTGAAATTATACAGTAGTGTTACAGAGTGGAGCCTCTTCCCTCACAAATGATCTTTGAATCAGTACAGTTTCATTTTGACCGTACACACAGGATTAACATGAATTAGCAACTGATATGACCTGCTGCTAGTGCAGCTAAAGATTTGAAACTGCTAAACTTACACTACACTTTAAAAAGATTAAAGATTTGATAACGGCATGTTTTTATTTGAACTTATTTGAACTTGAGAATCGTGAATATTCAGAGCACATTTCATGGTAATTTGATTGACAGCTGCTGACCAAAGCAAACAGTCAGTCAGCGGTATGGAGTATAAACAGGATGTGTGTCCTGCAGGTGGCAGTGGAGCGCCTGCTGAAGATGAAGGCTCTGTCTCTGTCTCAGCCAGCAGAGGGAGGCTCCAGCAGTCAGCCGGGCTCTGGAGTGGGTTCTATGGGTTACAGGGTGAGCTCCCCCGGCCTCAGCCCGCCTCCAGAGCCTCTGTCAGAGGCCTCCTTGGGAATAGCCAGTCACCTTCAGGTGGGCGGGGCCGGCTGCCCGTGGGAGGAGTGGACCCCCGTCCCTCTTCCTGCCATGTACTGTGAGCTCTACTCTTTCTTTGGAGACAGTTTGGCTGTCAGGTTTAGTACAGGACCTGGGTTCGGCAACTACCCTCCCTGCAACCTCTCACTGCTTGGTGATGCCAGGAAGGAACCCACCGGACCCGCCTCCAACCTTGACACCACCCGTAAGATGCCACAGCTGACTGCCAACCTCAGCATCAGCCCCAGGCAGGATGGGAGTCCTCGCACTGATCCAGCCCCGCCTAGTCTGGCAGCAACAGGATCAGGAAGGTAGACCATGAACTCGCTGCTGGTGTCTTCTTAAAAACTAAACCATCAGGTTAATGTTTGCAGAGTTGCTGACTTTCTTTTCTCCATCAGGTCTTTAGCTCGCTCCTCTTCAACCTCTGTGCAGCGCTCCAGATCCTCCTCGTCACGTTCGGGCCAGCGCTCGGTGGGTCTGTCTCGTGACGTTTTCCCCAAAGCTCGCTTCACCTCTCCTCAGACAGGACCAATGACCTTCTCCTTTCTCATTGGTGGGAGACAGATGGGCCGCCGCTGCCAAGGCCGGCGCCCTTTTCAGACCACTTTTGGGCCAACTCCACCTCTCCCAGCCATCCCACCACGTGCTTATGCCCACAAACTACCAGTCATTGGCAGGGTGGGCAAACCTGTACGCCGCTGGGCATGTTCCCACTACTCCCTCCATCTCCCTCTCTAGAAAAGAGAGACTCAGACACAAGAGGTGGACTTTAGACAGCAGTACTACAATACAACAGTACAACAAGTTCACAATTCACATTGTGACAAAGTCCTGTGTGTGTGTGTGTGTGTGTGTGTAGGGATGGGGTTGGGGGATATATACAGACATTGTGGTAGATATTAGTGTATGTCCCTACTAGTCCAACATTTAAACATGCTGCTGTTTAAAATACTTTTCTGTACAAGAGACGACTAAAACATAGTACATCCAGTTTTGAAGCAAAATAAGAAACCATCTCCTTCTCAGTGAAGCTTTCACCAGTACAACATGATATGCAAATACACAAACGACAGTGTCACTGAATTGCTACTCAGGCTAACACTTGCTGTCTCCAATAAGATGGATATTCATACACTGATAAATATGTTTCATATTTGTGAGTTTTTTTTATGTTTTGTATAGCAAAGTCTTTTTCTGTATGTGTAGAATTATTTGCAGCATTATTATTATTATTATTATTTTAAAGAAGTGTTGCCTGCTGTGTGTTTTGTCAGAATGGGGAGGATGTCTTCATGTCCTCCTGTTGTTGCTATTTGCATTTTTTCTTAAGCTGTAGTATGTTGGAGAGCTGTACCTATCAATTATTTTTACCATCAGATATTCTGCCTATTATTTTTTTCAATTAATCAATTGATCACATATTCTGTGAAATAAAAAAAATATAAAGTAAATTGCACGTCACAGTGTCTTAGAGCCCAAGGTGATGACTTCAAATAGCTTGTTTTGTCTGACAAATAGTCCAAAACCTGAAGATATTCAATTTACAATGATGTTTAGCAGAAAGAACTACACAACTGCACAAGCTGGAAGCTGGAACCAGTAAATCTTATTGGGAAAAATGACTAAAATTATGTATCAGTTATCAAAGTAGTTAGAGATGACATTTCCTTTGACAGCTTGTGCTGTTCTGATCTCTCTTTGGACACTAAAGGTTAGACTAAATGTAGCCGTCTTCCCAAATAGCTGTTTTGTTGCATTTTGAACCTCCGTTTTATATCCCCTGATCCCCTGCACACCCAGTCCTTCTCCTGCCTCATGCCTCAATTTCAGCAATAAAATGATAAAACTAATATTAAAATACTACTTAGAGCTGAAAAAAAACAATTATTTACATTCATATTTAATAATTTACTGCAGAAAAATGCCCATCGCAATTTCCCACCATCCAAAGGTCACTTTGAAACGGTTACATTTACACACCTAGACCCAGACAAGTTAACTTCACTGTTATATGAACAGTAAAAAGCAGCATTTGAGAAGCTGTTTTTTTTGTTTATGTATTTGTTGCTTTGCAATTATACATATTTGGCTTATTTTTTACTGACAATTTTCTGTTAATCATTATCTGTTGTTATTATTATTATTTGAGCACTATATTTATATATAATTAGCTCAACCGTTGTAATATGTTGGTGAGTATGTAATGAGGTGAACCAAGCTGACTGTAAAGATCAACACTGGCCTTATAAACAGGATCCTGTAACACAGGAGACACCTGATGTGGGAAATGAAAGTGAGCAGAGTGATGGTGGAAGAATTATTTCTCTCTCAAGCTCTAGGGCTGAATACCTGCAGAGGACACCGTTTAGATCTGCTGTATATGTGTCAACATATTTGACATCTTGTACATAGTCAAAGTTTTCCAAGAATAAAGATCTCACAGTTGCAGCTTTGAGTTGAAAAAGACTGACCCAGTATCAGCCAATTGTTTCCAACTGATGTGTCTCTGAATGGTTCTGTGTTTGTAAGCTGCTCTACCTTTCTAAATATTTAAAAACTGCCCAGCTCTCATCGTCTGGTTGCAGTCTGCTCACAAACACAGCAGCCAGAACCAACAATGGCCTGGTTCATGTCTTCACTGGGACTATTTGCATACTGCATTTGCCTTCCTGCTTCTCAGCTACATACTCTTTGTTGTGCTAGGAGGCCTTCACAGTGATGGAGATGTTGGAAGAGAAGGAGAGTGGAGGTGGAGGAGGTGCTTCGCTTCTTCCTGCAGGACAACCCTGTGTGCAGGAGAGCAGGGTAACTGAGCTGCTTGAGAAAGTTCTCATCACTTTACTTTGTGATTGTCACTGTGACCACCATGGGTGAGATGCAGTGCAGAAATATCGAGATGAATGCTGCTATAACGATTACTTTCATCATCAATTAATCTGTCATCATTTTCCAGATTCATTGTTTTATTGTTTTGTCAGAAAATTCTGATAATGTGAATCACACTTTCTTAAAACAAAAGACTTCGTCTTCAAATAATAATCTTTTCTTTGTCTGACTAACAGTCCAAAGCTCAGATACAAAGATGTACAAAGATACAAAAAAAAAAGAATTAAAACTACAAATCGTCACATTAGAGAAGTTGGCAGCTACTTTTGGTACCTCTTATTTTATAATGCAGATAAAGAGTCCATCTATTATGCATCTGCTAAACTAATTTCAGCAAAACATCTTAAGGTACTGTAAGTATTGTACTTAAATAAATATAGCTGCCTCCAGAGTGAAGTGTTCAGATGGGTATCACCCTAATGTCTGTGTGTTAAGCACAGTAAGCCTAGCTTAGCATAAAGGCTGGAAGCACAGGGAAACAGCTGGCCTGCAGAAATACACCTGAAACACCTGTAAAGCAGACTGATTAACATGTTATATCTTGAATTTGTGATTTTTACAGAGGGGTATGTGCTGGAAATATTTATTGACTGACCTATGTAGTAACTGTGCAGCTTCTTAAGTCTGGTCATCGTAGGTTTTGTACCATAGAGTGTTTACAGAGACCAAAACCTGTGTGCCGATTATCTGGCAAACTTCACTAGCTGAAGATGCTGCACAAAAGTGCTGAGTGGACACAGTTGATTTTTATTTTTATACATTTTTCTGGCATGCAACTCACCTTAAAACACAAACAGTTTTTACATGTTTATAGTTTGTGTTTGTGTTAATCGCTGTATTTAGTATTTCCGGCAGCAGGACGATGTGTACGACTCAAAATAAATGTGTTTGTGTGTGTTTTCACGCAACATGTGACCCAGTGCAGCAGTGTGTGCAGCTCTACGGCACAGAAGTATAAAATATATATCATGCTTTGGATACACACACAATACTCGCTAGTAGATCAGTTCATTTGTTGGTTTGACTCTGCACATGAGATTTGTTAAAATAAAAAAATAATAATATCTCTTAATTAGTGTGTCAGTACTATCGTGTTTGTCAAACTCCTCAGTGGGTCCACATCCTCCTTCAGACATTTTCCTCTGCTTCCACAGATTTTGACTCTTACACTCCAAAATCAGATGAAGCCAAGCCATCACTGAGCACAAGGAACTACCTTACTCTCTTGACAAATGTTCACTTCCAAATTAAGCAAAATTTATTCTTTCGGTGAAAGATTAGTAGACCAGCATGTTATTTGGTTTCCCTAAAAAGATAAGTTGTGTTTTTAGAGGTAGAATCTTGTAGAAATCAGGTAATAGATGGCTCTCCCACTGGGACAGGTGATTGTGCTGTGGGTTTGGTGTGAAGTTTGCCCAGACAACCATAACTCAGCAGTGTCCTAATTCAAAGTCTGGATCCTCTGAGAAAATGGTAACTTTTCTATTTTTTTCTAATTCCCTGTGATCAACAATAAATCCAAGTTGATGTTTATGTTTGACTTTAAAGCTGCAGTTATGTATTGTATTATATATAGTGCATATGGAAAGTATTCACAGCTCACTTTTTCCACATTTTATGTATTATGATGATGATGTATTATTATGAATTTATATTTTTAATATGAAGCCACAAGCTTGGCTCACCTATCTTTGGCCAGTGTCACCTGTTCCTCTTTACAGAATGTCTTGCACTTCATCACAAAAAAAACACTTACATTTATATAATAGGATTAACTTTTTAAATCTTGTCCTCCTCTCTCCATAGGTTACCTGCTCGTGGCCTAGTGGTGCTCATTGTGCGGTGATCTGGCTTTTCTCTGGTGTGCAGTATGCAGAGCTTGAAGGTGCCCATCTCAATGAGTTAACATTGTGTAAAAATAAAAAAAAAATGTGAGAAGGAGCCTCAGAATTTCTTGTCCATCTAGACCATCTCCTCCAATCTCTTAGAGCTGATGAGCCCCAGTTCAGACCTACAGAGAGCCAGAACCTCAACTCTCCAAACCAACCTGTCCACAACATCTCCACAACCCAACTCTATGCCACCGGCATCACTGGAATGTGCCACCGATGGTGTGGTGACACCAGCCAAATGAATTCAAATGATGTGCTCTGAATTTGAAGAATGTGAAGTTCACATAATTCAAGTTCAATATCAGCATTATCCTTTTTAGGGAGCCTCTTGAACAGTCATGGCTGGTTACTTGACACATGCTTGCTCAGAATTTGGTCAAACACTGTCAAATACCATGGTTAACAGTTGTCCCCAGAGCTACCTCTGAGATTACATCTAATACAAAGAATGAAAGCAACTGCCTTCAACTGCTGCTATGTGTAATGTCAAAGGTGTTGCTTTTACTGTTCTTAGCACTTTGCTGAGGAACTGGTGAAGTACTGAACAAAAAGGAGAGTAAATATTGGACTTGAATCCATGCAAATGACAGCTAATACTGTTTCTCGCTGGATATATAAACAGGCAATCGTTTGCTTGTTGCACCTTTGCAAAATAAAGTTTAAAGAGGCCACAATTCATTTTGAGCTTGTTGTGAAGTCACTGACACCAAGTAGCCAAAAAACAATAAAAAAACCACCATTCCATAGTACAATCAAAGTTCATACGTGTCTGCACTATAGACTGTTACAGCATGGCTGCAGGGACAGCATGATGTTCTGTGACCTTATTAATATGGCAGCATATGATCTTGCTCCCAGTTGTCTGCTCTGTGTCTCTGACAGACAGTTCACAGGTGTTTGACTTATCCAGGCTATATTTACAAAGGTCATATATAAAACTGTGGGGTATGATGCCTGCAGGGATCTGATTACTCTATCAGTGGTGAACACATGTTCTTCCTTACCTAGAATGAAACTGCTGTGTCATGTTTATTTGGAGTAAATATTGTTTATAGTTAAATATTGTAAATAGTGTACTTACTTGTACATAAAACTGAGCCTTCAGTGGAATTTATTTTATTAAAGTGAAGTTGGAGATCTTGACCTTTTGTATCATTTGTCAGTATCTGTGTGCACATATATGTAAAACGTAAGTCAAAAACCTATGAAAATGTGACGAAAGAAATGAATGTATAAAATATACATTTAATTAATTTTAGGTTAAGGAGTTCTCTAGACAATTACTGTAATATTGTAATTCAATGCAGTTATGTAATGAATTACACTTCACCATATCTGAGGTGGACAACCTTGACTGGCTTGTATTTTATTTTTAATCATAGCTGTCACTATTAGCCTTGTCTATTGGTCAGAAAACACTGCAATGCCCTAGCCTCCAAAACAGGATGCAGGCCAACTGGTGGGTGGTCTGCAGACAGGAATTGGATTGTTACATCAGAGTTACCACCATAACCTCCTCCCATGTCCCATTAAACCCCCAATCAACAACAAAAACAGAAACATAGCTGGTTTGGAGTTCCTGAAAACTTCTAGAGGTACTTTGCTTCTCTGGTGTGTATTGAGGGTTATTTTTTTTATTAATCAATAGTTCCCTATATGCAGGAAAACCTATCTTTAACGTGACACCATCCATTTATTAGCAAATTATGTGATGTCATTGAACCAGAGCAACCAGGAAATGCAATTCCCAGATAAACATAACCTCACCACAGAACATTGTTGACAAAACACCAACTTGTGGAGTCACATGTGGAGACTCCCCTCCGCTCTTCCTTCATTCTTGCTTCATTCTTGCTGTATTTTTACCCACCCAAATGCAGCTGTGCCTGCTGGGAAAGTGGGAGTATTGAGGGACACTGACGGGAGGATCAGTTCCATCATGGACTGGCCTGGGACTTGAACGCATTGCTTAGTAAAACATAGAGAATAGGACATGTTTGAGCAAATCACTTAAGTCCAGTCTAGGAATTTGCTGTGGGGATGTGAACTATACCAGCACACAGTGAACACATGAACACAGAGAGGATCTGAGTCAGTGAGCTGACCCAGAGTAAATGAAATGGAAGCATTTTATACAGTATAATTAAAGAAGTTGTCACAAGATAAATGATCCTCTCATTGATATCAATACTGTATAATTAAAGCTGATTCATTTAGACTGTCAATATGAAGCTCTTAAGTGCCTGCAATGCGACATGCTGACAGAATTCAACACAGTCCACATGAAAATCTATATTATTATTATTATCATCATCCTACATTTTGCTTTGTGAGTTGTTCAATCTGAGCTTCAATCACAGAGCTTCTGTGAAAGAAGAAACCATTTTAGTTTGGATAATACAGGAATGTAATGTAACGAACCATTCAAGGTTTGGTAGCAAACCATTGTTCTATCTGTTGGTAACTTTGTTTATTCCCTGTTGTGTTTTTGTCATTATCAATACTTGGTCCAATTGTATTTTTATTTGCTACCCTTTGACCACTCGCTAGTTCAAAATTGTTTCTAACTTTTTGGTGAGCCCAGTACCCTTGGAATTAAATTTGATGATTTATCATGTTGTAAATTCAATACCGGTGCAGGAAGTAGTGCACATGTGAAGCTCTTTGTAAATCTGCTGTTGAAAAAAGCAACAGGCTTGAAAATATGCATCTCTGTCCCTTTCTTCCATGAAAAGCACTTTGTAATACCATCAGTTTATGCAATCTACTTTGGCAACTTGGCAAGTAAAAGTATGTGTGTGTAGTTTATTTGGTAAAGACAAATGTATTAATTGATTTTTCATTTGCAGACTCTGTACACGGAGTGTCATGTACTTTGACATTCACACAGCTAAGTTGTATACTACCAATGCAGCTGTGGAAATAAATGACCATTGTGTTGTCTGATAATATCAGCATATGTCGTGAGAAAAGCAGCTTCTTTATGCAACTGCAAAACAAAAGTGATATTTCTGGTATGCACGTTCTCTGAGACTAATGTAAACATTCCTCTCTGTAATGTATTGAATGTGGAGAACCAGATAAGAACACATTCAGACACTAACCCAGTTTTCAAGACCATTATAAGAATACTGGTCAATTGTGTCTGACCTCTGTAGTAAGTTAAGTTAGATAAAAAAGACCCAAAATAGTAAAAGGGCTGCACTTTCTAATCTTCTGGCACTCAAAGCACTTTACAATATACACTGCTCTAAAAAAAATTAAAGGAACACTAAAATAACTCATCCTAGGCAGCAGAATGTTCTCCATGGCATCTCCAGGCTCTGTCACGTCTGTCACATGTGCTCAGTGTGAACCTGCTTTCATCTGTGAAGAGCACAGGGCTCTAGTGGCGAATTTGCCAAACTTGGTGTTCTCTGGCAAATGCCAAACATACTGCACAGTATTGGGCTGAAAGCACAACCCCCACCTGTGGACGTCGTGCCCTCATACCACCCTCATGGAGTCTGTTTCTGACTGTTTGAGCAGACACATGCATATTTGTGGCCTGCTGGAGGTCATTTTGCAGGGCTCCTCCTTTTCCTCCTGGCACAAAGGTGGAGGTTGCAGTTCTACTGCTGGGTTGTTGCCCACCTACGGCCTCCTCCATGTCTCCTGATGTACTGACCTGTCTACTGGTGGCTCTGCTTTGGACACTACGCTGATAGACACAGCAAACCTTGTTACTACAGAACGCATTGATGTGCCATCCTGGATGAGCTGCACTACCTAAGCCACTTGTGTGGGTTGTAGACTCTGTTTCATGCTACCACTAGAGCGAAAGCACCGACAGCGTTCAAAAGTGACCAAAACATCATCCAGAAAGCATAGGAACTGAGAAATGGTCTGTGGTCACCGCCTGCAGAACCACTCCTTTATTGGGGCTGCCCTGCTAATTGCCTATAATTTCCACCTGTTGACAGCCATCAGAAGCAATTTGATCACGTCTAAGTTACTTTACAAATGGTTAAGTTCTGCCTAACCATCTGCACACTCTCTGCCCAGCACCAGGTAGCAGCTACAAAGGAGTTGGTGGAGACCAGACCAGAGCTAATAGGAACCATATCAACTTAACTTAATGAGGAACAAGTTGTTTGTTTACAGCTTGTTGTGCTGCCTCCTGGCACACGCCAAAAATCAATTAATGAAGCTTTAAAGAATGACACTGCATTGTAATGTTTAAACTTGGCAAACTTTTGTGTGATCTTCCAAAATGATTATCTTTCGTAAAATTTCATTTTTTCTCAAAGCAGATGAAAGCAGGATTAGTGGACTTATGTATTACTTAAAAGCTCTAATACAAATATCTCAGATCAGTTTATTTGACCTTTATGTAAGTAAACATAATTAGCATTAGATGATATATTTGTAAAACATAATGATGGCATTGAATTAAATCCAAATCTAAATGCTTGATATGGGATCTTGAAATGCACGTTATTCATGGTGAACACAGTGTTTATGTCTGTGTTGTCAGAGGCTACATTATATTCCCAGCTGTCTATGTGTCAGCCACAGATTATAAATAGACTCAGCTAAACTGGAAAGTCCCTCCAGCTGAAGGGGACTCATGACAGGGAAAACATTCCCCTGACAGACTAACAGGTAGTTTATATTTTGTATTCAGTTGTTGATAATATCTCTCAACACAGTTTCATGAGTACTCACAAATTATTGTTGGGCTCCTCTTAGGCCTGTATTTACATTACAGTCATTGTTAGACAAGTACAAAAAAAAACACACTGTAATATTCTTTTAGTGGCGGGCTGTGGCTTTTAGCTAAGTGGCCTTACTGAACATCATCATATTTTATCTTCAGTACTTCAGGCTTAATATTGTTATATTATTCTTGAACAATACCCAGATGTTCTTAAAAGTGATTCACTATCACTAAAACAATGCTGCATTACTAACAAACTTGATATTTCTATTGTAGAAGGTCTGTTATTATTTTTAAGCTTTGGTGACTTTAGCTAGAGCATCACATGTAACAACATGATATTAGACTCTCCTGCAGAATATGAAGTCACTGTAGGTGTGACTTGTAAACCATGGTCTGCTGTGTCGAGCTCGCCATAATAAACCATGTTGAAACAGGAAGTGAGGACCTTCAAAAGTGTAGAGTCAATACCATTACAATTCTTCCTCACTCTGAAAATGTAAAATACCCTCCAGACTGAACCACTCCCCATTAATGAATGTCGGACCTAATGTCATTTGACCTGATGGATCAGTCAGTCAGTTGTTTGTGACGGAAAAAGGTAAATATTTTGAAAGGGAAAATCTTGAGTGTTCCGGTTAGTCGTGGTGAGCTTGACGCTAACTCTGACCTGAGGCGTGTGTTTATTTTGCAGCCTGTATGAGAAGGAGTGAAACCCGTGAGGAGCTGTCAACGGAGCAGGTGGAGTTTCTCCGTCCGCTTCACCCGGTGAAGTCCCAGCTGAAGGGCAGAGGACCGACACAATACACGTTTCCTTAATATTAATGTCGGCTCACCGTGTGTGAGAGAATTATTTGACCCACCATGACTTCGGTATGGAAGCGGCTCCAGCGGGTCGGAAAGAAAGCATCCAAGTTCCAGTTTGCTGCTTCCTTTCAAGAACTGATCATAGAGTGCACAGATAAATGGTAAGTGACACAAATAACTCGCTTTTACAGGAGACAGCCTTACCTTTTACCGCAGGAGAATGATACCACAATCCATTTAGAAATACAAAAATGTTTCTCTTCGCAAAAGTCATGTACCCTGTTCAGCGTATTTAGGTCAATAATATATGACCCGTTTTTTGGTTCGTTTGTTATTCCATCATTATTAGCCTACTATTCGTAGTTCCTAACAGTTGAATGTTTAGGCAGACTCATTTCTATGGCTCCTGACGATTCGCGTTGGGTTAGACGACGATGTATCATCGGACATGTTGCTTGTTCACTATGTTCACTATTCAGTCTAGTAAGTAAGTTTGATCACAATATGGTGCCGTGTATATTTCTGCAGTGAGCGCATCACTTCCGCGTCTGCCTTTTGATATGAGCATTATGTAGCTGGTACGGCATCCTGTTAACTAGGGCAGCCTGCGGGCTCAATAGTAACCTGATTGTAGGAAAGACTCTGATACTGTCTTGCAGGACATTTAGTGACGGGTGAAGGATGGATGTGTTCATTCGCACCATCAGCAACCACGACTGCCTCCTAACCCTTCATAGAAACTTCTGACTAGTAACAATGGCTGGAGTAACACCTGTGATCTCATATTCTGAGGCACTGCTTCTTCCATTTAAAAAAAAAAAATGTTTTTCCAATTTATTTTATGTTTTTATTTGATTACATTTATGTATGCACCATAGTGCACCAGGTAGACACCAGGCATCTTAATTGACAAGATAGTAAGTAATAATGCTGACCCTTAGCTGCTATAGTGCTTTAGTAGTACAAAATTACAAAAAACAAAAAACAAACTTGATATTTCTATTGTAGAAGGTCTGTTATTATTTTTAAGCTTTGGTGACTTTAGCTAGAGCATCACATGTAACAACATGATATTAGACTCTCCTGCAGAATATGAAGTCACTGTAGGTGTGACTTGTAAACCATAGTCTGCTGTGTCAAGGTGGCCATAATAATCTATGTTGAAACAGGAAGTGAGGACCTTCAGTGTAAATTAAAAGTGTAAATTGTCTACTTCCACTTTTGACAATATATATCATTATATATCATTTAAATCAACTACCTGAAAACACAGTCAACCTGGAACTTTTGGGGGGATTTTACCTGCTTTGCTCAGTTGATAATCTAGCTGTAATACATTAAAGACATCACTGATGTCTCACATTTACAATTAATCGATTAGTGAACCAATCAGTAACAATTTTGATAATCAATGAATTGTTCTTCTTTGATAAATATAAATGTTTTTATTTATTTTTACATAACCTCATTTTGTATTTAATAGAAGGAGTCATCATTCTTTAATGTTGTCTAATAAACAGAAGCAGCAATAGAATAACTTTGCTTAAATACAATTCAGTGTATGTATAGAGTATATAGTTCAGAATCCTAATGAGGACTCACAGCTGGTTATATGATGGAGTTGTGTTGCTCTGTTGTTAGTGTGCTTTGTCTAGGTTTTTTAGTCTGACTGCTTCAGTCTTGGCACTGCAATTCCTTTAATTTCGTTATCATTACTCACGGAGCAGTCAGCATGTGTTTCCAATCCACCAGGCATGTCCTGCAGAGTGGCCTGCCTTCCTGGCATTGTTTATGCAATTCTCTATAATTATTATATACACGAACCAGTGTCAACATGTTCCTGTTCCTGGTAGATCCTGTCATAGAGAGAGTTTGGTCACAGTGTGAGAATTGACACAGTTTGCTGTATCAGTAACTGCCTCAGACCACAGCTGTAGTACAGAACAATTATGGTCTGAGGCTCCCAATAGTTGACATGGCACATTAAATGAATGGGAAAGGGAGCTGACTAAATGTATAATCAATAGAAGTAGAAAATAAGTTTTATGGTGTTTAAATTGTGTGTTTTTTTTAAATGGAGTCTGGGCAGTCAGGGTTTCTTGCGAAAGTGATACAAGATTTGGAGTAAAACAATACTATGATTTATAAATAAAATATTAACATATTCTAAGTCAAAAGTTATTTGACGTACTATTTTTTGGTTTCAAGTTTTTTTTTTTTAGTTGGCCATAGAAGTTGTACTTGTTGTCTAGGTTCTAGAGATTGTTTAGTGGATTGGGGTTTCTTGTTAAAAGAAAACAATGAAACCTGAGGACTGATAAAAAATAAAAACATTTTGTGAGATAGTAAGTCAAAATCCTGACTTACTATTGCATATTTGTCACTTACCATCTCAAGGTTTTGGCTTGCAAAAGGTAAAAAATGTTACTTACTATTTAATGATACTTGACTTCAATAATCTTGTTATTGACTTGATCTCATAATTTTGGTTATTTAATTTTCTTCTTTCCATTTGATGCTACTTTATGCTTCCACTCGACTACAATTTAGATGGAAATATTGTACTTTCTACTCTACTACATTTATCTGACAGCTTTTTTTTTGTAGAATTCTATTGGGTATCCATCGAGGTCAGGCATCTTACAATTTTGCATTGCTTTTATTGCATATTGCATATTTATTGATAATTTCTATGCGTCCCGATGTTTTGCACTTAGGGTAGGGGGCTGAAGGTCATTAAAGAATTGTTCCATGTTAGTGTTGTTCTAACTAGTTTCTGATAAATTGGAGTAAAACAAGGTAAATGTTTCATTCATTTCCTCTGGGTCGACTATTCTCCATTGTCTTTCCTGATCTGTGGGATATGTTAAGAGGCTGAGTGGCACTTAATTTGGTGAGCTAGAAGACGACCTGCTTTTTCGCCATGTTCAGAGATGTAACCTTGTGATTTTAACAGGAGTAGTTCTATCTTTTCGGTTGCTAGCATATTGTACTGTGTCTGAAAATCCAATCTTCTTTTATATAGTTCAGGAGAGGGGGATATGGAGTAGTGGTGTCGACCATCTTTATTGATTTAATGAGTTCCTCCAGTTCGGTTCTATTTGTCTTCTTTACCTTGGCAGAATATGATGTAATCTCACCCCTGATTACTACTTTTAGTGTTTCCCAAAGAAGTGAGGGATGGAATAAGCCTGTGAATATTCTCATTCATCCAGGTCATAGTTATCTCAAGGAAATTAAATCGAACGCAACTGGACTTGGTTATTTGTCTTTGAAGACGTTTCACCTCTCATCCACCGGAAACTAAACTAGCTAACTGTTTATAAAGTAGTTGAAACTAGCTCCACCTCCAGCAGCTACAACAGTAACATGCTGCTTTAACACTGATGCTTCAGTATTATTAATATGATATATAATAATATATCAGTCAGAGGGACCAAACCCTCATCCTTGCCAAGTCCTCGACCTTGCATCAGGAGCAGTCCTGAGATTTCTGTGTGAGGACTTCAAACTGCGTGCAATGAAACCAACTGGCAGCCAGTGCAATCAGATGCCAAAAGGAGATGTCAAACAAACAAAGTCCTAACACAAAGGCGAATCAGTCAGAATAAGTGAAAACACCTGTGGATCATGACAGTGTGACTAGAGGTCATAGACAACATCACATACAGTATGTTGTGATGTTGTGCTTTCTACAGTCTATGACAACAATGTGTAAAATGTGGATCAGCTAGACAGGCTGTCTTCCTGAACTGACTGGCAGAAACCTGGCATTCAGAGGACAGAGGAGTATCAGAGGGTTTAGACAGTTTGGGAGTACTATTTAGAAGTTGTGTGATAAACAACTTACCTCACACATTGAACACTTCCTCATATGGTAAAGCTCCATCACATTGCACTTTAAACATAATAAAACAAACACTTAGTTTATATTAGATATGTGTAAAATCATACTCCGCAAAGCACTCATCTACACACCACTGGAGCTAAAAACGCTATTGAAGCATCTCAATGATAGATAGTGCAGCAGGTGTAGTGTGGCAGCTCTGGTCTATTTCTGTTTTCTCTCTCTCACTCTCTCATGACCTTTCTCACCAATTCACACATTAGATATGAGGCTCAAGCAACATGAAAAGAACTAAGCTTCCTGTTCCTACAAGGGTTTGACAAAAAGGAGTCTTTAAAGGCCACTTTTGATAATCCTAATACAGAACGTTTTAGATTGAAACTACCAGAAGTATATATTTTGCACACTCAAAGTATTCCATTTATACATGCCATATCTAATTAATGACATTTTATTTAATTTAGCCCACAATTTTTATCAGTTAGTTTAGCCTGGGTGCGTCGTCGATTTGCAGAGACAGAGAAACGATCTGCAGAGCGGAGGAGGGAGGCCTGTGCTTGGCTCCAGGTGCAGTGACAGCGATGGATGAAGGCGTGTACTGATGGACAAGAAGCCTCCTTCTCTAGTGCAGGAAAAAGGGGAGGCTGGAACCCATAGCTTCCGATGAGAGGTCGAACGTTGAGACCTGAGTTAATTTTGCCAAGTTTTAACTCACAAGTAAACATGTCTAAACATGACATACTCACTATTGAGAAAGACCTATTATCTGACTGCTTTATTTGGCTTCTCTGTCTGGCATGGCAGCTGTTCAGCTGCTGACAAGAAGGCATTACAAAGGGTGGTAAGCACTGCAGAAAAGATCATCAGATCACCCCTACCAGCCAATCAGGACCTGTACACTTCACAGTGTTCCAAAAGGGCCCTGAACATCATCAGTGACTTGTCCCACCCATCACACAAGCTTTTCTCCCTGCTACTTTCAGGGAAGTGCTACCGCAGCATGCAGTGCCGCACAAATAGACTAGGAAACAGCTTCTTCCCACAAGCCATCAAGCTCATCAACACACTAAAAAAAAAACTCTATGACAATTCCAAAGACTACATCACTTTGCACTTTACTCGCCTGTCTCAGTACTATCTAGTATTGTTTTGCACATTTTGTGTGTGTGTTGTATGTGTCTCAGTATGCTTAGTTTACTACATACTGGGTGTGTATTATGGTGTGTGTTTGTGTGTGTGTGTGTGTGCGCATGTGTGCATGCTTACTGTAATTGTCTACATTAGTATTTCTTTTTTACTTATGTGCACATAGGAATCTGGTGAAACGCAATTTCAATCTTGTGCAACACTGTAACAGACTATTGACAAATAATACTCTTGAATCTGGAATTGAATCTTGAATCCTGCTTGTGTTCTCATGGATGAGACAATGGGCCCCTGAGCTGTAAAAAGTTAGATAATGTTATATTCTTTTAAAGCGCAGATATTTTGCTGCCAAGCCTTTAAATTGCTTCACTAATTATAGAGTAGGTATTCTGTAGTTAATATGTGTTTTCCAGCTTTTAATACATTTTGTGACTTTACAGTAAGGACTGCTGACTGAAGGACTGAATGTTGTAGCTCCCTTCCTCTCATTTCAGGTCACTTGTCCTTCCCATGTGTGTCACCTGTCACCTGATCTCTGATTGTACCCACCTGCTTCCCGTCACCCAATCTATGTGTTTTCCTTTGTCCTGTGCCGAAGTGTTTCGTCTCTTGTCAATCACCCAAGCCTTCTTCTCCGCCATAGCCACAGTGTGTTTTTGTAAGTTTTGTAAGTAGATAGTGATTTTCTGCTGATACTTTTACAGCCATAGTCTTTGTAATTTTTTGTGCTGCCTCGATAGATTTTTTTGTTGTTACTTGCTAGTTTTGACTTTTGTAATTTTTGTGCCTAGTCATAATAATAATAATCACAATAATCATAATAATAATAATAATCATAACCATAACAATAATAATCATAATAAAAATAATAATGATGTTTATAGTATTTTGAGTTTTCTCCTCTGTAAGTGATTTTGATTTCGTTAGTTGTTTTTACCCAGGAGTTCTTTAGCAGGGCATCGCTGTCAATGTTTGCAGGCTTTCCCACCAAACTATATATTGTGACTCCCGCCTGGTTCTTTATCTGCTGCGCCTCTTCTGGTATTGCCTTAAGGTCTGCTGCCACTCCAATCAGGGGAAAAATCGTCAGGGCAGCTCGGTGGGGGCTTACGCCCCTTGCCATGGTCTAACATAATCTTCATCACTGGGTGACTGGCTTGTTTGTTTTTTTTGCCCTTTCTTTTCAGGAAATCCGGGTTTTGGGGTTCATTATTTTCTTCCTTTAAACCACCTCCATCTAATGGTTAATTGTAAGGAGTAAACTGGAACAAGAGGTTCTGTTTGTCGACTAACTGGCCAACTATAGGTGTGGCTGCATTTGTCATGTTGACTGGTAGTTGGTGTTGCTAGGGAGGATTACTTTCTTCAGAACTGCTACTACTGAAACTATCTGAGTCACTCTGTTCGTCATTCTCAACTTCAATCATCTCTTCTCCTTCAGAGTACGTAGCTATTCGAGAGTTTTTACTGGTGACTTCATTTTCTTCAGTTCTTCTCATTTTATCTTTACTGGGGATAGCCTTGTGACTGGTTTTATAACTTAGTTTACGATGTATTCTTTTTCTGAGACTGGTTAGACTTTTTTTGTCTCATGACTGTTGTGGCTTGACTTACTTGACAGTCAATAATTCCATAAAAACATTTTTGCATAGTGCAACAATGTGACACTGCTTTTCTTTAACAATCAGGGTCAAGGCTGCAAAATACTTAATAAATGTGAAAAAAACTGTTTTCCTGCTATTAAATTAACTATTGTTTTTAATTAATTTTAAACTATTATGTAGAGAATAGTGAACAAGGAATTGCGATTGAACCCTAGCGCTGTTATCATCACGCTGATTATGATCATTGTTATCAGTAATAGAAACTACTGTTGTGCTGGCTGTTACGTTTCCATTTATAGGCGGAAACAATAACGCTGACAACCAACAAAGAAAAAACTCAGGGAAGACAAAAGGCAGTCAAAAGATATTTATTTTCCACTTTTTTAAAGAAACCAACATAGGTTTGGAACATGTGGGGGGGGGGGAGCAAGAACTGTGGGGGTTGTGCCAAATGAAACAATCAAAGTACAAAAAAATGGGCCTAGCTCAACCTGTTCTGGGAGAAACAAAAGAACAAACAAAAAGGCCTCACTATCTGTTCTACCAAAAATACCTGAACAGAATAAAAATGCATCGAGGGCAACAACCCATAACCTAATGAGATAACAACAGATACTACATGTGCAAGTGTATAGGGTACCCCAGCCTTACCTCAGTTCTATCCCCACCACAACAACAAACCTTCACGGAGCATGAGTCAGTCACAAACCAAAGACAGACAGAAAAGAGACCGAGCAACAAAACAGAGGGGCATTTAAACAGGTGTCCTCTATCCCTGATAGGACGAGTGATTGGAGGTTGAACCAATCCCAGCCCTTCTGGAGCCCACAGGTGGCAGCCAATCTTCCCGTTATTACCTGAAGGGAAAGAGAGAGAGACACACACACAAGCCCCTGTACACGTAACACTCCCACCCATACGAGTCCAACCAAAGGTTTGGACAATCAACTAATCCCACCTATAATGCACAAGACAAGGCGTCGGCGAGTACATTTTCAGTCCCCTTTTTATGAGCAATCTCCAGGTTGTAGTTCTGTACAATCAAAGACCAACGCATTAGCCGATGGTTATTGTTATACATCCTGGAGAGGAAAACTAAAGGATTGTGATCTGTGAAAACACGTATAGGTTCAACACTGGAGGCCAAATAAACTTCAAAATGCTGCAAAGCATATAACAACGCAAGAGTTTCCTTTTCGATTGTGGAATACTTTAATTGATGTTTGTCAAATTTCTTTGAAAAGTAGGCTACCGGATGGTCGATGCCTTGGAGATCTTCTTGTAGGAGTACAGCCCCTGCCCCAACAGCACTGGCATCAACTTCCAGCTTAAAGGGCAAGAAAAAGTTTGGTGCAGACAAAACAGGGTTACAAGTGAGAAGGCACTTACGATCTTCAAAAGACTGTTGGCACTCACTAGACCAAGCAAATAGCTTCAATGGACTGGTTAGTGCAGTCAATGGAGCTGCTACAGTAGAAAAGTTTTTACAGAACCTGCGGTAGTACCCAGCCATCCCAAGAAACCGTCGCAATTCCCGCCTGGTGGTTGGCACAGGAAATGCAGCAATTGCTGTGATTTTCACATCCGCAGGGCACACCTGACCTCGACCTATCTGCTGACCAAGATATAAGATAGAACCTCTCCCAAATTCACATTTAGAAAGGTTGAGTGTTAGTGAGGCATCAGCTAGACATTCAAAGACATCCCTCAAGGTAGCCATGTGAGAGTTCCAGTCATCAGAGTATACAACAATGTCATCTAAGTATGCCTTACAGTGTGGCACATCACCCAGCACCTTGTTGACTAGTCTCTGAAAGGTAGCAGGTGCATTACAGAGACCAAAGGTCATTACTGTATACTGGAGGAAGTTGTCCGGTGTGACAAAAGGTGAGATTTCCGAGGCACGAGGTGTTAATGGAACCTGCCAGTACCCTTTTAGCATGTCAAGTTTGCTGATAAACTCTGCTGGACCAATCTCGTCAATACAATCTTCAATCAGTGGCAATGGGTGTGCATCAGGGACAGTCACATGGTTTACCTTACGAAAGTCGGTACAGAACCTTGGACTGCCATCCGACTTCTGATCCAGGACACATGGGGAGCTCCATGGACTGGAGCTGGGCACTGCAAATCCATGTTCCACCAGATAGTCCACCTCCTTCCTCATGCACTCCCTCTTTGCAGGATTAACCCGATAGGCATGCTGCTTGATGGGTCTTGGGTTAGTTAAGACAATGTCATGTGTAATGACAGTAGTCTGAGACGGGATATCATTAAACAAGCGAAACGGAAATCAGAAATTAAGTTCTCAACATCACTACGATGGTCATCAGGAAGGTGAGACAAAAAGTGAGACAAATCGGACAGTAGCTGAGAATTCTTCAGTCTTACCCCCTGTGGTGCGGCGCTACGCATAACCAACCCATCCTCTTCAGCAGAGCTCACTGTTGAGAAAACAGATATTGGCGACACAACATCCTTTACCTCTGGAACTTCAGATGTTCCACTTCCATCTCCTGGTGTAAAGTATGGCTTCATCATGTTCACATGGCACAATCTGTTTCTGCGTCTGCGGCCGGGAGTTTGGATGATAAAGTTAGTGTCACTGACTTTCTTCTCCACAACATATGGACCGGAAAATTTTGCAGATAGGGTGGAACCAGAGATAGGAGAAAGAATCAAAACCTTGTCACCAGGTTGAAATGAGCGGGCCATGGCTTTCTGGTCATAATGTTGTTTCATTTTCACCCGAGAGGAGGATAGAGACTCCTTGGCCAACGAGCAGGCACTCTGCAGACGAGCTCTTAGTTTCATTACATATTCAGGGATGCTATGAACCACCTTCCCTTCTGGCAAGAATAGTTGTTCCTTTAGAAGTTTTAAGGGGCCACGAACCTCATGTCCAAACACCAGTTCAGCAGGACTAAACCCAAGTGACTCCTGTATAGCTTCACGGGCAGCAAACAACACAAATGGAACAGCTTCATCCCAGTCCTTTAGAGACTCAAAACAGTGTTTCCTGAGCATGGACTTCAGGGTTTGATGAAACTTTTCTAGTGCCCCCTGGCTTTCAGGATGATACGGGCTTGAAGTAACATGCTTAATACCTAAGGTTTTTAGCACCTGGGAAAACACTCGGGATGTGAAATTGGTACCCTGATCAGTCTGAACCACTTTAGGAAGGCCAAACATTGTAAAGAATTTAAAAAGTGCCTTACTGACAACTGGAGCTGTGATCTTCCGTAGCGGAACAGCCTCTGGGAACCTAGTAGAAACACACATGATAGTCAAAAGAAACTGGTTGCCAGATTTGGTCTTAGGTAATGGTCCCACGCAGTCAACAATCACTTTTTCAAATGGCTCACCCATCACAGGTATGGGACAGAGTGGGGCAGGACCAACCACTTGGTTCGGTTTGCCAGTTACCTGACATGCATGACACAAGCGGCAATGGCGCACCACGTCAGACTTGAGGCCTGGCCAGAAGAAATGTCTAAGGACTTTATCATAAGTCTTTGTAACACCTAGATGTCCAGCCCGCGGATTGTCATGAGCCAAAGACAGTACCTGGGATCGATATGCCATTGGGACCACAATTTGATAAGTTGCATTCCAGTCTCCATCATCCAAGACTTCACCACTCCAACGGCGAATCAGCAATCCATGGTCCATGAGGTAGGCCACTTTCTTTTTCTTTGCCTCTTCAAGACTGAGAACAGAAGACAAACAGTTTATTAGCGTTTTGTCACTGTGTTGGGCTGCAGTAAACTCATCTCTTGTGGCCGGCTGCTCCACTGCCTCTGTACTTGATATACTGGATTGCTCACGATTGAGTTGAAATACTGATGGATTTTCAGACTGTGGAGTTTTTGTATCAGCTGGCTGATCTAGAAAGAAGGAGTCAGACAGGCCAGCTCCATATCTTCTTGTCTGAGCCCTTGTGACTGCACAAGCCGGAAAAATCTCAGGAGATTCTTGACTGTCACAAGCAGTGTCGGTTGCAACAGGGACGTCCACTATCACTGGAGTTGGACTCACTTTTCCCCCAGCAATATCATTACAAAGGAGGAAATCAACACCAGCAACAGGCAAGTCAGGGAGAACTGCAACGTGAAACCAACCACTAAGTAGAGGACACCGAAGATGGATTCTGTGTAGTGGAGCAAGTATTTTAACCATCCCGACCCCTTGTACTTTAACACTAGACTGACAGGAGGTAGTAGATGACAAAGGTAAGACCCCATCTCTAATGATGGACTGAACCAGCTGAATCTCTCAGTAGGGTGATTCTTTTATGGTCTTTTGAATTTCCAGTCAGTGATACAAAACCCTTCGAAATAAAAGGTTTGAAACAAGGGTCAGGTTTATCATCAATGTCCTCAGACTGTTTGGTAACAAGTGGACACATTTTGAGCAAACACACATCTTTTTGCTGAGAAGCTGTGGGTGATTGCTGTTTTCGTTTCAATGACAGACAGTTGGCAACAACATGGCCTCTTTTGTGACAATAGAAACACTCACGGTTCTCTTGTGTGGGCAACAAGGAACCTTTAGCCTTTTCAGGGGCTAACCGACCAGAATCAGGTCTGGCGGAACGTGAAACAGAAGTTCTGTCAAACCGAGGGGGGGATGCAAACACATTTTTATGGGTTAATACAAACTCATCTGCAAGGACAGCAGCTTTTGATAATGAAGAAACTTTCTGTTCATTCAAGAACATTACCACCTTCTCTGGCAAAGAGCCCTTAAAGTCTTCTAACAGAATAAGCTGACGAAGTGACTCAAAGTTGTTTTTGACGTCACTGGCGGCACACCATTTATCAAAGAGGGTGCTCTTT
This sequence comes from Pampus argenteus, assembly GCA_036937835.1. Lineage (NCBI taxonomy): Eukaryota > Metazoa > Chordata > Actinopteri > Scombriformes > Stromateidae > Pampus > Pampus argenteus. The sequence goes on from CM072860.1 coordinate 13,861,372, forward strand.
TCCCGTGCAAACTCAACAAAAGTCTGTTCATTTGATTTACAGTGTTTTCTAAATTTTTGCCTATAGGCCTCAGGCACGAGCTCATACGCACGCAAAATGGCCTCCTTTAACACATCATATTGCAAACTGTCTTCTAAGGACAAGGCGGACACTACCTCTTGTGCTTTGCCTATCAGCTTGCATTGGAGGAGGATTGGCCACATGTCCCTTGGCCAGTCGAGTGCTGAGGCTATTCGTTCAAATGCACTGAAATATGAATCAACTTCGGTCTCCTGAAATGCTGGCACAAGAGAAATATTTTTACTGACATCGAAGCTTTGTCTACTGGATACAGTTTGAAAAGCTGTGGGCCTATCAGACATAGTCGACGAACGACTGGAGGAGATTTTCAGTGCCTCAACCTCAATTTGCTTTAATTTTACCTCTTTGTCTGCCTCAATTTCTAGTTTTCGTACCTGTAGGCGGAGATCAAACTCTGCCCTACGTACTGACTCTTTTTCCTGAGCCTCCAGCTGAAGGCGAGTTAGGCGAACCTTGAGCTTAGCATTTTGACTGGATCCCTGAGAATGGAGGAGAGAAAGGGTCAAAACGAGGTAATGTAGTTGGTGCAGGCCTCCCAACATGGTCCGCAGGAAGTGTGAATGGCACAGCTGGTTCCTCGAAGCTCTGAACTGAAACACCCACTGCAGTGGAAAGGACATCATTAGCTGCATCCTCAGCCACGGGCTGGGCTGGGCTGGACTAAGTACATTTAAATCAACCAGCTTTTCCAGAATTTGTTTCTTGATGTCTTTCTTGAGTCCATACTTATTAACATTAACCCCAAAGTGTGCTGCAATACACAACAAATCATCCTTGCAACACATCAATTTTCTCAAACGAAGGATTATCAACAAAGTCTTGCAAAATGAAACTCATTTTCAATCATGTGTCAAACACCATGAGTAATTTCCCATTGATTGTCAGAAGGAAAAACAGATAGATCCCGGACGAGCCCCCAATTGTTACGTTTCCATTTATAGGCGGAAACAATAACGCTGACAACCAACAAAGAAAAAACTCAGGGAATTCAAAAGGCAGTCAAAAGATATTTATTTTCCACTTTTTTTAAAGAAACAAACATAGGTTTGGAACATGTGGGGGGGAGCAAGAACTGTGGGGGTTGTGCCAAATGAAACAATCAAAGTATAAAAAAAAAAATGGGCCTAGCTCAACCTGTTCTGGGAGAAACAAAAGAACAAACAAAAAGGCCTCACTATCTGTTCTACCAAAAATACCTGAACAGAATAAAAATACATCGAGGGCAACAACCCATAACCTAGTGAGATAACAACAGATACTACATGTGCAAGTGTATAGGGTACCCCAGCCTTACCTCAGTTCTATCCCCACCACAACAACAAACCTTCACAGAGCATGAGTCAGTCACAAACCAAAGACAGACAGAAAAGAGACCGCGCAACAAAACAGAGGGGCATTTAAACAGGTGTCCTCTATCCCTGATAGGACGAGTGATTGGAGGTTGAACCAATCCCAGCCCTTCTGGAGCCCACAGGTGGCAGCCAATCTTCCCGTTATTACCTGAAGGGAAAGAGAGAGAGAGACACACACACACACAAGCCCCTGTACACGTAACACTGGCCCACATTAAGGACTGTACCACCCTCTCCAAATCTTGACCTACACCAGATTGCTTACATAGATCCACAGAAGACACCACTGCACTAGCACTACATACAGCTCTCACTCACCTAGAAAACCCCAACACCTACATGAGGATGCTGTCTGTTGACTTAAGTAACAACATTTAACTTCATCAGCCCATACAAACTGCAGACACTAGGACTACAAACCTCTTTGTCTGTGTTTGTGATCAAGGACTTTTTGACAAATAGACCCCCGTATCATATCATCATGACCACACTATCATCCTTAACACAGGTGTCCCTCAATGCTGGATCCTCAGTCCACTCCTCTATTCCCTCTTCACCAATGATTGCACTCCAATTCGCAGCTCCAACACAAATGTGCATTTCCATAGTGGGTCTGATTTCCAACAGTAATGGAACAGCCTACAGTCCATACTCTATTGGTGTGGTGTAAAGATAACAACCTGTACTTCAGGAAACAGAAAAACAAAACAAGTTCCTCAGAGGATCTGACCTGGAGCCTGAACACCACCTGCCTGCCTCATTTAAAAACTGATTTACATTCACACATCACCCCCACACCCCACTTACCCTCACATACCTTCACACCTCAGCCACCCCCACATACACTACTGCTGCTACCTGGTTAAATGTGCATTACTGCTGAATCTGTGCAATGATGAATAATCAAGCCTTAAAGTTTACATGTACATACTCATATATTTATATACATATGTCTCTATCTGTAAATTTTGGTCTAATTTGTATATTTTTGTCTAATATGTATATTTTTGTGTTCATACTTTATTTTTATTTATTTCTGTGATTTCTAGTTAATGTTTGTGTGGTTTAAGTTAATGTCTGTGTGGTATTTGTGTTGTCAGGATGCAAAGTAAGAATTTCATTGTTCAGTGTGACTGCATCTCTTTTTCCTGAGGATGCTGAAATGCAACAGACGCCTTTAAAAGCTGCTCCTCCCCTCAGGAAGGTTAAGAACCATACGTTAGGGCCAACAAGCTGAGAAATAACTGCTAAAACCAACACAACCCCCCTTTCTACACACACATACACTATTCCCCTCTCCCCGGACTAGTGCATTATATAAGTACAATATATAACTGTTGCTAATCTTGGTATTTTATCTGAATGTCTATTTATGACCCTTTTTTAAAAAGTTATTATTGACATACACACATACGTGCACACATATGTATATGTATCTCTATTTATCTATCTAGATAGATGATGACAAAGTATCTTAAAAAATAATTTTGTCACTTTGTTCATAGTAGAGATTAATTTTTTCTCAAAAGGCCAATAGTGAAACTGTAAAGGGAAATGAAAAATACTGAAACTTGTTAATACATCTATGTGCACATGGAAATGTGATATATATCTGTATGTTACATTGATGCATGATGTACACTGAAAAACTGAAATATTATTTATGCTCTGCTGTGCTTACAGGCAGCCAGACAAACTGAGAGTGGTGTGGATCAGGAGAAACAGACGGCACAGCACAAAGGTAACAAAATGAAGGAGAATGAGGTGAAAGTGTTCATATACATTAAAAAAACCCCAACTGTGTCTTAGGGGTGTAATGATACATCAATGTATTGATTGAATAAATCTGGTCCCCGGATAATGAATCTACATCCAGACTTAAATATTAGATTTTGCATAATGTAAAGATAATTGCATGTTGTGCTATCCTGAGGTCAAACTGTACTGGTAGCCCCACCACCACTCTAAAAATATTAAAAATGTGTTCTGCAGATCAGTCAAAATGTTAAAAAAAATCCATAACAAATGTGGGCAACAGTTTTGAACTTGAACCTTTTTGTTTTTGTTACATTTTCTGTCAGCTTCACAGCTGGCAGCCGGGGATAAAGAACCCCTACAGAGGCCTTGTGATTTGGCAGGTCCCCGAGAGTTTGGACATCACTGTTACACTCTTCAAGGTATATGTAATGAATCATTTGGATTATAAAAGGGAGATGCATAGCCCAGGTATTAATGTGGGTGAGAATAGCATGGCTAAGGCATCCAGCAATTGCTTGTCTGTCAACAGGAACCTACTGCAGAAGAGTTTGAGGACAAGGACTGGACTTTTGTCATTGAAAATGTGAGTCTGTCACTTTTGTCTTTTGGTATGGTTTAATTTAAATTATTTACATTACTTTTTAATTGAAAAACTCTGACTGAGAATTTTTTTTAAATGGATTCCCTCTTACCCAAATTTGACTATCTTTTCCATTTGTTTTACTTGTCAGGAGACAAAAGGCCATAGGAAAGTGTTGGCATCAGCTGATGTCAATATGAAGAAGTATGCCAGTGCCACACCAGCACAGTATGATGTAACATTGAAGCTCAAACCGCTGTCTGTTAAAGTGGTAGAAGCCACGCTGAAACTGAACCTGTCTTGTATCTTTCTCAAGGAAGGCAAAGCCACGTAAGTGATCAGCTCAGCAGCATAGCAGCATCATTGTCATCACTCTGCAGGTGTATATCCAAAGCTGCAAAGTTGTATCCCCAAACTTAAATCAGTAGTTGAAACAAGGGGCCAAAATATTTTTTAAGGCCAATATTGATATTAGTGAATGTTCTTGTACATGTAATGTTAAAAGAGGATTCTTTCTATACTCTACACAGAGATGAGGACATGCAGAGCTTGGCCAGTCTAATGAGTATGAAACAAAGTGACATTGGCAATCTAGATGATTTTAATGAAAGTGATGATGAAGGCGAAGAAAGGAGAGTCAGCTTTGGAACTGGACAAGTTACTGCTGTTACTGGTAAGATGCTGATCTTTCCTTCTGACATTCTGACGCTTCTTTGAACTCAATGACAAATATCTGATTTGGTAATGTGGTGAGGCTGATTTAAGTGACCATAAAAATCAAATCAAATCAAATCGTATTTGTATAGCCCAAAGTCACAAAATACATTTTTCTCGGAGGGCTTTACAATCTTAAGTCTACTCTTAAAGGTGTTGACCATGTCTGCCTCCCGAACACAGAGTGGTAGTTCCACAGAAGAGGAGCTTGATAGCTGAAAGTTCTGGCTCCCAATCTACTTTTAGAAAGTATAGGAAGCACAAGGAACCCAGCATCCTGAGAGCGCAGTGTTCGAGGGTCTAAGGTCAGAGGGTGTCACTCCCTGTACAGATTGTAAAGCCCTCTGAGACAAATGTATTTTGTGATTTTGGGCTATATAAATAAAATTTGATTTGATTTGATTCCAGTTCGGTATTAACATGCTATGTGCTCTTTTAGATATGATGGTGTCTGACCATGAAGAGCTTTGTATGTTAGAAGAAGAATTTTAAATTCTGTTCTAGATTTAACAGGTAGCCAGTGTAAGGAAGCCAAAATGGGAGAGATGTGATCTCTGATCTTGGTTCCTGCCAGAACACATGCAGCAGCATTCTGAATCAGCTGCAAACTCTTAATAAACATAATGGAGCAGCCTGATAACAAGGAGTTACAATAGTCAATTTGATATTCCAGTCTCTGTAAAAGAATCTGATGGTCAATGGTGTCAAATGCAGCACTACGATCTAATAGGACAAGTACAGAGATGAGTCCTTTGTCTGATGCCATTAGGAGGTCATTTGTAATTTTGACTAGTGCAGTCTCTGTGCTATGATTCACTCTAAAACCTGACTGAAACTACTCAAATAAAGTTTTTGTATGTAGAAAATGACACAGGTGATTAGCTACGGCTTTCTCAAGTACTTTAGAGAGGAATGAAAGGTTTGATATTGGTCTGTAATGGACTAAAACCTCTTGATCTAGAGTTGGCTTTTTAAGAATAGGTTTAATTACAGCTGTTTTAAAGGGCTGTGGTACATATCCTGATAATAAAGACAGATTAATCATATCCAATAAAGAAGGGCTAACCAGAGGTAATACATCCTTAAGCAGCTTGGTTGGGATATGGTCTAAGAGACAGGTTGATGGTAAGAAATTGTTGAAGTTATTTGTTGAATTTCGATGGGAGAAAAGCAGTCTAAATATATATCAGGTTTTACAGTTTTTCCAAACTTGCTGTATCAGAATTCAGATGAGTGCCTGTTGAGGGCAAGAGGTGATGAATTTTGTCTTTGATAGTTATAATTTTATCATTAAAGAAGCTCATAAAGTCATTACTAGTTAGACCTAAAGAAATAGATGACTCAATAGAGCTGTAGTTCTCTGCTACAGTGCTGAAGAGAAAACTGTTGTTCTTATTTTCCTAATAAAGAATAATAGGCTGTTCTGGCATTACGCAGAGCCTTCCTGTAGGTTGTAAGATTATCTTGTCAGGCTAAGCGAGATTCTTCCAGTTTAGAGGCACGCCATTTACGTTCAGATTTACGTGCCTCTTGCTTTAATTTGCGAGTCTGCTGGCTATACCATGGTGCCTCCTCTGTTTCATTATCTTCTTTTTCAGAGGTGCAATAGAGTCGAGAGTTGTCCGTAATGAGTCTGTATATTATTAACAAGCTGATCTATGTGTGAGGGGCTACAGGAAGCAGACAAGTCCTCTGTAGCATTAAAATATGGCATTGAATTTAATACTGTAGGAAACATTTCCTTAAATTTGGCTACAGCACTGTCAGATAAACATCTGCTGTAGGAGTTTCTGCAAAAAGGCTTATAGTCCAGTAATATGAACATAGTTCATATTAATAAATTCAGTTAATAAAAAATGGTCAGATAGAATAGGATTCTGTGGAAAGACTATTAGATGATCAATTTCAATGCCATATGAGAGGACAAGGTCAAGAGTGTGATACAGACAATGAGTCAGTTAATTTACACTCTGACAAAAGCAGATAAGATAAAAGAGATAAATGCAGTACTAAGACTATGATTGTGGTTGTCAACATGAATATTAAAATCACCTACAATAATTACTTTATCTGTTTTAATGATCAAGCCTGATGCAAATTCAGATAGAAATTCAGAGTAAGGACCTTGGAGCTTGATATAATATAACACATAAAATTGGCTGTAATGTTTTCCAGGTTAAATGAGTAAGGCTAAGAACAAGACTTTCACATGCCTAAAACAGCCTAAAACAGCTTTAGAAGACTAGGACCTAATATTCAAAAGTCCACATTTAATTCTCTTGTTTTATACTCTTGGAGATGTTTATTTAATTTTTTATCTCATATTAAGTTTTTATGATGAACTCCTCTGCTGTTTATTTTATCTTTAAATAATGCAGGTAGACGGGGGACAGACACAGTCTCTATACTAGATGGTTGGGTGGGCAGCTGCTCTAGTGGAGGCGCAGAGAAGCGTGTAAGACTGCAGCACTGCTTCCTGGTCTCAACTCTGGATTGGTTGGGTTAGATCTACTAATAAACTTGGCCAGGTTTCTAGATATGAGAGCTGCTCAATCCAAAGTGGGATGGATGTCGTCTCTCCTAATCTGACCAGGTTTTCCCCAGAAAGGTGTCCAATTATCTATAACATGTTACAACTTAACATCTGCAGGCCGAGACCCATATGTCCTCAAGTATTTAGGTGTCTGTGACGTAAGCCAAACATTCATAATCAAAACAATGTCAATAGTGCATGTAATACCTCTTTGTTTTCTAAATAGTATTTTGATATTCATTTTATGTTACTTTATATGTAGTTATGTTACAAACTAAATGCATTGATTGTGAAAACCATGAAAGGAAACGGGTCCTACCTGATCCCTGGTGAGCTTGACCTGCTTTCTGGAGTCACTCCATTCATTTCCTGCAGTGTCAGTTCATTTGACTAGGTGGTCAGGCTGGCTCGGCCCTCTTCTCATCTCACCAATTGTGCACTGAGCTCAGTGTTGCTTTCATTACATTTAGGTTAACACAGATGCAGATAGAAGCCAAACTAAAATACTTAAGTTGTTATACTTATTAGTTGTTATATTGAAAGTTGGTAACCAGTTATCAAGAAATAACAACATGTGACCTAGTTGCCTGACTACTAGGATCAAATAGATTTTAATATTATTTTAAGGTTACTTAGAGGAAATATATTTCTGTAATATATCAAGACCCATAGCATATTTATATTAATTTTATGACACCATACCTTTGTCTGACAGACTTTTAGCTTTTGAAATCTGTCATTGTAAATGGAGTGGTTGTAATATTATGTTTGTGTTTTCAATTTCAGCATCTCCCACACAAACACTAGCATGCAAACACCAGCATTTCTCTACTCTTGCTCCTGATGAAGTCTGTTTTAAATAAAGTGTTGCTGTACAAGATATAACAAAATAATGTATGCACACCCCACACCACTGCTTTGTTTCACTGCTGTGCGGGGTCAGGCAGGGATGTCCCCTCTCACTTTTTTATTTCTCTTTGAATTGTTTCCCTCAAACTGCTGCTTCCTCTTTTTTCCAATTTAAAACTCTGCTGTTCCCTTTCTTTTCTGCAACAGCTTCTGCCCCTTCCTTCACAAGAGTACATGATCTGGCTTGGAGGCCTGCAGTTGAATCAGGCCCCACAGGTAAATTCCTGTTCCCTGATTTACTATGTGCCCAATTGGTCCTAGGTGGTCTTCATCTTTAGCTTTAATTTTGTTTACTTGAAATTCATATTCACAAGAGTAGCCTTATATAGTTATAGTTTATAGTTATAGTTGAAACTGATGGAAATTTATTCTGCATATTACTGCTTCTTTCTTCTGCAAAACTTTTCCTTCAGTCATTTCAATATAATATAATTTCTTTTTCAATGTCATTTCCCATTCATGTCATCTCTTATCTTTCACCCAGTAACCTCTGAGATGGATTGGAAAAGGACCTTTGGCATTTCCTCCACCATCTCGGTCCCATTCCATACTCCTCTGCCTGAACCCCCAGACCCCCCTGTCCCATCTACCTTATTGCGTACCCACACACGACCACTCAGTACTTCCCAGCAGGCTCGGCCCTCCCCCTATGCCTACTCATTGCCAGCCTTTACACGTGCTCACCCTCCTGCACTTCCCAAAATCTTTCATCCTAGTGCTGGATCAGGTATTGGCCATCCTCATCCTGTGTAGTCTCTTGTTTCTTTAGGATCAGATTATTTAATAATGACTAGGGACTTTATTTACTTAAACAACAAAGAAAACCAGACCTTTTTTTTTTTGAAAAAGGTTTATATTAAAATGTCCCAGTTTTTATAAGCATATTGTATCATATTTAATGAATCCTCCTTGTCCTCTTATTTTCTGTAGTTTGCTGTTAAATTCAGTCTAATGTACATTTCCATAGCACTAATTCCATCAGTACAACAGTCATGTTATACTCACAACCTGCTGCTGAGTTTCCCTTCTCTAAAAGAAATGCTTTTTATTCACTATTTTTCCAGTTGCTTCCATTTGTCGCTTTTTTAATAATTAATATTAAGTTACTGTCAATAACTAAACACCATCTGAACAGTTTTTTTTCGCATTAAAATGTCCAGACTTGTGACTTAATTTAATTTAAAGTTGGCTTATAATTTGAAAGATCTGCAGGAACTGCAAAAAAAGTGTGATTGGAAATACTAGTGTAAGTATTTCTGTGAGTATTTCTGATAAAAAGTGAGAGCAGCCAAGTGGTTAGTATGACGTGGCTCTATTATATTATAGCACTGATGCAATTAATGCTGTGGAAATGTAAATTAAACTGAATTTACCATGTGAACTACAGTATTATAGTACATGTTCAATATTCCACTCTTTAATATGTATTTACCAGGACTTTATTAACAAGCAGCTTGCATTTGTTCTTGCTGGCTATGCTATTGTTTGAATACCAGTTTATAATTGAGAATTTACAGTAACATTGAGATGCGACATTAGCTAGATTTGTTATTTTTTTCTCTCATTGTTGGAGAAGTACTCTTAGTAGTTTTAATGTGTTATTAACATAGGGCAGGGTTACAGTCATTGAGACACAATTGTTATTGGCCACAATAGGCTTATAGACTATAGACTACACCTAAACACCTACTGTAGTAGGCTGTAGTGGATTAACGCTATTAGGCATATAGGGTTAGGAATGAAGATGGAACAAAAACTCTGGATATTGTTCCCATAAGCATAAATGTCAAGAATTGAGACCTTATCTCTCGTGAAAAGAACATGCCTTTAAAACTTCAGAGTTATATAACATGGTATACATTTTCATTTGGTCTGAGACACCTCCTGCTGTGATATGTCCAGCTAGAAAATTAATAGACTGAATGTCCTCATTTTGAATCTTTGAACTTTGTCCAGGCCTAAAATCATTTTCTCCATCAGTATCTGTTTGAAATGGATACTGAAATTTCTTAAATGAATTGTTCCATTTCCATAAAGAAAGTCCTTTGTGATAGTAAATTTGTCAGTGCAGAAATACTTATGGCTTTGGGCTTTCTCCATCCACATGGTGACAGGGCTGTAGCCAGGCCCATGATGTCTACTTGAATAGATTAAAAAAATTAAAGCTGTTTTTAAAGGTAAGGGTTAGGATTCGGCTGTCTATGAATTTAGCAAGGTGACAAAGACTGGTTTTAAAAGCTGATATGTGATATGTAGGTACAGTACTAGACTGGGGTGATAGCATATTGTTTTTGGTAGTATTAATTACTGTTTGTTTCAAAATTACTATACATGTGAACTACACCAATAGGTTTAAACTGTGTTTTTCATTGTTCCTTCTACCTGTGATGTATCCACAACCCTATGGACATAAACTGGTCAGTTTTTGCAGAGTAGTCATCCAAAGTGATGCATAATAAAATGTAATGAATTAGTTTCTCATGTCCTAAAAGTCCTAAAACGCTGCCGTTTAGCTTTCTTAATCATTTGACATTTCATGACCTAAATCGTCTTAATTTTTATATTCCAACTTTTACACATATTACTATAGATGCATCAGTGCCTGACTGAAGTGAATACTAAGTAGCTCCCTATTTCTATGTCATTAACAATTTACAGTAAAGTAGCTTTGTTCTAAAAAAGGTGGTGTTGGTAGGAGTATTGTTGAACTTTGCACAGAGCCAGGCTAGCTGTTCCCTCCTGCCTTCAGGCTTTATGCTGAGCTAGGCTAACCGCCTCTATGTTCCAGCTTTGATACTTATACATGTGAGCGGTGGGCCTATAGATCTTCTCATCTTACTCTCGTCACCCAAAATGTTGAACTATTCCCTTGTGTGAGACAGGTTTAAAGCAGTATGGTTTCAATGTAAGGTTCGCCTTCCCAAATCAACACATTTGTCTGTGTTAGTCTGATTCTGTTCACATTTTGCAATTTGTTTGGCTGTTAACATTCTGTGTGTTACTAGATTAACTTTCATTTTTCACACACATCATGTCTTTTTTTCTGTCCTGCTCTCCACTTTTGCTTGTTGTTTTTCTTTTTCTGCTACCTCCTGTATCTACTCTGCTTCTTAATGCCCATCTCAGCTCCTAGAAAGCCCCATAGTGACTCCTCTCCAGCTGAGGACTTGGAGCCTCAGGCTTTTTCTACCTTCACTCCTGCTAAAGCCTTCTACACACTGTCCTCTTTGGCCCCTGATCCATCCCTTCATCCCCCCACTGACTCCGATACCTCACAAACAGGTACAAAGACACTTTGCTTTCTTGTTGCCATTGGAATGTCATTTTTCATCACTACCTTCTCTTACTTTTCTGTCACTCTTTCCATCTTTCTCCCTCAGCCTGTTCCAGTTCCTGTACAGCACAGAGTGTTCCTTCCTTCTCTTCTTTCTCCTCCTCTTCAGCTCCTGTCAGCTTATTCCCTTCTTTACCACCACCTCTTGCTCCCAGACATCCCAAAACCCACCTCACCTCTGTGGGGGAGCCAGGCACTTCCCTTACCAGACCCACCAGTCTGCCATCTGCCCCTGAGACAGGTACAGGGTATAGCAGACAATGACGGTCAGGTGTTTGAGAGACTTGTTCACGTCTTTCATTTCTTACACCCATTACTAGCCTTAATGTAGTGTTTCTCCCTCTATCCTTCCATGGTTTTTCCTTCTCTTCTTTGTTTCCAGCTTCCTGGCTGAGTGAATGGAGGCCTCCTAAATCCCAGGCCCCTTTAGCACACCCTGCCCTCTCTCATAAGTTTCTACATCTCTCTGCTGATGATCTTGGACAGCCGGCAGTGCTGCAGAAAAAGCAGAGAATAGAGATGCCATGTAATGCTACTCGTCCTTTAAGCCAAGTTATCATCATGAGCCTTCTCGCTGTACTCTTGTGTTTTTTTTGCTTTGATTTGTCCAGCAATAAGATATCTTTAAACAGAATTTAGAATACCACTGTGTTATAGAGTCCAACAGTGCTCATTGAGTTCTGATTTGCTCACATTCTCTTATCTAAATCATTATGCTTTGTTAAAGACTGGTCTGACATTAGATAACCCAAAATAAAAAAAATCTTATTACGGTATATGCTTACTGTGACCAAATTACAGTAAACTGTATCCTACTACTAAGTGTGTGTACATACACTGTCCTGCTGCGGGAATTTTTACTAGAGCACCAAGTGAGTATTAATCCACTGCTGAAAATAGTCCTTAACAAATGCATTGTTTCCTCCTGTTTCGGTGATGTTTGCTAAAGTGACAGTACAGATTTAAAGGACAGATAAACCATTTTTCAAGTCTGTCTTAAAACAATAGTGGTGCTCAAATGAACATTAAAAATGTAGTCATTCCTTCTGTTCACACTGACCATTAGAATATCCATTCATAATACACCTGCATTGTAAGTGATGGGGACAAAACCCACAGTCCTCTTTCTGTGCAGAAATGTATTAAAAAAGTATATGTGAAGCTAATATCAAGTTTCAGCCATCCAAATGAGTCAAATCAAGTGTATATCTTTTTAGTGCTCTTTTTGTTACTATACTTCTATCACAGCTTAATTGTTAGCTTTGGAAATAACCTAACCTGTGTTTCTCTATTATTTTTTTTAACATCTTACTATTCTTTCATACTCAAGGTTTGGGTAATCAATATCCCTCCCTCCATCCTCTTTCCTTTACCCTCTTTCTCCCCTCCTTTCTATCATCCCTCTGCCCCATTACATTTCCTCTCTGTCAGCTTCATCCCCTCTGCCCATTGGTGAGTCTGTGGAGCAGGAACACCAGGGAGGCTCTGAATTTGTTACTACTGGGAGTCTCAAGGTCACTCCTTCAGTAGAGAATCCATCACCTCCTCCTCTGAGTCCCCACTCTGCTCTTGTGCTCTCTGGGCCTCCTCTTCCTCCTCCTCAGCCTCAAATAGGCCAAACTGCCATATACTCCCCCTGCGACCAAGATGCAGGTACAGAATCAAAAAGGAACACACTTTTATGTGTTCCTGCTTGATTAGTTCAGCATCCCAATGACTGAATCCATCCAAAATCCATCTTTTCTGTGAACTGAGCACATGGCTTCCCCAGCTGGTAGTAATTAAAGCAGATAAACACTGCCATTCTGGTAAAAGTTTGCACTGTACGTGCTGTGCTGGTGTGGTGGCATATGCACATCAACTTTCAGGTTAATATGTACAATCTCTTTTATCTCTGATTTTATTTCCCCTTTAGAATTCAAAAGACAGTTGAGCACACTGAGTGAAGAGGATAACCAGTGTACAACATCTACAAGTAAGCATGAACACAAAAAGCAGAGCACTACAATTGTCATGCCTATAGTATATGCAACAACTACATGGCTAACTTCATATGATGTTGCTCAGGCCCTGATCCCAGAGCTCCTACCAGGTCAGAGGCGTCCAGGGCTACGGATTGTAAAATGAATACATCATTTGGAGTTAAGGATGTCAGGCCATCAGCAGGGTGAGTAAATATAAAAGGCTGCCTTTTATCAGTTTTGGTGTCTTAAATATTTGCTTTGGTTGGCATGACAGTAAGGAATACTCCACCCTCACCCTCTGGCTGAGTGGGTGAGGTGGAGGGTGATCCAGGGAGTAATGTTGGCAGGCTGGCTTGGAGGTCCGCGTGTGGCACTGGCTCTAACAGGCGTATCCTAAATAGACTGGACTGGTTTCTGAAGCGGAGAAGGCAGGTTAGTGAGGGGGCAAAAATTAAAAAACAGCAAGCAGAAGGCAAAAACAGGTTTAAAGTTTCAGTTTTAAGCTAGAAGGCTGTTACATACAAGTACATCACTTGATGTGTGGCTGCTCCTTGAATACTGCAGGCCACCTGTGAGGTGATGATCGCTGCCAGGTGTGGGTAGTTATCTCCAGACACGCCCATATGTGTATGTATGTATGTATGTATGTATATTATTGTTGTTGTTATATTAATATTAATAATAATTGATAATAATATTAATAACAACAATAATAATAATAACTTAATTTATATAGAACATTTCAAAACTTGTGTAACAAAGTGATTTACAGTAAAACAAAGATAAAACGGTAAAAAAACAAAAATATATTTCAGAAAAAGGCATTAGCTGGACTTCAGTTCAGCATCGAATACTTTGTACAGTGAAGAATTTAAAGATAAAATTATCATACCCCTGACATACCCCTGGAAGATGTTTTTAGGCTGGTAAGGGTGGAGCCATTAAGTGAGTGGCTTTTGAAGAGAGCCAAATATTATTTTCAGAAGTAAAAGAAAGGGATGCCCATGTTTCTATCTTTTTGCTGAATGTGGACTGTGAATTGGGTAAGAATGAAGTCTTGAGCTTCATTTGGGATCAACTTTATTCCCTGTAGTAGTCAAAAACACTTAATGTCACTTAATGTCATAACTAAAAATATTTTGTTGTTGGCTAAGAACCTTTACTGCTGGAATATGCTACTTTGTAAACAATGATCAGGTAGCTAATGTAATGTAGCATGTTTTGGCTTGCCATTGCCATTTATTGGTAATGCTTGAATGAGCAGCTTTGGTCTAAAATACTTAAACTCCCTGTATGTTTGGCTTGAAAGGCCAAAGAAGCATCACACTGCTTGCCTCACTAAAGTGAAAGAAACCTAGTGAAATTCGTATTGATATACAAAGTGCCTGATCTGACAGTGTTGTTTTCGTGTTTTTGTTTGTCTACTGACGAGACCTTGCTTGTTTGGTTGGTGACTGTCTATTTTGAATATATATTTTTTATTGTATCTTGCTCTGTGTCACATTGCTAATTTGCTTGTATGCTGGAATTCTGGATGTGACTGCATCACTGTAGTGGAGACTTTCCTTCTGACCTCATAATTCTTAATTTGTCTGTCCCCTTGATCTCACATCTGCCCTTTAGCTCCAGAATGCTCTTAGCTCCGGTGCAAAATGTTTTCAGATGCCCAAAACACAGATGGGTCAAGGCAGAACCAAGGCCAACAAGGACATTTCCTAATATCCAGCTAATACTCCCTCCCTTAACTTCTCCACCCACACAAAACCCTGATTTTCAAGTCAGGGAACTTCACTAAACCTAAGAAGTCACTTGTCCAAGATGTCCATTCAGTTAGGGAATCAACCAGAGCCTCTTCAACATATGCCCCTTTCTCCTAACAATGCCCAACCTATTTCCTGGTCATTTCAGGCACTTTTGTTGCAATTGCCTCGAATTGCTTCATCTGGCACAGCACGGATAGGGAGGATAGAAAAAAATGATGATACAGTTACTATCAAGTATTCTAATATTTCTGGCATAGCATCTTTACATCAGTCACAAATTATAGTGTCGATTCATAGTAGGAGTTTATTGTTTCAGAAGTTACGCAACAAGAGATTGCTAGTACGTCTGTATTTAGATTTTGTTCATTCTCTATATGCAGGAATTGCAACACCATCCTATGCTAGGTCTGCTAGTATTCCAGGATTCCCATCTGATCTGAAATGTGAGCCAAATATAGCTCACCTTTTACCTACATGCCCTAGGGTTCCATGTATAGAGTCAGTTGGATCAGTGACTGGATATGAAAAGACTTTTTGAAAGAAACAGTTGCAGTTAAAAAAAAAACAAAAAACAATTGTTTCACACATCTTCTGTTCAGGAACAATCTGTTAGTGATACCAGTATGGTTAAAGTCATGGTGGCCATGTTGCCAACATGCTCTAGAGAGGCAAGTGTTCCAGGGTTTCCTTCTACACCATTGCAGAAGTCTTCTCCCTACATGCTCCAAACAGTTGAAAAATAGCAGTATGCCATTTAGACATGTTATGGGACAACAACTGGCATATTTTAGGGAATTACATTTTGGTAGATTATTGAAAAGTAATTGTGTTTCCATTCAGGAAAAGTCCAATGTGGATAAAGAACATATAAAACATATGGTTAATATGTTACCTTCTTGTCCCCGGAAGGCTCAATTCCACAGTGGGTCGGATGAAGCGGAATGAGTGCAGACAAGATGGGAGATGGTCAGTAATACATGACTATTATATTATGTATTTTCGAGAAAAGGCAGTAGTTAAAATTATGCTATCAATGTTGCCACCCTGTCCCAAACACTCAAATATTTCTGGGATTCCCTCGAGGTAGGAGAGAGACTAGTGAAGGTTTTGATAAAAGAGGCTCCCAAAATGTTTAAATCCTTAGCCACTTTCTCTAGAACATGGTAAAATTCCAGGTCTACCTAATGCAAAAGAATATATAATAGCTGGCATGTGGATAGAGATGCAGTTTGGGAAAACCCATCTAACAGAAGGTATGCTGCTGAGTATGCTTCCTGTCCACGACAAGCCTATACCCTGGCTTTCTATCTGCTCCAAGCTGTCAATGCCATAGTAGAAAAAAATCCAGACATGGTGTAGTTGCTGCCACGCTGCCCAACTATCATTGGTTTACCCTCAAGAGTATTAAGAGTTTCTGATTCTAAAGTGCAGGCCTGTCAAAGAGTGACAATATGGATACATGGCTTTATTTCACAAATGATGGTTCTCCTCACAAAAATATAATGAAGGCAATTCCTTCTCTTGAAGTTTCTTGTCCAGACATTGCTCCTAATTCTGGTATCACAGCTGCTCCACAGTCTGAGATAGAATGGCTTCTAAATATGGTAAATATTGCAGTTGAAGCTGTAGTCATCTTTGTGATGTGAGTGGGTTTTAATTCTGTTCAGAAACTTGCTCTGCAGAATATGGCCTGGCATGTCATTATTCTTGAATGTAAGGAAGAGGTGGATTATCTTGGTTTGCACAGTGATGCACTGATTTTATGCAGTTCCACAGTTATGCATTTGCACTGTGTCAGTAGCATCTGGCTTAATTTGCATTTGCCATGTGTGTTATACCCTCTATTATTCAAGTTATTCTGTGGTTCACCAAATCTTTCCAGATTTTTTCCTTTTGACTCCTGTTATTGTTTCAGCCATTTGGGTCCTCACTTGGGTACTCAATAAAGACATATATTACTGTATGGGATAAGAGATACTATTCATCATCATCATAATCGTCATAAAATCTTAAACTGATGATGTCACTGTAGAACGTAATGGTTTTGTTTTCCTTTGAAAGTCAAATAAAACAATTTCTGTAGAGATGACATTACAGTGGGGCACAGGAATGGGTTAGACTGTGCATTATTACAGTTTGGACTAAAGTTGAGTTAAATATTTTGAGAGTTGTGATGTAAAGCATCAGAGTGACTAATGTTTGGTTCTGCTCTTGTTGTTTTGATTGACGTGTAGTTGTATAGCATGGTTTAATTTATAATGTCCTTTGAAGGGAGGCTTACTTTTGTACTGTTCATAATCCAGTTGTAGCTCTATTGTTGAGCAAAATGGGTTGCCATACAAAATAATAACAAAACAAAATTCCCACTAAATCCCTACTAAATTGAAGTCATATTTTGTGTGTGTGTAATTCTTAATTTAAAATGTATATATCAGATATTTGCTTTTTTTATTTATGTGGTACAACACTGAGAATTACAGGGATACACTGAAGAATTTCAGCCAGTAATAATGATGGCTTTACAACACTGGCTGTCACAACAGTAATTATACCTAGTAGTAGTTAACCTAAGCAAGTGCTGTGGTATGCTGTTGTGTTTTGTGCTTGCGGGAGTGCAGCTTTTTAACTCTAATGGAGGTTACAGGCTGTTTGAGAGGATGTTTGGACTAAATAGCATTTGTTGACATTGCATTCACAGCAGTACAATACTATTTTAATTATGATGAATTAGTCCTATTACAGTTTTATATTGATATACAATATGAAAATTAGTCATTGTACCCTGACATGAAGCACTAATTATTTCTCACTGATTGAGGTACATTGCAAAATACTTGCATTATATTATGATGAAATGTGTATGAGAATGCCCTAATACATTATTGTTATTATTTGGCATAATTCTACAGTAACGTTATGTATAACTTGTATTTACCTTCTCTATAGACATGAAAACATGGTTTCACTGCAGCCATCATGCTCAGTTGTTGCTGGTGCAGGAGAACTCCCATCCACCCAAATAAATATTGCTGAGCAGCAATTAGAAGAACAGCCTACAGACAGTACCATAATATGGGAGGAGCTACCAAAGGCGATTACAGAAAAATGTCCTACAGACAGGATCTTTCTATGGGAGGAGCTACCAAAGGTGACTATGGAGACAACTAGAGATAAATCACAGGATGAAAAAGACATGATAAAAGAAATGGTCAGCATGGTCCCATCATTCCCTGGAGCTGCCATAAACACAAGTTTCTCATGTGGTGATGAAATGAAGACAACGACAGAAGCTGGGACAGTAGATATGATACCCATATGCCAAACAGTCACCAGTATATTTGAATTCTCTAATCCTAAACAAATAAATGAATGCCTTCTGGATAACCAGTCTACTTTGGAAAAGCCATCAGAACATGATGAAATTATAAATACTGAGTGTGCTCTTGATTTAAAAGGACATGCAGATCTTACAGAACAAATGGTGGAAAAAAAGTCTTCCTGCCCTACAAAGATGAGTACAGAATGTGTGCCATATTTTGTGAATCCTAAAATTGAGTACAAACAGTCCACATTCTTGGAAACCTGCCCCAGTGTGACAAACATTGCTGGCATGCCATCCAAATTACCTGTAAATGAAAAACACTGGTTTATAGATCAAAAACGACTCTGGGAGAAACAATCAAAAATGAAGGAAATGTTATTGGCATATGCATCAAAGGATGATCAAAAGAACAAGATGGGAATGGTTTCACTGGTGCCAACTTGTCCCAGAGAGGGCAGAAATCGTGGGTTCCCATCTATACTACAACACAATCTAGTCTTTTGTGGATCAAGTATGGTGGATTCCTGTTGTCCAAGTGTGTCTGGTATACCTGGTTCTCAATGTATCAGTGAAGCCAATAACAGAACATGCGTATCCAATAAGGAGCCACTTTTGGAGAAAAATATGAAAACTGACATTGTCATGAGAGTGTCACCAAAAGAAGAGGAAAATGAACAAATGGGAGCTTTGGTAGCAACCTACCCAAAACATTCTTGTATTCCAAGCATCCCCTTAGTTCCACAACCTACGATGCCTCATCATGGATCAGATATGATAAGCCTTATAAGAACATGCCCCCAAACCTCTTGTATTGAAGGTATTCCATCATTGATTATTGAGTATTTGAGCAAAAGTTGGGAAACAGATAACAAACCTTTAGGGGTGAGAATGACAAAAATCAACACAGTCATGGTTGTTGATAAACCTTATAATGATGAAATGAAAATCATGTCAGCTCTAGCCCCAACGTGTCCAAAAGAAGCTTGTATACCTGGATTTCCATCTGCTCAGGAACCTACATTAATCTATAATGGGTCTTGTAGCGTCAATCTCCTTCCAACTTGCCCGTCTGTGTCCAGCTTGGCTGGTTTTCCATCTAACCAGAAAGCTGACAGCAAAGACTGGACCACTATTCATCAGACATTATGGAAGAGGGAAAATAAAAAAGAGACTATATTAGTTTTGGAGAACAACAAAATAGACAAAGACATGAAAGGAATTGTTTCTCTTGTACAAAGTTGCCCAAGAGAATCCTGCATCCCTGGCTTTCCCTCTGTACCCCAACCCAGAGTGGTTCATGTTGTTGACATGTCACGTATGGTCAGTCTTTCAAGCACATGCTCAAAAATGTCACAAATACCTGGATTTCCATCATCTCATAATTCAAAAAAATGGACAATGAGCAGAGAGCCACTATTCGAATCAAGAATGAAAGAAAAGCAGGTATCACTGATTGACACATGTGAAAGAGATAGGAGAACTATGAAAACAATGTTTTCCCTTGTACCATCCTGTCCAAAAGAGGCACGGACAGCAGGATTCCCCTCTCATCCAAATCCCTTAACTGTGTATTCTGCACCAGATATTATCAGCCTTTTTTCATTGTGCTCCAGAGTTTCAAAAATACCAGGATTTCCATCAGTTGATGTGAATATCAGTGTAGGATGGGTAACAGAACAGGGGTCATTGTTGAAGAGGCTACCAAAGAAGGGGGTTGTATTTGATACATTAATTGACAACAAGAATATAATGAAGGGTATGGTTTCCTGTGTACCATCATGTCCTAGTGTGTCTACTATTCCTGGTTTTCCATCTATTCCAAAACCCAAAGTTGTGTATTATGGTCTAAATGCAGTCAACCTCCTTCCTTTGTGCCCCCTAGTTTCTACCATACCTGGATTTTCATCAGTTGAAGGCCACAAGGAAGAAGGATGGCTTGCTGAGCTGGGTCTTTTGATGCAGAGACCACAGAAGAACATTCAGTTTAAGAATGACAGCTCACCAGTTAATATAGACAAATCAAACAACATGTTTGCTTTGGTTCCATCTTGCCCAGAAGCATCCAGGATACCAGGGTTCCCATCTGCTCCTCGTACAAAATCTAATATTGAACCTAATATGATAAGTTTTGTACATTGTTGCCCGAGTGCTTCACGTCTCAAAGGATTTGCATCCATGACTACAATCCCAGGCACAGGATGGCTAACTGAAGCAAAACCAGTTTTGATAAAGTCTCAGAAGAACAAGGCAGCGATGATTATGACACATGCTGGACAGCAACCGCTATATTGTTTCAACAAAAAAAGTATGGTGAAAATGCTAACCTCGTGCCCAAAAGAAGCAAGAGTATGTGGTTTTCCTTCTGCTCAAGTTGTAAACAAACAACCAAACATGATCAGCTTATACGCATCAGCTCCATGTGTTTCTTCTAACCCAGGTTTTCCATCAGCGAGAATGCTTAACTATGAATGTATGAATATACAAACTATGGCAGCACACATCGGGTTCTTGTTTGGGAAACTGCAGAATGAAAAGATTGTTCTTATTGCAAAATTTCCAGAAAAATATGAACATCAAGATGAAATGAAGTACATGGTAGCAATGGCTCCATCATGTCCACATCTGACCCAAATATCTGGGTTCCCCAGCAATTCACAATTGAATCCAACAGGAAAAGAAACAATGACACTGCCTTCTCCAACTGAAAAGTATACATCACAAAAATTGCCTCATGTACAATCAACTCAGTCGTATCTCAAAGAAGCAAGAATTCTTGGTGTTCCATCTACATATATTAGCAAGCCCGGGACAGCACTTGCATATGGTGAGAATTTAGTTGAATTTAGAAGTGTTAAGTTCAAGGTCACATTCACCTAACTTTGTTATCTTTTCTCATATTTTACTGTGTTTACTTTTATGACAGAGGAGAAATTCAAAGGAATTGCAACGCAAAAGATAAACCTTTCTGTAGATAATGGGTAAGTCAAAGAGCCCAGTGCTTTTGCATTGTTTGCTGTGAAAGGGGGCAGTCTAGTGCCTGCCTTACATGGACTGTTTGGACTTGGACCAATAAACAATAGCTTTAGTAACTTCACTATACAGTGCATGGTAAATTTTAGCATCTCTGTGAAAGCCTTCTATATTTTATTGTGTTGCTGCTTGAGTTTGGTGGGAATTATACTTTAAAACCCTTTATATGTGGGTAGCAAATCCAAAATAGAGAGGATGATACCAGAGGAAGCCCAAACCGTGAAGAAACCACTGGACACATCAGAGCCAGCAGGGGTCCTAGGTTGGGAAGTATTGGAGGTGGAGGAAACAAAAGAAAAAGGGACACAATCCTCTATGCCAGCAAAAGAAGAGCAGGCTTCAGCATTAGTAAAGGCTATTGTGGGCGTTTTCCACAAAGGGTAAGTGTAAGACTGGATTGAAACTAATAGTGAAACTAATAGCATGCAGAATAGTGTGCATTGATTATTGGTAATCCTAAAGCGAGACATAAGGTTTTGACATGTATCAAAAACATCCCTACAATCTTAATTAAATTTGCCACAATTTGGAAAAGGAACCCAGAAGCAGACTGAACAAGAGTAGAGTTAAGAAACAGACACACACAAACAACAGACATACACATACATAGACCAGTCATCCTGGCAGGGTATTCGTGACAAAATAGTTTGGATTATGGATCTATTTCCAGTTTTGTTCTGTTTTGTAATCTCAATAAACAATGTTTGTGCATTTCACTTCAAAATGTAGTGGATGTTACAGAAAAATATATGATAAGCCACCTAGCACCTAGTATTAAGCACATTTTTTTATCTATTTGAATGCAGATTCCTGACTTATGAAAAGTACTGTATTTTCCGGACTATAGAGCGCACCTAAATATAAGCCGCACCCACTAAAATTTAAATGAAATATATATTTTGTCACATATATGCCGCACCGGACTATAAGCCGCCGATATCAAGACTTTATTCATATACCTGAACTGAACAGAACAGTGCCGCAATAAAAGTAGCAATAAACACAGCAATAAAAGTGCTGATAAACAAAACAGAAAAGTCATTGATGGTTTTATTCATCTTCCTCCTGTGCGCTAAAACTAAGTTTCTTCTGTGCACTGAAGCCACTGAAGTCGTCCTCTTCAGTGTCGGAGTTGAACAGCCTCAGATAATCTTCATCACATACTGTCTCACCATAGATTCATTAATGGCAAGTTTACGCTCTGTTTTCTTCACGGATAACCAGATCGATGGCATTCAACTTAAAAGCTGCATCATAGTAATTTCTTTCGTGGGTTTTCCATTTTGAGGGGGTGAGGGTGTAATAATATTATATACCCACTGTGGGCTGAAGAAAAATTAATACAAAAGCTGCATCTCTGTATAAGCCGCATGGTTCAAAGTATTCAAAGTATAGGAAAAAAAGTAGCGGCTTATAGTCCCGAAAATACGGTAGTTATTTCATTGTCTCCACACTCATTGGTTTCTTTAATTAGATTGTAATTGAAACCATTGTTTTTGCATGAATACAGATTTCATTAACTCACTCCAGTATCTATTTCTCACAGTTATGAAACAGTGACGTCCATTTTGGGGCCATCCAGTCCTACTTTAGATGAAATTGATGACCAACATGAAGCTGTCTGTGCTATGGCCCTAAAAGACAAGACTGTGACATGTTCAGACAAGTATTTTCCATGTACAGATGAAAATGCTCTCATACAGAAGATAGTTCCTTTGGAGGGCCAATTTAAGGGAATTCTGTCTAAACATAGTACTGAATATCCAACAAGTGCTGAATCCTACATGTTAGACATGGTAGGTGAACGATCAGCATCTCCATCGCCAACTATAGACAGGGATGATGGATTTGTGGTTTGTACAAGCATGAAGAAATGGCCACCTTTGACAGAGGCAGATATCACTGACATATCAAAGGAAGATGGAAAAGGAGTAGAGGCACAGGAGACTTCACTTGATCAATGGCATACAAATAAGAGAACACTTACAGGGCCAGACTTGATTCAGAAATCAGTGGAAACTAAAAGTTTAATAAAGGACCACACTGAGGAAGAACAGAATGAGGTTAGAATGGTGTCAACTTCTTCACAGCTGGATAAAGGGTGAGTGCTTAAGACAGTGCCCCACTTAAATGTTTCGTTGCATGGTGTGAAAGTGGACATTTGTGGTGATAACATTGTCTCCTCTTCTGCTTATGAGTGCTTACTACTGTGGATTTGTGCTGGGCAACTCTTTATTATAGCCTTAAAGATTGGTATTGTAATGTGGAATGGTATTTCAGTTATTCTAGTGTTGATGTTTACCGGTGTTGTAAACTCAGGTTAACTGTCATTGTGACCTTTCTGTGCTTTGTGTTGTTTTAATGCCAGTATGCATGCACATAAGTAAAGCAGAATATTGAAGGTAAATGTCAATTGTTTTATTTTGCATTTTGAAACAGGATTTGGTTGTAGTCTTTTTGGTCGAGCAGATTAATAGTTAGTTGGAGATAAGGTGCATGGTACAACTCTACGACAAAATAAAGAATTGCAAATTCTGAAGCTTGTCCTCTCTTGTCCCTAAGCCCCTCACCAACAAGCAATGAAGAAAATTCTGCTACTTCGCTACAACATTCATCAAATGAGTCGCTGACAGATGCCAATGAACACAGAGAGTCACATGCTGCCATTGCTGTTTCTCAGCGAAAAGTCTCAGGACTTCAACAGAAAGGGTGTGATCAAGAAAAATGCACTCCATTACGACCACTCAGAAGGAAAGATAGTTTAATACTAGACTGCAAACAAAATTCTGATGATTTGTCTGTCAAGCTTCACCCTGAAGTTATTCCAGTCCAGTCCAAAAGAAAAGATGCAGCTAGTGAGATAATTCTCACACAACCAGCCACTGAACTTGCCCCATCATGCACTATAAAGAAAGGAGACAGTAATGTTCCTCAAGGTGCACCTCAGAATGGTCATGCCCAAGAAAGTGTTACTGGTCAAGTAACGCCACACATGGGTTACCATAGACAAAAAGAGGAAACTGAATCTGTGCAAAAACCCATGAATGTCATCCCTCCTCCTCGTGTGAAACGAAGAGATGGTTTGCCACCTGAAATATCACAAAAAAATGCTCCTTGCAAGCCTCTGAGGAGAAAAGATAGTGTCACTAGAGACAAAGCTGCTACAATAACTAGTGACCAACAGGATTTGAAAGCACAAGTCAGTTCTGCTTTGAAAATGTCTGATCATGTGCCTTCTAAACCCTGTGAGAGAAGCTGTGATGTCACAGGTCCTCTTCAACCTTTACAGAACATTAAAAACCCCGGTCAAATAGCCACTGAAATGATCCCTTTGCCATTTGTTGGTAGAGAAAAACAAACAACCAAACAACACTCTCAGGAAACCAATTTTGTTGCGAGTTCATCCCTTCAGACAGACACAGAATTGGTTTGCTTAAATGACACAGAACAAATCTCTTGTATTCTTTTGCCAAAGAAAGACATTACTACATCTGTCCACGCCTCCTCTGATGAAATTTCTCCCTCTGAAACAAATGGAATTGAAAGCATTGTACCAAAGTCAGAAACTACTTATGTCTCAATCATCAAAAAGATAGGTCTTCCACAACGTGCCAAGAAATTGCCTTTAAGCAAATCTGGCAAAATTGACATGGCACAAAATGTAAATGTTGCAAAATTATTCCATATTGACAATACTATGGTGAGTGATGTGGAAGAAATAGGTGAGGTAAATGTAACTGGTGGCAAATCTTCTTGGAAATCAGAGGATGAGAAGGATATACAACCAACTCTTCCTATCCCAAGGCCTCGTGTAAGAAAAGATCTCTTCCTAAATGACTTTACAGCTACAGAGGAGACAGCTCTAGCTTCCCATGGAGAGGAAGCACAGGCAGCAAGGCAAGGTGCCCCTAAAGAATTGGCAGTGGGGCAACACAGCAAAGACTTCCTGCTTTTTCCTCTGGGTAAACAACCTTCTAGATCTCTAGAAAAGGTGGATGTTATACATTTTAGGAGAAGCAGATTGGCCATTGAGAGCAGTATTCAAAACAAAGATATTGATACTTCAGATAAGCCACCTGTATCCTCAAGCTTACCTGTACCAAAACCAAGAGTAAAGAAACGTCTCAGTGGTTCATTCCCAGATCACATAACAATTTCTGGCTCACCAACTCAAGGCCTACCAGACACTATACCTGACG
Source organism: Pampus argenteus (assembly GCA_036937835.1). Lineage (NCBI taxonomy): Eukaryota > Metazoa > Chordata > Actinopteri > Scombriformes > Stromateidae > Pampus > Pampus argenteus. Next base: position 13,886,911 of record CM072860.1, read on the forward strand.
CCACTAATCATGAACCGTTCCAACAGAATGAACAGCCAAGCTTCCCTGTTCTATTACCTCAAGACAAGACACATCTCAGAGCAACTGATTCAGATAGCACACCACATACAGACGATTTATTACACATACAAATGGAATCCTCTCAAAGAAACCCAAAGGATACATGTGGTTCAGCATTGTTGGAATTAAGTGTGATCTCTGAAGGAGGTTTTGTTACAATCCATGGAGAAGATTATGTTGCATCAGAGTTGGAACAGTCACACTCAGTAGAAGATACTGATCCAGAGAAGGCACTGGATGAAATAATTGAAGGCTGGACCTTTACAGATAAACCTGGTGTTACAGAGGCAATGCCTGAGCGGCCTGACATTGAAAAAGTCCTGGAAGCAGAGGTTGATAGGTCACTAGCTTCTACCGTTACATCTGTTCAGGAAGACTGGCTGCATGTGGAGGATGATAAAGGCAGTGAACCGATGGAAATAAACTCACAGAAGGAAATGAGGGACGAAGAGTTGGACTTTGGATTTGTGACTGTAGATGTAGCTGCTGGTTGTTTAGAGGAAGAAAGGTAATATTTGTCAGTATACGTTAAAGTTTGGGGATGGGTGTGGGTGCAATCATAACTGTGTGCATTAATCTTTCTACACAATAGAAATTCTCATTTCCCTTAATTTTCTAATTCTCTTACATTGTTTATGTGTGTGGTTTTATTAGCAACATGGTTTGGAAAATCATCAGTAACCAGTGTGTGTTGTTCAAGACAAATAAGATTTCATTGAAATTGTGGAATTCATAAATTACTTTGTTTCTGTGTGTCTTTTCAGGCAAAAAGAGAGAGCCCAAGAATGTTCAGGTCGGCCTGTACCCGTGCTTCATGGCAAGAAGCGTTTGACAGATGACAAATCACAAGTTGTTGGCTTCCACCACGCTAGTGAGCCAACAACACCTCAGAAAAGACCTGCAGATGGCTCTGCCTCTCCCGAAGTATGTTAAAGCTGCATTTATGTGTAATGTGTAAGGTATTACACATAATAACAAATCCATGCAAAGTTATCACCTTACAATGAAGAAAAAAAAAACACTTTTGGGAAGATTAAACTTATCTAACGTCATTAGAAACATTACATATTATTCACTATTAAATGCCCACTGCAGACTTCTTCAAAACAGTGATCAGTGCATATTCAAAACTGTGGTTTTGATCATCACATCAAAAAATCAGTTAATTGAAATTTTAGAATTTATTCACCTTAGGGGACCAAACAAATATCTTGCGCATTGTCTTCAGTGTTACCACCTCGTAGCTTGGTGCCACCTTTGTGGCATTTTCATTTGACTCACAGGCTCTTGTGATAGCACTGCTCCAGTTGCTTCCATTTTTCACCGCATTCATCCCCAGTCAGCTTGTCATAGTTAGCATGTTTTGTCTGGTAGTGCCTCTTGATATTGAATACCTTAAGAACACCCACAGTCTCTTGGTAAATTAGGCAGACACAGTTGTTTTGTATGTCAGTGGAAAAAAACACTCCAATTTCCACCTGTCCCGGAAACGTCGGCCCTGTCAACTTTCCTTTTGTCACTACATGTCAGGAATGGGCTAGGCTGAAATTATCACACACAGGCCATGGGTCACAGCGGCCACAAGGCCACAGCCATCTTCTGGTGAAATGTAAAATAGCAATTTTTGTACACATATTTTATACTGTGGTCAACAGTTGTGACGTGCCGCATATTATTGATTTTCTAACAGAGGCTGCGTAATTTATCTCATGAGTGGAAGGAAACCCTAACTGAGCTAAAAGGAGAATGAATATTGGACTCACCAAAACACATGAATGCTAATGGTAGTCTATGTCTGCTAGATGTGTAAATTGGCAATTGTTCATTAATAACATGTCCAATGTGTCATTCAGCTTGTTTTGGAGTTCCTCTGCACTGTAATTGAGTGTTCAGTTAATTGAGATTTATGGTCTATATTCAGTTATCATCTTTGAGTCACTATAGTTCAAATATGATTTCTGCATTGTCCTGTATGTAATTTATATAAATTACATTTATATATACAGTCATGCTTTATTGTTTGTGTGTGTCTAGAGTCTATCGGGCAGTCCGAGCTTAGTGACGTCCAGTCAGTCTCTACTGGAATGGTGTCAGGAAGTCTTACAGGCTTACAAGGGAGTGAAGATCACCAACTTCAGCACATCCTGGAGGAACGGCATGGCCTTTTGTGCCATCCTGCATCATTTCTACCCAGAAAAGATGTAAGAAACTGTTAAAATGAGATTACAAATAAAAAAGATGTTATGAATCTTCCTGTATACACTCTTGTATGTGTTTATTAGAACATATTTTTTCTTTTGTAGTAATTATGAATTACTGGATCCGTATGACATCAAGCACAACAACAAAAAGGTGATTAGTGATATATGTTGATTTTAAATTACCTTTATAGCAAAATAGCTTCTAATTATGTCATTTGTTGGTTGGTTGAGTCTAATCCCCTTTTCTATACATCACAGGCTTTTGAGGGCTTTGCCGAACTTGGCATTTCCAGGCTGATAGAGCCCTCAGACATGGTCATGCTAGCAGTGCCTGATCGTCTTATTGTCATGACCTACCTCAGCCAGATTCGCACCCATTTCACGGGCCAGGAGCTCAATGTGCTTCATATAGAAAAGAACAGCAGTGAATCCAGCTATGCAGTAGCAGGGGACCGGGAGATCCAAGAGGACCCCGAGGCAACTGTTCGCTACTGTGCCCAGAGGCTTCAGGAGGAGGGTTTAACTCTTGAGACTAATGGGACTGCAGTCACAGCAGAGGACAGTAAAACCAGAAGGGATGTGGTCCCACCTCCCAGAACCAAACGGTTACAGGTTGCTGAGGCAGGTGGGGCTCAGTTGCCGGTGGCACCACCAAGAACTCATTTTCTGTCCAAGTCAGGTTTCTCTCATGTCAAAGACGCAGATTTGGTCAGAAAGCGTAGGTCACAGCGGAGGAGTGGGTCAGTAGATGAAGGAGACATATCAGTGGTATGATGCTTTTATCCATTCTGTCATCATTTTTATGGATTGCTGTCACCAATCTATGATATGTTATCTTGATGTCTTTGTCTTTGTAGGCAATAGCAGGACAGGAAGACGCAATTATCCAGAAGATATCAGAAACTGGTTAGTTCTTCTTTAAAAAACAGTTTTTGTTTGATGTCAAAAACAGTAGATCCAGCTGTATGTCTGTTTGTCTTGCAGAAAGAGTACAGGCTACGGCTGAGGAGGAAAGACTGGAGGGCCAGGTCAGTCTTAGTAAGGGTCATAAAAAAACATGTCTTTGTAGACATGTGCCTTTGTATCAACAACTTGGTAAAATAGAATTGGTACCAGTGAGAATTTCCTAAGAAACATGCATTATTTGCTTATTGCTCACATGTATCAGTACATGCTTAGATTATGTGAACAATATGGCAGACTAGAATGAGTTGAATCTAAGCCACATTTCATTATGTTCCCTCCTTCCATATATTGTATCATAGTTACAAAAATATAGATTACTGCATGGAGGTAATTGTGTTTGTGTGTATCAATGCATCCAGGACCCTAGGAAGTATGCGCTGAGCCAGATAGAAGCCCTGGAAACTGAACAAAACCATGTTGATAACAGAGCTGGAGTGGTAGAGAGGAAACTCAGGCAATTAATGGAAACAGGTAAGAGACAGACAAAAACCAGACTCAGCCTCCTCCTGAAGCCTCTCACAGAAAATCTTATAGAAAATCTCAATAAAGTACTTCATGTCTTCAGATGGTGGCACAATAAGTGAAAAGAACATGAATTTGGGGTAACAAAATATTATTTTAAAACATTAAATTATAAATGGAGAACATTAGTCATTGGAGTGTATAATTTGTAATTTGAAGGCAGTTAATAAGCATTTAACACCTACTGGGCTTATAACTGAGTTTTCTCTCACAGGCAGTGACAAGGTAGAGGAGGAGAGGTTGATTCAGGAATGGTTTACATTGGTCAACAAGAAGAATGCCTTAATCAGAAGGCAGGATCATCTGCAGTTATTGTAAGACATCCACATCTCAAACATGTATAGTATAAACCGTTGACTATACTACACAATTTTCCAAATGTTATGATTATATTTGAAAATAATTAAATACTGTTAAGTATACCACCGATGTAGTATATTGTGATGTATTTCTATATCAATATATGTAATATATGTGAGCTAAAGTGGCCATTTTATCTATGGAAAACATTCTCTGACTGATTGATTTGAATGCTGGGAAGACTGATAGTATGCAACTGTATTATTTTACCTGATTCTGAACACTGTCTTTTCATATTTTCCTGGAATTGCTCAGTCCTCTGGTGAGAAATCCTGTCCACACAAAAAAAATCCAAACCTAAGTGTCAAATCCTAATTGATAAAAACAGAAAGCTTGCAAACAATGGCAGGAGCACCTAACTACAATCACAAGGGAGACCGTTTACTGATGTCATTGTGGCTATCATTATTAAATAATGAATAAAATAACTTATAAACACATAAAACCAAGAAATCTATTAAGAGTAAGTACAGTACGAATCACTCATTTTGTTATGCATCTCTTATGATTGACAGGCTGGAGGAACAAGATTTAGAGAGAAGATTTGAGCTGTTAAACAAAGAGCTGAGGGACATGATGGCCCTTGAAGGTATGATTTTATTGCTAACCATGTTATTTTGAAATAACACTGCAGTACACAGTAAAGGCCAGACTGATGCACTTTCTGTCTGTCCCGTGCATCCACACATTTTATTCCAAGAAGAATGGTATAAAAATACATTTCTCATTCCCTGCATAGGACTGATCGAGCCATCGGTATACATAGCAATTTGAGCCAGACAGAATAAACAGAAAATAATAGTGGCCCCAAACCTTGGGCTCATTAACTGCTGTCACATGAGCATAGAATTAGATCATAGAAGTGACTAAAATAAAAACCTTAGATTTCTTACTGTATGTTTTAGGTATGTGTGTGACTTCTACTTTTTTGCACTCATACAGAAGCTCATGGGTGACTTTAGAGTGTAACTCAAGTGGCCTTGCCTTTCTGCTAAAGCTCTTAGAGCTACCATTTAAGTCTATAGGAGTGAAAGTTTGATATTCTAAAGATGGACTCTTGACGCCCGATCATTGAACTGATAATTCACTTACTAAAAGCTCCACAAATCGTCTTAATCTTCTGCTCATCACATTATATGGTGTATGGCAGCCACAAGTGAACTTTTCTTGAGCACATCCTGAGGATGTTACCATCTATAACACTGCTTTACTATAAACCTTGTAGAATACTGAAATATAAACAAATATTTGATACTGTGCACAAAATCACAGAGTTGAGATTGAGTCTGGTTGTCTTGCAACAGAAGTGCATGATTTTACATGCACCACTATATGCCACCATCGTGTGTATACAGTAAGTAATCAGCTTCATACAAGACTACAGGTGGTGTATGCATGCATGAGACTGAAAAGGTGGTGCCAATTAAAATTTTAAAAATTATGTGCTGTTCCTCTATCAGCTCCTGTTTCATTCTACCTTTTCTCACCTCTGCCCTCTTGTTGTCTTTGTCATGCAGAGTGGCAGAAGACACAGGCTCATAAACACAGGGAGCAGCTGCTGCTTCAGGAGTTGGTATCACTGGTCAACCAGAGAGATGAACTGGTCCACAATATCGACGCCAAGGAGAGAGGGTGAGACACAGACTGTAATGCTGCAGGCAGGGGAATAAAGCACAATTAACAATGTGACTTAAAGAATAAATATTTTGTGTCTATTTAAGATAAAAACTGATTTCTGGGCATTAATCCACTAGATGGCAGTGAAGGTCTGTTCTTCAGCAAATCATGTAACAGTCTTCTACAAAATGAGTGTTTTTTTAGGTTCTCAGCGGCCGAATTTGTGGCTGCAAATGACAGCGGTATTTTGAATAATTGAGAAAGTGTGACCAGTTAATGCTGAATATCTTCCAGCAGCCATGATTGTGAACTTCAATAGAAAGAGAAATCCAATAAATCCAAGAAAACCAAAATGTCAATACACATAAGAGACACCCAAAGGGTTTGTAACGGGTGTGCGAGGACCCAATTGCAGTAACCCAAAGCACAGGATGGTTTAATAAAGAGTCTTTATTCTTACTTCTCAGCAAACCAGCAGACAAACTCCAGAAAGGGCAAAACGCAGATCGTGGTCGAAGACAAAAAGCAGAGTAGTTTACCGGGAAAATGATGGGCAGGTTAGTACAAGGCAGGCAAGGTCGATACAGGCGATCAGTTCAAGTGAAAACTCTGGAAGGTCTAGCATGAAGGCTGAGAACATCATTTTGCCAGAATCTGACATTTGACATTTGCCAGAATCTGGCGAAGAGTCTGTGGACCAGAGAAGCTAAAATACAGGCTGCAACTGAAGAGTGCACAGGTGAACAGAGGCTGATGAGGTGGGTGTGGCCGGCAGGGAGAGTGGAGCAGAGGGGAGGAGAGTGGAAAATAACTGGCAGCAGAAGAGTGGATGTGACAGGGTTGTCAGCAATAATAGCATGGCTAAAGACAAACTGAAATAGTTTTTACATCAAAGGAAATGAAAGCTGGGCAAAATAAATACCTGACATAAAATACCTCATTCTTTCCATAGTCTACCACCAAAGAATAAGAAATGAAATTCTGTAGTATTAATTTACTAACCCTACTTCAAGATAAGCAAGAGTCTAATATAGGGAGAATGGGATGGGGTTGACGAGGGAGGCTGGATCCAGAAGACAGAGATGCTTACTGACTGAACAATGGCAGAGCTGAGACTAAGTAGGCAGGGTTCATTACAGGATTAGATACAGCTGGTGGGGCTTGGTTATGCTGTCTTCAGTCAGGTAATCACATACATTCACACAGAAAGAAGAGGGAGAGAGACACCGGGATAATAAATAATTATGAAGAGGATTTGGAGGGAGCAAATCTATTCATATATAATAATACATCATTATATAGTAATATATCAGGGACCAAACCACTCATTTTACTGCAATACGTTAACTATATCAAGGTGTTAACACTTATGTACTTTTACTTAAGGTCTTACCTTCTTCTTGTCTTCAGAGGTTGGGAGGAGGATGAGCGTCTGGAACGAGGCCTGGAGCAGAGGAGGAGGAAATATGCTAAACAGCAGAAGGAGAAGTGTATGATGCAGTGATTCCATTGATCCCTAGCATCATGAGCTGAAACAAAATGCATGAAGAAAAAAAACAAGTATGGAACAATTATGTTCAGTCTTCTTCCATCTGCAAATCAGCAGTAAGAAGGCAAACAGCTGAGTCATAGGATATATTTCTACACAATGAACCAGTATGAGTGGCAGTATATTCCCAATAGAGGCGCTGAATGGTCCAAAACTGAGTGAGGATCTGGAAACTGTTTCAGTTAGCGTGAGTGTTATTTTTGGTATAGCTTTTTTCTTTGACTGTCTTCAAAATGTGGCATTAGGCTCCATTTATGACCAAAGATCAAAGTACTTTAGATGTGCTGTGTTGTCATTTCCACAGTCAGTGTCTTGTCCAATTACCAAACCCTATCCAGAATCACAAATGATCACCTACTCAGCAGAAGAGGCTGTTTCTGTGCTGTGTTTAAGTAACCATTGCTGCATATTGTGATTATAGAAGTGTAGTGTTTTATTGAACATGTCTGTTACAGTTTAGTACAGATATGAGTTGTCAAGATAGATTATCTGTATGAGCATTTTAAGATCATCACTTTAGTGGAGGTTTGGGTAAAGTTAGGAAAAAACTCTACTTAGTTAGGCTTAGGGAAATATCATAGTTTGGGTTAAAATAACTACTTTGTCAGGAAATCTTTGTGGTCATGGTTAGTCATAGTCTTTCTTGTAAACCAATCTCAAAATATCATTTAACAGTAAAATGATCTGTTTAAAATGCCCACTAACTAATCTTATCAGGGTTAGCAGTTAATTTAAATGCCTATATTGGAATTTTGACCATCATTCCCATCAGCTACAATAGTCTTTGCTGGCTGTGGCTGGAGTGACCTTACCAGACTCACTTTAATCATCTCCACAGTATTGGGTTTGCCACTGATTTGACATTATCAGATTTATGTGAAATCCAAAGTTGGACATATCCTTCCTTACTGTATGATGTGTTTCATTATAGATCTTTTGAATTTAGCATGGTGATGTGGAGTAGAGTGTATTATTCCTTTTATGTTTGATGCCGGGGCAGCCATACCACCCTGAACACGCCCGATCTCGTCTGATCTCGGAAGCTAAGCAGGGTCGGGCCTAGTTAGTACTTGGATGGGAGACCGCCTGGGAATACCAGGTGCTGTACCCCCTTCCCATGGGCTCACCACCCATGGGAGGGGTCTCAGGGGGGGAACCCCTTAGAAAAAAATGTGCGAAGAGAGATGGGCGGCAGTCGGAGACAGGGACCCTGGCGGTCCGACCCCCGGTTGCAAAAGCTGGCTCTGGCAGAAGTGGCTAGGGAGAGGGAAGTCTGGGCTTCCCTGCTGAAGATGCTGCCCCCGCGACCCGACAAACGGATAAAGCGGAAGAAAATAAAACAAAATGATGTTTGATGCCTTGTTATTGACTGATAGATTTGTTCATGATGTCCATCCCTGTGTTTAGATGATTTATTTTTTACTCAAAGCTAAAACGATGTCCGATTGGAAGTTAAAACTAGTGTAATGTGTGATGTGTTTTAAAAGTTACATTTTAATCTATTTCTTTTGCAGATGCATAAGTGACATACAAGTGAAAGATATTCATTTTTAAACATAACAGTAAATTCAGCATTCTTATCCATGACAGTGCCATAGGAGCATGACTTTGAGACTTATTAATGCAGGATTGGGCAGTGATTAAGAAAATTCCCTAAAAAATTAATTGAACATATTCAATGAATCCTACCAATTAATGGAAATAGCAATAGCAGTTAATTGAAAATTTGCTTCTATCTTTTCTCAGAGTTGAAGGATACTTCCTTCTCAACATTGTACTAAAAAGTTTTGTGTTTTTAAGGGTGTTCTGTAACAAAGTGCCATTTATGTGCCTAAGAGGTTTTATTGTGTGTGTTTGCAGTTCTTATGTTACCATGCCGCTGGTTGTAGCAGCTCTGACCATGACCTATTTGATTTCAAGAGATGAAATAATTGCAATTTGTCAAAAGCATTGCTGTTGGAAACTTTTTATTTGTTGTTTTAATGTTACATTTGCACTATTTGTAAAGTTTGGAAAATACAAAGTATTTGAATGCCTAGAGCTTTCCTGGATTCTTTCTCTAATTAATCTTATTGTTTGCATTATATTTCTATCAGTCTATAATGGAAATACATAAAATATTGTATAGAATGTTTTTTGAAGGCTGATTGTAAGGGACAACTGCCACTGCATCCTAAAATCCCAAGTGACCTGTAGGCTCAAGTTTAACTTATCTAAAATTTTTATTTTTATTTTATCAATTTAACTAATTAGTCTGTATGGGAATAGTGTATCTAACACTGAATCACAATCTAAACTTAAATGATAAAGGAAATGTTAAAGGACAAGTTCACAAGTTTTCAAGTCTGTCTCAAAAGTCAGTAGCCCAAATGAACATTGAAACCTGTTTTAAAGATCCCTTCTTACAGTTTTTCTCCATTGGTTTGGCTCATTTCTTGAAACTGAGATGACATTCTCATAACTATAAAGCAATTTGGCCAAACAGACTTGCAGTTCTGCACAACACTTCAGATAACCAGCAAAATGTAATTTGTCTCTAAGTTATTTTGACAGAAGTACTGAATGAATCAAAATGTGCCAAAGCAATTGAGAAGGATCCATGGCATTTTTATGGTACTGACTATTTACATGGGAAAGGGATTTCATTTTGAAGCATGGATGAGTAGTTTTGGGAGACAAATTACATTTTGCTGGTTATCTGAAGTGTTGTGCAGAACTGCAAGTCTGTTTGGCCAAATTGCTTTATAGTTATGAGAATGTCATCTCAGTTTCAAGAAATGAGCCAAACCAGCGGAGAAAAACTGTAATTGTTGACCCGTACATGTTTCTTCCAATGACAAAAATTGCCAAACTCAGGTCTGTTGTGTCAACCTGAGCTAGAGATGAGTATTCATGGTTTTATATAATCCCAACTGGTCTACTGTAACCTGTATTTAGCTGCAGTAACGCGCAAATTTCCCCGTTGTGGGATCAATAAAGTCTTATCTTATCTTATCTTATCTTAATTCCCTTTTCACCTGCCTCAGCAAGTCATCTCTGGTCCAGAACGCTGCTGCAAGACTGTACTACTGAGTAACACTGAGGAAAAGACAGGAGGCAGAGCTGGAGGTAGCAGAAATGAAGATGCTAAAGTTCTCTTTGGGAGTGACCAGGATAGATAGGATCAGGAATGAGTGCATCAGAGGGACAGCACATGTTAGAGGTTTTGGAGATAAATCAGAGAGGCCAGACTGAGATGGTTCAGACATGTCCAGAGGAGAGATAGTGAATATATTGGTAGAAGGATGCTGAGTTTTGAAGACCTAGAGGAAGACCAAAGAGGACATGAAGATAGTTGGTGTGAGAGAAGAAGATACAGAAGACAGGGTTATTCGCTGTGGCAACCCCTGAAGGGAAATTTTTCTGTGGCGATTCACTGTGGATTGTGATTCCTGAAAGGAAAAGCCAAAAAGAAAAGGAGAAAGAAGACCACTATGTGCTTTATGGTCAGTAAAAAGTATCCTCTTTTTGCAAATAGTGGGTGAATATTTTTTGTAGAATGGGAAGGCATAATTGAAAAATCCTAAATGTCATCATTTCTAAAGAAAAGTTAAGATAGAGGAAGTGAGAAAGTGTTGCACAATGCTGGACTGAAAGCATTTTTGGCTGGAAAAATGACACAAAACCAAATACAAAAGATTGCAGTAGATCACTATTATACCAACTAGTATTTATAATATAATAAAACTATTTTAAAAAAAAATAAAAATTAAATAAAACTACAGTTTATTATATATCTTACTCTGTTAAATGTTAAATTAACAGTAACTTTGTATTTTACAGACCACAAATCACAGATCAGGTCGTATTTTGTTTATCACAAATTTGCAGATATTTAAGATTATACATTTTACAGAGAGGGTGGAGCAAATTATGAAAATAAATGTAAAAAAGTTGTTGGTTTAGTTGGTAGGTACTCACTCATTATATTTGGGTTCATGTGTAGTTGTTTTACTGAACAATTTTATTAAATTAGACTCATTAGAACAGTTTTTTAAGTGACAGAAAATACTTAATGTATTTTTCAGTGTGTAGTTTTGTGTTGTGGTTGTGTGTTTCAATAGTTGTATATTCTTAAATTGGATCCTGCCGACAACACCATTTATGATGTGTATTTTTGATAGTGTGTGTCAACACCCTGTGTTGCTTATCTTCTTGGTCCAATGGATTGTTTCTTTCATTGCCATGATGTAAGGGTGACTTTGTCACACCGCATTGAGGTCAAGCTGGGTTTTTGTCTTGTCACTTCCTGTTTTATTTTGAAATAACTCTCCTCTCTTTTCAGGTCACTTGCCCTTCCTCATGTGTCACCGGTCTGATTTTTTTCCCCGCCCTGATTGTTTCCACCTGTTCCCCATTACCTGGTGTATTTATTGTCTGCGTCTCCCTTTATCCCGTGCCGAAGTGTTTCGTCTCTTGCAGCGTTCACCAAAGCCTTCTTGCCTTAAACCCACACCCACAGCCACACCCACAGCCACACCCACAGCCACAGCCACAGCCACAGCCACAGCTTTTTGATCTAGTGTTCTTTTGTTTCTTCCTCGTCAGAGTGATTTTTTGTTGTAATTTTCTAGCCTCAGCCATAGCTTTATAGCTCTAGGGTTCTGTTGTTTTCTTCCTCGTAAAAGTGTTTTTTGTTGTATACTTCTTAGTCTAGCCCCTTTTGTTTTCTAGTGATCAGCCTAGTGTTTTGCCAGCCTCGTAAGAGCGCCCTTAGTTAATGTTTTCATAGCCTTTGTTTTCTCCTCATTGTGAGTGATTTTGATTTTGTTAACCTTTAAAAAAGTTAGTTCAGAGTTTTTCCTCCTCGGAGTGATTTTTGTTTCTCTTAGTTAAGGCCTACTTTATAGTCTCACTCTTTCGGGAGTTATTCAAGTCCTGATTAAAAGCTACTCTCAGCCTTACTCTGCATCTGAGTCCTCATTTTAGTCCCGGCCTGACAGACTTGAAGAACCTCTGCCAACACTGACTTGTTCTTTTAAAGGTTTATTACAAAAAAGGCCTAAGGCCACTTGTGACCAGTCATAAGAAAGGAGTTGACTTGTATTGTCCAGAAGGTCCCTCAACCTTTTGGTCTGCCAATCATCTACTGACTTGGCCTTCCTCTCTCACCTTAGTGTACTTCTCCTTATATGGCATTTCTTTTCAGCAAACAGGATGCACCGTTCTTTTAGAAAAGCAGATATCACATAGACACTACACAATCAATATATTAGCATAACATTTCCCATATACTATCAAATTACATAACTAAAATCCTATGAAAAATAAATTTATTTCTAATAATTTATTAGGATTTATTTTCTAAATAATTACATATAATCCCAAATATAGGAGCACTTACCGACTAAACACTTTTATAATTTTTTCCAAATTATGTAAAGTAAACTAAGAATTATCTTCTTCGAAACTTGTGTAAAACAAAGCATTACCTGATATCATCATTACCTTTTAAATAAATCATGTGAATGTATTGTGTAATTGTTATTAACCTGATAGTAAGTTATTACTGACAAGCGGTAGCATGTGTTAGAATACTTCACCCAATAGTATTAATAATCAGCACTATGTCACCAAGCATAGTGTGACCTGGACCTAAATTGACTTAAGATTGTATGTGATGTGATAACTAGCTAGCAAGCAAACTATAGTCGTACTACAGTTCGTCCAGGGTGTTTTAATGGGATTATTGTGGGGGGGTTTTCTCAAAAATTGTGATGCAATTTGCAATGTTTTATGGGCTCTTTTTGCAGTAAAATTGCAGGAATTCATAAAAATTATGTGATTTTTTAAAACTACTACCAATGAAGAGTCATATCTAATCACTTCCTTTGATAAAAACATATACTGTATATTGCAGAAACAACTATATTTCTGTCCTATTTTTTAATGTATTTTCTGAACATGAGAACCATTGGCTCAATAAAAAGTAAAGTCCATTTAAAATCAGTCAATAATACCATTAAACTATATTTATATATTTATTTTCACTAGTGGTAAACCAGAAAGGTACACTATTCCCAAATGTTTCACACAGATTATGGTAATTTGTGTTGGTATGTGAGATTTGTTCATCTTCCACATTAATCCATGCTGAATGTAATGTTTTTATTCCTGCCGCTAAAGCTCTGATTAGTTGGGCGTTTTTCCAGAAAGCAGCTGCTAATTTTTTTTTATAACTTTTGAATGACCCCTGAATGATACATGACAATATGACAAAATCCTTTTCACCATCTCAAAATATAGCAGAGCACAATAAAGTTACTTATTTACATGTTAGTTTTAATATCTACGGCTACATAGCAGTGGCGGCTGGTGAAAAATATTCTTGGTGGGGCTGATGTGACAATACATTTCTCTGCCTAGTCCAGTATAAGAACTCAAAGTCAGACGACGACTACAATCCAACAATGATGTTTTAATCTCACCAGTTTCACAGTTAAAGTAAATGAACTATTTTCAGTTGTATAAGGCTCCATTCATGCTTTCTAACGGAATACAAATACAATATTCTAGTTCCTGACAGAACTTTACAGCAAGAGTATGATCAGCTATACAATCTATACAAAGCAACAGTGTGTGTGAGTGAGTGAGAGAGTGAGTGAAGGGTGAATTTCTGTTTCTAAGGTGAGTGTAATGATGAGTGAGTGGATGGGATGGACAGTTCTTATTTGTACAGGAACTTTGCCCGTCTGTCTTTTCTCCTCCATTGTCCTTCTCGCAAACGGGTAGATAAATAAAGATCTCACCGAATTCGGTGGAAGCTGCACCTTGCTCGTTAAATTCGCCATCATCTCGCTGACTGACAGCGCTCGCGCCGTACTAGAGCGCGCACAAGACTTTCTTAGGAATCTCGCGGTATTTTATGCCCCGAGGGCGATATTTTCAGCGCCCCAAGACAATACATTGATGCGACACTAATTGGCCATATATTTATTTATTTGACCTGGCAACTGTATATCATTGGCTATTTTGCTGCACTGCTGCCCCCTATAGGCCGGCCGCCACTGCTACATAGACCTTTATAGTTATATTTCGGTTTTGTTTAGTATGTGTTCTGGAAGAACTGTTTGACTGAAATGTTGAAAGTAGCAGTAGCTCATATTTACAGGAACTCAGTAGGAAGGAACTGCTGAGGAGGAGGAGGGCTCATTTCTGCACTTAATTACAACATTTCTCTGAGCCAAATCAGACATCATTTGAGTGACCCTCTGAGGAGCTGACTGACAGGCTCTAAGGATTTTAATGGCAGCAGTGGATTATGATACACACTTCTAGCAAGCTGAAGACATGGCTGTGTGTAACACTATACTGTGGGCTGTCTGGCCTATTTCAGTCCTATTGTGGATGTGGATATGGGAAGCCAACTGTGACGCAAAATATCTAACAGAGGAAGGTGAGTGTTCAGGTGTTCTATCTTCAGTATATACCAGTGTATAAAACTACCTGTGAAAAGGTCATGTAATGATAAACTGCATCTTCCAGTGCAGAGGTCCCCAAACATTTTCATGTGAGGGCCAAATAACTTTTCCCTTCTCTGACGGGGGGCCGGGGTCAGTTTGTATATTATATATATATTTATGTATATATATATATATATATATATATATAGTGGAGGTGGGCCGTATCTGGCTCGTGGGCCGTAGTTTGGGGACTACTGTTCCAGTGGGTTCAGGAAGTGTTTCAGGAAAAGATAAGACATTCCTACCACACCCTCTGGTATACAATCTAGTATTTCATTGTACATGTTGAAAACATGAGTATGTGAGAAACAAAATCTTGAATCTACTATATAATGTTCTTTAGAAAAAAATCTTCTGTAGTTTTTCTATCTCTGTTCTATGGGGTCACTAGTCTATTAGAAAAACATGTTTAATTCAACACATAATAGTGGTTTCACTATTGTTTTTATACAGCAAAACTTGATGCATATCTGGCAGTGTGTTCAAATTAACGTAAGTTATTTTTCAAACTAGAATAATCAGACCATGGAAGTAATAAAGGAAGCAAAAGGAAGCCAAAATATAGAGTCCCTGCTGAGCCACAGTGGGAGTATTTATGAAGACCAATCATATTTTTATATATAAAAATATCTCAAGTACCTCAAAGTGGTTAAGCAGGAACCCCAGAATTATTTTACAGGCTTTTTCTCTTCTGCTTAGTGGAGATTTTCAGTTCTGATAAACAGACCAATCTGCGATGGACTTCAGAGCCACACACAGAGGTAAGTTTATTATGATTACTTGTCAAATAACAAACCCCTTTAAATGCAGCAAAACATCACTGAATGATGACATCATAATGTTCATCTTAATGTTTACTGCATGAATGGATGGATTTCGGTTGGTTGTGACTTTTTTGACATAGGTTGCTGCTGTAGACAATATTTTAATATTGGATACAAATTGGTAAAAATGTATCTGTTTTCCAGTGTGAAAATGACTGGCTCATATCCAGTTTTTAGTTTATCCAGCCTCCCTTGATGGCCTTGTTTATTGTTATGTAAACCTTATTATGTATTCTTTAACTATTCCACAATGTATAGTCCTGTTTAGAGGTTGCTGTGTTCCTGTAGTTTTACAATACAGCTTTTCACTGATTTTTCATCTTTACCTATCACTCCAGTGGGTTGAAATTCAGATGAGAGTTGGCACAGAGAGTCCAGTTCTTGTGCTCCAAGCTTGTGGAAGAATCACAAGAAAAACTGTTTTAAGTCGGTGGATGGAGCGTAAAGCTGCTCACTATCTACTGATGGATATTGCATTTGCCCAGGAAAAGGAACAGTCCGGTCAACTTAGCACACTGAAGGTTCACCTTTTAGACTCAGACACACCTATCACAAAATTTCAAAATAGGTTGCCAATCCTGGAACTCCAAACCTCTATGCCGTTACCCGTCACAGTCCCTCCAGACCAGATAAGCAGCTATTTTAACCGCAGCCTGGCTCTGAACCTGGGCTCCGTCAGCCGCAGAGGCTTCCAGCTTGGCTTCTCCTACTCTGGAAAATGTGTGCTGGTGACATCCATCAGGCTGTACTACAGGAGATGCCCTGAGATCGTGGCTGACCTGATCTTGTTTGGAAGCACAGGGGCTGGGTCAGAGCCCCAGATGGGTTCCTGTGTAGAAGGGGCTGTGGTGGTTTCTTCGCCTGTTAGAGAGTGTAATATGGATGGAGTATGGGGTCCACTGCAGGGGGGATGTACCTGCAAACCTGGACATCAAGACATGAATGATACCTGTCAAGGTAAAGAGAATGACAATTATTTTACGTTTTTCATACATTAATTTAATATATCAGGTTTAGCAAAGTCTTATCAACCGTCTAAACATTAATATCATATAGGAAATTTATCATAACATATTATATTGATTAATTAACTAATTAACATAGGAACAGAGGAAATATATAGAAAAATAAGTAAGTACATTAAACGCAACAAATAAATACTGTATGTGTAAGTGGATAATAAGTTGAAGTAGATGATAGCGATTTTTTCTCTTATTTAATTGAATAAGAGAAAGAAATAGAAAATAAAACTTTTGTTATTACTTTTGTTAGTTGAGATTTTTGACTGTAAATCTTTTTTTGCCTGACTTCTGACTTCTGACTTTCACACTTCAGAAAATTACAAATTTAAAATATTTTTCTTAATCAGAACTTAAAAATGTTCTCATGTGGCCTTCATCATCTAATCAGGTTTGCATGTTTATTACATATAATCCAGAGTACAGTAAAATCAAATCAAATCAAATTTTATTTATATAGCCCAAAATCACAAAATACATTTGTCTCAGAGGGCTTTACAATCTGTACAGGGAGTCCCACCCTCTGTCCTTAGACCCTCGATTAGTGAGGAAAAACTTGCCCACCAAAAAACCTTTTAACAGGGAAAAAGGTGGAAGAACCCTCAGGAAGAGCCACAGAGGAGGGATCCCTCTCCCAGGACGGACAGACGTGCAATGATGTCACATGTACAGAACAAATCAACACACACATATTGTACACTCACAATTAATTATAATAAATTACAATGGATGATAAGAATAGGTTACAATGAATGATGAATTATTACAGTAACAGTGGAACTTGTGATAGAGACACTGATGCACAGCAGCAAATCATTAACTAATTATAATCTGTAACGGTGATATGGTAACAATGATGACGGTGACGCCACGCAGAACCACAGCAGCAGGCACAGTCCACAAGAACCTGCTGGACGAGAGAGCACAGAAACTCCGGGGAAGAAGTTTAGATAGATAGATAGATAGATAGATAGATAGATAGATAGATAGATAGATAGATAGATAGATAGATAGATTCATTCTGAATCAGCTGAAAACTCTTAAGAGACTTATTAGAGCAGCCTGATAGCAAAGAGTTACAATAGTCCAGCCTAGAAGTAACAAATGCATGGACTAGTTTTTCTGCATTCGCTTGAGAAATGATGCGTCGCAATGTTACGCAAGTGGAAGAATGCAGTCCTCGCAAGTTGTTTTTTATAGTTTTTATAGCTGGAGGCCAGGGTGATCCCGTCTAAGGCTAAATCTTTGGAATGACAGTTTCTGAGGTATTTGGGTCTTATTATAAGAACTTCAGTTTTATCTGAATTTAGCATCAGAATTTTATGTCCTTAATGCATGCTTGGAGTTTAGTTAAGTGATTGGTTTCATCAGGCTTGATCGATAAATATAATTGGGTGTTGTCGACATAACAGTAAAAGTTAATTGAATGATTCCTAATAATGTTCCCTAGAGGAAGCATATATAAACTGAATAGAAGTGGCCCTAATACAGAACCTTGTGGGACTCCATGAGAAACTTTGGTTTGCATGAAGGATTCATCATTAACATTACCATCAATGCAACAGTCATTTGAAATGTATAGATACACATGCAGACATAAAACAGCTAGAGTTGGAAGTTGCATGATTGTGCACACAAACACTATCACAAATTATATAAAGTTTAAAAAAAGAAAAAGAAATAAAGACAAACATATAGAATTAATGTTTCAAAACTCAAAATAGAACGGAAACAGTATAAAAATAAATAAATAACTAGTTATGATTTTTCAGTGACTGTAGCTCCATTTTTTTTCAGTGAATTTGACTGATACATTGATTTGTTTAGGTGTCCTGCGCCTAAGTAATGCACAGCCCATATGCGCAGATGATGAGATGAAGCACTCTCAGGCACAATACATTTAAGCAAACCCGCATACTGCACATGGTGTTCTTTTTAATTAGGATCAGGAGTTAAAACTTAATCAGGACATCCCTACTCTAGTATTTTCCAGCAAGAAATGAACAGTCACTTCACACCTGGCAATGACATAAAAAATGTATTTCAAAATCTAGGTTTGTACAATTCTTTTAAAGCATACAATAGACTAAGAACAGGCTGCAATAACAAACACAGAGCACAGAGCAAACAATGAGTTGTCCTAGTAATTTGTCCTTTGTAATGTGTAATGTACTCAACTTCTTTTTTACTTCAAAATGCATTAGAAGTATGACACCACAACTACCATTATGAACACTGTTTATAAAAGCAATAGCTCACTCAAGGCCCTGATATGTTGTGAACAATGGCCCTCTGCTGTGTCGTGTCATGAGCTATTGCTTAAATAAACACTAAGCATTTTTAAAAAGAATGTACAATGTTGCAGATGTGTCTCTGATTGGCTATTGCTTCATGCGATTAATTATATGATCACTAGATATCATATAATCACTGTGGCGACCCCTGAAGGGAAAAGCCAAAAGAAAAAGATCACTCTCAAGTGTCCAGGGATCAAGTTCTCTTGGAAGAACACCTCATATCAATTTTTATTAATAACAAGTCATGTGCTGATGAAGTTTTCACATTATACATCTCCAAAAATATCTTGCATAGACTTTCACTTCCTCTTTCCCGTGATCTTCTTCCTCTTCAGTTTGTTCCCACTTTTTTTTCTTTTGTTTCCTGTGCATTGCCAAACAGTTGTCATCCACTTTTTTATGTTTCCTCTATTTAAAAACAACACACTAGTTCAATGATCATGACACCCCAAATCACAAAAGTGCGCCTGGATGGACCTTACAGTCACAGACAGATACAGTAGGCTAAATAAACTAAACTAAACTTTTATACATTCAAACTGTTCTCATGATTTGTTAAGACCAACAGACTTAAGTTCACTGTCATGAGAAACAAATGCAATGCACTTAAGATATTTAGTTAAAACAAGTAGCTGACATTACAATCATATTTGCCTCTAGTTATTCTCTCAGTTAGAGGACTCTCAGTTAGAGTTCTTCATTTTGCAAGTCCTTATACAACATATAAGGCAGCAGGGGACATGTTGTATTTCCCTTGCTGTATGATTTGATGGTGTGCTTATGTACTTATCTTGTTTCTTAAAAGGCTTTTATTTTACTATACTACTAGTAGTACAATATTAGTACATTCATTCAAATTATAACTTAAAGGACATGTTTTTTAAAACAACAGTAATGTGTCCATATAAACAGTAAAAAATGTTTTCCTCGCTGTAATCATTTCCATACTGGCTATTAAAAAATCCCCTTAAAACATGTTTTCATTGTAAATGATGGGGACCAAAATCTAGCCTCATAAAACCATCCTGATCGCGTCAACATTTCAGTTTTGCTTTCGGTACTTCCACTGCCTTAACTGATTTCAAGAAATGTAGTAATAATGTAGTAATAGTAGTAAAATGTAATAGAATGTATGATTAAAATCAGACTGAGATGCATCGCACATGTCCAGAGGAGACATAGTGAATATATTGGCAGAAGGATGCTGAGTTTTAAACTGCCAGGCACGGGTTTAGAGGAAGACCAAAGAGGAGATATATGGATGTAGTGAAAGAGGACATGAAGGTAGCTGGTGTGAGAGAAGAAGATACATAAGACAGGATTAGATGAAGGCAACAGATTTGCTGTGGCGACCCCTGAAGGGAAAAGCCGAAAGGAAAAGAAGAAGAAGAATGTATGATTAAAATGGCTAATTGTGGACTGCTAATGAGTAGCCTCCCCAACAAAACCATCTCAGTATGCATGCCTATAACCTTAACCACATTTAGAAGTTCAACTTCCTTCATGGTTGTGCTGCAGCTTCGGCACACCCCCCACTCCCTTTCTAAACATTCTGTTTGTGTCCCCTTAATAATCTAATTAATTGTTTATTTGGGCTGTTGTTTTAAGATGGATTTGAAAAAAAGTGAACCTATCCTTTAATCTTAAAGACAGAGGAAAATATTTTTGAAAGTTCTGAGAGGTGTTCGAAAGTTAAAACTACACAGCAACCCCTCAAGCAACAATTATAAGATGATTGAGAATGCGTACAGAAGAGTAATTAAGACATAAAAGTTACTTACAGTATTAATGTCTGACAAAGAGCACTGTCTTAGGTTTGCTAACATTTACTACCATAAGCTACTGGTCCCTATATACACTACATGTAAAGAATTCATTGTGTTGGTTATGAATATAACATCTCATTTGTAAAGTAGGATTGTTTTAATTCTTCCTCTTAAGAGGGTATAGTCTTGGTAGTATAAAATGTATGTCTTTACAATAAAATAGCAAAATTGACAGTGTAAGGCAGTTACAAAAAGTTCAATAACGGATCCATTTTGTGTCACTACATCTGAGACATGAGAACATTAGCTAGCTAACTGTGGCATGTGACATGTTTGTCTCCACCTGATGATGTGTCATGATTGGTGTGGTAATATTCAAAAGTAACTGATTATGTATACCATTTGGCAGTATCAATGCCTCTGTGGCCCACTAGATGGCACTCTGAGGCCCACCATTGAGAAAGGCTAGTGTTGGGGTACTTACACACTGTAACTGCTGGGTCAAAATGTTACCCAGTTTAAGTCAACACACATAGCACCAATAATAATAACTTTAGTTTAGCTTTTCCGAGTACCTGTTATTTTGACTTTGCTTTATTTCTATTACATGTGATGTGCATTGACATTCAAAAGATACACATTATTAATCAATAACAAATCATGACATGTAAGTTTAAAAAAAGCAGAGTAGAGTTTAACAGCTTTAGTTTGGGTAATTTACCCAACAGTAAAATACAAAGATCATTCTGGGTTTAAATAACCCCTTGTCTTGAGTGGCTTTCTGGGTAACATTAACACAGTATTCTGTGGGTGCTATATTGTGATTTTAGTGTGTACTATTATTGGGACTACACATGCATGAAACACTTTATTTTACAGGAAATTATTATAACCACATTAGAAAATGGCATATTATTATAATATACTATACATGCCACTATCTCTATTCCACCAGCATGTAGGATGGGCTACTACAAACCTGCCAATGAGAGTGGAGGATGCCGTCTGTGCCCACCAAACAGTAGGACTCACAGGGAGGCATCAGAAAGGTGCGAGTGTCTGCAGGGTTTCAGTCGCCTGCCAAGTGAACCCATTGACAACGGCTGCACCAGTAAGAAACACTGAGTAGAATTACTGGAAATAAAGTGTCATCCTATTGTAAAATGAATTTATTGGATTAGACAGTGAATAATAATAATAATAACAATATCTATACATTGCTTTTCAAGAGACCCAAAGAAGTTTTACACAGTGACGCTGGGGCAGCAGTTATAGATAGATAGATAGAATTAAAGACAATTTTTTATAATTTCCAAATACCAATTAAAAACTGTCTTAAAATATCTTATAGTATCGTCCAGCCCATTGCGCTCTATGGTAGTGAAGTATGGGGTCCACTCAGTCATTATAGCTATACCTGTTGGGACAAACATCCAACAGAATATTTACATACAGAATTCTGCAGATTCCTGTTATGATATCCTCTGATCAACATTCAAAATTTTTAAATACCTTAAATCCAGCCCCCCAGACACACTGACCAGTCTCAACACCAATAGTATAAGTAAGTATAAGTAGTATAAGTATACTGTAGCAGACGTCAATGCACTCTACTCTAAGGCTATCTACGGATTTGATGCAGTTTGCTTATATTTATTTTGAAATGGATCATTGCTACTGTTGTTTATGCAAAGACCCAAATCTGATTGGATCCTTGTAATTTATTTTAAATGGATTTTATACAAATATGAACTGTATCATACAACACTGATTAAAAGGCATGTCCTTCTCTTCCTGTCCTCCACAGAGCCACCTTCTGCCCCTGTGAATGTAACAGCACATCATCATAATGACTCTTTGCTGATCGTAACGTGGGACCCTCCTCATGACCTTGGGGGAAGACAAGAAGTGGTGTATAGAGTCAAGTGTGAGAAGAAAGCAGAGGCCAGCAGTCAGTGGGAAGCATGTTGGGACAATTTGGTTTTCTTGCCAGACTCAACAAGGCTGACCAACACATCTGTCAGCATCACAGGGCTAAACCCACAGAATGACTACAGACTGTCAGTACAAGCCTGGAATGAAATATCCACCTTGTTGGGGGTGCCACCTTTATCCACGGCCACTGTAACACTTCATAGATGTATGTAAACCTGATTAGATGATGTCAACACATTAGGTAGTCCAGGAAAAGTAAACAGTAAGAGAAAGCTTAGAACCACAAACAGTCTTACTGGTCTGGTATGACTACTATCTTATGGTGACTAATGTTAGCAAACTTTAGATGGATACTTCACGTAGGTGATTCTATGAGTTAGTTAATTTACTTTATCATCGTTTTGGCCATTTGGGGGCAGTGCAACAAGCTGCAAACAAAGTTTCTTATAAAGTTGTTTACACATCCAGCAGACTCAAAGCAACATTAGAGTTGGTGATCATACTCTGTGAGTTCATCACTACGACTGACATCTCTCAATGTTAATATAAGAAAATACTGATTAGTGCAGCTTTAAGATTTTGAGAGTACTATTTGGTATTATGACTGAATCAGAGTGTTAATCTTTCAAATGAAGAAACTTCTGCACCACAGGAAACTCTTTTTTCTTACAGGGAAAGTTCCTCCTGTGCTGATCACTGTGAATCCAGTCTTACAAATATCAGAAGATCAGACACCAGCTCCTCAGCACCAGAGTCGCTTATATATATGGGTTACAGTCTGTGTTTTATTTGGCAGCCTGCTGCTCATGGTTATAATCCCCATTGCTGTGTGTGTTAAGCACAGAAACTATACTAAATTCAGGTAAATGGACCTTCCACTTCGCTTTCTTTGGCCTTGTCATTTTGTTGTTGTGCCTTTAAAAAAACTTTAACAGAAATTTAGAACAAACAGCCTTTCATAAATCTGTAAAAGTCTGTAGTTTAAATTCTGTATTATGTAACAATTGGCAATAGTAACCAAATATTTGTATTTATCTGAAAATGTTAGAGATTCTGATAGACATTTATACATTGGTATAATTGATTTTTTTAAATTTACAGTCATTTTTGGATGTAATAAATAAAATATTTGGAGCACTGGACATTATAATACAGACTTCACATTCTTCAAAAAGTATTTTCCCATAACATTTCTTGAAGACGAGTATGTAAAAAATATTTTAAATTTGATAAAATTTTAGTTGCAGCTGTTACGGTGAAATCAGCTGAAAGTTAATTTTGAGGATTGTGGTACCACATTGTGTACATTTTCAAATCATTGCCTATTTTCCCATGACTAAATACTTGAGTAAAACATATTTTTGCCAATGTGTAGAGAAGTTTAAACATGACCATTTTACTGATAATGACAAAAAATAATGTTCACACAGGTCAAACCAGGAAGTAGAGCTTTTGCCAATAGACAGTGGAATCCCCTACCGACGTCAACAAGAGCCAGAGGTTATACTCCCCCAAGCCGACAGTAAGTGTCATATTTCTGATGGTATATAGGTCAATACTTTGCCATTTTTATTTCATTATTTTTGACCTTCAAAAGTAGAATGTCTGTTTCCTCAAACCTAGAAAGTTTTGTTTTCTTCCTTTGTGTGCTGAATAACACCACTATCAGGACAGAATGGAAACTCTTATTGAAGCTTAGATAGATAGATTAGATAGATTAGATATAGATTAGATAGATTAGATAGATTGATAGACTTTATTAATCCCAAAACTGGGAAGTGTAGCAGCAGCATAACACAAATACAACACAATGAAATAAAAAGAACAACCAACAATTAAGATAATAATTAATAATTAAATAAGAATAAGATAATTAAATAAGAATAAGATTAAATAAGACTAGGAAATTAAGATAATAATTTAATAATAAGAAGAATTAAATAAGAACAAGTAAAATAAAATATAATATATGATCATCTCATGAGGAATTATGAAAATGGATTAGGCTGTGTGAATCCTCCTTTACAACTAATTTAAATTAATTTCTTTTTGCACACATGAGTATTATATTAGTGCTTGACCATCATGAAAACAAAAAACAGATTTTTATCTGTACAGAATACACAAAGATGAATTCGATACCAATCCTCCCATCTACCTGTGTGGTTAGAGGGAAAACCAGTGTTCCTTTAACACTGCACAATTGAAAACTGAGGAAAAAGTAGTCAGTGTAACATAAGCTGGATGTTTGATACTTGATATAATTGCACAGTACTTTTGAAACATATCTATTAATATACATTTGCCCCTCCATAGTATCCATTTAAAGCATAAAATAAACACAAAACATAATTACATGGCATGTGTTTTTGCAGCACATACATGTACAACTCACACAATGACCTTGTGTTACATAGGAAAAACTTAATGCACACAATACATGCTCTGTATTCTTTACTTTTTTATGATATGTAAAAACTGACTCCTTTTTTCTTTTTTCTGTCCTGCAGTGGGAGAAGGTGTGGTCCAGTTGTTGGAGGGGATCAGTGGCAAGCTGGTGGAGAACCTGAAGGAAGTACTGGTACAAAGAAACCAGCTTACACTGGGCAAGGAGCTTGGCAAAGGTTAGTTCATGATTCTTCATCAACAAGGATCGTGTCTTATCGAGCCCTACAATGCGGCACCAGTGTTTTGCAAACTCTAAATAGTGTAGATAAGACTGTGGATTATTGCCATCTGTCTTTTCTGCTTACACAGCAGTATGATCCCTTCTAACACTTGAATGGAAAAACCCAGTCCCAAATGATTTAATATTCACTATAATGCACAATGTCGTTTGACTTTTTTTATGAATTCTCTATTGATTATACTTGATATAATATTGAAATATCCCACAATGTATAAAAAGCAGTTAACAATTTTGCTAACCAAATCAACTGCAGCTATGAATGACAGCCAGAATGTCTGGATATTGTGTCCATTTATTTTGGTAAGTAAAAAAAAAAAGAAAAAAAAAGAAAAAGCACTTAAAAAGTCCTACACAGCCATTAGAAAGACATTTTTGAAAAATGAATTAGTAAATAATTTCTCATGCAGCCCTATACTGTCTACCAAAATCAATTTTTGAACCAATAAAAGGTGAGAAAATGTAATGACATTACAGGTTAAATTTATATTTTATGTCACCTTGATAACATTTGGTAATTAGTATGAAGTTAGTATTAGTATGAAGCACCAAGTACAGTTTAGCCTGATGGGAATCTCATTAGTTTCGGACATATTTGGTCATAAACCAAAATATTAGATAAATTAAAACTTTGACCAGCTGGTGGTGCTAGATGAAAAGTCAGGGAATCGCCAATTCATTAAGATTCATCCTCTGGCAACCATGTAAATCTATAAAAAATTTCATACACTGACCAACTGACATTGCCATCACAATAAGTATAGTAGTCAAAAAAGTATAGGATCAGTTTTGCAATGCTAATCAAGGCTATAACCAGTTGGAAAATTTATTGAACTGCTTTATTCTTCATGTGACAATGTAACCCAAGGGTTTGCAGAGGTACTACAATAAGTCAGTCCTTTCACTTCCTATACCTTAATACACCGTCAAAAGAATGTGATTAATGTGTGAAATCATTGGCAAACTCCAGTACACTGAAGACCACAGTTATAGACATCAATCATATCCTTTAAAAACTGATAACTGATCACATATTCACATTTAAAAATTACGATATCACTTTTCTTTTCTACAGGAGAGTTTGGCTCAGTCTACGAAGGGGTCTTTACACCAGTGGAAGGTGTGGATATCAAGGTTGCTGTGAAGACTATGAGAGGTGTGTACTGAATGTACTGTAGCTTTAACTCTTTATCAGAACTGTTTTTTATTTTTGTGATTTTGTCTGTCCTGTACATCTAGTTGGAATCTGCAGCCAGGAAGACTTGCATGAGTTTTTGAGTGAGGCAGAGATCATGAAGAACTTTGATCATGATAATGTGGTCAGACTACTTGGTAAGTTTTAAGATACACCACCCATGTGGTAAGATACACCACATTCACTACTCAGATGTGTAAATGGTGAGCACCTTTTATTGGAATGTAACAATATGTTCCTCATTTTAAAGGATTTTTGTGTGTCCTTTGCTGTCTGTAGTATCCAGGAATTTATTGCATACTGGATACAATTGTTTAATTTCAGAGTACAGTAGGTTGATACATATTCAGTCTACAAGCCTTCAAGCTCCAACTTTTAAGTGTTTGTATTACAAAAGGAGATGTGTACATACAAATTAGGAACAACCACATAAGGTAGAGAGAACTTAAACTCAAAAGGTCCATTTACTAGCTTTAAGCCTCATTTTATGGTCTTCATTGAATGAAGAGATATAGTGATGGACCTTGTCAGGTAATAATGAATGGTTGTATATGGTTCTACTGCATGTGTTGTCGCCGTATTCATTGTTGCCATATCCCCATTACAGTTTATAGTTATGTAATGATTTGCTGCTACTGTAATAATTCATCATTCATTGTAACCTATTCTTATCATCAACTGTAATTCATTATTATTCATTGTACAATATGTGGAGTGTACAATATGTGTGTGTTGATTTGTTCTGTACATGTGACATCATTGCACGTCTGTCCGTCCTGGGAGAGGGATCCCTCCTTTGTGGCTCTTCCTGAGGTTTCTTCCACCTTTTTTCCTGTTAAAAGGTTTTTTGGTGGTCAAGTTTTTCCTCACTCGAATCGAGGGTCTAAGGACAGAGGGTGTCACTCCCTGTACAGATTGTAAAGCCCTCTGAGACAAATGTATTTTGTGATTTTGGGCTATATAAATAAAATTTGATTTGATTTGATTTGATTTGTATATTGGAGTGGAAATGACAACCCCTGTCTCTGATCAAACATGGTTTCTGGTGTAAATGGTGCCTTTGATCTTTCTCTGGCTGTCCACTGACTTGATTGATGAGCCTTTGTCAATCATGCAACTCGACTACTGGTTCATTCAGTCTCTTGTCCAGGTTGTTGCTGTTTCACCATACACATCATTTTCTCTGGGAGAGAATGAGAGGTCCTGTATCAAAATGGATCTTAGTGTAGAGGCCAAAGAAGCCAAACCTACCAAAAAACTTAGTATTGAATGGCTTGCTAAATACAAACCATCTACTGTATATATTTTATGCTGAATAAATGAAAGACTGTGATATTTGGTTGAAAGTGGACCTTTAAGATTCTCTTTACTATACACAGTACAGTTCGTAAAAGGTCAAGAATGAAAATCCATGCTCAAAAGTGTAATGGGTGAGGTTTAGACCCAAAAGCAGCACCAACTAGACCAGATGAATTGTTAATGACTTATTGTCAGCTGAGAAAGGTAAAAACTCAATTCAATGGGGAAAATGGCAAACTAACTGTCTATCTATCTATCTATCTATCTATCTATCTATCTATCTATCTATCTATCTATCTATCTATCTATCTATCTATCTATCTATCTATCTATCTATCTATCTATCTATCTATCTATCTATCTATCTATCTATCTATCTATCTATCTATCTATCTATCTATCTATCTATCTATCTATCTATCTATCCATCTAATCTAACTATCTATCTATCTATCTATCTATCTATCTATCTATCTATCTATCTATCTATCTATCTATCTATCTATCTATCTATCTATCTATCTATCTATCTATCTATCTATCTATCTATCTATCTATCTATCTATCTATCTATCTATCTATATGTCTGTCTGTCTGTCTGTCTGTCTGTCTGTCTGTCATCCGTCCGTCCGTCCGTCTATCTATCTATCTTTTATCATTATTCATTTATTATTATTATTTTTTATTCATTTATTTATTTGCAGGTACCACCAGAAACCTGAGTAAAATAGACTTGAAGCCTTAGTCACCAGGTCAACATTCAAACACTACAAATGCATCATTGTTTGTGTAAAAAAAAGCCAATTTCAATGCGGTCGTGGGGTCCTCCCAGACTGATAAAGTAACTTCACAGGGAGGCATCTGTGACACATCCTTATTGGAATGCTTATTCTACCTCAACTGGCTTTCAATGTTTCTTCATATTGAAAGGAATTCTACTCCAACTCCTATTTGGTGCCTGAGCTCCTCATCCTATCTTTAATAATCCTGCATAGGAAACACATTTAGACCCTTCTATCTGCTGCGTCATTCTTTCAGCCACTACCCAAACCTCATGACCATAGCTACAGGTTGTAAAGTAAATCAGCCAGTAAATCAGGAACTCGATAGATTATCCATTGGCACGTTTTACCATAGTTTTGGCAAAACTGTCTCACTTGTTATGCTTTAGAAGTTATTGTAATTTCTAAACCTTTAACAAAGTTATTTTGAATCTTCAGACATAACAAAAATCTAAATTTTCTGACCTTGCTCTGTTGTTTAACCATCTCTTCTATATTACAACAGCAACCAACCTGAATGTGTTTGTCCTGCAGGGGTCACTTTAGAGAGAGAGCAGGACTCTCCTCTGCCTGTTCCTCTTGTCATCATGCCGTACATAAAACATGGAGACCTGCGCCGCTTTCTCATTGCTACACGCTATGGTGATATTCCTATGGTGAGATACAGTCAGCAGATGCATGGGCATAATCAGGGTTCATAATCAGGGAGTAATGTCAGCACATGCTTACCTAGAGAGATACATACAAGGATACTCTAACATTTGACTCCATGCCTGGAACCCAGAGAAGGCTGGTTTGGCCATTGTATTCTATTTATTACCATTATAACATTGTAATAACATTGTACTCAAGTGGTTGCTACAATGATGTACAACAGGGAAAGAATAAAGGCAGCCAAACAATTAGACCGCTTATCAGTGTAGTGTACTGGACAGATACCATGACATTTTGTATTAACATTCAAAGTCCAGAGAGGATGAATCCAAATGCTTTTAAGCAATCCCTCTGACTTTTCCTTTATCACCACTGGTGCCAAAATGTCTATGTGACTGTCTTTTCTTTGACCACTGTCAGGACAAAATATAAATTTTTCACACAAAAGACTTCAGTCCTGCCAGTTTGAGTTATGCATGGTAACATTTAAATCTTTCTGTTCATATTACAAAGTAAGACATGCTTACTTTATACAAGCACACATTTATAGAAAGTTAAGCCTATGTTAATGCAACATTATCAAAGGCAGTGGATGTGATATTAACATTACTTTCAATTGGCTTATTGCTAAGAATGTGTGCAGGATCAATGACAATCAATACAACATTACACTGTATGATGTACAGATCAAAGATGTTGACAGCTTGTAGCCTCAGAATGCTTTGACAACATATAAAAATAAAAATGCATGATGAAAATGAGAATAAAATTTCACAGATAAAAACTATATTAAAATGGCTTCGGTTTTTGTTAAACAAAAATGAACAATATACTAATAAACTAAAAATATGACTACATTTGTGTCACAACACTAAAATCAGATATTAAAATGAATACTGCTTTCCCAAATAGTACTGTGCTTTTTGAGTTTTTCATTACGTCATACATGCTACAATCTTATATCCATCATTCTCCTTATCAAAACCCAAAGCTCAACAACAACAACAACAACAACAACAAGACACTTTTTTTTTTTTGTTCAAATATTTCATATAAATGACAGAAAACATCCCTCTCTATCCTCAGTTTGTGCCCCACCAGAGTCTCCTGCACTTCATGATTGACATTGCAGCAGGGATGGACTACCTGAGCTCACAGGGTTTTCTGCACAGAGACTTGGCTGCACGCAACTGCATGTGAGTCCATCAGAGGGAGACACTGAGAGGGAGTCGTGATAGAGCAGGGGGAGCTTGAAATCAAGGACCCCTTGTTCAGATATAACTGTGTCTCTGTCCTCAGTTATTGGTATTCAACCATGGCTTGTATATGGGAAGGAAGCTGCTAGAAGCTTCAATGAAACAGGCCTCAAAGGAAACTATGTGGGTTTTGGGATAAAATATTCAAAATAGTGCATTAGACCTCTCATTTTGTTCTTTTATCTGACTCCAGAGAACATAACCTTAGCCTGTGTTGATTACTTACCTTTTAGTTTTTTCATCCACAGGTTGGGTGATGACCTGAGGGTGTGTGTAGCTGATTTTGGCCTGTCCAAGAAAATCTACAGCAGCAATTATTATCGTCAGAAAGTAGGAATCCGAGTGCCAATCAAGTGGATGGCCATGGAGAGCCTGTCTGAGTCCGTCTACACCACTAAAAGTGATGTGGTGAGTTCAGTGTTGATGCTGTGTGGAAGACCACTGTCATAGTGGGACATAATCAGGAGAGCTTTGAGACCTCTGTTACAACCGCAAACAGCTTTGAAAGCACAGAGCTGATTCAATGTTGTTGGGTTGTGACATGACTGAATGTCTGAATTTGTACTTTCTTTTATCAGTGGTCATTTGGGGTAACAATATGGGAGATTGTATCCCGGGGCAGGACTCCCTATCCTGGAGTCCACAACCATGAGCTGCTGGACCTGCTGCTGTCAGGACACAGGCTCAAACCACCTGAAAACTGTGACCAGAAACTGTGAGTTCCTTCCACTTCATCTTAACTATGCATGTTAAACAAAGGATGAGTTCCATTTCCACACTACTGTAGATGCATTGCATGTCTCAGCAGGTGTATTAATATTTGTGAAGAGTGATTTTTACAACAGATTTAGGAGCAGTCATGTCACCACAATATTTATACACGTAAAGGTATATACAAAATTATGAATGTAAATCCAATTGTAGTGCCGTCAATCCAAAAGACAGATTATGTTGTTTGGTACTACAAACTTAGGAAGTAGGTTAGGAGGCAGATGTATGTACAAAAAGGAAATTCAACAAAAATAACTTAAGCTGAAGCAAAGCAAAAAACAAACAAATAAAATCTACCTACTCTCTTCCCTTACTCCATCACACTTGACACACACTGACCGGCCTTTTACCTTCTTAGCTTCACCTAACTGTAACATACCAGTTAGGTAAGGCTAAGAAGGTAGAACCCAATAGAACCCACCTATAGAATCCAACCTTTTCACACCAATATCACTTTCCTTTACTCTCTGTTATGGTTTCCACCAATTGCTGTGAAAATATCTGTCTATTTAGCTGCTAAATGCTCCACTAAGTTCACCAGTTAGTCACAGAATTTGTATGCATACTGTTTGGTTCTGGGCAGGTAGTGTACAGTAGGAATGAATATGCATCAAACTGTTTGTCAAAAACTGTGAAAATACTATAGTATTACATAGGCTGTATTCAATACACTAAACACAGGCAAATTAATGCATGTCAAATAATTCCCCTTTGATTCAAACACAACCTGCATGTAATTCATTACTGTAGGTTATGTAAACAGGACTAATTTATATGCAGCTCTATTTGACAACTGTTATCATATTCCATTGTCTTTGCAGTGATTATTAATCAGTATTAATATTAATATTAATATTAATCAGTGATTTTATTCAGCGGGTGTAAATAACAAATAACATTAACCTTAACACTATCTTAATCTATCCAGCCTTTTATCCTGATATGCCAGATGTTCATATTGGAAGTCTTGTCTATGAATGCAACTTGACTGAGCTCCCCTAACCTAATAAGTTAGGTTAGGTAAAGATCCTGGTTTGAGTTAGATGCGTGTACTTTTCATGCCTCAAAGTTTTTTTACGCAAGGCAAAAAGTGACACTAGCATGGTATCATCTAGTGGATTGGTGTGTGTATTAGATGTTTTGGCCTGACACTGGGCTGCATTGTGAGTGAGTTATTTTATTTACATGTTGTCATTTGATCCATAGGTAGCATAAAAATATCGATTAGTAAAACTTTAAGTAATGCTTTCTCTACCTGATTTAACGTGAATAGATATGAACTGTTTCGTATGATTCTTTTTCTTTATAATTCAATACATGATTGCACTGACTTGCAATTGTCACTTCTAATCAAACCTTTGTAATGTTTACAATATCAGATGAAGATTTTTAATACAATATAGTTTAATATAATATAGCATTTTAATTAAATTCATTGTTGATTTATTACAATAAGCCTGTGAATATTCTCATTCATCCAGGTCATGGTTATCTCAAGGAAATTAAATGGCAACTGGACTTGGTTATTTGTCTTTGAAGACGTTTCACCTCTCATCCAAGAGGCTTCATCAGTACATGTTTTTTTTTTAAACTTTGTTTTCATGAACCTCATGCATGAGAGGTAAACGTCTTCAAAGACAAATAACCAAGTCCAGTTGCCATTTAATTTCCTTGAGATTTATTACAATGTGGACTTTTTTTTGGACATTTTAAAGACTGTAAGTTGACACTGACATAACTGTTTAATACCCATTTTTTAAGTTGTAAAAATTTACTTGATTTGTTAATATCAAATGCTTCACTTTATTTATTCATGTTTAATATTGTAAAATATAGAAAATATTGGATTTTTTTCTTATGAATATTTTGTATTGGTTGGTAACTAATCAGTTAATTGACTATTCATTGCAGCTTTAATACAATTAAAGACTCTGCTACTGTATATACTGTATCTAGTATATTTTTCAAATCTACTGTATGTATATTTACATGCCGCTCACCTCCTCCTACCTCTCTGTAACTCAAACACAGTTATGAAGTCATGCAGAGCTGCTGGGATAAAGAGCCGACCCAGAGGCCTGACTTCAAGGAACTGGGTGAGACACTGAAAGGTCTTCTGTCTGAGCTGCCAGTCCTGGAGGCCAGCCAGGAGGCCAGCTACATCAACCAGGGCCTGGAGGTTGCTACTGCTGCTGCTGCCTCTCAAGATCCACATACAGAATCTGGGGGAAGATGGGAAAATGTCTATTTGTCTACTCCTGTGGGCACTGTTTCAGCCAGAGATGAGGATGTGGAAGTAGAGGATGGCTATCTTAAGTTTATTACTGGCTAACCAGTTAATGTGGATCATAATTACTAAAAATACAGCATTTTTATAAGTTTAAAAATTCTGCATTAACTTCATTGACTTCTCATGAGTGATAGAGATGTTGTATGCACATGTAAACCACTCAGGGGCATTTCCAGGTTGGGAGGGGACATTTACGGGTAACATAGGCTCCCATTGGAATCTGATTAGCCACCATAGATGCCGATAAAGATGTTCATAAAGCGTGAAAGAGCACCAGAAACTAAGACCCTTTACCTTTTACTGTATTTTGCTTGTTTTAAAAAATAAAATGTTTGGATATCTGTTAATAGAAAATGTAACTTGAAAAGGTTCATAAGTGTATGGAAGTCCATTACCGTCAAGAAAAGGAAACATTAGGACTTCCATAGGAATGTGTGGACCTATACTTGCACTTTTGAGATTCTGTAAATGCTGACTTTAAGTGATTTAGCTATGACAGCAGCATGCAAAAACAGAGTTTTTTCACAAGACATTTAACTAGCCATAAAAAACACAGATGTTACTGCTACTGCTCTTTTCTATTCAGGTTTCCAGTAAGAGATGACAGTGAGCCAACCTGCATAATACTAGTAAAACTGAAACTGAAGGAATGAAATGGAACTCAAATTTCATTAATTTTATCATTTAGATTTGTACCATACTTGACATGTCAAAATGTCTGCTCTCAAAAAGGCCTATTCACAAAAGAGTAATAATTCACCATATTCTTAGATATAGTAACTTACAGTTTTCATGTATTGAGGAATGATAAAAGATAAAGTGTCATGCATAGGTGTTAATAAATTTTGTGTAAATAAATGAAAAAAACAGTATGCTGTAAACTGATATTTTGAATGCAAACGTACATATATTTTATAAAAAAAACACAACAAATTTGAATTGATGATTCAAAGTCAATCTCTGCGATGTATACCTAAAATAGTAAATACCAAAGTGTAATAGCAATATCAAGCTAATATTTGACAAGCGTAGCAATATTAATGTAGACTACTGTACGATGTCATGTTTACTTTACTTGCTTTTCAAAATAAACTACAAATCCCAGCACTAATTTAATCGTGGAATTGTTCTGATTTGTCTATAGCGCCACGTCACCTCACGTCACTACCGTACCTGCGCAGCCATCTTGAACCTCGAGCAAGCAACGGGCACAGAAGGCAGAAAAAAGGGAGAAAAATATACCGGCAGAGTCAAGGAAATAGGGATATACCCGCTAGATTTAAATATATATATGAAATAATAAAAGTCAGATACAGTAGAACGACAAGAGGGCAGTAACGGAGACGATATAACAGCCATTTAAGTGCCTCGGATACCCGGACCTACAAGTCATCTTTTTGCCAGAGTAGGAAGGAAGAGTCGAGTCGCCGTCAGAAACACATCCAGAGTGAGACCATGAATCCTGAATAGTAAGTATAACATTAAGCATGCTCGGCTAACGTTATAAGGTGATCATTATAGTGTTCAGTTAGAAAGCGTAATTGTATCGTATGTCATATAAGGTGTAATCATATGTAAATAACATTTAAGCTCGTGTTAATGTCGTTAAAATGTATTAGCAAACATTAGCTAGCAGGCTCTCGAGAACAGGGCGCGGACAGTTAATTTAACGTGTCTCGCTACCTTGTTTTTTTTTTGTAAAGGTATCTGACAGGTTGCTTGTTCCTCAGTGCCGGCTGTAGCACGCGACCTTTCACGGGACAAATAAACGGTGTAAAAGCATGCATAGTGGTCGCGGCTGTAGACTTTCAGTAGAAACAGGAATGGAAACAAATGGCGTTAGCTGGCAGTAACCTGACATGGAGTAGTGAAGTAACAGATGTGCTAGCACTGCCCTTTAGCCTCGAATATCGTGTTTCGCATTCGTTTAAGACATAAATGTATAAATTATTGCTGTAACTTATACATATCCGTTTTTATAAATGGCCCCCGGTACTACCAGACCTTCGAGCAGAGTGGACTTTTTCCACATCAGATAGGTGATATATTTGATATGTTAAACTGTTTCGTGCTAAATTGAAGAATTGTTATTGGACGGTGGTGTTGCTGTGAAATTTAACCGAATAAAAGTCAAAAATTGCGTTCCCTCAATTTGTAAAAGGTTTCGGGGCAAACATGAGCAGATACTGCAGGTAACAGATGTGTGACGGCTGACCTGCAGCCCTGGAGTGAGAGGACACCCGCCTGTCACCGAATCCCTCTGTCGGTGCTGAAACGTCACGGCGTCGCAGCGGCTGTCCCCAGGCCGAATTCCCTTTCAGTTCGTTCAGAACCCTGTCTAACTAGCTTAGCTAACACCTCCACACCCTTAGCAGACAATCTTTATTTCCCTGAATGTTTACACACTCTGTGTAATCTTGTTTCGGTTTGAATATGCCTTACACTATGGTATGCACTGTCTAATTCTAGGGTAAGGTATCCATATTCAAAGACAAGGTAACATGTAAATATAAAGTTTTATACTTTTTAAACATCCCTTTGTCTTCCTCCAGTTTGACACTTCAGAGCACTTCAATTCATCAGTAAACACCTTTTCAATGGGTGTGTATG
This sequence comes from Pampus argenteus, assembly GCA_036937835.1. NCBI lineage: Eukaryota > Metazoa > Chordata > Actinopteri > Scombriformes > Stromateidae > Pampus > Pampus argenteus. The sequence goes on from CM072860.1 coordinate 13,923,072, forward strand.
TGAACCAACATCCATTTGTTAATAGTCTATTAACATTTTCAACTGCAAACTTGAGAGGTTGTTTAAATCCCCCCTTAATGATTTACCAACATTTATAACCAGCCAAAACCTGGCAAGTTCTTTTTATGAATGTTTTATAACTGATCTATAAAGACATCAAATATATCTTTTAGAAAGGGTGCCTTATAAAAATGCTACCACAAAACAATCATTTTAGTATTTCTTCATGTTTTTACAGTATAGAAGAAATCAGCCTGTCCTCATAAAAGTATTGAAATTCCATGTGTGTGCCATATCATATTGTTCATAATACCAGTGTCATTTTTAATTTGCCAAGAAATATTTTTTTAATTAATTTATTATTATTTGCAATATTAGTGTTGATGGAAATGTGAACAGAGCAACTTGCAACACTGCTTGTGTGATTTTTATTTCTTTTTCTGTGATAGAGGACATGTCTTGTTTTCTATAACACAAAAATAGCACTGGCATTGGGCAATTCTCTACAGCTGTTTGTACAGTGTAACAAATTCATGTGATGATGTTTTCCTTTCAGTGATTGGTTGGGGTGGGGGGTGTCAAATGCTGGGTATCAAAAACTCTCTGAGCACTGAGTAAATTGCATCTTCACTGCAAGTTTGAACTGGATTCTGGGTTAGATTCTTTCTTAGTGAGCTTTATTTATTTATTTATTTTAAACAGATATAACATGATTTCAGCATTTTTAAATTTTATTTGCTTGCTCAGATTCATACATTCATTTTTCTCTTTAATCAGCCTCTGATTTAATTAAACATTGCCAATTTCAAACTCTTATTTAGCCAAAATTCCTGTATGGCTGCTTGTGTTAGGACAACATTTAATAACTTTTGCTTATGTTAATGAAAAAGGGGTTTTGTAGAAAAAGATAATTTTTATTTCTCAAAGTAAGGTTCAGTGTCAAAGGTCAAACACTGAAATCTGAAGTATAAATGATACTCAGCCCTATCTCCATGACTGGATTAACTTTCTATGGGGGCTGGGGTGAAAATGAGCTATTTGGCCACTATCAACCCCCCTATTCCTCCCATTCTGTGCATTTTGTACAGATCTTCGATGCTGAAATACTACCTGACCCCTGATTTGCTATGGGGTAACCAGCAGTTTGACATCAAGTCAAATCAAGTCAATTTATAGCACAAAATCACAAATTTGTCTCTTTACAATCTGTTTAGTACATGACACACTTTATCCTTACACCCTTAAGTCAAGGACCCCATACCAGCTTTTCAAGGTCAAAAAGAGTTAGATTTTGACACTTGTACCGTCTTCAAGACAGGACCTTGACTTTAGGTAACAAAACAGGGCCTGGCATATGATTGGGTGGATCACACTATTTGATATTGTGCTTTAGTAGTGTATATTTCACACAACACATTTTCAATTAAATTAGATGAAACTCGTTGAGCGCTCTGGGGTCCAGTAGCATTTGCTTTACCCAGTTGCAGTTGGTTATCCACCATTGCAAGTTTGATAGTCAGCACACAACACTACAACACCTTGTGATATTGTACATACAGTGAGTTTAGAAATATGCTCCCTGCTCTGACCTGATTGTTGATCTCATTTATTTTAGTGACTATCTGTTCAAGCTCCTGCTCATTGGGGACTCTGGGGTAGGAAAGTCCTGCCTTCTACTTCGCTTTGCTGTAAGTAGTTCTGTCTCTAAAACATTTTTTTCAATTACTGCTAGCCTCTAAATGTCTTTGTGTCAACTGCAGCCTTTGCTCTTTCCTCATTCTGCTGTTGGCCTGACCCGGTTCTTCTTTCCCCTCACTATCTCTGCAGGATGACACCTACACAGAGAGCTACATCAGCACCATTGGTGTAGACTTTAAGATCCGCACCATTGAGCTGGATGGCAAGACCATCAAACTGCAGATTGTGAGTACATACTATACATATATAAGATGGCGGCGCGCAACAGTGCAGCGGCTTCTCGTGCTCCCGGGGTCAAGCCCTCTTTTAGATCACTCGCACATCACCATGGTGTTATACTGTTGTTGTTTTTCTATTCATTGTATATACTTTTTCTTAAATTTAAATTTGCCTTTACTTTTATATTTTATGTTCTATATATACATATGTATATATATATTTTTATTTTTTTTATTTTATATTTTATTTTATATTTGGATATTGGGCTGCTCCAGGACCAGGGGAAACCAATTCCGTTGCATCCCATGTTTACATGTGTTGTAATGACAAATAAAATCCTTGAATCCTTGAATACACATGCTCACCTGAGCAAGGGCTTGGATCCAAACATTGTTATCAAAACACAGAGCCTATGTGTGTCGTGTGTCTGTAAATGGATGCTGGTTCAGGGAACAGGCTGTGCCATCTAAAAGACATCTAATTTGATCAGCATACATAGTTCTGCCACATACATACAGATGTTCTGTATACATGACATCCATTGCACGTCTGTCCATCCTGGGTGAGGGATCCCTCCTCTGTGGCTCTTCCTGAGGTTTCTTCCACCTTTTTCCCTGTTAAAAGGTTTTTTGGTGGGCAAGTTTTTCCTCACTCGAACCGAGGGTCTCAGGACAGAGGGTGTCACTCCCTGTACAGATTGTAAAGCACTCTGAGACAAATGTATTTTGTAACTTTGGGCTATACAAATAAAATTTGATTTGATTACTAAATGTTCAAAAAAACATCAAGTTAATTCATGAAGGAGTATAAGAAATATCAGACTTGGCCATTAAGGACCTACTTTAATAAGCGTGACATACCGTATTTTCCGGACTATAAGCTGCTACTTTTTCCCCATACTTTGAACTATGCGACTTATACAGAGGTGCAGCTTTTCTATTAATTTTTCTTCAGCCCACAGGGGGTATATAATATTATTACACCCCCACCCCGTCAAAACGGAAAACCCATGAAGAAATTCCCATGATGCAGTTTTTAAGTTGAATGCCATCGATCTGGTTATCTGTGAAGGAAACAGAGCGGCTGCAAGTAAGCTTGCCGTTAATTAATCTATGGTGAGACGGTATGTGATGAAGATTATCTGAGGCTGTTTAACTCCGACACTGTAGAGGACGACTTCAAAGAAGATAAATAGTGACTTGTGGCTTCAGTGCATGGTAGAATGACAAAAAAAAGAAAAAGAATCTGTGTCCTTCATATCAACAGAAAAAAGTTGCCAGCCATATCAGGGTAGAAGTTTTTCTATTTGTCAAACTTAAATAAGAATAAGTGCAATAAAGAATAATATAAAATATAATATAAAAATATAAATATAAAAATATATATCTAAAGACCAGATTTTTAGCTGTTGTTGTACACTGTGATGGCATGTGGCAGGAAAGATTTGCTGGAGCAGCCTGTGAGAGAAGTTGCTCTGCTGTCTGTCTACTGTGTGATGGAGAGGGTGCTGATCATTGTCCATGATGGATAACATCTTGCTGCACACGTTGAAGGATCTCAGCTTTCTCAGGAAATAGAGTCTGCTCATCCCCTTTTGTACACAGCCTATGTGTGATATCCAGTCCAGTGTGTTGTCAATCACCACTCCCAGATATTTGTAGTCCTCCACCTCCTCCACCACCTCCCTCCTGATCCGTAATGGTGTGTGAAGGCATCTTCTTCCTCATGAAGTTGAAGCTGTCACGTCATAAGCATCCATGACATTAGCATACAAGAGATCTAGTGTTTTATTGTCTCTGTTGGGGCAGTCAACATATTGGTGGAAGTTAATTAAAGTGTTGAGTGAATGAGACATGATTAAAATCTCCTGTACTAACCATGTATGCATCCAGGTGTTTGGTCTGTAGTTTTGCAGCAGCGGAATTGATGACGTCACAACAGTTCAATATCCGGGGTACAGAGACATTCCTTCACGTTGACATGTCCAGAATTGCACCACTTTCACTCACAAAAAGTGACCACCACTAGGGATGTGACTTTTGATCAAAAACACTATTCGAAATTCGCTAAACACTATTTGAAATTAGATTCGAAAATCGACAGAACCCCGCCCCCACCCACACACCCAAACGCGCGCACACATGACAGACAGGGTGAAAGCGGTAACGGTTTAATGAGTCAATAAACAATGATAAACAAATAAACAATAAACTTCCATTCACATCACATAGCCAACAGTCTCGAACAATAATTTAGGCTTCCAATTTTATTATTTATATTTACTATTCACGTCTGTTAAAAGGAACCGCGGGTGAAACTGCCCGTTTAGGGAACGATATTGAAAGTGTTAGAACAGAGTAGAATAAACATGTCGACGTGATCGGGATGGAGACGGGTACGCAGCCGATTGACAATCAGACCGGCTGCGGAGAACACACGTTCCGATGGCACGGACGTGCATGGTGGTGGTTGATTTGTGGTATGCCAGCTTTACCTGACAGATGTTGCATTCCACTTCATTTTCATTTATCAAAGTAAATGAGGACCATACGGAACTTTTGCTATGTCCCTGCATCTCTGCATCACACTACACGTTACCGGCCGCTTGCAATTCTTCTTCTGTTATTTTGACTACCTTTACTGTACGATAGCGGCACCCTCTGGCCGAATGAATGCAACAGTGTATGTTAGGAACTAGGAAACGCCTTTACGTGCTCATTTTTTTTAGTGGAATGCAACGTAAGCCAAAACGGCATTCGAAATTACTATTCAATATTCGAACTCGTCACGAATATTCGACTATTCGAAAATCATGTCCCATCCCTAACCACCACCCTTCTTCTTCCAACTTGTGGAATAGTCTCTGTCTCCGCGTAAAAAACTGTAACCAGGCCACCTGACGCTGTTATCATGAATGTGCGAGTGCAGCCAAGTTTCACCAACACAAAAAAATGCTGCGGTATTCCCTCTGGGTCTTTATCAACGCTGCCAGTTCAGCTGTCTTATTCCCCAGAGACCTCACGTTTCCCATTATAATCGCTGGTACCGCTGGTTTATGTTTTCTTCTTTTCTCCCTCCGTTTGGTACCAGACCTGCAACCCCGGTGTCTCCTCCGTGACTCCTACGGTACCGCAGGTCTGACTGCGGGCAGCACCACGGGCTTACGCCATCAGCTGTTCACGCGTATAAACAAAACTTGATTCAGTCATTGTTCAGTCATTCAAACATTGCATGTTTGTCAAACTTAAATGTTTTAGATCATCAAACTAATTAAATGTTAGTCAAAGATAACGCCAGTAAACACAAAATGCTGTTTTTAGATGAATGCTTTTATTATTAAGGGAAAACAAAATCCAAACCTACATGGCCCTGTGTGAAAAAGTGATTGCCCCTAAACTGTTTGTCAAGAGTTTGTGATAACTTGCAGTCTTTTACAGCTCTGTGGAGGAACTTTGGCCACATTGGAGGGTTTTTGATCACGAACCACCTTTTTCATGCCACAGCATCTTAATAGGATTCAGGTCAAGATGTTGACTAGGTCACTCCAAAGTCTTCGTTTTATTTCTCTTCAGCCATTTAGAGGTGGACTTGTTGGTGTGTTTTGGATCACTGTCCTCCTTCAGAATCCAAGTTCACTTCAGCTTTAGGTTACAAACAGATGGCAGGACATTCTTCTTCAGGATTTTTGGTAGACAGCAGAATTCATGGTTCCATTTATCCACTGTCTGTAAAATTAAGGTCCCTTTCTTTCTTTGGTTGATAAAACAAAATAGAAAAAATAGGCACATCTCTGTAATCTAATTGTTTCAAGTGTTCTGAGTGAAAATGCCAATGAGATGCTGGCCCACTGTCCCTTGCAATGTTTTTATTTTATAATTTTTTTCATTAACAATTTGGAATTGCATTTCATGAAGATTTTACACACAAGTAACACTTCATACACTATGTACAACATGCTCCTCACTTATTGTTCCGTGTCCCATGCCTCTCCCCTATTTTATTGTATGTGATGAAATAGTTGTTGAGTTCACCTCTAATCGCTTCCCCCTTTCACGTTTTCTATCTATCTCTGTCTGTGTTTCTCAGTGGGACACTGCAGGTCAGGAGAGGTTTCGTACCATCACCTCCAGTTACTACCGCGGAGCCCACGGAATCATAGTTGTATATGATGTGACAGATCAGGTGAGTCAGCAGTCTGGACTGGACTGTTTTTTTTTTCCAAGTAGAAAATCAAATGTTTAGTGTTGTTTGCTTTTTCTTTTTAGTCAGAGTTTGTACAAAGTCTTGAAAGTTTGGAAAATGCTAATTTTAACTGTTGTTTTCAAGGTTAAGAATATGCTTGATTTTAAATATAATCTGGTGTTTTAGTTACACAACATCTAAACCAAAAATCCTTTAATATTTGAAATAATACAAGACACTAGACACTTTTGAATAACTGTTATGCAAACATGATCATTGTTTTTTTTAATGATTTAACGGCTGTCTGCTCTTAGACAGCATTAAAGATTATAAAAAAAGTTCTTATTTTGTGTTATTATGTCTTAATGTAGTAATATTCTACCCTCTTGAATGCCACTGCCTGGTATCAAGAATGTTTAAAAAATGTAGACTCACCTGCAATATTATCTGTCATGTCTTGTTCTCATTGTGCAGGAGTCCTATAACAATGTCAAGCAGTGGCTTCAGGAAATTGACCGCTACGCCAGTGAAAATGTCAACAAGCTTCTGGTGGGCAACAAGTGTGATCTGACCACCAAGAAAGTAGTTGACTACACCACAGCTAAGGTATGATTGCTATTTGTACAATAACAACATGGGGTGTTTTTTATTGGCATATATGACAAAGTGAAGCACAATTTCTTTTTTTTAAACAAATACCATAAAAAGATCCCCCTCCCAAAGAAATTTAAACTAATCTACTAATCACTCGTGCTGATGGTCAACAGTGTTTGTATTTATTGATTCATAGATTTTATATCCCTGCGCTCCATAGCATAGAGTGTGTGTATGTATATATAAATATATGTAAGACAGATGTTTCACATTAAAGCAAAGTATATAGTATACCTTCAGCAGATATTGATAAGCTTGTTTTTTAGTTACTCACTGATTCATTCATAGTTTGGTCTATAAAATATCATTGAATATTGAAAAATGCACAGCACAATTTCATAAACCCAAATGTGACATCTTCAAATGTTTAGTTTGACCATAAGCCCAAAACTCAAAGATATTTGGGACAGTTTACAATGATACCAGACAGTTAAATGAATTATTGATGACTCAAATAGTTGATTCCCAAATGTATGACCACGTGGACTGTAGCTGCTTACATGTGTACACTCTACATCCAGTGTAGTCTTTAGTGTTTGTATGTTTTAAATGAAAGGTTTTACTATTAGTTTCCTTCTCTGTTGTTTGGCAGGAGTTTGCTGACTCTTTGGCCATCCCCTTCCTGGAGACGAGTGCCAAAAATGCCACCAACGTAGAGCAGGCTTTCATGACCATGGCAGCCGAGATCAAGAAGCGCATGGGTCCCGGGGCCACAGCCGGTGGCGACAAGCCAAACTTAAAAATCGAGAGCACCCCTGTCAGGCAGTCTGGAGGGGGCTGCTGCTAAAGGACCCCTCACCTCACAACCCCGACCTCCACTGAAATGTCCCTCTCTTCTCCTTTTGTGCTCCTTCCCATCATTGTTGCCATTCCCACACAGCACCATTCCTCCATAACACAATGTCACCCACACCTGACACCCCCTCTACCAGCCTGCCTGAAGATACAGGTCTGCTGGGCTAACAGAAGGGTAAACTATCAAGAGTGTTAAGATCAGAGAACAGGTTGAAACTTTGCAAGGGTTAGTTCCGGGCTGTACTACTATGAAACAACAGTGAAGAAAGTAGCCAGTGTGTGTGAGAGAGGGAGGCAGACAGAGATTTTCTGCCAAGAGGACACGGATATAAAGGAAGATTGGTAATGATTTAGAGTGGAATGGAGGCAATGGAAGATTAGGTTTAGATACCAGTGAGCTTATCTCTACACATACAAACACTGTGACAGGGGTTAAAGAGATTTAAGCCTTTTGGTCACTCTTCTCTTCAGGCTGTGTCTGTCTTTGCTGCCCCCCTCCTCTGCATGAGTCATGCAAAGTAGATGGTTTGTACCTGGTAATAAGTGTTGCTGGCTGAGTAGCAGCAGCCTGCTAAGAGTGACTCATCATTGCATTTTACTGATGAAGATCCATGGAAAACTCTGCTCTCTGTTCATCTGTCCTCTTCCTCAGCTTCCACTCTCACTTTCTTACGGTGTGGTCAGACAGAAAGCAAAGCAAAGTTTCCCTTGCATCATTTGCTTAAGGTTGGCTGTTGGACTGTGCGTGCTGATTGTGAACAGTCAGTGTACCTACCACACAGGTGTTAACTGCTAGTTAGAAATATGACACACTGACCATGTGTATGGGAGCTCAGACTCCGTCATTTCCCTCCAGTTTCTTTCCTTTTCCTCTCATTTCTTGTAGTTTCATGAAGCAATTTCAGGGAGGAATAAGTGCACATTTTTTGCTTAAATTAAAACATCTAAAATTAGCATTGCATTATGTCTGAACACAATTTAAAGGTCTCAGTTTGCCTCAAGCAATGTAGGTTGTGTGCATATGCAACAGTCAGCCAAACTGTCTCTCTCTCAGAAAGTCACTTGTGAGATATACAACTCCTCTGATTCACTGTTGACAGGGTGTCATACTTCTGTCTCAGTAACTGTACGCCATGCCTCTTTTGTAGAGCAGTGTATATGCCAACATGAAATTGGATGGTGTAATAAAGGTAATCACCTTCCTCCATTTGGACTCTTGGGTTCCATACGTTCCCTCAGAGGTCAATGGCATGCATTTATGCAAAATATGTTAAACTCTGAAATATGTTAAACTCTGCACAGGTTTACTTACGCAAATTATTTTACTTTTATTCTACACAAATTCATTTACATGGGTTGAGCTAAAAAAAATGCTGTTACAATTACTGGTGTGTCCGGAACCTTTGTCTAAACCAATAATAAAACTAGATAGTGGAGGAAGATCTACATACAAAGACAAATTGTAGTTAGTTTTGATGGAAGCATGAACAAACCCCCTGCTCAGCTCTTGGGGCTCAGTTAATTCCACGTGCAGACTGCAGAGAGATGGAGGTGGTGGTAACATAATGTAATATATGGTGGTTGTTTTTTTTTTGTATGTGTCATTAATTTCCAAAGATTAATTTCCTATGTAAAAGAAAGAGACATTTTGTAAGGTGAATTCCTGGAATGACATTAATATTCTTGTGTGAAGGCAAATATTGTGATGAAGAGGCATGTCAAATACTTTATTAATCCCAAAACTGGGAAATGATCTGACAAATGGAAGCAATTGGCAACATCTGCATTGATTTTTAGAATTATTATTGTGCTTTTATTGCTTTTTAATTTCTTATACTACTTGTAGAATTTACTTAAATTATCATGTTCAGTACCTAACAGAGCTGGTTTCAGGATGTTGTTTCATTGGTGCTTGTTTGCAGATGAAGCTATGGTAGCGATGTGATTTGGGTGTGTCTGTTGGCAGAGGGGGTTAGGTCTTAGAAAAGCTGCCATTCCTTCCCTGAGACAGGGAGTCTTTCAAACATAGTTGTTTCTCTTTCGGACATGTGGTTCACACCTGTCTTTTATGTCGCCTTGCATTTCTTCCTCCGGTGTAATCCTTCTTTTTACCTCCAAGTCCTTTACACTGATATACTTCAGACTAGTCATCCGTTCACATCTAAAGGTGAAAGTAATGCAGTGCAGATGGAAAAAACTCTGCACATCTTGGTTACAAAAAGTTATACAAATAAACTATGTATCTTCAAACGGAGATGGGTTACAATTTCACCCCATATACAACTAAAGTCTGAAGCTCCAGGTACACTCCTGCTGATGAAACCTATGAGATGTGATTGAAACCCTTTGAAAATGCTAGTAAGTGGACCTAGAATATTATTTTTTGAGCCAAACTAGCATAGTTGTGAGACTATGTATGTGTTTAGTATGAAGAACAGTACAGATTTGATCAGACATTATTTGATGCCAGTTTTTGACACTACAGAAACATTTAGGTTGGTACCAGAAACTATTGGTACCATCGGGGAGGAGGAACAAATTGTAGCAGCTTCTTCGTCATCGCTACATTTAACAGATCTGATGGAGTCTGGCTGGAGTGCCAGCCATTAGTGTAGCAATGGTGAAATTAGACAGGTATTAAGTGGTTTACATGCCTGCAGCTCTGAGCAGCTTCTGCTTCTCAAAGCTGTATTCGGTCTTAGTGGTATTTCCTGGGAAACCTTGAAGGAATGTGAGGAAAAAAGCATCCCCTGCCCTCACTGAGGAGCCTCTACATTGCAGTGAAAACTTAATCTGAGCCACAACTTTTTACCCTATGATACAAAGAATTGAAAAATATGTTCATGTTGTTGTAGAAGACTGGTCATACTTTGAAGAATGCAAATACTGTACTAAGGTAGCATTAGGGCCTTCTTACTCACTCTTTTATTTATCTCAGTAACTGGTGTAGTTGTGCACAGCAGGCAGATGTCCTCTGAACAGAAGCTACTCTTCTGTTCCAGGCCATAGTGTTCGGTGGCATCTGGAGATTTAGGGACTGACTGGTCTTGATTTTCTGACCGGATATGAACTCCCAACTCTCCCCTCCAGCCAGCATGTCACTGCAACTTGATGAATTCCTCAGCATCCTCCCTGACTGGCCCCTCCACTCAGATAAGGGAATCTCACTGAGATTCACCCATTTCTTTCTGCAGCAAAAACCTGTCAAGTTGTCAGGTACAGCACCACCTCAGGCTGTGGTGAAGCATCACAACTCACCAACATTAGCAGCTGCAAAAGTGCAATTTCATCTTCTGAAAGAACTCAATATTGATAGGTCCACATTATCTTGAAAACAGCCTTCCATTTTTTGAAGCCTTATCACTGATGCTCAGTAAGGAAGCTGCATCTTCTTAACTCCAGTGTGAATACATATGTGATTGTGTGTGTGTGTGTGTTTGTGTGCGCTGCGTGTTGCTTTGCATTATCATGAGTTTACACAGGTATTTTTAGCCTTGTGTTTTTCAGGCCTGTCACGCTAAACTGCACTATGTTTGTAGTTTGCTGTGTGTGGAATCTGACATTAAGAAGGAGAGAAGGGCATGTGTAGAGTAGGGCAGGATCGCGTGTAACATTCCTGAGCTTTTTGGACATATGTTGGCATCATGCCAGTCTCACTTGAGTGGATGCCGAAGAACCAATTATTTGAAACTTAACACTCAAAGTAACACACATACATATACTGGATGTTTTGCTCTTTGATTTCCTTTTTGAACCTTTCTTTCAACAAGTCTTGATGTTCTACTAATTTGAATGTATTCATTGAATACTATACTGTGTTGTCTAGTCTATGAAAGTATGAGGGGACACTGGGTAGGGTGAGGTTAAACACATGTAGGGGTGGGGCTTTGCTCATGAATGTGATTCTGATTAAACAACGCTTGACTTTTTTTCTTTAGTTTTCTTTTTGTATTCACTTCGGTAGGAAGGGGGTATTTTTCATGTCATTTGCACACTTGTTCATTGGCTTAATAAAGGCACTCACTAGGTGTTGTTTGTTAATAAAAAGTACCTGGCAGGAGCTTGCCTGTCAGTAACTTTCTGTCTTTTCTATTTTGCTTGTTCACTTTGGTGCTGCTGTCTCCCTGGTGAGTTTGATCTGTTTTTTCTGTATATATTATAAATATATATATAATAAAATGATGCAAAAGATCAATGTCAACCTGAAAGCTGGCCTGTTATTTTTACTTCACAGTAGCCATATCATGGGTTTTTAAAGTCTAAAGGATTGCATGAAAACTAAAGGAATGGGAACAGGGGCTGATCCTTCTTTTTCACAGAATAAAAAAAAAAACATGGCAGTATCTCAATATATGTTGAATCAGTACAGTGCATTTCACTATTGACCACTGACCATAAGTGCATGAAGAAGTTAAGATGGTGCACCTAAGGTGCACACAAGTTGGTTCTTGTTGCTATGGCGCCACAGATGGCTGCCTTGGTGTGTTGGTGTGTGCTTTGTTTTACTTTTATTAATCCACACAATAGAGAAATTATCTTTTTACTCTATTTATTTTACATGCATTTCACCCTGATACACAGACTCATGCAGTACACCAGCACAGACATGCAGTACAATGGAAACATACAATGTGGAGAGAGATGGTGGAGTGATGGGCAGCCAGCCAGACCGGCGCCCAGTGAGCAGTTTGGGGGGTCGGTGCCTTGCTCAAGGGCCCCTCGGCAGTGCCCAGGAGGTGAACTGGCACCTCTCCAGCTACCAGCCCACCTTCCATATTTTGGTCCATGTGGGACTTGAACCACCACCCTCCGGTTTTGCAAGCCAAGTCCCTATGGACTGAGCTACTGCCGCCCCTTTTGTGTATTTATGAGCGTTATTGTGTTTTTTGGTGTAGCCCCTGATGCTCCTTCACCTTAAATGTGCTTATGAACATCAAAGTTTCATCTCCAGATTTTTTTCCCCACTTTTCTGGCCCCACTACTGAATGAACTACTACTACATTTTAGTTAATGGCAACACCGCAGGAGAGGTGAGTGCTCCGGTGCGATTGTGCGCTGTCGCAGCCGTGGTGGAGGCAATGAAACATACATTGGTGTATTTCTAATAAACAGCATATGGTATTGTCATTAGTAGCATATTTTCCGCACTAGATAGAGCACACCTTAATATAAGCTGCACCCACTTAAATTTGAATGAAATATATAATTTGTCACATATAAGCCGCACCAGACTATCAGCCGCAGATATACAGGCTGAGAAAGTGTTTATTCATATACCTGAACTGATTGTTTCTGAACAGTGCTGCAATAAAAGTAGCAATAATAGTAGCAATAAAAGTGCTGATGAACAAAACAGAAAAGTAATTGATGGTTTTATTCATCTTCCTCCTGTGCACTAAAACTAAGTTACTTTATTTTTCTTCCTCCTGCTACTGAAACCATTAAACACCAAATCCCTGTCACCTTTTCCTCCCGCACACTGTTAAAGCGCAACTACGCAACGATTAAAGTCGCTTCATTCTCCCATGCACTGAAGCCACAAGTCACTATTTATCTTCCTCCTGAACATTTAAAACTAATGATTACCATACCACTGTTGCTTCATTTCTTCTGTGCACTGAAGCCACTGAAGTCGTCCTCTTCAGTTGAACAGCCTCAGATAATCTTCATCCCCCCATCTGGACCCCCCCACCACAGATGCACAGACAATAACACAAAAATACTTGCACTGTAATTACTTTTCTCGCACATTGCAGTTGTTTGCACAACCTGGACACTCATGCACGCACATCACCATGGTGTTACACTGTTACTGTTGTTGTTTTTCTATTTATTGTATATACTTTTTGTGCCTTTACCTTTATATTTTATGTTCTATATATACATATGTATATATATATTTTATTTTATTATTTTAATTTTATTTTATATTTGGATAATTGGGCTGCTCCAGGACCAGGGGAAACCAATTTCGTTGCATCCCATGTTTACATGTGTTGTAATGACAATAAAAAATCCTTGAATCCTTGAATCCTTGAATCCTTGAATCACATACGTCTCACCATAGATTCATTAACAGCAAGCTTATGTGCAACCGCTCGGTTTCCTTCATGGATAACCAGATCGATGGCATTCAACTTAAAAGCTGCATCATGTGGGTTTTCCGTTTTGAGGGGGTGAAGGTGTAATGATATCCCCTGCAGGCTGAAGAAAAATTCATAGAAAAGCCGCATGGTTCAAAGTATGGGACAAAATTAGTGGCTTATAGTCCGAAAAATACGGTATACACATGCTATTCACAGTATTTATAGTGATTACAAAAGTAAAAAGTTATGCACGAAAGCACACATACACCCCTTGCATACACACACGCACACACACACACACACCTGACATGTCCTGCAAAGATGTGGCTGCAGGGGTGGATGGATCCTCCTCAGACTGCTCCAAGAGCATCAAAAGAGCCCTGTGTGGCTGCAGGGGTGGATGGCTTCTCATCTTGACCAGTGGGAGCTGAACCACCTTTGCTTTTCAGACGCATGTGCTCAGACACAGTGAACCTGGAGACAGTGTCCTTACGGCCGTTCAGGAGAACTTCTATGTTGACAATTGTCTGATGAGGCTGTCAGACTGCAACAAAGCTCAAGATCTGATAGACCATCTAAGAGTACTACTTGCCTCAGGTAGTTTCAATATACAACAGTGGGCAAGTAATGATGTGTCAGTGATTGGTCATCTCCATACAGAAGCAAAGTCAGAAAGTATAGAGTTGTGGATTTTTTAGTGCCGGGTAGATCCCCAAGAACATGCTCTTGGTCTAAGCTGGCATTGTTCGCCAGACACCCTCCAGTACCAGCACCGACCACATCCTGCTGGAGACGTGACAATGCGCAGCATTTAATGTGCCTTGGCAAGCCAGTATGACCCTATTGAATACTTCCTGTCCTTTAAGATTAAGATTTACTTTTATTTATCCCTCAATGGGGATACCACCTGAGCTAAAGTCTTAGTCCGGCACCTTTGGGCTAAGGAAAGGGAATGGGATGATCCCCTGCTGCCATCAGATCGCCTGTAGGCCTGGAACACATGGGAAGATGAGTTGCAGTACTTACCACAGATCAAGCTCCTACGGTGTTATACTAATCAAATCAAATCAAATAAAAATGTATTTATATAGCCCAAAATCACAAAATACATTTGTCTCAGAGAGCTTTACAATCTGTACAGGGAGTGACACCCTCTGTCCTTAGACCCTCGATTCGAGTGAGGAAAAACTTGCCCACCAAAAAAACCTTTTAACAGGGAAAAAGGTGGAAGAAACCTCAGGAAGATTTGAGATGTACTACCTTCATATTTTTTGGAATATGTTCACTGGATTTTAGGATAAGCACTCCACTGAGAATCCCACTGTAGAAGTACAGCCTACCTCTCCAAGATTATACAACTGTTTTCACAGGATGAGTGGTACAAATTATGCATAGCAATGACAGTGTTTGTTTCAAACTAATTTTGTTGGCTACCTGAATTTAAAAAATCATGACTGATTACCTACAATTTTGTGACTGACTTATTGGATTGCATTATGATTTTAGCAACATGGAAATTAATAACAAGGTTTCTCAATCTATAATAATTCATATTTAGCGTTTGGTTATAAGTAGTTTTTAGTCACTGACAACCAACAAAAGCATTCAACTCAGACATCAACAGACTGACCATCTTTCGTTCCAGGCTTGTTCTGCAGCTTCTTCACTTGTTTGCATTCCACTATTTGCAGTACAATGACAAAAGGCACAATCTAATATGACTCACAGGAAGACACCTGTGGCAGATAGAAATATGACTGTGTAACACAAATATTCACTGATCATTATCTACATTGTGTGTCAGCTGTCTGTAAATACCTTGGCAATAAACCAATAAAGCTCAGTACCATCTTCAGCCACAGTGTGGGAGTCAAT
Organism: Pampus argenteus; assembly: GCA_036937835.1. Classification (NCBI taxonomy): domain Eukaryota; kingdom Metazoa; phylum Chordata; class Actinopteri; order Scombriformes; family Stromateidae; genus Pampus; species Pampus argenteus. The sequence goes on from CM072860.1 coordinate 13,938,581, forward strand.
GAGTTAGTGCTGCAGATTTGACAACATGCTTGCAGAGAGTGACACAAATCACAGAAGCACATTTTCCCACATAGCCCTTGTGGTGTAGCCTCAAGCCATTTTCATCTCCTAAGATCTTGAAATCTAAATTTGTGGTGCTCACAAAGATGGCATTTAAATTTTTTTAAAACCAACATGTCTCTCCAGTTGCCCTGGATGGGTTGTGGTTCGAGGTACTCCATCCTCAGCATCCATCACCCTGGCATATTGAACATTTCCTCTGCTGCCTATTATCCATATGGACCTTTAAATTACCACACACACACACACACACACACACACCATGCAGTTCATTTACAGGTGCAGACAGCACTCATATATCATTGTGTCAAATGTTATGTTGTCAGTGTTATGTTGCCAAACATTATGTGCTGCATGTCAAACATTAAATGAAATGTTGGAATGGCAAATGAAGAGATACTTGACATTGCTAATTGTGCAGGTAGATATGTTCAGGAACTGTTTCTAAAAAACAGCAGGGTTTTTACTGCCAGAAACAGTTGTGGTGGGATTGCAGATGCCCTCTGCATCCAATCTACAGTACAGCCTTTTCAGCAGTGATATGCAAGCAATGTCTGCTAATACCTACTCCAAAATGCCCTCTTTACCTACATCTTACTGTAATATTTAATATATATGCAAAGGTGCAGCTTGTGGAGTTTTTGCATATATGTATAAATTGAAAGCTTACTCAATATTTATTCAAAATTTGCTCAGTTAAATAGGTGATGTACAGCACTTCTAAGGACAAAGCTGTTCTCACTTTCTCTCTCTCTCTCTCTCTCTGGTGGTGAAGCAGGGGGCTGCTGGTGACCTTGAGTTATTTTTAGCACAATAAGGGTGCTGCAAACTGAGAGCAATTCTTAGAGACATTCTGTGAAGTCTGCAGCTTACCATGCATGCTGGCTGCACCTACAGAACAGGGGGCTGCTCATTGGAAAATGACTTAATATTCATCCAGCTACACACAAAATTGCATTGCATATGTAGAGCAGCCACAATACTAGAATTAATGATTTATTAAATTATAACTTGGCAATAAAGATCTGAAGAGATTTTGATGAGTATCTTTGTGGAGTTGTTACAACTGCAAAGATACTGTGAGGGAGGTTTACATTGAACAGTTTTTGGTTTGTATATTATATAGTTTGCCTTTGTCTTCTAAATGAGCTTGGCTAGCCTGGAGGTCTGTTAACAACATGTCTGAGCATTTCACTGCTTGTGTTTGTTGGCCTGCAACTTTGTGAGTAATAGAAATGATGGACAAAACTACAAAAATATAACACAACAATAGATCGCAACTATTTTTAAGTGGTGAAAAAACACTCACCAAACATGATTCATTTCAACACAATTTATTTACAACTTCTCCATACACTCATTCCTTTTGAAGACTTGGCATGTACTATTGCATGTTGCTTTCTGTTAATCATGTTGACAGTCCTTTTCCTGTACTTTCAACCGGTGCTGTCTCTTCCAAAATGTGTTGTAGCACTTGATTGTTCAAATTCATGTTCACAGTCTCATAGTCTTTACTCAGCAGGTCTACCTCTGTCCAATCCACCATCACCTCTGAGGTCTGGGTTTCAGTCGACGGGGCCCTGGAAGATGAGTTTGATGTGGCCCTGCTCCCCTGTCAACCAAGTTCCACAGAATGGGCAGGCAGCATGGAAGGCATGTGTGCCGTGGGGTAGCGGGATCTGGCTCCACCCCACCACTGTCTTTTCTGAGCATACGTGGCCGCAGGGACAGAAAGCGTGAGTGGGCGGCCCTGCGTTTAGGTACAATCCTCCCTCACAGCCCAACCACAGCGGCACATAGGGGCCTACTCGCCGGCACATGGGACACTCCCTCTCCCCAGTGCTGGCGGGTGCTGTGCCACCGGCACCCACAGGGCCCTTCTCCTTGCGGTAGCCCCAGTTATGGTAGCCGTGTACATGCCCGCAGTTGACATAGACCCAGGGCTGCTTCTTGTCAACAATCTCGCGCTGGGCCAGGCTGGGGAAGGCCAGGGTGTTGAAGCCCACAGGACACTGTGGCCGGGCGGCATTCAGCTCTTGACGAAGAGACTCCAGTTGTTTGAGGGTGGGGGTGTGGCGCAGTCCGGCCGGGGTCCGCCACAGCAGGGTGGCCCCACACAGGTCAATCAGAGAACCGTCTTGTAGGGTGTTTGACTCATTTTCTACCTAAATAGGAGAACAGAAGAGGGTAAAGCAGCATGGGAAAGAGAAGAAAGAAGGGTAGATCAGTTGTTATGACAGGGCTGTCATTATCAAAGACGAATGATGATTTGTTACAGGACCATCACATAATGGCACTGTGCTTATTGACACAAGCTAAATGTTATACAAAACAAAAGAAGGTAGTAGTGGACCGTATTGGCCATTCACCACTGGTCATAAATGGTCAGGACATTATCTACAGTACTCCTACAGTACACAAAATAAAATCTGAAGACACCTTCCAAATGTGTCTATACCCAGGAAGGTACAATGCAATTTTATCATGCTAGTATTGACAGCATCTACAGAGTAACTTAGTTGTTGGCAACATCTTAGGTCAAGACAGGAAACAGACAGACAGACAAACTGTAATATTTAAGGTGCTGCTGGTGTTGTTAGAGTTCTCTGAAACAAACTACCTTTGAAATAAAAATAAAGCATTGATCATCAAATCTTTTTTCTTATCCTAAATATGTTCTGCATGACCTCATACTCATGTAATGCAATTCTTTCAGTTTCAACAGAAAGCCCTGCAGTTGCATGTTATGGGGTCAATTTAAGGTCAGTAACTTCACATTTGCGAATTTACTCAATATTCCCCTTCATCTCACCAATTTCCCCCTCTGTTGGGCTGAGCGGGTCTCCCTCAGGGCGAAGACATTGCCACAAACTGAGATTTCCCTCCAGACGCCTGGAGCTGGCTCGGCGACAAACTCCCCTGCCGGGTGCATCACCAGCACCCCATTGGTAGTCAGGCCATCCATCAAGCCATCTGACGTCCTCCATTTGGCAGCTCGCTCCTGAGAGAACCCCAGACACACACGCGCACACACACACACACACACACACACACCACAGAGTAGGCAGATGTAAAGTCTAGGAAAATGATGGGACGGCATAGAAGGATGCTAGTGTAGGTGGATGTCAGATGTGGGTGGCTAGAAAAACAGCCAATGTTGCTTTTCTCTGCTGTTATATTTAGCTCAGTCTAGAATGACTACTGTACTGACTACTGCACAGAGATACACCCACACCTAAGAATAAATTCTCTGAGAGAAAGGATGTGTGATGAACACAAATTAGCTCTCATGGAATGAAACAGCAAATTTCTGGTCATGTGTAAAAGTTTTTAAAGAGCCAAGATACTGTAAAATGCAGCCTAAACATTTAGCTCTGGAAGCATTTATTTTAGAGGGAAGAATATTTTCACTGGATGAGTTTAAGGATAGTTTTTGTTTATTAGAACTTGGCTTGGCTGAATGGAGGTCATGAGGTTGAAAGCTCTGATTCTCTGATACTAAATATACCTTTGTGCTTACACTCCCTCATCCCAATATTGTTTCTGAAGGTCAAGAATGAACATCCATAGTCATAATTTAGGTTTTATATTGTAGTTTTGGTTGTTACATTTATTGTTATTGTACTCATTAATATCCAAATCTCAAACTGAAATCTGGAAACATGGTGACATCTGTCACAGTCTGCCCCCCTTTCACCTACCTCTAAGTAATTTTCCATTCCCTCTCCACTCACCTGCCAGCCACGCCCCCCTCATAAGACCTACTCCCCTCACCTGCTTCCCATCACCAATCAAGCTAGGATTTAAGCTCTCCCTGCTCACTCACTCTCTGCCAGATTGTTCTAGATGCTCCTGCAAGACTTTCCAGCACTCTTCTTCGGATTGATCTCCCGCTGCCGACTTTGCCTGCCTTGGACCAACCTGTTTGCTGTACTCCCGGTAACCGACCCTGCCTTCTGTCTTCGACCACGAGCTTCTGATCTCTCTGGATTCTGCCAGCTGGTGTTGGCCCAGCTACTGGTGGCTAGCTCCTGGTACGTCTGCCTCAACTCCTGCCTACCTGCTTGCTGGACTGGTGTTCCCAGTCTAAGGCCCCAGACTTTCCCTGTGCCCAGAGAGACTGATTCCTGCGTGTGCTGCATTTGGGTTCTAATTACACCCGTTACAGACATCACTATAATAACTAAAATACATAAAGCTTAATAAAAGCTTTGACTGTGGTGTCCCCCAGTCCTGGCATTAAAGACTGCACAGTTGCAGGGCGCTCCAACCTGGGGAAACAGACTACAGCGAACTTGGATTGGCTCATTTTCTACTTTGACAAAAACATAAATCTAATACAAATTCTACACACGGGGTCTTTTAAATATCTATGGAGATGCCTTATGCTTCTTTATTAAATCAAAATATTCATAGATAATTGTGTGGAGTCAGACTAAATGGCTCATTAACAACAATTCAGGTCAAGATCTTCAAAATCATCCATTATTTATCAATTCCACAAATATGCATTACCATGCAAAAAGTTCTATGGTCTAAAAGTAAAGTCTTTCAAAAGTAATGCCATGAACCATTTTTTTTATTAATTACCTTCATACTAAGTTGAGTAAACAGAAGAAACCTAAATAAAATAAATAGTTGCTGTGAGCAGCTTTGCATTCAAAACAGCATCACTTCTCGTCAGTTCACCTGCACACAGTGTTTCAGGTACTCAGCAGGTATGGGGTGCCGTTTGTAAAGCGTCTTGCTCTGAAAATAACAGCAACATTTTGTCACATTTAGCTAAAAACGATGTTTAAAAAAACTGGTTTGAATTTTTGAGAGTCACTTTTTTGCACATTTAGAACAATATTTGTGAACTTGGAGATATTTTAAATATTTAAATTCAAATGTTAAATGTAAAATCTAAATGCTAAATATAAATCTAAATGTTAAATCTAAATCTAAATGTTAAATATAAATATAAATCTAAATGTTGAAGCTAAATGTTTTGGGTGAAACTTAATATTTAGCTAAAATGCAAATTAAAATGACGTAACCGGAAGTGCCAAAATAAAAGCTAAATAAAACCCGGGGAAATGGACTCTTGGACATGGATTATCGTGATAATAACTACCTAGATGAACAAACACGTTTGGAGAAACTTTATTTGAAGAGTACTTTGAGTTTTTAGTGTCACTTTTATAAAGGGTGCGGGACTTATGATCTGTAGCCACTATAGCCAGCCACAAGGGGGCTCACTTTGACTGATCTGTCATTTTCGCGGTGTCGGATCGTCTACATCCGCCCGCCTTCACCCCGGTAAACTCTACTGTCACATACCTCTGCAAAAATGTCGACAAATGAGTCAACTTTAACGGAGAACATCGGCAGAGCCGTCCTCGCGGCGATATACCCCATAAGCAGGTTGGTTGTTCAAGTATATATAGAAGATGTCACAGTTCATGTGTGAGCCATGCTGTCTCAGCTGCTTCTGTCTCTTCATGTAATCCAGACTGACTTCATAATGTTAAGATCAGGCTCTCTAGGGGACAACCCATCTGTTAGATCTGATCTGAAGATAGATCTTTATCTGGCTGGATATTTGAGGTCATTGCTGTAGAATAAATTTGGGACTGACCAAGATGCATTTCTGATGGTATTACATTATGGATAAGAATCTAAACATATAAAGTGCCTAAAAGCTTTGCACAGTACTTTGTATCTCAAACATCTAATCTGCATCACATCCATCATGCATCCACAGAGCCTGGTTCAGTCTCTGTAATTTTTAATGATAAAAGGACAAAATGTGTTGTAGCTGTAAATGTAGTCCTGATGGTAGGGGAGTTCTACAAGCCTCATGTGGTGTGTGTATATATGTGCATGTGTGTGTTGAGCACTGGTTGACTGCTGGCCTAGTCGTTGGGGGTCCTTGATGAATCTTGCATGTGATGCAGTCATGCTGTCATGTGAAAGGGCTATTATTGTTTTGTATTTGTGCGCCAAGATGTCACGTTTTAGACCACTCCACCCCACAAGCTTCTGTTCTGCTTTGGAATCTTTTACATCATAAAATATATGTACTTTTATTATATATATATCAAACATGATAGTTATTAACAGGGAGGGGGCTTGTGAATATTCTCATTCATCCAGGTCATAGTTATCTCAAGGAGATAACAGGGAGGGGGTTTTTCTCAGTATTCCAGTGGGTAAATACAGTTAGAGTTACCGTAACATGTTGAAGTCACACAGAAGGGCAACATGTTATTAAGTATTATTTCAAGCTACTGTTCACTAAACTCTGTGACACTGGGCAAAGCTGTGACAGTGTGACCCAGTGTGTCCAGATGAGGACTGCTGAGCTGACTAGATGGTGCATGAGACTGTGCATCTGTAGTGAACATAAGAAGTGTGATCCTCTTTATTAAAGGCTACATCTGGTTAGTTAGAGCTTGGATCTTATTTTTGTAGTTTCACTCATGATTTCTATCACTAATAGCACTGTATTTATTACTGAGATCTGGAAAAACAGTGATATCACTAAAAAGAAGTCTGACAGAACAGGAAATCAAATTTCTGGTAAATAAATTCTCAACAGATGTTACTGGATTGCTGCAAACTTTAGCCTACCTACAATCCACCTGTTCAGCCTCTAACTATTAGCCTGCTGCTAGCCTTTACCCATCGGCCTGCTGCTCTCCTTCAATCCATCGGTGCACTGCTAGCGTTCAATCCATCTGCTGGTCTGCTAGTGTTCAACCATCAGCCTGCATGCGAGCCTTCAATTATCGGCCTGCTTGCTAGACTTCAGCCATCGGTCTAGTTGGAAATCCTCCAGCTATTGACCTCATCTGCTAGCTGCCAGCTATCAGCCTCATTAACCAACTTCCTGATTCTTCCTGATTCTCCCTTCACAAGCATGGTAACTTAAGATACCTGTCATTGTTATGTATTCATATATAAAACCAATCTGGGTATTGTGTCTTTTAACAAGGAAAGAAGGAGATCGCAATCTTTCTGTAGATGGATAGATGTTCTGCAATTTGTTGTCCCCTTAAAGCCCTTGTTATGGTAAATGAGTTTAAAGCTACCGTGAAGTGATTGCAGTCTACCTTATCTGTGTGTACGTGTATTAAGTGAGCAGGTCACCCTTGGAAAGGAGATCTCTGATCTCAACAGGATTTTCTACCTAGTTATATAAAGGCTAAAAAATAAAATAAATATATTACATGTTATCATATGTAGTATGTTATCTAACCAGACAATTATCTGACCAATAGCTTTAGACAGGAACATGTGACTAGAACTGTTCTATTAATAATACACAAACACACACACACACACACACACACACACACACACACACACACACACACACACACACACATGCACACATGCACACACATGCACACATGCACACACATGGAAAAGATTGCTGCCTCCAGCCAGGTCACATGCACTGACACCCAACCTCACAGCTATGATGTCACCCATGGGTGGCTGAACCATGTCCCTGCTATTGCTCTGGTTACTATGGTTACCATTCTCTGGGTAGTTACCAGGAGTAGCCAGGCACTCACAGGGGAGAACACTTACCCCCAAGAAGATGTTCTTGGAGGAGTCGAAGCCGGCGGCGTAGATGCGGGCGGTGTAGGGAGCGCTGCGCTCACACATAATGCGGCAAGCATAGCGGGAGATGGTGCTCTGGGCAGACTGGCCTCCACCGCCACCTTCCCCCGCTACACCCCCGCCTTGTCCACTGTTGCTGCCTGCTGTGTCCGTCACCACAAAGTCAATCATGCTCTCTGTGGACCGGCCGATCTGAGACAACCAAGAGAAAATTCTGATATCATTAAAAAGAAACAGTACATGAATATAATCATATACTGTATACGTAAATCCTATTGTATCATGTGTCAGGATACAAAGTGTGGATACAAAGGGTTTTGTATAATGAGAATCAGAGAGTTCCAACCATACAGTCAAATTACAACAATTATAACAATATTTCTCTCAAGTGTTATATCTTCAGGGACAGGTTTTGAGATATCTTTCTCTGAGACTATGTCTACATTACCTTTGTCACATCACACATTAATTCATCTAGATTTTGAAAATCATTATTATTATTATTATTATTTTGAGACACACTAAATGGCTAAATCTCTTTGCTTTCTGTACAGTTTGCAAACATCAAAACTGCATCATAGCCAACATCTGGTGAGAACAACTGGCTGACATACACAAATATTTAAAATGTATGATTACAGAAAAAGTTATAAAACAGAAAGTTATCTTCTGACAACTGTGACTGGACAACAACACACACCCAATCTCTCTGCAGAGGTGGTCCTGGCTAGATTTGCATTCCTGGAAAACGACCCACCCCTCCCCCAGCCCACACAAAAAAGGACTTACCCCCAAACCCTGCCACCAACACAACAATATATTATTTGTATTATTTTATTATATATAACCTTACATGTGAAAAAATAACTAGAACAAAGAAAAAAAACAGATCAATAAATAAAATACAGTATATAAATTGCACATGCTTGAAAAATCCCTGAATAAAGTCATTTCGAACTAAAGGCCAGTTGCAGGGTCAGCAAACAGAGAATCAGGCAACAGGATTTGGTGGGATTTCTAATAAAGAGAAAATGGTATTGTCATTAGTATACATGTTATTCACAGCATTCATAGTGTTTACAAAAGTGAAAAAATTATGCAAAGAAAAAACAAAACAAAAACGCACACACCTACCTGGTGAGTCGTGCAACGAACATGTGGCTGAGGAGGTAGCTGGCTCCAGGACTGTCGCTGACTGTCTGTGACTCCTCAAGTTGGCCAGTGGGTGCTCGAGCCCCAAATTATTTCAGAATTGCCCCTGAATTCACAATTAAGATACAACATGTGGTTTAGATCACACTGTCATAACAAAAGCATCAGTTACCCAATTAAAATGACCATCACGCACATTTTATTAACATTTGTTAACATCCTATTAACTAAGCATAACACATGACAAATTATTTAAAAATCTGTATCACCTGTATCTTACAAAATGCCATGTCAATGTATGTTAGAAGTTATTTAATTTAGCATATAGTGTATTGGAATAAAAAAGTCTACAGTCAGGACATCTGTGTGAATTTGCACTTGTGTTGCAAACACAAACTAGACTAGGTTGCTTGTGGGTAAATTTAGTTGCATGACATGTTGTCTTAATTATCTGCTAGTTCAGCACTAAATACCAAATACAGTCATCTTCTGTGGCTTAGCAACACATTAGCAAGAGGCTAATAATTAGGCTATAGCCTACTGTCACTCACATCACGCACAGAAATCTACATACCTTTTTCTTTTGCCTGTTTCTCCTCTTCTTTTCTTCTTTTTTTAAACTGGGCACCTGATGGCTTCTTTGGACTTTACTTTGATCCATGATCTTCATTTAAGATTTGACATCATAACATGTCCTTTCACAAATTAATATCCGCAGCCTCCCCCATGTCTCATGTCCCATGAGCAAGTTGACGTGACAATGAGGGCAACCCAGCACCCACCTCCACTAACTTGTTTTGAAAAATATGCGTTTTTCGGCAAGAAAACACTGTTTTAGTCTGGGCAGAAGGCTGAAATATAAAAATATTTACAAATTTATCTGGTTTGATATGAACAAACACTGCATCCTTAAGATGAACTATGTTATTTGATATTTACACTGGAGCTCCCATTAGTGATGCTTGCTCCCATTACTGGTGTCCCATTGTCACAGTATTGTAAAATTGGGCTACTTTATTTGATTGCACAAGTAAAATAGTTTGAAACTCCTTTTTGTACCATATTGTGCAGTTTCTCCAGAGGGAAAAACCAACCAGTTAGACCTCTAGACTCTAGAGTCTATTCTCTAGAAAAAACAAATATTAATATTTGAAAAAACATCTGATTAAGAGTAAATTTCATTTCATTTTGTTTTTGAGTGGAATGGGCTCATTGTTTCCTCATGTGGCTGGGAAAAAAAACTCACTATGCCTTATGTGGTTCTCACAATGGTCAAGTACTGGTGAGTGTTTTTTCCACCCTGCGTCTTTAGGGGGCTGTAATGAGTACATTATAATTGGTACGCTAGAATGTGGCTGCACTGGAAAACCTTTGGACAAGCAACACAAAGGTGATATTTCAACTTTATTAGAAGGGTTTTCAAACAATGTATTTTGATTTTACAAGAGAAAAGTCTTAAATGATGAGGACTGGTTGGTTTGGCACATTTCTATTTCTAACTTTTCGATGGAACATTCAGGGATCAATCAGTCATAAACTGGGAGGTTCTATGTTTATTATTTACAGAGATTGATTGGGGTTAGGACAATGTAACAACATATAACACAACAGCATTATAAACAACATAGTCAGTGATTATGAATCTTTGAACGGAACTTTGAACTGGAAACATGATTCCATTTCTTTTACCTTCTACCCCATTAAAAAAATAGTCCCCATTAAAACTTGTGTCTGTTTCTGGAGTAGTTGAATTGAACTGTGGTTGAGACAGAAATTTTTCAAAACTTGACACAAAATCAAAATGCATGGCTAGATACCACTAGAGGTAACATATTTGAAACAGAAGACAGAGCCTGTGAATATTCTCTTTTATCCAGGTCATGGTTATCTCAAGGAAATTAAATCGAACGCAACTGAACTTGGAAGACAGAAGACAGAGGGTGGCACACAGTCGTGGATAGTTTGGAATGGAGCCCTGTCTGCTGGGGTCACAGCTTTGTATGGATCTGCTTGATGATGATAGAAGGTGGTTGGAAAACAACTGTGAGCTGCTGAGAACAGATAGGTCTGACTCATCTCCTCTGGTATAGTTTATATTCTCAGTCCTTTGTCTTCCCTCTCCCAGTCTGATACTCTATTGGGCTTCATCTTGCTTGCATGCTCTCTCATGAGGTGGCAGTTTGGAGAAGTCTGACAAAGGTATATGCCTTATTCTTCTCATACACACCACAGGGATGAGCGGTTACATCTAATGGTCTTATGGTGCTCAAAGCTCCTGTTAAGAAACATACTCTGTTGAGTCATCAGTGCTGAGTGTGCTGCTGCTGAAAGGACATGTTGTTAGACTTAAGTAAAAGATGCACCCCACAAAACCACTTTTATTCTTACATTTCTTCCGTGTTGATTTTCGGTGCGCTAAGGATCCCACAGAACTGTTATCAAAACATGCGGCTCAGCTGGGGGACGCAAGCTATGACTTTTCAAAGTGTTTCACCAAACAGTTTTGCCAAAAATGACCAAAAACCACACCCAAAAAATTAATGGGTGTCTATGGCAAGAATGTTCCAGAACTAGAGTGGATGATGTCATCGCTAGAGTGGAGAGGCAGAGAAAAAGAGTTAATTTGAAAGGAGAAATTTCCAAAAGGAGCAGGGACCACATGCTCTTTCCCTTATCAACCAGGCAAGAGTTTTTAAGACATACCTCTCAAACGAAGACACAGACCTGGTTGACAAGTAGCCCTCTGTCACTGTTATTTCGCCTTTCCCATAGGACGCACCGTTTGTCTTTAAATGCCATCTGTTTGAGGGTCTTCTGTCTGTACTTTAATGTGTGTGGGAAAGTGACTGACTGCAGTTCAGGGTAATTACTCTGCCCTGCAACCAGGGTCACAACATTTCTAAGTTGATTTTTAACAGCCTATTTCTTCTCTCATATGAACACACGCTGAAAGCTCCATCTGTCACTTACCTAAGCAATGGTAGAGGTAATATACTGTAAACTACTCAGCAGTGTCAATAATGTATGGGCCAGCGTCACGGGCCAGGTTCAGGCACACTTAAAATTTTTTTAGAAATTTAAAATCTTTCTAGTTGTGGTTTATTGTTGAAATATTACAACTGCTCGGTTTTGTTGTAATTGTAGAGTTTGTCTTATGTTGGTTATGATTTAGGCACTTTAGATGTCTAAATTCTTATCTAGATATTGCATATAATGCAACACCATCTGAGAAGCATTTGATCAGTCCCAAATTTATTCTGCAGCATGACAACAGCCCAAATATTCAGTTAGAGCCATAAAGAACTTTCTGCAGCAACATGAAGAACAACATGCAGCAGATGGTTTGATCCTCAGATAGCCCTGATTTCATCATGGAGTCAGTCTGGGATTACATAAAGACAGAACAACCTACCTGCCAAGCACCTGACACACTGTGTGCAGGTATATTGAGGAGAACTGCTGTTTTATAATCATGTAAACCAATTACAAGGAGAGTCAACACAGATTTTCACAGATGAGTCTCTGCGTTAGGGTTGGATCCAGTCTCTGGAAAAACAACACTTGTCTGTTTTTACTGCTGAGCTTTTATGTAATTGTATGGGCTATGTGGTGGATAGAGGTGGTCACATTTGTCAAGTGTCATCTGTTGAGATTCTGCGGCTGCCTTGTAAGCTCTGAAGTACAGTCCATCATTGATGCATCTTATTTAGAATTGGGAATATAGCTAGGCTGTTGTGGGTACCAGGCCATGAAGTTGAGGGGAATGACACGGTTGATAAAATGGCTAAACTTAAGGTGCTGTTAGGAAAATCTGAGACTTTTAGCATTTATAAGGAAAAATCACAATCATTACCAGAAAAGAGTGGGCAGATGAGAACAAGGTTAGGTACTTTTTACTTTCAGACAAATGTTAAAAAAGGATAGGTTTGAGAAGGGATGTGATGGCAGTTACTCTGTTGAGACTCATTGTGGTCTGGCCAGTCGCATTAAAATAGTATGCAAGCACCCAGATGAGCTTTGTCACAACAGTCTTAACATAATGCAGGCGGTTCAGGATATTGGTCACCTGTTGCTGAATGACCAAGCAGTCTTTTTAGGACAGCACCGCTTGCTCCACATGGAGCTCATCTCCTTTCTTCCCAGCTGGCTAGCCACGGTCAACGGGCATCTACCATGGGGTTGAACATCAAAGAAAGAAAGGTCTCCGCCCACTTGTAAGGGCAACAAAGGATTGAAAGTAGCATGCTGGAACATCAGAACCATGCTCGACTCAGACACCAGCAGGTGCCCAAAACGTCGACCCGCATCATCTCCACTTCAAAACAAAGCGGAAGACAGGAGGAGTCCCCCAAAAGAAGATAAAGGTCAGCAGCTTCAAGTCAGCTGAGAAGAAAGACGAATTCCAGGTAGGATGCAATCAAAGCTGGCAGACTTCTCCCCTGATTCACCCTTCCTCATCGCCAACGGGGTGAAGCAGGGCACCGACCCTCTTCACCATCTTCTTCAGCATGATGCTCAAGTAGGCCACTGAAGACCTTGACATTGAGGATGGTGTCTATATTCGCTACCGCTTTGACGGCAGCCGGTTCAACCTCCTGCGACTACAGGCCCACATAAAGACCATGGAGCAACTGATTCATGACCTCCTGCAGACCTCCTCCTGCAGAGCCCTGCAGCATTTAACCACCTGCTTTGCAGAGGCTTGCCAGCTCTTTGGACTCAAAGTCAGTCTTAAAAAGACAGAAGTCCATCAGTTCACTTACCTAGGGTGCACCTTTTCCTCAGATGCCAAAATCGACAAGGAGATTGACAACAGATTAACCAAGGCAAACAGCGCATTTGGCAGATTGTACCACAGAGTGTGGAGCAACAAACACCTGACAAAGTCTACCAAAGTCAGCGTGTACAGAGCTGTAGTGTTGACCACTCTCTTGTACAGCGCAGAATCGTGGGTTACCTATCAACACCAGTCCGTGAGCCACCAGCGCTGTTTCTGCACCATCCTTGGCATCCACTGGAGTGATTTCATCACCAATGTTGTGGTGTTCAAACGAGCGGACACCACAAGCATCAGGGCCATGTTGCTCAAGATACACCTTCGCTGGGTAGGTCACTTTTCCAGAATGTAAGACCACTGCCATCACAATGTAGGAAGACCAAAGAAATGCTACAAAGACTGCCTGAAGAAAGCTCTCACCTCTTCAAACATCAGTCCTTAACAGTCGTCTACCCTTGCTGCCGACCATGATGTTTGGCGACACAAAACCCATCGTCAAGCAGCAGTAGCAAACCCAGACCAGACCTTCACCTGCAGCCTTTGAACAACTGAAGAACAACTGCCACACCAGCATCTAACTGGACTGAACTGACATCTGCAAACACATTTGTAGCTAATTAGTGATCTAGTCTCCTAACTTATGTTAGTGGTACAATTTTCCCAGTGAATGTCTGGTGGCTCATTTAACAGGCCATGGTGCAGGACATGTTCATGTCTGTCAGTTAGATAAGAAGGAGGATTTTTAGTTATTATGGGCTGTTGTTTAGAGTCTTTTGTGTTGTGCAGGATGATTTATGCAAAGATTTGATAACCTATAAGAAAATAAGGAACCAAAGAAAAAGCAAACCCTCTTAATGTAAATCATTGATTTTAAGGTGAAGACCTTGTTTAAAATTAAAATACGCTTAGGGTTATGTTAAGGTTAGGTATGTGGTGGTTATGGTCAGGGTCAGGATACGTCTCCAGGGGTCAATATTGTAATGTCCTGTGAAGTAACAGAAATATGAATGTGTTTGTGTGCAGACACTGACCTGAAACATGTCTGTGTTGGTGTCATGGGTGTACTCCACAATGACAGAGTGGCTCCGTGACAGTGTGTAGGAAATACTGTGCTGGCTTTTGTTGCTGAGTGCCTGCCAATGGAAAAGACATTATCCAGGTCACACGGCAAGGAGGGCTGAAGGTCTGCCTGCAGGTAAATCTGTCTAGGGGACAATTCCTGCTCAATAGGAACAACCCCAATTCTGATTTAAAATGTCAAAATTTTATTAGCTGACACATTGTAATGATGGAGTGAGATTATCTAATATTTTATATATATGTATATATGGAATCTTTAATACAGAATGTAAATACAACATATTTACGGTATGTAAAGTTTGTTTGTTTCCTTTACGTTAATTAAACAGCATTTGACCACTATAGAATTACCATAAGAAAACATATACAATTAAAAAATATTATTTTTCTAAATTCTAAAATTATTTTAACACTGGCCAGCACCACCAACAACTATTTTGAGTTCAACATGCACAGCAGATATAATTCTTTTTATTTACATACTCAGAGATATCAAATAAATGTGTTGTAAGTGCTTACCTTTGACACAAGAGGTGTTGAGACATTGTGGATAACATCAGGCTTGACCCCATTGGCTTTTGGTCTCTTATAAAGAGCCAAGCGACTTCTTCTGCGACCCTTGTCCCCATTGGCCAGTGATCCATTGTGCCTGCGAAACATAAATTTAGGTTAAAGTGACCATTTAATTTTTTTGTTTTCTTTTTGAAATTCTATTCAGACACATAAAATGATACTATGAATTTGGTTGCTCCAAAAATGTGTGATTCAGCAACATTAGCAAAACATAAATCTCATATAAGGTTTTTGAGTAATTTACCATATTTTCCGGACTATAGAGCGCAACTAAATATAAGCCGCACCCACTAAAATTTGAATGAAAAATATATATTTAGTCACATATAAGCCGCCGATATTCAGCCTGAGAAATAAGTTATTTAGACAGAAATATTTTGTACCATAAGTGTTTATTCATATACCTGAACTGATTGTTTCTGAAACAGTGCCGCAATAACAGTAGCAATAAACGCAGCAATAAAAGTGCTGATAAACAAAACAGAAAAGTCATTGATGGTTTTATTCATCTTCCACCTGTGCATTAAAAATAAGTTACTTTATTTTTCTTCCTCCTGCGTACTAAAACCATTAAACACCAAATTGCTGTCACCTTTTCCTTCCGTACACTGTTAAAGCGCAACTGTGTAACTATTAAAGTCGCTTCATTCTCCCATGCACTGAGCCACAAGTTACTATTTACATTCCTCCTGAGCATTTAAAACTAATAAACACCATACCACTGTCACTTCTTTTCTTCTGTGTACTGAAGCCACTGAAGTCGACCTCTTCAGTGTCGGAGTTGAACAGCCTCAGATAATCTTCATCACATACCATCTCACCATAGATTCATTAATGGCAAGCTTTGACACACCGCGGTGAGGTCAAGCTGGGTTTTTGTTATGTCTTTTTATTTCCTGTTTTATTTTGAAAAGATAACTCCTCTCGTTTCAGGTCAAATGCCCTTCCTCATGTGTCACCAGTCTGATTGTCTCCCCCGCCCTGATTGTTTCCACCTGTTCCCCATTTCCCTCATGTGTGTATATATAGTCTGTGTTTCCCCCTGTCTCGTGCTGAAGTGTCTTCGTACGTTCTGTCGTTCCACCCAAGCCTTCTTGTCTGCCATAGGCACAGTGATCGTGTAAGTTTATGTACTTCCTTGATTAAGATATTTTCAGTTGATTTTTTATTCATTTATTATTTTTGTTATAACAATAAAAGTTTTGTCCAAACCTGCCTTTTCTGCATCTGAGTCTGCCGCTTTGTTCTGAGCCTGACAAGCTTACGTGCAGCCGCTCTGTTTCCTTCATGGATAGCCAGATCGATGGCATTCAATGGCATTTAAAAGTTGCATCATAGGAAATTATTCGTGGGTTTTCCATTTTGAGGAGGTGAGGGTGTAATGATATTATATACCCCCTGTGGGCTGAAGAAAAATTGATAGGAAAGTCGCACCTCTGTATAAACTGCATGGTTCAAAGTATCGGAAAAAAGTAGCGGCTTATAGTCCGGAAAATACGGTAAATAATATCCACATGTTGATTTGTGAAACTGTTTATCTTTGTTTTTTTGTCCACTATTCATTACTGTGACTGGACAATGGTTAACACATTGGTTAATGGTAAATGGGGTCACCCAAAGTGCTTTAACATGTCGATCTGTAAGGAGGAGGATTAACTTTTTGAAAAAAGATTGAGATTGATTGAAGATTGCACATGAATTATTTGGGTGACAATAGGTTATTATAAAATTGAGAAGTGTTTTTGCCTGAACTGCTGCCACTGTGGAACTTCCTATTTACAATTTAGTGCTCTTCACTTTTATATGCACTAATTCATCCACTATAGTGGTCTGAAATATGTGGTATCAACATCGTGTACACTACTTTTTAGCTGAAAGTCACACAATACAATGCTTCACCTTTGATAAAAATGCTGGTATTCAACACCTGTCAATGTTGAAAAATCTTGTAGAAGATTCATAAGTGTCCAAAATCTCTACTAAAACTACTGGGTAATTCTGAACACAGATTAAGTAAATGTTCAGTACAAGGCAAATCATGTAATGTGATAACAAACAAAACACACTGAAGTCACATTTATACATTCTAGGTAAGAAAATACCCAGTAACTGTGCCTTGTAAAAAATAAAATATTCTTGCCCATTCCATGGATTTGTCAGATTGAGTGTTATCCCGCATTAGCAGCCATGTTTATAACATCTAATGAACAACACTTGCTCCAGTAATGTTCTGCTGCCCACAGAGATGCCATAATTGGATGGATGTTGTGAAATGTCAGTGGCAGGTAATTGCCACAGGAAATTGTAATCACATTGACAGGGAACCAAACCATTCTCATCATCCAAGGATGATAGATGGATCATTAGGTTGAGGAGTGGAAGCATATGTCTGTGTCTCTGTCCCTGGAACAGCCCTATACCATGTGGCAGTCATATGCTTCTCTCACACTTACTATATACCATCTATAATATGTCTTTGCTCTGTTTCTCTGTATTTATGGTTACAAATAAAAGTCCTAAGTATTATGAGCTTGATGTTCAAGTAAGTTAAAATATTGCAATAAAAGTATTGATTTGGTCAAGTGGTTCCCAACCAAGGTGTCGAGCCACCCCAAAGGGTCACCAGATCAATCTGAGGGGTCATGTTGATGGGAGAGGAAAGAAGAAAAAACAAAGTTCTGATACACCAATCTGATTTGAGGTTTTTTTTTTTTGGTTTTTTTTTTTTTTAAATATTGGATTATTATGATAACATTTATTTGAAAGAGTGATTTCTATGTTGTTACTTCCTTAGTCTTGCTTTTGTTTCATTGTCTAGTGGTAGTTAAATTAATGTTTTATAGCCTTTTGATATTCCTCTTTGAGAGTAATTTTGATTTTAATAGTTTGGCAATCTCTTGCACTAAAGACTCACATTTGCATATTGCTTGTTGTTCACTGTTACACAGTGACTGTAGAAGTCACACACATTTTTATGCATATTCACATATATGTTAAATTTATACTTGCAGATTGTATATATATATATATATATATAAAACTGTCTGTACATATTATATATTATATTGTATATATTTAGTATGCATTGCATATGCATATTTAGTATGCATCCTGTTTCTTTGTTATGTTGGTTGCTGAGCGGCAATAATCACCAAAAAAAAATCCTTGTCAGTATTTAACTTACTTGGCAATAAAAATCTTCTGATTTTGTGTGCTAGAGTAGAGTTTTTCCTCCTTAGAAGTGTTTTTTTTTTTTTTTGTTTTTTTTTTTTTGTTATGCCAAATAAATCAGCTCACTGACACCTTCGCTCTTGAGTTCTGATTGAGTTTTGACCTGACAGTACACTTTGGCCAGTATGGACTCAACACAGGCTGGCCAGCAGGCAGCTATGTTACATGATCTGGCTGCCCGCATCTCCTGTCAGGAGTTCCAGGCGGCGATAGGGGCTCAGTTAAATCAGCTTTTGCCCAGGTGAGGGAGCTGGCAGAACAACCTTCAACTGACAGCCCGACCACCCAGGAAGCCGGGTCCTCCAGCAGCTGCAGGGGCTACAAACCACTCCCATGATTCCCCAGAACATTTCTCTGGGGAACCAGGACAATCCAGGGCCTTTCCTATTGACTGTTCGATACACTTTAAACGGCACCCGCATGCTTTCATGACAGGTCGAAAATAACGTTCATAATTTCCCACCTGACGGGGAGAGCCAGTGCTTGGTCCACAGCTGATTGGGCTTGTGACTCTCCACTTTGCTTCTCCTTCACAGACTTTAAAAAATGCCCTCATGAGAACATTTGACCCAGGATTGACAGACATGAAAAAAGCCAGCGAGCTGGGCAGACTGACACAGGGCAGGGACTCGGTATGCAATTACGCCATTCGCTTTCACACCCTGGTGGTGGAGAGTGGGTGGAATAACAAAGCCCTGCATGATGTTTTCCTGAAGGGACTGGTGGCTCACATCCAGGAGTTGTTGTTGCCACAGGATCTGCCTGCTGACCTGGATGCACTCATCGCGCTGGCTATCCAGACAGACAATCAAGTTTGTGAGCTCCGACAACCATGGAGCAGTTGTTCAATGGGAAGAAAGGTCTTCACGCTTCCCAGTCCCGGACAGGCAGGTTCCTTGCTATTGGTCGGCTAAGCGCTGTATTCCCTCCCCCACTGCTACGGAAAAGGAGCCCATGCAGCTGGGTAGGACACGGCTGACACAGGATGAGCGGCAGCGACGCCATCAGGAAGGCAGCTGCTTTTACTGCGGCAAACTTGATCACCTTGTTGCCACCTGTCCGGCTAAAAAAAACACCAGGACGTGAGTCGAACCCTAGCCACAGACCTTGTTTGGCGCAGCTTAACACCAGTAAAGGTAATGCACTATGCCTCCACCATTGACACTCAGGCACTCATTGATTCCGGGGCTGATGAGAGCTTAATTGACTGGGGTTTGGCCGAGACATTGGGGTTAAAATCTGAACTCCTGGTCAGCCCCATCAAGGCCAGAGCTCTCAACAGCAAAGAACTGTTCATGATCACTCATATTACAGAACCACTGGAACTACAGATCCAGGAGCATGGGGAACTCCTGAGACTGTATGTATCTGAATCACCCCCTCAGACTCTAGTCCTGGGTCATCCCTAGTTATGTCAGCACAACCCCCACGCAATTGGAAAACAGAATCAATCATGGGATGCTGAGGGCAGGACTGATTTGTCCCTCCTCGTCAGCAGCGGGAGCTGGATTCTTCTTTGTGGAGAAAAAGGATAGTTCTCTCAAGCCCTGTATTGATTACAGCCCCCTAAACGCTATCACCATCAAAAACCATTAACCTCTGCCCCTCATGACCTCAGTTTTTGATCAACTAGATTTATGCAACGCTTATCATTTAATCAGGATCAGAGAGGGTGATGAGTGTAAAACAGGGTTCAAAACCCCTAGCGGTCACAATGAGTATCTAGTCATGCCTTTTGGACTCACCAATGCCCCTGCAAGCCATGATTAATGGTGGCTCATTTACTCACCAGACCTAGATTCTCACAGAAAAAATGTATCCCAGGTCCTCCAATGCTTGCTAGAAAACAAGCTCTATGTTAAAGCAGAAAAGAGCGAATTTCATGCCAACACCATCTCCTTTCTGGGCTTTATTGTAGCCCATTGTATTGTAGGGTGCAGATGGATCCGGCTACAGTACGTGCTGTGGCCAAATGGCCCACACCTGATAGCTGAAAAAAGGTTCAGCAGTTCCTCCAGCACTGCACTCTGGTGCGACACTTCTCAGAGGTTGCAGATTTATCAACATCAGTCCTGCTGCCTTCAGATAATGCAGGGATTTAATGAACTGAAGAGAGAAACTTCTCATACAGCGGACAACATACTGAATTACAGAATAGAATATTGTGCAGAATGTACAAGGCTACTGAGATGGTAATGAGATGCTGATTGAGGCTGTCTCTATCAAAGTCAGCAACAGATTTTAGTGCCCATACACACCACAAAGTAGTACAGCTATATTCAGCTGTGCATCTTTGTTTCGTTTTGTTTCGTCTACTTCCGCTTATCCGTGGTCGGGTCGCGGGGGCAGCAGCTTCAGCAGGGAAACCCAGACTTCCCTCTCCCCAGCCACTTCTGCCAGAGCCAGCTTCTGCAACCGGGGGTCGGACCGCCAGGGTCCCCGCCTCAGACTGCCGCCCATCTCTCTTCGCACCGTTCCCCCCCTGAGACCCCTCCCATGGGTGGTGAGCCCATGGGAAGGTGCATCGTTGTGAAATATTTAATAGCATCTTGGTGACAGTGATTATACACACAGGGCTAGTTGGAGAATTACTAAAGCTGGCAAGCTAACCACTAATATGCTACACTAGTCAGTCACAATACTGGCAATAATCACATCTCACTTGACGAGTCACCTCTTAGAGTTCTAGATTACTTAAAGAAATACTTCAATTATTTGTAAATACTGTATTCTGGACTATAAGCCACTACTTTTTTTTCCCATACTTTGAACCATGCAGCTTCTACAGAGATGCAGCTTTTCTTCAGCCCACAGGGGGTATATAATATTATTACACTCTCACCCCCTCAAAATGGAAAACCCACGAATAAGTTCCTATGATGCAGCTTTTAAGTTAAATGCCATCGATCTGGCTATCCGTGAAGGAAACAGAGCGGCTGCACGTAAGAATCTATGGTGAGACGGTACGTGATGATCTGAGGCTGTTCAACTCCGACACTGAAGAGGACGACTTCAGTGGCTTCAGTGTGCAGAAGAAATGAAGTGACAGTGGTATGGTGTCATTAGTTTTAAATGCTCAGGATAAAGATAAATAGTGACTTGTGGCTTCAGTGCATGGGAGAATGAAGTGACTTTAATAGTTGCGCAGTTCCGCTTTAACAGTGTGCGGGAGGAAAAGTTGACAGCGATTTGGTGTTTAATGGTTTCAGTACGCAGGAGGAAGAAAAATGAAGTAACTTAGTTTTAGTGCACAGGAGGAAGATGAATAAAACTATTAATGACTTTTCTGTTTATCAGCACTTTTATTGCTACTTTTATTGCGGCACTTTTCGGAAACAATCAGTTCAGGTATATGAATAAACACTTATGGTACAAAATCTTTCTGTCTAAATAACTTATTTCTCAGGCTAAATATCCGTGGTTTATAGTCCGGTGCAGCTTATATGTTACTAAATATATATTTAATTCAAATTTTAGTGGGTGCGGCTTATATTTAGGTGCGCTCTGTTACAACCATGGACAGCAGCAGAGACTCTTAAGACACAGACACTTAAGTATCTCACCCTAAGACGATGAGCTCGCCGTACTTGATGGGCTCCTTGTCCTCTGGGAAGACTCCGTCGTGGGGTTGTGAGCTTGAGCCCAGAGGAGGTGAGGGCTGGCTCTTGTTGCAGGATGGCCGCAGCTCCAGAGATGGGGGGGGACACAGCGCCTCTGAGCTACCCTCCAAAACCATGCCCACCGGCCAAAACTGGGGCTCACTGCTGGGTCAGGGGATAGGGGTACAGACAGAGAAGTGTCAGATAATCTGGTCTTACTGATAAGGAAGAAC
The DNA here is from genome assembly GCA_036937835.1 of Pampus argenteus. Taxonomy (NCBI): domain Eukaryota; kingdom Metazoa; phylum Chordata; class Actinopteri; order Scombriformes; family Stromateidae; genus Pampus; species Pampus argenteus. The sequence goes on from CM072860.1 coordinate 13,960,900, forward strand.
CATTTAAATGTGAATAAAAACATATTAAACAATGGATGATACCTAAACTAGGTTTTTGCTAACTGCGACTATAGATCAGCTAGCTCCACAGTCACTTGGAATGGCATATTTATATAGATATGCCTCAATTACAGTCAACACTGGATTTTATTTCAATGTAACTGCCAGTAATGATACCATTTTGCCTGTAGTTTGTTGATATTTTGGTAGTTCTGTTTACTAAATGGGAGATAGCTTAGCTTTCAGAAAATCTTTAATAATCAGTGAAAAATTGGACGTGAATGTGAAATTCAAAAGACAATTCCAGCACTAGTTTAAGTCCATTGCAACATGTAAACATCTGCAACATAGAAACAGTAGGTAGCTGAATAAAAGAACTATAGTCATAGAACTTGCAGTATAGTGTAAATGACTACATATAACAAGAGAAATGAGCATAATTAAAAATGTAATCCATTCATAATGCTTATACATCAAACATAGAACCATAACAAAAGGCATTTTTCCATTACATGGTACTAGTTAATCTCTATTCAATGCTCCTCTGGTTTTTCATTAGGAAAAAGTTGTGAATAGTACCTGGTATCTACTTTTTTAGTATCATCTCCGTTGAGATTCCAAAAAAGCTGAACTGATACTAAAAGGTGACATGAAAACTTTGCAGGCTACTGATTGGTCAGGTATTTCTCTCATTCACTGATTTCTCTCACAGTGACTCCCTCTCCTCACTTGACTGCCATGCTGTCTCTCTCTTTCTCGCTGGTTTTTCTAAGATAAAAAATAACAGCCTTGTTTAAAACACAGCATTCACACATGAGGAAACAGAAACTGAGCATCTGCCTGCACAGTAATTCATCTTTTTAGTGTTTAATGGTTATTTATTTGTGGTTTAGAACAGTTGCATACAACTTAAATCCTTTGACTACAATGACCTGGATGAGTGAGAATCTACACAGACATATAACATATCTTTGGCATTTTTGTACTGACATTTGTTTGAGCCAGAATTGTCTGGGAAGGGGTAAAATGGGCTGATTCATACTTTTAGGTGGTACTGCTCCATTCAATAGGTATATAAACAGCTCATTTTTACTGAAGGGCCCAAAGTGCAAAGCAAAGTGAAGTAGAGAGTAACACGTCAAACTCAAACAAAGGTCAATGTCTTTGTAGTCTGCCATCTGTTGGGGAAACACAGGCATTAAAGTAAAAGGTAATGTAGGTAAAATGAAGAAAGTTTAATTTAAAAATATAAATTCGACAAGTTTGGCGGGCCGTAGTTTGCCCATGGGCCACCCCTTAAAATCAGATTCCCTGCAGGAACAAGAAGAAGAGCATATATTTGAGTGGAGGAGGACTTTAAGTAGACCTTATTTGCTGCTACAGTGGACCACATTAAAATTACAAGCTTAAAATATGGATATAATATGCTTGAAAATGTAACTATTCCAACTGTGATGAATTGTGATGAATTGCACCATTGTGGACCTCTGAAAGCAGTGCTGGAAACAAGAGAGCATGTCCCCTTCACAAACTCTTACAGTTAACATCCAGATAACCATCAATTGACAAGCAACCTTTCCCTTAGAAGCAGCCATAAAACAGAAGGGAGCAGCTCACTTTCATTTCCGCAAGAGGTTTATTACAATGGAATTTGCAGCTGTGTCAAATTACACTAAGGGCATGGCATTAAAACTCAACATACAATTTTCTGATAACATAAATCCCTGATACACTAATAAATTGTCCAATGACAAGCATTTAATTAACTGGAAGAAATACTAATATTGTGCTAAAAAGGAATGGGATCATTTGCACGAGTCATTATGTGGATATTTTGACATTTCTTTTATAAAAGTCAAACAAAGCTCAATCCCTGTCTCTGCACACTGGTTCCAAGCCAGGTCTTAATGCTCAAGCCTATTATTAATCAAAATTGGGCAAAAGCATGACATAGCCTTATAAACTTTGTTCTTCCTTTAGATAATCATCTCCCCTTCCTTCCTGTTTGATTTTTCCGCATCAGTATTAAGGAAAAGTCCCTTTACATCATCCATACAAAACTAACCCATATGGACTGCATTTCTCATACATAATCGGCCATTAATTAGATGTGTTTGAATTTTGGCCAAGATGAACAACTGTTACATGATGAATATCTGTTTCTTTGATAAAACGTCTAAGGTACAGCCTTTGTATTGAGAGGAGTTAAATATGACTCCAGACGTGCATCATTTTTAACAGTTTGTATTTGTTTTTTTACACAGTTCGATGTAGTTTTTACCTAGAGGTAAATATAGGTGACCGTGTAACGTCCTTGCAGGTGTCAGTGTAGTAGCTTCAGTTGATTATAATGGATGCACTCAGCTGTGGTCATATTTATTTTCGCTGTCAGTATACTTCATACATAGGAGTTGTTGCACCATCTAACAGCACATTTTTCACACCATTACTTCTTTTTTGTGTGTGAACAGCCATGTGCAACACCATGAATCATATCATAGTAATTCAAAGCAACTTGGTTGGCTTTTCTTCCCGCCTGCAAATGTTGCCATTCAGAACAGCTATAAACTATTTTGATTTAGACTTTGTTGGACTACATTTCATGTAAACCTAATTTGTTTGAAGCATACTGAGACCTTGACAGCAAGTTTAAATAACTAAAACTATTGGTAATATCATAAACTATTGTATTATTAAACTATCCAGAAAACATTTTTTCTATAGAGAAACATTTAGGATACCATTGATTTTGAATCTTTGAAATGTGAATTTAGAATGTTAAAAAAAAAACTTACAGAAGCAGCAATTAATAAATATGTTTACTGAAAATGTGGTCTCTTCTTCTTTTGTGCTTTTCTCTTCAATATAAATGATCAAACTGAGCAGAATTACTGTGAGAACAGTCCAAAGCCAAAAAGGCCTGACTGCCATGGGTGGAGGATTGGATGTTGCTGAGGAAGAGGAGGAACGGGAGAAGGAGGAGGAGTGGGTTTGAAGGGTAAGGAGAGGTGAAGGAATGAAAGCAGGGGAAAGTGTGATATGCTACAGGTCTCCTAAAAAAGAAAAAAAAAGCCTTCAAAACTTGGACATATATGTAAGGGTGATAAAGATGAAGGAAAAATGAGGAAGAGGATAGTGAAGCACTGGGTGTGCGTTTAGGTGTATGTGTCAGCAAGCACATGCGTGGAACTGCTGTGCTTTGGCAGGGTGATGGATTGCCTGTTATGTGCCACGCATTTTCCAATCAACCCACAGCTACATCCTGTGGGTGGAGAGAGAGCAAGAGAGGAGTGAAACAAAGAAGAGCTATCTGACAAAAAAAGACAAAGGACAGAGAAAATAATAGAGGAAAATAGATAAAGGGAATGCGGTCCACAGGAGCAGAAGGGAGTGGCTGGAGGGTCTGTGGTGGAAACGACTGCTTCCCACCTGCTCCTACAGTGTTTACCGGCATTAATTTATTTAGCTTTATAGTCTATATTAAACATGGCTGCAATAAACAAAGTAGAAAAAGTAGATGTTGCGAACCAGTAACAAAACCTGTCGCCTGAGTCATCTTATGAGATAAAAATGGAGATACTTCAGGAATTGGTTTAAATTGGCCAGGTTGTAATTGATCTTTCATGTCATCTAGTACTGGCCATGTTTCATGCTGTCTGGAGACTATGACAAACAAATGCAATGACATTGGAATATCTGTGAAGGCCTGTGTTAAAACCGCAAGCGGTGATGTAGGTCCCTCGCTTATGCCGCCCGCCGCTGCCCGACATGCGTCACACGCTTGGAAAATAAAAGCGACTGTGAGAAATGCATGAATCTGCATGAATCTGTAGGTTTTCAATAGGTTTTCAATGGGCAAAAATGCCATTGCTTTTCAGTGGGGAAAGTTCCATTGGTTTTCAATGGGTAAAAATGCCATTGCTTTTCAATGGGGAAAGTTCCATTGCTTTTTAATGGGGAAAATTCCCAATGATTTTCAATGGGGAAAATGAAAATGAAAATGGCCGACTCACTGTTGGGAAGAGTGAATTTTGTTCATCTCCATGAGTTCCACATGTTTACCAATTTTCATGTTCCAACTCCTTAAAAACCCCTATGGGGAGGGGTTTTTGAAAATTTCAAGGGGGCGCTGTGGAGCCATTTTTTGCCGCACATTGCCGGGGCTCTAGCACATGTTAGAAGGTGTGACTCTTGATGTGTGTATGAAATTTAATGTTACTACGAGTTTGTTAAAGGCACCAAAAAGGCAGCCGAAATTGTTTGCTGAGTGATGGTAAGCGGCCGCTCCGGGACAATTTCAATTTAAAATGGCCGGCTTCCTGTTGGGAATAGACAATTGGTGCAATAGACTTTTTTGTTCATCTCCACATGTGTACCGATTTTCATCTTCCAACTCCATAAAAACCCCTATGAGGAGGGGTTTGTAAAGATTTAAAGGGGGCGCAGTTGAGCCATTTTTTGTCTTACAGGGGCGTGGCTCAACGGGATGTTAGAAGGTGCGAGCCTTGGCCACGCTGGCAAATTTGGTGTTCTACGTGTTTCTTAAAGCCGCCAAAAAGACAAACGTATTTTTTGGCGAAAAAATCTAGAGACAGCGCGCCGCCACGCGTCGCCATTACACGTAGCTGCGTGGCGTTCATAATGGAGGTTCAGCAAGTGGTTCTGGGTGTTTTAGAAGTGGAATGAAATTGATGGCTTGAAACATGTGGTGTCAGTATGGGGCAACGTAAAGGGTGGCGGCGTGGAGGCATTAAGCCCCGCCCATGGCCGTGGCCGGTATCAAACGACACAGGGCGTCAGCCTTCACCTGTGTATGAAGTTTGAAGACGATAGGATTTTTTTAAAGGCGTCAAAAATGCAAACGTAATTTTTCGGCGAATGAGCCAAAATGGCCGCGCTGCCACGCAAAGGTGGTTACTGGTAGCGGCACGTCGTTGGTCGTGCTGCTTCACCGACTTGTTTTTTATTTTTTAGAAGTGAAACGAAGGCGACAGACTAAACGGTGCGCTCGCCGTATACGTGTGCGTAAAATGCGACCATTTCCTGTTACCACGGGCGGGCGCCATAAGTGACGCGGGTCCTTGATACATAGGATCGTTCAGGGCCGGAGACCCGTTCTAAGTTCCGAATTTGAAGCGGCTCCGATTTTTTTTGTGGCCGTGAGAGGCGTTCGTATTTTTATGGTGAGCGCTGTCCGCCGCCCAAAACTTTAGGCCTCCCTACGAGCTACGCCCTATGGCGAAACGATGCGCAGAGCACAACTTCAGCTCAGCTACGTCCGATGATGATTTTTGCCGAGTTTGGAGTCTGTGGTGCGAGAAGTTTGTTTTGGCTAAAAAACGCCCGATTCAAAATGGCCGACTTCCTGTTGGAATGTCGGCTTCGGCCCAAGAGGCAACTGCCCATTTTTTTTATGCTTGACATGTTTCCCGAGTTTCATGGGGCTACTTGAAAGTCGCCGACTTTGTCTATGGCTTTTTTGGAACTTTGTAGGGGGCGCTAGAGAGTCATTTTGCACAGGGGGCGCTGGCGCGCCCCCCTCAACGCCGATTCGGAAAAGGTTGCCCGTGACTGCCATGTCGTATCAACTTTTTGTTCTTCAAGGGGTTGTTTTTGCCCGTCGAAGAGTGTCAGGAATAATAATGCGTAATAATAAACAGCTCAATTTTAATAGTCCCTCACTCCATTCACTTTGTGAGAGCGAGGGACTAAATAATAAACACAACGATTTTAATAGGTCCCTCACTGCATTCAGTGCTCGGGACCTAAAAAGCCAAAGAGTCTCTATAATATGAGGATTTGTTGTTTTTCTCTATTTTAATTGAATATTTTTTTGGTCTGTTGCTTGGACAGGTTTGAAGACCTCACTTTGGGCTCATCGTGAGCATTTTCTTATTAATTTTATGGACTAAATGATTATCTGTTAATCAAAAAAGTAACTGATAGATTAAATAACAACAAAAATAATTAATTCAATATAAGTGATCAAATATAACATATCTTTGCATGTTATCATTTTCACATTTTCTTACTGGTGTGACTTTTTTGGAGGCACATACAAACAAACTGTTTGACCTGTAAAACTGTGTATACTATCATTGATTTTGATATTGTAACTCAACATTCCCACTCCAACCTGGTTTTGGTTCTGCCTTTCCTCTCCTTCACTCTCTCTAACCGCCTACTGCAGGGGAAGGGTGAGTGTGTGTGGAGTGTGTGGGAGAGGAAGATGGAGGAAAAGAAAGCAAGAAAGGAAGAGTCAAATTTGTTTCCTCTTGAAACGAAAAAACAGAGAGCTTCAACTGACAAATGAACTCAGCAGTGAATTATGACCTCCTGACAAAACGGATCACATTATTTCCCCTCTTTAACTCGTTTAAATAAAGATTTTTCACTTCTGTCTTCATATGTATTTCTAGTCATTGGAACTGTGTTAGTGCCTTTTGGTTGGTAGGTCATATTGGAAGGTATTATTGTATTAAAATATAATTAAATGTAACAATAAGGGTAGACTGTTAAAGAACAGTATAAAACAACCATTCCAGTTTTTATATTTGAAAGCATCGCTAAGAACCAGAGAGCATGTTTGCTCCACATCATGTAACACTTTATACCAGGGGTATTCAAGTAAAAATTGAGGAGGTCCAGTTAAAATAAATATCCTCAAGCTGAGGTCCGGAACATCATTTGTATTTGCGGTATGACTGATACCTGAGAAAATAAACAGACGAAGAAATGTATTGACATTGAAACACTGGCTTACACAATGTGGCTGCAGTTTAAATAAAAATGACTAAATTATGTATTCAAAAACAAAGAAAGTGCTTAAGAAAATAAAATAGCAGCTTCAGTTTCCTTTTGACTGAACAATGTTAATATTCTCCTCAACAAAAAATTCACAAAACATCTTAACTGTTTCTCTTACAGATGATCATCTCCGATTTTCATCTTCCAACTCCATAAAAACCCCTATGGGGAGGGGTTTTTGAAAGTTTCAAGGGGGCGCTGTTGAGCCATTTTTAGCATTACATGGGTGTGGCTCAATGGGATGTTAGAAGGTGCGAGCCTTGGCCACGCTGCTAAATTTGGTGTTCCTACGTGTTTCTTAAAGCCGCCAAAAAGGCAAACGTATTTTTTGGCGAAAAAATCTGAAGACGGCGCGCCGCCACACGGACGCCATTGGACGTAGCTGCATGGCGTTCATAATGGAGGTTCAGCAAGTGGTTCTGGGTGTTTTAGAAGTGGAATGAAATTGATGCCATGAAACATATGGCGTCAGTATGGGGCAACGTAAAGGGTGGCGGCGTGGAGGCTATAAGCCACGCCCATGGGCATGGTCGGTATCAAACGACACAGGGCGTCACCCTTCACCTGTGTATGAAGTTTGAAGACGTTAGGATACGTTGAAAGGCGTCAAAAAGGCTGACAAAAAATTGTAGCGAATGACCCAAAATGGCTGCGCTGCCACGCAAAGGTGGTTACTGGTAGCGGCACGCCGTGTGTCGTGCAGCTTCACCGACTTGTGTTCTGTTGTTTAGAAGTGAAACGAAGGCGACAGAGTAAACGGTGCGCTCGGCGTATACGTGAGTGTAAATAGCGACCATTTCCTGTTACCACGGGGGGGCGCCATGAGCGACGCCGGTCGTTGATACATAGGAACGTTCAGGGCCAGAGACCCGTTCTAAGTTCCGAATTTGAAGCGGCTACGATTTTTTTTGTGGCCGTGAGAGGCTTTTGTGTGTTTATGGCGAGCGGCGTCCATCGCGCAAGAGGCAACTGGCCTTTTTTTTATGCTTGACATGTTTCCCGAGTTTCATGGGGCTACTTGAAAGTCGTCGACTTCGCCTATGGCTTTTTTGAAACGTTGTAGGGGGCGCTAGAGAGTCATTTTACACAGGGGCGCTGGCGCGCCCCCCTCAACTCCGAGTTCCGCGAGGTCGCCCGTTCCTGCCATGTCGTATCAACTTTTTGAGCATGGCTAGGGGGTGCAAATGCCCTCCGAAGAGTTGCATGAATAATAATGCGTAATAATAATAAACAGCTCAATTTTAATAGTCCCTCACTGCATTCACTGTGTGAGCGCGAGGGACTAATTACTTTTCAATACTTTGTTGAGAATCCTTGGCAGACAATGACAGTCTGGAACCCATAGACATCACCAAATGCTGGGTTTCCTCTTTTGTGATGCTTTGCCAGGCATTTACTGCAGCTGTCTTCAGTTGTTGCTTGTTCTTGAGCAAATTAAATGCATGGTTGATTAGATTGAGATCTGGCGATTGACTCGACCATTGAATAATATTCCACTTCTTTGCTTTAAAAAGCTCCTGGGTTGCTTTTGCAGTATGATTTAGATCATTGTCCATCTGTACTGTGAAGCACTGTCCAATCAACTTTGCGGTTTTGGCTGAATCTGAGCAGAAAGTATATACACTTCCGAATTCATACGGCTCCTTCTGTCTTTTGTCACACCATCAATGGACACAAGTGACCCAGTTTTATTGGAAGTCATGCATGCCATCACTGCCACTGCCTGGGATGTGCTGTGCTTTGAATCATGAGCTGTTCCAGTTCTTCTCCAAACTTTCTTCTTCCCATCATTCTGATGCAGGTTAAACTTAGTCTCATCTGTCCAGATAATGCTGTTCGAGAACTGGGCTGCTTCTTCAGGTGTTTTCTGGCAAAATCAGATGTGGCCTTTCTGTTTCTGAGGCTGATTAATGGTTTGCACGTTGTGGTGAATCCTTTGTATTTCCTCTCATGAAGTCTTCTCTTTGTGGTAGTGGGTGTTGTGAAGGGGTTTTTCTGCGATCATCCATTACTGTTGTCTTTTGTGGACATCCAGGTCTTTTTGAGTTTGCACGCTCATCAGTGCACTCTTTTTTTCAAGAATGTACCAAACTGTTGATTTGGCCACTCCTAACATTTCTGCTATTTTTCTGATGGATTTCTTCTTTTTCAGCCTCGGGATGGTCTGTTTCAATTCCATTGAGAGCTCCTCAATGGATGTTGTGTGTCTAAATGCAAACGAATCAACTCCAGACCTTTTAACTGCTTAATTTATAACAGGTTAACGAAAGAAGAGCCTTGTTTTGTTTTTTTTTGTTTTTTTGCAGCCTTCTGAGTCAGTTTTACAATTACTTTTGGTCCCTTGAAAAAGAGTAAGAGATGTGTAAATGTACTTAGTAAAAGAAAGCAAAAAGGAAAAAAACATTCAAAACCAAGCAGTGAACCTCTTGCAACCATTGCTGAGGTGCAGCCACTAATTGGACAAAACCACAACTCAACTCAATGTGAGGAACATGTGCAAAGCAGGGATACTGGCTTGGTGGGGAGGCACAGTGGTGCAACACAATATCTTCACAGCATCGTGACTGAGAATTAACGGAGTGGTCTAACGTCAAAACCTAAAGCCTCTTATAGTGTATATTGTGATAGTTGCATGTGTTTTGTCTGTTTTTGCAGCCAGTTGGTTAATGTTCTTCGGTTAAGGTGGGGACAAGTGCAGTGGTGCTGACAGTGGCCACACAATAGTTGTCATTTCTGGCCTCCTCTTGCCGAGAGAAAGCAATTTTTTAGAAATGTTACAATATAAGCTAAAAATAAATGTTAAATGAAAATCTTCTAGATTATCATATCATATCATTATTCACAAGTAGTCCTACATTCAGCCCCTGAGTTGACAAGCACTTCAATCATCCCGAACAAACCTTTTCTACCTCTGATGAAGTCCTTTAACTGAGGTTAAAGAAGTTCATCAGAGGAAGGTTAAGTTAAATGGTTTCACAGTTGAAGTGAATTGGCTTCAGATTAAAGCAGAGCAGAAAGAAACCCTTTAAAATATTTTACCGGCAACTCAAACTGTTTTTGTGTCATACAAATCTCACGTTGTTGCAGGCTCACCTTCCTCTCTGTGAGACCCTAGCAGGTGGGCTGCTGCTGTGTTGCCTCATTTTGCTGCCACACACAAAAAAGTGAGGCCACATCAGAAATCTGAGATTAGTGGTGCGATTATGATCACCACAAATTAATAATATTATTGTATATTGTTCTACTTGTAGTCTCAGAACATGTCATCTCCCACTAATATGCAGCATAACTCTCTGAATTGTGATGGTGGGCATTAGGGCTGACGGCAAACAATCGATTAGTCGTTGGTCGACCAAAAAAATATTAGCTGACTAAAATTCTATTGGTCGATTGGTCGGAGGGAAAAAAACGCGTCTTTTCAAAGGGCTGAAGGGCTTTTAATTTGACGAGTATGATAGAGGAAGTCGCCGTGCCACTAATTTACTGTTGGCATACACCATGTCTGGAAGAAGTTCTAAAATTTAAAATTTTTTAGTTCTAAAAAAAAACACCTGTTGCGGAGTAAGGATGACAGTGCGGCTGCGACAGAACTGAAGAAAACACTTCGTGAGGAAATTGACAAGAGGTGGGAGCTAAACGATGAGCTGCACTCCAGCATATACATCAAAGCTGCAGTCTTGGACCCACGCTTTAAAAATCTGCCGTTCATGGAGGAAGAGAACCGGGACCAGGCATATGTTACGGTGTTGGACTTAGCTGAGAGTCTATCTCCAGCAGTAGAGCCTGCCCAGCACGCCAGCAGTGATGACGACGAACCTGGCCCCGCACCAAAGAAGAAAACGAAAAAGACAGAGAAGTGGGACGAGATATCCATGCACCAAACAGAAGAACATAACAGTGAGATGAAACGGTACTTAAAACAAAAGTTGAGTCGGGACCACTATCATGGTGGCAAAAAAACGAGGAGCGCTACCCGAAGCTGGCCAGAGCAGCCAAGCGCATTCACTCCATCCCATCCACGTCCACACCACCGGAGCGCATCTTCTCCAAAGCCGGCTTCATTGTAAGCAAGACACGGAGTTCACTTCTTATTATCTTCTTATTATTATCTTATTTTAGGCCTATACATTGAGTTTTTATTTAATTAGTTGCCGTTGCGTTGGTCTGTTTATTTGCACTAAGACGTGTTTCAGATTTGCCGATTGCCGGTTGTTAATTATTATTTAATTTTAATAGGCCTACTTGTCATTGGAATTTTATTATTATTTTATTCGTTATCCTAAATATCAAAAGAAGCGAAAAAAAGTTGTATTAGTTTAAGGCTGTGTTTTATTTTCTTTGTTACAATCGTCTTTCATGAACAATGTGTGTGTATCACGTGTTTTAAATAAATATTCATCAGAATGTTAAGAGTCTGCCAGTCTTTCTGATTAATTAGTTTTGACACATCCTGAATACCAGAATCTGAAATAATTTGCCCGTGTAACAGACGCAGACTGTGTTGTGCGCAGTGTACTATGCCAGCCAAGGTCCGACTGGGAGAACTAGGCATTCAACTGCTTTTTATGTAGGTTAGTTAGGTTATGTAAATCAACCAGGCTTACATCACATATTTCAGGCAATCAGACAACATCACCATTTTAAAATGCCTGCATGGTTGAAAATCGCATGAAGGTTACCCTAGCCGTTAGTGGTAAATGCGCAGAGAGACGGCCACCTCGCAGTTGTGTAGCATATCACGTTATTTCGTTTTTTTTTTTTTTTTTTTTTGGAGGGGGCGGGGCGATTATTCGATTAGTCGGAGTGAATGCACGACCACTGGTCAACCAAGAAAATCCTTGGTTGAGGACAGCCCTAGTGGGCATTGACAAAAGCCAAATTCTATTTATGTTGGGCAGCTAGTAATTTTTTTGTTTTTGTCTTGTCATGTTTTTAACCAATTCTTGTGAGGGATTAAACAGTCTTCATTTTAAACACAATGTTGTCAACTTCAGTGTCTTTGGTTGCAAGAATTTTCCAGAAACAGGTTAATCACAGTGAAGAAGAAAAGAGCAAAACCTAAAAATCTCAACAAACCCTAATCCATAGGACAGGTCTTTTGTTTTTGCACTTCAAATCAATCCATATGATTATTCTCTGATTTGGCATCCCAATTTCCAGCGCAAACTTGTTTATTAGTGCCTTCCAAAACAACTACAAGCATTATAATATTGACTCAATATTGACTATTTTTATTTTGAAACATGGATATTGTTGATATTGGTGACATGGATATTGTTCTCAAAGGCTACAGTAAAATTAAGGCATTCTGTACATTTGAAGATTTTGACTGTTTTTTATAGTTAATTATTTAAAATTTTAAATTCATTCTTTGATCGGCAGTGCACGGCAATCGGCAGATCAAGTTTTTTGGTGATCGGTATTGGTGAGCGGCCCAAAAAATGGTGATCGGAGCATCACTACTTATATTACTGCTACTATTACTAATGCTACCAGTTCTAAGATAATACCAGTGGTACTGGTAAAATAACACAAAAATGACACAATATGTCAAGTTTTAAAAAATTGTCCACAAGTAAATGATGTGGAATCCACAAGTAATTTCCTTTCAGCTGCTCTACTACCTAATTGTAAAATGTGGAACAGATTTCCTGAACGGAGGCATATGTCAATGAGACACAGAGAATTGATGAGAAACCCCTCCGTTCAGGAAAGCCATTCCACATTTTGCAAGCAGGTAGCAGGGAGCATTGAGCAGCACAACTTGTAGCACCACTGTATGGAAATACTTTTCACTTGAAACACCAGCAATCAAAATGGCAACGTGCAATGTCTGCAAAGCCATTGTGCAGAGAGGCGGAAGCAGCCGGCGTAATTCCAGCCGTCACCGTTTTACAATGCCTGCTCAATGCTACCGGTACCGGCATCAAACCAATGAAAAGCATGCTCCTCCAAGCTGTCACGAGGTGTTTCAGCAACATCGAAAGTGAACCGCTCTACGCTGTTGCCACTTTAGGGGATGCTCAATACAATGACAGGTGAGGCAATTTTTTTTTAAATAATTAGTAGTTCTAAGTTTATTTAAGTTTTAAATTGGAAATTAATTCCTGCAAAATCCAAACTGTTGATTGATTCCTAGCTTTAAAGTGGATATTTGTTAATACAAATAATTGGATAATGGGGGAGGTGTGTTTGTGTTTCTGTGCCTGCTGTCTTGCAGCAGCAACTAATAAATTGTACTGAATCTTTTATTTTTGTGTCAGATTATTTACTAGTGGAAAAAATGCCAGGAGGGGAAAGACTCTCCTGAGAAGCTTGAGAAGACGGAGCAAGCACTGCTTAGGGCCTCAGCTGATCAAGCAGGGACAACGGAAGCCGAGCCAGCAGAGCCTTGCATGGAAGCTGGGCCAAGCAGTTCTTTGTTGAAAGAACCAACAATAGGTGAGAAAGACAGCCCTTTCCAGTACTGGGCAAATAACCATTCCTCTCCTTGGTGCAACAAAGTTCCTGAGTGCCCCTTCAACCAGTGTGGAAAGCGAAAGACTGTTCAGCACAGCATCCAATATTGTGGATAATAAGCGTGATTAACATTAAGTGTGATTTATTAAACTCTAGATCACTTTCAGCCTCAGTGTTAACTTTTTGATGAGTCATTAACTGTTTGTTTTCTTTTGAAGAATAGTTACAGACTCCGACTCTCTGTGAGTTTAATCCAGGTCACCTTCTAAGCCAAACCTCCTACTGTACTTGACGGCTGTTCAGATGCACACTGTTTTATTGATGGTGGGTGTGAAACTTATATTGCACTTTTCAAATATTTAACATTAGCAAGAATGTTCTTAATTTATGCTGATCAGATTCACTTAGTTTTATTTATACTGTAAATGTTTACATTTATTGCACTTTTCTTTTATATTTAACAACTTGTTAAGCTTTGTTGCTGCTACAAGAGACATTCTATTTAATTTGTGATGATGTGATAAAGTAGTCATTTGTATTTTATATGGAGAGGGCTCTTGTTAGAGAAGTTTACCCTTTATTAGTATCTGTCTTGGGTTTAATAAACATTGACAGTCAATTTGAAATCCTTACAGTTGTGTATTTGTTTTCAGGATGGGATTGTCACTGTTCTCTGACTTCCTTTTCTAACCTTATACTCAAATCGCCTCAAGTTGACTTTTGGGACATGCATGCATACATTTGTTCATATCATACTTGCTTGTAGAGATGTGTTTATTACAGACTCATAAAATCAACAATAATGATGATAATAATATTGAAACAAAATAAAGTTCTGGTATCATAATAGTATCAAATCCAGGTCGAAAGCAGAACGGTAAACATCATCAAAAATGCACTATGCAAAAAATGCATAGGTGGTGGCGTAGGTCACCTATAGTTAGATCTGGCCCTGCTTATATACTATTAATAATGTACAATATACTACCATGGTCACTGCTTATAGTGGTAGGCATACTGTAGGCTTGTAAACACAATCATGTAAAGGGGTGTGATACAGATATTCTGAATTGAACTTGTTATTGTTAAACTGCATCATATCCAAAAATGCAGAGTTGGACGTCACTGACTGTACCATCTAGTTTGAACTATTTAGGCCTCATATATGTGCAAGCAGCATCAACCTGATCATGACAACATTTTCACCATATGGGATCTAAAACATATAACTGTAATCTTCCAACAAGATACAAATCTGACTCATTACTCAGCAAACTATAATACTCTTGGAACATAAAAACACTGCTGCTACCTTTAATTGTGAGACATTTTCAGCCATCCTCCCACTACCTGTCCACCAAACCATCTCCTCCTCTAAGTGAACCGTCTCGAAGCAGGGAAATATTATGATACATGAAAATGTTAATGCGCCACAAATACTTTGCTTCTGGTACAGGAAGATTCAAACATGGCCTCTATCTCCTGCTCTGTCTGTGCGGATTGCAGCGGATTGGGTTTTCACAGGGTGTGTGGATGGACTGGTATCAGGACATGATGATGTCGTAAATTGATCGGATCTGGCCAAAAACAAGCTTCACGTAAAATGGGGAAAATCTAGGCACCATGTCTTATTTAGTCCCCTTGTCTTTTTAAGCAATGAAACGATTTTCCGGCGACATGAACGGTATATAATGCCATTTTAAAGCGCATGCAGGCAGGCTGGGTTTGTACACAGGGGATTCCACTGCACAGACAACACACACTACATATAGGGAAGAAATCTTCGTGCGCGCGCTCGCTCGCACGCCCACACACACACACACACACACACACAAATTCGTTCCAAAAACTCCCATTAAAGCAACACTTCTGTCACTTACCAATTAATTACCTCATCAAGACTCACGTCAGTTTGAATAAAGGTGATCAATTCAACAATCCACAAATTAAAAGGTGACTTTAACCTCCATTACGTCCTTAGAAGAGCAGACAACAGCTGGCGTCTCCTGCCATTTGCTCTTTTTGTGGATGGAGCCGCTATGATACAGACAGGTGATAGGTGAAATCGGATAAACAGGCCCGTACCCGCTGATGTTTGCCAATGGAGGTCCGGGACCGGCTAGGATCTGTGCGTAATTCCTCTTCTAGGTGTCTGTATGTGGGTGTGTGTGAGTGTACTGGTTCTGTCAATCCCCGTACGGCCTAGGAAGCGTGAAAAACAGGAGTGATGAGGAGAAAAAAAAGATGAAGGAGTGGCAGCACAGGGCATCGGAAGCGGTAGCATCGCCTTTCCTCCGTTCACGTTCGTTCATCCCGGATATAATAGCACACAGCCCGATGTCACGCCTACCCCTCGCTCTCTCTCACTCTCTAGTTCGAGAGGGGAAACAAATCTAGTCACACGTATATTGTGTTGTATTTAGGGGTTCCTGGTAAACTCATATTTCCAAAATGTTGCCTTCAAGAGCTAGAACTGATAAATTAAGCACTCATGTATCTCGTTTAACTGGCAGGCATATTCTTCTTCACTGGAAGTGTCAAAATCCACCCTCTGGTCCATTTGATGCGTTTTCTTTCTATAGAAGGTAGCACCTCACCGTTCTCTTAAATGACAGGTTCACATTTTCTGTCTTAAGAGAACACAGGAGCCCGAATGAAATACGCTTTTATGTTTTTCTTACTGTAATCATTCCTCCTGTTCACACTGACCATTAGAAGTGAACAATCCATAGTCATCTTATGCAAAAATGTATTTAAAAGTTTATTTGAAACTAATATGAAGTGTCACATCAAGTAGATATCTTTCAAGGTTACACTCTTTTTAGTACCAAAGAACCTCTTTCTGTTAATATACTGCCACCACAGCTCAACTGTGTGGACACACTATGGATTTTGGTCCCCATCATTTACATTGAAAAGACATTTGAACCTGTCTCTTAAACAGGCATTTCAACTACTTTCACAACAAAACAGCCTTCAAACTGGCCTCATTCAGATAAATGAGAGGGCTGCATGTTTTCATTTTAAATGCCTCTTATACACCATCTTACATCTGTTGCATTCAGCTCATTTTCCAGTGAATAACCTCAAATGGTACAAATGTAATCAGTATAAAAGATTAAGATAAAGATTAGGATTTAAAAAACTTAAAAAAGTGTAAAATTCAGAGTTAGAAAAATACGTTTGGAAAGAATTAAGTAATGTGTTAACAACTCACAGCAACAATGAGGGTAAATAAAGCCTTGAAAGTTGATGCAAACAATTCCTGCAGGTATTCAACTATAGATCCTTACTTCCAAACCCTCTAAAACATGGAGGAGGAAGCATGATGTCTGGGCCTCTTTTGCTGGATCCAGAGTTGTTGACTGGCATCTTGGACTAAAAAAGTGACACCGGCACCCTGCAAAGCCGTGCAACACCAACTGATCTGCACCTAACTGGTCAGCGGTTCATCCTACAGCAAGCTATAGATCCAAAGCATCCCCCCAGGCTGTCAAAACCTTAGAAGGACAGTAGGTTTCAAGCTGGTTTGGGATGATCTGTACAGAAGGGTGATAGCACCCTGCAGGTGCAACACATTTGTGGGAACATTTGATTTACTGTTAGCACTGTATAGTGTAGAAAGAATATGTATTCCATTATATTTGCAAAATGCAGCTACTTTGATGAGTCAAGAATCTAGATGAAACTTTGCCAAACAATAATACTATAATATTTCTTCATCTCCAGTTGATCATTTGTTCAATGCTTTAATTTCAGAATACTTTGAGATAATAGACTATGTAAAATGGAGGTGCTCTAAAACCTTTGACCGGTATCAGACTTAGCATGCTAGGGCACTGTAACTGTAAATGTCTACTCTAGATCAATTATAAGCCATCAATAAGAACAGCTTTGCATTGCCAGATTGTCGCATTATACTTCATGTTAGCCAGTTTCTGCTTGGGACAAAAATTATTATATTTTTAAAAAATCTATTTATGTTTTGTGATTGGGATAAAAATCGAAGCAGCAGAGGCAGATATATCCTAGTATGAGACAAACTCCAAAATCACTGCATTTCCCACAATCCAACAGCATCTTTGTCTGGCAAATGCAAATGTCTGTCAAAATACAGTCTTGATCTGCTCTATATTTAGTGTCATTCAACAATTTTTGATATGATTTGGTGCTATATAAATAAAACTGACTTGACTTGACTTGACAAGCTCAGTAGTACTATATATTATGAGTATGGTGATCTTTATGTGTAAGTGGCCCTTTAGACAATATGTAAGACTTGAAAAACCCTACTTTGGCATCATCTGGTGGTAGTTTGAACTTTCTCCAAACAAAACCTTAAACCAAAGATACTGCAGTCACATTAAAACTACACATAGGGCCTAAATGTAATTTGGGAAAGTGTTTGAATACATCATGGATGTTTTGTATCTGATATTATTTCCAAACTACTGCTATTTCTCCTCTCTTTCTCGTCCACTCATATTACTTCAATTTGAGTCTGCTGAAAACATATACAGATCTACAAAACACTAAATCAATACAGCCAATATAGAGGTTATTTTTCTTTTCTCTGACTTCAGTGAAATCCAGAACATTTATTTATTACTGTGAAAATAAAGTTTCTTTTCATGATAGAATGTCACAGTGGTTTTCCATTTGTAAAATGAAATACAGCGTGATCTGTGTTATATAGGGCCAGGCGAATTTACTATATATTTAGCTTTAAGTATGTCCAGAGTTTATCTGGAAAATATAATTTGTGATTTGAACATTTCACACATTGCATTACAATACACATTTATTCCATTGTATGTGGTTTAATGACTGACAGCACAAATTATTGTACTAGTGACTGGCCTGGATAAACCAATATAGAAATACAAATATCTCCTTTGTTGGCGGAAATGGAATTAAAACAATTTATACTGGAAACAGCAGACCATGGTTTATTTTGGAGAAGAGAACAGGAGCTTGGAACGAACGTAATCGACCATAAACTCCACAAGATGGCAGCAATGGGACTATAAGGATGTCAGCAGCCGCAAAACGTCGAAGAAGAAATAAAACAACAAGCGATGACATATATATACAGCGCCGGATAAACTAGCATCTCCACAAATTAGCTGCCGTTTTGAAAGGAGTGTGTTGACATTCTCGCAAGTTATGTTTGCGGATGTTTAATCTCGTTTGATGGTCCCGCAGCCGCCAGTTGCTGCGTATTCATTTGTTTTTTTGGCCGCTAGTCATCATGGTAGAAGTGGAGGATTTCTCGCTTTTGACAGAGAAGATGAAACACAGTGATGGCGCTTTGGTGCTTCCGGAGGGTTTATGCGGGGTGTCGGTGCTGTCCTGCCTGCTCCTCGCCTGCTCTTATGTCGGCAGTCTGTACGTGTGGAGGAACGACCTGCCGCGGTGAGGCTGAGCTGTCTATATATGTTCTTGCTCTTTATGGCTGAATTAAGTTGTATTATGTTATTCCTGACATCATCGTGTTGTGGCGTTCATTTGGTTTTAGATAAAGGGTCTAATTCACAAATATGCAAAGACATTATAATTTGTGCTTGTGCTCATCGCAATGTGTCTGACAGCGATGCCAGCAGCGCCGCTGTGTGGCCAAGTGATGACGCATTTCATAATTCAGCTAAAAACTCCAGCCATGGCTGAGTGCAATGATGTGATGTTGCACTCAGCCATGGCAACTCAATCTCCCATTCCTCACCTGTGTGCTAATCTGCGGTGTTTGAAAACCCCAGTAGGTTGTTTAAAACCTACTTATTGCTGTTCTATTTATAGAATCTCCACTCTTCTAACAATCTGGATGAAAATATATTGCGGCTGCAGAATGATAAGAAAGATTTTTACCAGTTTCCCAAGTTGCCCCTCTGTTTCTCTATCAAACAAAGATGGTAGCCTGCTGTACCTTGATAAGAGACAATTTGGGAAACAAGGTAAATATCTTTCTTACCATGCAGCAGCATACACTTTTTCTGTTGAGTTAGATTATTATGCTGATTACAATTAAAATTGGCATGATGATTCCAAAATTGCAATTTTTTTCTAGCATGTCAAGTTTTTTGCTAGAAAAAAATAGATAAGCAAAATCGCACTGATTAGCTGTAGTAAAACTTGCCATCTGATTACAAGTGGACTCACCTACCAGCTACGTGGCACCTTGTTTGTGCAGTCACAATTGAGACAGTGCAATGAGGGGTGTGTGCAGCTCCCAATAGGTCAATACTATCAATATTTACAACAGAAAGCTAGCATAGTAGGAATTAAGAGGACTTCTGCTGGCTTTTTGCTAACCTTGTAACCAAGTTCTATTTCGTTTTATGCTGTTTTATTTTTTAGTTTTCATAGCTTGTAACTAAACCATCTTAGTGTTTTATTTACAAAAGTATATAAGAAACAGGAATCCTATAGTTCAAAAACTTGATGTGATAGAGAAAAACTGAGACCAGTTTTGGATTCTGCATCCCAAAATTAGTTAAAAACAGCTGTCGGACCTAACTCAACAAAATTTATCTTTCAGACAAAGATACCTCAACTACTACCTCTGTGAACAAGGTTAAAGAGGTAAAGAAAAGTTCCCAAAAACAAACAAACAAACAAACACAATTCTTGTACAACTACAATAATAATCAGCCATTTCTGTCTATATATTTGCAACTTTCACTCATGCTAACTGCAAATGAATAAATCAGTCAATTCCAAATGAGTGATGCAGCCTCTGAATGAACAAGAAACAATCTTCTTCCTTCATTTTATAACTTTTCAGATCTGTTCACCAGTGATGCTGCTTCCTCTTGCTCACTGGTGCACTTATGAATGTCTTGTTACATCTGAAATGTCATGTATTTTATCAGTGAAAAGATTTTGAGCATCCATGCCGCATCTTTGCATCACATCTTTCCAGAAAATGAACCATGTAGTTAACAGTTTATACTGTGTTCAGACAGGTATTTTTCAAGCTAGTAATCGACTTACCTGTCCCCCTAATTGTGACTCACTCTATTAGGAACATCTGCGCAATCTAATGGAATCCAGTTCAACAGCTTTGCCATTGAGGTTGTAGTCGGTGGAGATGGTGTACTGGAGTGCATTATATCAAAAAGTGTTCCTAATATTTTGTCCTCTCCATTAACATACATAAGGAGTATATGTGATTGATGAATGTATATAATTGACTTCAATACTTGCCTCAGATGTTAGCCTCAGAAAGCTCCATTCTATCTGCTTTATAGCAAGAACTTCAAAATTGTCCAGTTTACTAGGATCAAATTGAAATACTATGTAATAAGCCAGCGTGAGAATAGCTCTGACCAATTAAGAGAGCTGTAGTGAACATTAATGTATACAATGTTTACATGTTGCTGATGTAAGGGAGCATGGAGGGCTGACAGTTGACACTATGATTATTGTGCCCTCTGGTCTGTTCTCAGGGACCACCCTGCTGTGATAAAGAGACGCTTCACCAGCGTGTTAATCGTGTCGGGCCTGTCACCTCTCTTTGTGTGGACGTGGAGAGAATTCACAGGTGTCGGGGTGAGTCACATTCAGCTCTAACAGCTGACGACTATACTGGTTACTCTGCTTCTTTATGTGCTGTTGTGTTGTATTGCTCTCTGGCACATTTACAGCTTGCTTTTCACTGATTTGTTTGTTTGTCTCTCTGTTTCAGACTGTCCCATCATTACTGGCTCTCATGGGGATCCGGTTTGAAGGCCTCATTCCTGCCATCATACTTCCTCTGCTGCTCACCATGGTAAGATACACACACCTTCCTCTGTGATGATTATGATCCACTGGCTCGACCAGAAGAACACCATTCATCATTTTAAATGAAGTTGTCCTCAGAGTGCTCTGACTCGTGATTGGTTGCTATCGTAATGTTTAAATATCCCTTCAAAATAGATTCAGATATGCAACAAATACATTTATAAAGATAAATTTAATTTCATGAACATTTCAAACTTTTTAGAAAATTGAATCGGTGTCAAGAAACCTTAACATTTCACATAGAGCTGTTTTTCTTTTAGCTTCTGTATGTTTGTGTGCCCACTAAGACTCGCTAAGGTTTTTCAAAATAAAAGAACGTCCAGACTCAGATAATGCATAATATAGCAACTATCCTGCCTCCTGTAGTCACTCATGCATGGGGTGAGAGACGTTTTCTTGACGCTCTCATTTCCAACAAACAATGTTTTTTACAGAATTTCTTGGTTGGGTAACATTTAATGATCCAAAAAGTAATTACAAAGTAAATGTGATTTTGAGGCAAAACAATAAAGTGACAAAAACAAAGGAAAGTGAGTGAGCCAGTGAGCGATAAAAACCGCATGACCTTTCACCCCCCTCGCCCCGGATTGCCTGCACCCGTGCTTATAAAGAAAAATGTTGTACTGCCACCTGTGGAGACCCGACACAACCGACAAAAGACTGGCAGACAAACAAAACAGATGTGGCTCCTACACATAAAATGGAATTAATTAATTATTTTTTGTGCGGCCCTATACCAACTGATTCACGGACTGGTACCGGTACCACTGCTCTAGTGAGTATTTCTGGCAGCAGGATTGTATGTCTGAGATTTAGTCTAAATAGACTTCACACAATGTGTGCGTTCATGGTATGACAGAACATCTCTCATTCACATTGGCTCATTGATGTGTTTTTTTTGTTTGTTTTTTTTAAAATAAAAATAAAGAAGATAAGCAGACTCATTATTTAAGGAGCAGCTGTGATGATGGAACTGTGCTGATGGAAACTGAATATTTGATGAATACTTCAGGACATACTTAATTGCTTATATGGTAAAAATGACCAGATATGGGGTACATCTCAATTACCTTAATTACATCCAGGTTTTGCTAACTTGCATCTTTATCTTGTTTCTAAGTTCCTCCCAATAAAGATTCATAGAGAGAGGCAAGGAAACCATGTGAGGAGAAAGGAAATATGTTTTTAGAGAAATGAGAGGTTAGTTCCCCTGAAGTGTGAACCAACCTCCATTTCTAATGGCAGTGGCAGCTGTATCACATGGAGCATGAGTAAAAACCTGCATTCTGCATTTATACTGTCTTTATCAGGCACATGAAAATTTTTTACTGGCAGAGTGTTTATATTATGTATTCCTTATTTGTGTCTGTATGTATTTATTGATATTCTAAATGTGAATTCATCATTATTACATCATGTGTGTCTGTGTGTGTGTGTGTGTTCCTGTATTGCAGGTCCTCTTTCTGGGCCCCCTGATGCAGTTAGCCATGGACTGTCCTTGGAGCTTCATGGATGGGATCCGGGTAGCCTTTGGTGAGACAAGCAGCATTCTGTTAACTTCAATAACAAAGGGAAAATGAGAGAGGTTGAAGCCATGATCAGCATTTATATTACAGGATGAGTGCTGATCAAGTGATGAGATAGGTGTGTTAAGAACTCTCCTAGCTTGCACTGGTGCAATTGATTCTTGGACATAAGCATTTTTTGTGTGTTCCCACATGTTGTTGTTGTTATTTGATTTTACATTGTTTTCCACAATGTTTCCACACTTTATCAGTAATATATTACCAGTGAATGTGGTTACTGTTGAGGAGAAATCAAAGTCAAAGGTCAATGGTGAGGTCAGGAGGGAAGAAAGTGTTCAGGAGCCTCTGATGTCTTATAAATAAAAAAATAGAAATAGAGACACAATCAGAATACACCTGAAGTGCTTGAAATCGGTCTCGCATTCTGACAAACTCGTGATGGTGGAAATACTTTAAACCCAAAAGATCACACCCAAACCCTACACGCCCCAGATTTAGTCAAAGATAATGTCTTTGACCCTCAGAGGTGTTATTACCAGCCCATTCCAGTCTGGGGACACAGATGTCCGCTTACGCAGTTTGGAACAGCAGCAGCAAGCTATCTATTATGACTAGGAAGGCAGCAACAGTCCTTCCTTCGACCCTTGCCACACATATTGTTGAGATATAGCGGCACCAGAAGAAAGACAAACAATTAATACTGCCGAGAAGGATAGACAATTCCATAACAGTTACAGTGCAAGTAATGCTGGTTGCATTAATAACCATATGTCTGCATTTACACTGAAACCTTATTAAAATATCACAAACAGCAGCTGTGAGTGCTTAAACATGTGTCAGCAAAGTGAACTTTGCTGTTAAGTATTGGCCACTCTTCTTTATACAAATTTTAATGATAATAGTTACACTAGTAGAAACAAATAATGCCTGGGCTTTGGTTATTGGCCAATACCAAGAACTAATCTGATACTTGTTTTTAATTAATAAGATGTGTGGCTCACTGCGTGGAAGAGACTAGGATCATTCTTTTATGTGCAAGGCAAAATCAGGAAAAATAACTTAACCATTGCTTTCCTAACATTGTAAAACAAAGGTAACAAATAAACAAATGCAACAAATAAACACACAGATGTAAATTTACTGAATTGTTATTTATCAAAAGAATTGTATCCAATACCAGATAGTGGTCCGATACTTATTTGAGTCAGTATCGGACAATATCGGTATTAGTGTAATTCCAAGCATAATAATATCAACAATCTTTCATTATTATAAATATAAGAAAGCAAGAAATATCAAATCAATCAAATCAAATTTTATTTATATAGCCCAAAATCACAAAATACATTTGTCTCAGAGGGCTTTACAATCTGTACAGGGATTGACACCCTCTGTCCTTAGACCCTCGATTCGAGTGAGGAAAAACTTGCCCACCAAAAAACCTTTTAACAGGGAAAAAGGTGGAAGAAACCTCAGGAAGAGCCACAGAGGAGGGATCCCTCTCCCAGGACGGACAGACGTGCAATGGATGTCACATGTACAGAACAAATCAACAAACACATATTGTACACTCACAAGGGAAGAAGTTTAATTACTAACATGATAGATAGATGGATTAGATAGATGGATAGATAAGGAGAGAGAGAGAAGAAGAGAGTGTGTGAGTCCCCCAGCAGTCTAGTTCTATGGCAGCATAACTAAGGGATGACCTGAGCCAGCCCTAATTATAAGCTTTATCAAACAGGAAAGTCTTAAGTCTACTCTTAAAGGTGTTGATCGTGTCTGCCTCCCGAACACAGAGTGGTAGTTTATTCCACAGAAGAGGAGCTTGATAGCTGAAAGCTCTGGCTCCCAATCTACTTTTAGACACTATAGGAACCACAAGGAACCCACCATCCTGGGAGCGCAATGTTCTAGTGGGGTGGTAAGGTACTATGAGCTCTTTTAGATATGATGGTGCCTTACCATGAAGAGCTTTGTAAGTTAATAGAAGAATTTTAAATTCTATTCTAGATTTAACGGGTAGCCAGTGCAAGGAAGCCAAAATGGGAGATTTGTGATCTCTGATTTTGGTTCCTGTCAGAACACGTGCAGCAGCATTCTGAATCAGCTGCAAACTCTTAAGAGACTTATTAGAGCAGCCTGATAGCAAAGAGTTACAATAGTCCAGCCTAGAAGTAACAAATGCATGGACTAGTTTTTCTGCATCCGCTTGAGAAATGATGTGTCTGATTTTGGCAATGTTACGTAAGTGGAAGAATGCAGTCCTCGAAAGTTGTTTTATATAGTCATTAAAGGACAAGTCTTGATCAAAAACAACTCCAAGATTTTTTACGGTGGAGCTGGAGGCCAGGGTGATCCCATCTAAGGCTAAATCTCTGGAATGATAGTTTCTAAGGTGTTTGGGTCCTATTACGAGAACTTCAGTTTTATCTGAATTTAGCATCAGAAAATTGTGGGTCATCCAATTTTTTATGTCCTTAATGCATGCTTGAAGTCTAGTCAAGTGATTGGTTTCATCAGGCTTGATTGATAAATATAATTGGGTGTCGTCGGCATAACAGTGAAAGTTAATTGAATGATTCCTAATAATGTTCCCTAAAGGAAGCATATATAAACTGAAAAGAAGTGGCCCTAATACAGAACCTTGTGGGACTCCATGAGAAACTTTGGTTTGCATGGAGGATTCATCATGAACATGAACAAACTGAGAACGGTCTAGGAAATATGACTTAAACCAGCCTAGGGCGGTTCCTTTAATGCCAATTTGATATTCCAGTCTCTGTAAGAGAATCTGATGGTCAATGGTGTCAAATGCGGCACTAAGATCTAATAGGACAAGTACAGAGATGAGTCCTTTGTCTGATGCCATTAGGAGGTCGTTTGTAACTTTAACTAGTGCGGTCTCTGTGCTATGATTTACTCTAAATCCTGACTGATACTCCTTGAATAAGCTGTTTGTGTGGAGAAAATCACATAGTTGATTGGCTACGGCTTTCTCAAGTACCTTCGAGATGAATGAAAGGTTTGATATCGGTCTGTAATTGGCTAAAACCTCTTGATCTAGAGTTGGTTTTTTAAGAAGAGGCTTAATCACAGCTATTTTAAAGGACTGTGGTACATATCCTGATAATAAAGACAGATTAATCATATTCAATAAGGACGGGCTAACTAAAGGTAATACATCTTTAAGCAGCCTGGTTGGGATGGGGTCTAAGAGACAGGTTGACGACTTAGATGAAGAGATTATTGTACTAATTTGTTGAATGTCGATGGGAGAAAAGCAGTCTAAATATATGTTAGGTTTTATAGCTATT
Source organism: Pampus argenteus (assembly GCA_036937835.1). Classification (NCBI taxonomy): domain Eukaryota; kingdom Metazoa; phylum Chordata; class Actinopteri; order Scombriformes; family Stromateidae; genus Pampus; species Pampus argenteus. The sequence goes on from CM072860.1 coordinate 13,986,791, forward strand.
TCCAAACTTGCTATATCTGAAATCACATGAGTGCCTGTTGAGGGCAAAAGGTGATGAATTTTGTCTCTAATATTTAGAATTTTATCATTAAAGAAGCTCATGAAGTCATTACTAGTTAGGCTTAAAGGAATAGATGACTCAATAGAGCTGTGGTTCTCTGTTAGCCTGGCTACAGTACTGAAGAGAAACCTGGGGTTGTTCTTATTTTCCTCAATTAATGAGGAATAATAGTCTGTTCTGGCATTACGCAGAGCCTTCCTATAAATTGCAAGATTATCTTGCCAGGCTAGGCGAGATTCTTCCAGTTTAGAGGCACGCCATTTACGTTCAGATTTACGTGCCTCTTGCTTTAATTTGTGAGTGTGCTGGCTATACCATGGTGCTAACCTCCTCTGTTTTATTGTCTTCTTTTTCAGAGGTGCAATAGAGTCAAGAGTTGTCTGTAATGTGTCTGTAGTATTATTAACGAGCTGATCTATGTGTGAGGGGCTACAGGAAGCTGCTAAGTCCTCTGTAACATTAAGACATGGCATTGAATTTAATACTATAGGAATCGTTTTCTTAAATTTGGCTACAGCACTGTCAGATAAACATCTGCTGTAGGAGTTTCTGAAAAGAGGCTTATAGTCCAGTAATGGTCGGCTAGAATAGGATTATGTGGAAAGACTATTAGATGATCAATTTCAATGCCATATGAGAGTATAAGGTCAAGAGTGTGGTTCAGACAATGAGTCGGTTTGTTTACACTCTGACAGAAGCCAATTGAGTCTAACAAAGAGATAAATGCAGTACTAAGACTATCACTATGGTTGTCGACATGGATATTAAAATCACCTACAATAATTACTTTATATATAAATATATATAAATATGTGAATATAAGTTCACATTCACTCTAAACTGTCAATAAGCTGCACATCTGCAAGTTGGAATTTAAGGACTTGTTATTCAACAACAGTTCCAAGTGAATTTTAAGCATCTTCATTCAAAAATTCCAGATTTATATTGTCAACATTTTAATTTGGATTATTTTCTTATCATTATTCACACAGCAAACAGCACTGGGTGCCATTAAGATGAGGGTCATACATTTCTTGAAATGGTTATTGATGCTGAAAACAAAGTAATGTTGTCTTCCTGACTGAAGCGACTGAAGACTGAAGAGAGAGTGGTAATAAGACACAAAACATCTGTGATCAAGAAAACAAGGGAGTGAATCAGAGACACTCAGCTAGATTTTTTTTTAGATCATTTCATTGCAGAAATGAATAACCACAGAAGAGTTTTCACATTTTTACCACTGCAAATCTCAGCACCATGACTAATTTGCCTCAACAAAGAGGTGCAAAATGTTATAGTTCCTGATTTATTTATTGAGTTTAGTTTTAGTTTTAGTTGTGGATCCATATTCTCTGAAACTGTTTGATCAAAAAGTTTATAATATGATGTCAGGTGGTTTCACTTGTCAAATCTGGGTGTTGTTATTCAGGAACATCGCCTCTCTGTCTCTGCCCTCTTGCAGACCCGTGGTTCTGGATGTTGTGTTTCAGTGACATGCGCTGGTTGAGGAATCAGGTGGTGGCACCATTAACAGAGGAGCTGGTTTTTAGGGCTTGCATGCTGCCCATGTTGGTGCCCTGCACCAGCCCTTCCACCGCAATCTTTACCTGCCCGCTCTTCTTTGGAGTGGGTAAGTTCTGCCAACATCAGGATTTATCTGCAACGCCTGCAGATCTGAAGTTTGTGTCTGTGTAAACATATCCTATATTTTACCTTGCATTATAACAATAACATTTTGTAATCAAACCTTAATGGGAAATATTTTAGAATAATTTAAATCCATTATTAAATAACTACAGTTCAATTGATTTTCCACAAAATGTGCTATATCATGATAAATATCAATACTGTGATTTAAAATTAGGTATGGTATGACAGAGTATATGTGAGTTTCAAGAGTTTACTAATTGATTTTCATACAAAATAAAAATGAAAAAACTCATTGGTGCCTTGCAATGGTAGGAAAGTGGTAGTGTATAACCACTGTACAAACACTTTAGTGTTTAAAATGGTTGGTAAAATGTCAAAATTTACATTAACACATTTTTCAGCCACTGAAACTAATATTATCATTATGTCAGTGTTGTGAGAGATGATGATTGATATTTAATGGGGTAGCAGTTTTTTGAGTTTGAATGGTTTAAACATTTTTACCCCAGACAGAATTGATGCTGACGATATGTTTGACTGCTGAATAACTTCTGAGTCTCCAACTTTGTTGTCCCTCTTCAGCTCATTTCCACCATGTGATCGAGCTGCTGCGCTTCAGACAGGGGACGCTGTCAGGAATCTTTCTCTCTGCAGGTGAGAAGTCATATGTTAAATGATCTCCAGTCTCTTATCACTATGTCAGACTGGGAGATGGGAGGAGGAAGCTGATGATGAACATGTTTCTCTGGTCTGCAACAGTGTTCCAGTTCTCCTACACAGCAGTGTTTGGAGCCTACACTGCCTTTATTTTCATCAGAACAGGTGAGAGATTTTCATTTGCATCTTTTATTTCTGATATTAAGTTAAAATAAACTAGAGCTTAGTTAGCAAGCCAACTTCAGCTATCTCTGCTGATCACATGACCCTCATCTTGCACGTCATAGTGGTCCCTCTAAAACAGGGGTCTCAGACTCGCGGCCCGCGGGCCAACTGCGGCCCCCGGGACGATAATTTGCGGCCCGTCTTAATATGAAAGATTAATGTTAGTGCGGCCCGCAAAATTGATATGAATGACACTTGTTGTGTGCGGAGCTGAATGAACCAATCACGGTTAGGTATATGGCTCTGGTGGGCGGGACATCGGCAAGGCTGTCCGGTGGCTCAGCTGCGCGCAGGAGAAGCCGTGAAGCCCCTCTCAAGGCCCGGTATGCTTCTGTGCAATCGCCGTAGTACGCTGCGTTCCGCATCGGAGGATTGCAGCATAGTAGTTACGCCAGCTCTGTAAAGCTCCACCTCGCTACAAGTCTGCCCCGGAGGACACGAAGAAGAGTGTCGTCTCTCTCTCTGCGTGTGTGCGAGTCGCAGGGGCCACACACACAGCCTGTGCAAAGCGCAGGATGAAAAACGGACTTTTAAATGAATATAAACTTTATTAAAAGAAGACATGTCTGGGCAAAAGTGGACGTTTTGACACCGTATTTACAGACACGGATCCACAGCGTCTCGCTGCTTCATGTGTACTATAAAGCAGCGTCCATATTGGTCGACGTCTCCATGGCAACAAACAACAAGTCCAAGTACAGGTCCAGACTTACTGATGAGCACCTTCAACCCTACTTAGGGTCTCCACTGCTTCTTCCCTCAAGCCAAATGTGGCTCGTCTATGTGAGAAGAAGCGCTGCCAGGTCTCTTGCAAGAGAAGCCTTGTTCAGAACAGTTCAGGTTTAATGTTATATTCATGTTCAGAAAGTTTAAGGTTAAATAACTATTAATACAGACATTTGAAACGGAATAAAAATATAATTAATTTCTCTAATCAGCCAGTCAGTCAGTTAATATGTGGTTTCTTCAGTCGTCTGTATCTGCTGTATGATCATTTTAAATTTTATTTGTGCATTTGAGAACATTGGAATGTTTTATCAGCGCTTTTCTTGTGGAAATCCTGATGCGGCCCAGCCTTACCCAGACTCTGCCTCCAGCGGCCCCCAGGTCAATTGAGTTTGAGACCCCTGCTCTAAAATATCCCAAATAGCTTCCCTAATGATTGTATACCTCAGATATTATTATCCAGATGTCACATACCATGTAGAAATTTGGATCAAGAGGATATCATTTTGTTTAGTAAAGGGAAGAACAAAATTATTTTGAGAACTTATTGTATTTGTACAATTTGAAAGTTCTTGTTGACTTTGGAAACAGCAGTTGACAAAAACAATGCCACCACAAGGTAGGCAGTGTTGCTGGTGTTACATGTTGTTGGGCATACACCAATTACATTACTTGCACACCGCCCTCACTGTTATTTTGCTTTTGCTTTATTTTTATAGAAAAAAACAACCCATTTAGTTAATTTTCACATATCAACACCCACGTTCCTCATATATAAAAAAACCCTCTAATTTATAAAATTTTATATTGTATGTTGTATGTTATCAATACTTGGTAAAATGACAGATACTACAATTACAAACTGACAAGTGTCTGCTCCGTCTGCAGCAACAGCTGAGTCAAAAGAAAACTTTGGAGTGAGACATCTGTCCTCCAACCTTCTCTCTGCTGTAAACACACATAGCTGTTAGGAAGCCAGTGCTCTCCTGTCTCCAGGTCTCAGTGCTTGTTTTTGGTAGAAACTCTACTGCCCTCTGCCTCCAGATCTGTCTTGGTGTGTCTCTCTCTCTCTGGATGATTTTTTTGTCCTTCTACCTATCCTCGAGACCTATGTAAACAAAGTCATGTGACTGACCGTGGCTTGGCATGCTTTTTCTATAAGAGCATCCATGTTGACATGCCTCTTCCTCTTTGCCTTACTTGTCTCATCTGAGACCTGTAAGTACCATATCTGTTTTTGGGACTCCGCTATTATCAGTCCGTCACTTCGGTGCAGGTGCCTTATATCCCTGAGGATTGCATGTGGTTTGTCCGTTTGGTCAGTTTGCTGCATTTATTAATGAGGGTGATAGCAGGTATAGAGTTCTACAGCTTTGGTAAGTGAATTACTATGTTTTTATCTCAGATAAGTCTGAAATTGATTTGCTGTGCTTTTCGTCAGGAGCTCAGTTTACAGTGAGTAAGATTTGATTTCGTCCTTCTCATGCATTTGCACACAGTGACAGGGAATTTTGTGTATATTGGATTAAACTGATGATTTTGCATTTTTCTCAGAAGTGTGGTATAATTATTTTTGTATGTGTAAATTACTTAAACAATTAAGTTTATTACACTGGAAACACCGGTAGAGGCTGTTTGAGCTGGTATTTTCCAGTCCCAACCATCAGAATCAGAATCATCTTTATTGTCATTGTACTTGTACAACGAAAGTTGAGGGATGCACCTGCAGTTTCATCAAGAAAATAATAATACAAAAGAAACACAACATAGAATATAAAACAGTACAGTGCAATCGAAAGAAAAACAGTGCAAAACGTAATAAAGTGCAACCTTATCTACAGTACCAATAAAGTGACAGGGTGCTTAAAGATTCGGGTGCTGGAGGGTAGGATGAGGTAGATTGTTGGTTGGTGTGTGTGTGTGTGTGTGTGTGTGTGTGTGTCCGTGTGTGTGTGTCCGTGTGTCCGTGGCTGTTTAGAGTCCTGATGGCCCAGGGGAAGAAGCTGTTAGTCAGCCTGCTGGTGCGGGACTTTATTGATCTGAGGCGTCTTCCAGAGGGAAGGGCTTTGGATCTCCTGAGGCAGCAGGATAAGGAGATCTCTTCCAGGGTGGGCAGAGGGCAGCCGATGATCTTTTGTGCAGTGTTTATGACCCTCTGCACCGCCTTCCTGTCCTCCATCTTGCATCCAGCGTACCACACTCCCAGGCAGTACGTCAGGACACTCTCCATGGAGGAGTGGTAGAAGGCCAGCAGCAGCTTTGTGTCCACGTGGTTCTTCCTGAGGACGCGCAGGAAGTGTAGCCGCTGCTGAGCCTTCTTAACCAGAAAAACCTGTGCAACTTCTGTAGGGTTAAGGAATCGCCTCATACTGCCAGTAGAGATAATTACGCAAGCCAAAATCAGCATGAGTGGAAAACCAGCCAAAAAAGATCAAGAAACTTGAAATGACCTCCACATGTAAAACCAGTCCTGTTTTGAGGGTTTTCTAATTGTTGCCACTGAAGTGCACCTGTTGTTAATTCCATGAACACCAATACAGCTGAAATTGATTATCGAGGCCCTCAGCTGCTTAACCAACCAGAAACCAGGTTTAATTCAAATTATGCCAGGCCCAATAAAAAAGTGTTCCTTTAATTTTTGTGAGCAGTGTATGTGTGTGTGTGTGTGTGTATAAATACATATATATGTTGACTTGGGTAAAGAAACAGAAAAGACAAAGAAAATAAAAGACAAAGCCAAATGCTCTACAGTTTCTTCTTCCTCTGTGTTGCAGGTCACCTGGTGGGCCCAGTGCTCTGCCACTCCTTCTGTAACTACATGGGTTTCCCTGCCATCAGCACGGCCATGGAGCACCCCCACCGCATCGCAGTCCTCTCTTCCTACCTGTTGGGGGTCCTCCTCTTCCTCATCTTCCTTTTCCCCTTTACTGACCCCTCCTACTATGGCCTCCCCACACCGGTCTGCACTCTCACCTCCTCCTCCAGCTCACTCTGCCTCTCCTGAGCCCAGCCTCACTCCTTGCACACTTTGTTCTCTGGTGCCCTGTCTCCACCTTTCACTGTTAAAGTAGTCGAAGGTTTGTTTTTGTCAAGTTAGAGTTTAAGTCAAGTCCAGCTTAACAGCGTAAACAGCCATGTGGGATCAGTTGCCACAGGCAGAGAGGTGGTGAGGGCTTGAGGCATTTTATACAGTCCGGTTGACCCTCAATAAGTCAGTGTCTTTCCATGACGTTATTCAGTTAACTGACTGATACTCTACTACAGAGTCAAATCAGTGTAAGTTGGGGGCTCATGTTGCTGGGACCGAACTTGACCTGTCTCCTCAGATCTCATTATTTTGTGATGGAGTGCCATAATGTACCTCATAATCCACTAAGCCTCCCTTGTCTCCTAAAAGGATTATTCCAGTTTATTACAATTGGGATCCAATTTCTGTAGTTTTGACCATAATCAGTGGGAATACCAACTAAGTTATTGGCAGAGAGCATGGTGACGTCTAATGGGTCAAAAACATGAGCAGTCAGACAGGTTGTAAATAAACCTTCAAGTTAAACAAACTTATTTGGAACAGAAAAACATTAAAATTATCACCCAAACTGTATGTTGTAAAGAACCATTACAGTTACATACATACATTCATTCCTGCTTCAGCTTCCATTGTACTTGCATGTGCACGCATGGTCTTCCGGTGCAATGAGGATTATAACTAGTGACCAACCAATACAGCCATATATATATATATATATATATATATATATATGATAACAATAATGCAGAAAAGCCAAAGATGTAGGAGAAGATTTCTCACTATTCGCACTGGATTGGCACATCCCAACTATCCACAGTTGCCCATTCACACATGTAGCATACGACAGGAGACTGTCTCTGTCAGACACGTTCACACCTCTGGAAATACTACGTTTGGTTTAGGCGGGGTGACTCTTATTTGCTTTTTATTAGCAACATTTTTATTGCACTTTTTAATATAGTAACATAACAAGTTGTTGTCAACTCGAGTAGCCTCTGTCACAGGGTTCACTGTCTGTCTCTCCTCTCCTACACACACAATGGAGGGCTCAGCTCCATTCATGTTGAGAACGACCAGAGGAGAGAATAAAAATTAGACGCTGACCATAAATGACAGCAACACACAGTAGTGTCACTAGTTAGGTTTTACAATTTGTTTACTTTTTGTGCCAGCCACATTTGATAGACGCCCTCTTGCTCGCTGTGAAATCTCAATCGGACGTTACTAGCATTGTACTACAAGTCAGTTAATGTCCAGTCCGACAGATTCGGACATTAGGTTTCACACATATAGCTCTACCGGGTGATATCCAGACAACTTTGGGGTTTCAGTGCATGTGTAAAAAAAGAATACTCGATTACTACTACTACTACTACTGGCTGAGGGGCATGTCCTGTGTGTGGTTATGTGACACCATGCAACGTGACACCAGACTACATAACACCACACCAAGTCATGTCACACTATGCTACGAGATGCCACATGAAGTTATAATACACCTTATTGACACAGCTGATGTGTGTGGGACTTTAGAAACACTGAAATGTAAATTGTAATTTAATATTTATAATTCCACAAAAACACATTAATAATAATGAGTAATAATTATCACCAACACTTTGGGTGGTGTGACTTTTTTACCTTCAAAAATATAATCTGAATAAAGTGCAGGCTTGTTTCTAACCCGTCTAATCGTGTGACTGCTCATGTTTCTAATCCAGTCAATTATTTTGATGAGTACTATGTTCTCATAACTTACAGAAATGATGATCAAACCTACAAAAATAAGACCCTAGATGTAGAGTTCTGCCTCCCAAACCCTAACCTTGGTTATTTTCAAATGTAACTTTTGCACTTGGTATGAATTAAACAAATTTAAGAATTTGGCATTCGGTCGAGTCTCAGCATTGGCAGTAGCAGTCCTGTTCGGTTGGTTCTTAAAGATGTAGGTATGGGCTGGGTTAGTGTTTCAGCTATAAGCACATGCAGATATCGTAGTAATGCTTTTAGCATCTCATGGGGAAGGAATGGAAATAGGTGCTGTCAGCTTGAGGTTGTTGGAGAAATAGTTTCTTTAATGAAGACAGTGACAGAGTCCCAACCCACACTACAACACTCAACATGTCTAATTCTGCATTCTGGACATGTTGGCATCTCTTCAGTCTGGATCTTTCCTCTGTGGTGGTTGCTTTGCACAAAAACCTGCAGTAGCTGCAGTGGAGTACAGGAAGGTTGCTGTGATGCTTTGGTTGGGTATTGTCAGCTGAAAATAGGAAAAAGACCATCAGTCAAAATGGTCACAAGAATGACATCTGCAGTAGTTGTTTTTAATTGTTTTTTTATTTTAATTTAAATAGTTTTTAGCAGTGAAATTTCAGATGGATTTGTTCCTTTACCTAAATTCACCAGGACTTTGCGGTTCAGAGAATCATTTGAATAGGCTGAGTGTATAGTATGTAGAAAGATTATTAATGGATATTTATATACCTCTGCATGATTCAGTGCTGGTAGTATGTGATGGGACAGCTTAAGTTCCTAAAGTCTGACACATACTATAATTTAAGTGTGCAAACACAAATGACAATATAGTTATATATCCTGATGGAACCAATTACGAGATCAAAATGGATGAATGAAAGACCAACTGACCGAGGGAACGAGTAGTCTCTTGCATCTCTCTAAAGTCATAAGAACACACAACTGAACTTCCCTGCTCCTCTTGGTGGTCTGAGCAGGATTTTAAGTGACTTATTTTCAGACATAGCATCACTGAAAGTGACTTGAAGCATTTGTGTTTGTGTCCTTAAAGTTGGAGATAAGTCAAATCAAATCAATTTATTTGTATAGCCCAAAATTACAGAGATCTCAGAGGGCTTTACAAGTTGTGAAACACCAGCTGTTTTTTTGGGATATTTTCTCTGAGGCTCTAAAATGACCTTAAAGCCTTGTTCTCATGTGCCAGTTTTCTCATTGTTTGTCCATTCTACATATTCTTACACATAGGAGCTCACAATCTCTAAACTAGTCACTATTCAAGTGTGGTCTCTGACTGCGGTTCTATATTGCTTTTAACTGTAATGAAGGTGTAGTCACTCAGATGTACTTTAATAGCAGCAAGAATGCTCCAACTACCGTATACTATATTGTGTGCTGCTACTTGTACAATCACAATACAGAGTCATGTACACATGTACTAGATGACAGGTGTTGGCCACCAGTACATTACTGACAGAGAAACTCATTTATTTACAGCCTGGTTCTAGTTTTCATAGCCATCATTCCTATCAGTTCTGATACTGTTTACTCCCTAACACAGGTAGCCAGTCGAACAGGTCAGCAACACAAGCAATCAGACAAGTTTTAAGTAAATCCACAATTTAAAACCACTTATTATTAAGTGAAACAAAGAGCGCAGCTGGAAACTCTTATATAGTAACTTCTCATGATTTGCACAAGTTGCAGATCGCTCTAGCCACAGTAATTGTATAATCAGTATATCTCATCTGGTATCAGTTGTGTAGTTTGTGTACCCTACACCAACATGACAACAGTCTGGAACTAAAATCTTGTAGTGTACAACAATTTTAAAAATATTGAAAGTCTGAAAATTAACTACAAAATACCTCTGTACATCCATTCTCAACTTTGCTTCCAGATCATTGCTTCAGATAATATGGTATGGATTTCAGACCTGACATCTCATGTTGTTGCCTTGTGCAACTCTGTTCTAAAGCTGTTTCAGTCAGTCACTGCTTCAAAGGAACATAATACTGAAGTTTCAGATAAATTTCATCATAACCGAAAGAATCGATGTGCACAGCAACAAAATCAGTTGCCAAGTACCAACCATTCTTTAACATTTTATGAGAGACAGTTGTGGTTGTTTCTAGTAGACATCTGCTGAATGTTGTGTACTTATTGTTATGAGGGGGCTTTAGGACAGCTGGTTTTACATGTAGTGGACTGTTTACTTTGAGGATTTGATATTTAATTTTGCCTTTTAGAGTATCTGTGTCTTTGCTGTGAGAATTTTATAAGTAGACAATCATTTCTTCATTGAAGCAGACTAATTGACTCATTAACCTCTTACTACAGATCTTGCAGTTTCAGCTCACAGAGATGTTCAAGGTGCTTCTGACTCTCTATAAGCTAAACTCTCACTGTGACGAAGAAGTGGCCTGCTCGGGTCTTCAGCAATAAATCAAATATGTGAGGGGTCCATAGTAACGTTTTTGGATCCATTTCATATGTGACTGAGCTATTATATAGTTAAAACAGAGCCACACATATATTATTTAAATGGGCCAGTCATTTGTTCTTGATAGTTTACAACTTGGACATGTGGGACTGTTTTGATGTAAGAGTTGCATTGTACCTACCTGAAGCTGGCATCAGAGGGTGTCAGACCACTTTGTCTAAGGCAGTGCTGTTGTGAGGACCTCTCACATCTAATCGTTTATCAGCCTGTCTGACATCAGTCATCTGTCACTGGAAAAAACACTTTACTTTCTCCTTTACTTGTGGCTTACAGCTTTCTTCATCCCTGATATGAAAATGTCTCCCTCAATTATATGAAAATACTTATTAAGGCAATGTGAGTCACATTTATCAGCTACTCTGGGTGTCACTGAAGAGTTTTAATGACATAATGGTCTAGTCGGGGTATCTCCACTTTTTGCTTATGACCCTGTCCTAAAATTTCTATGAACCCAGCCATTAGTATCAACATGTAAAGTTTACATGTGTTTTCAAGAACAAGAGAGCAAGATAGATTATATAAAAAATTTACTTCAGATCTATTTAATGGCACTATGTGTAGGATTTTTAGGTGGATATAACAATAAATTTTTGTTTGTGGAAGAAATTAGCCAATTCTGCTGAAAACTGGTTTTAATCTAATGGTATTTGTGGGAAGGTGTGGTGGGGGAATCTGTGCTGAGCTGAGCCGTGAATTGCTTTCTCCAGATAAATAACTCCATTTACCTCGCTGAACACCATAGCAAGGGAAATTGAGTTATTTATCTGGATGACTGCTTCTCACAAACCACATTGGAAGTCTGTCACGTCCAGCTCTTTATCAAGTACTGTAACTATTCCTGACTGCAATGCAATTTTTTTAGATTCTGTAGCTATAGTTGCTTCACAATAAAAGCCTCTAGAGATGCAACAATTAATAATTTAATTAATCACCAACTATTTTGATACTTGATTAATCATTTTGAATCATTGTTTATGAAAAAAAGTCCAAATTCTCTGATTTCAGCTTTTTAAATGTGAAAGATGTTTAAAAAGGGAAGAAAAACACTGTTCTTAAACAATATCCTTAGCCAACAATCACACATCAGTGTTTGCTGTTGCAGATGCAAAATCTGCACATCTGCAGAATCTATTTTTAAGCTTTAGCACCTTTGTTATTTTAATACACAACACCCAGACGAAGCATAGTTTCAAATGTGCATTTTTAGAACTTGTGAAATATGAACCTGTGAGTCAGCTGGCGCCACAGAACTCCACAGATATTTATATTGAGCATTATATTTTGTAATCAGATCTATTTTGGTGAAAGTGTACAGATATGTGCATGTATTTTATGTCCACTGTGTCACACTTGTACAGTTCAAGTTAGAAATCACAGAGAAGTGTGTTTTAGTATGACAATCTTTTACAGAAACTTTGAAATCGCTCTACAAAATATCTATTTGTAAATAAATGTCATTTTCTACATCAGACAATGTCTCTGTTGTTATTGCTGCTATAACTTAATGTCTGTCTAGATGCTGCAGGTTGTATTAATGAGTCATTTTTACATCCTCAGTTTTGCAGTGCAATTTCTCCTGTTTGACTATATTTTAATGTGTCTTAAGATACACTTAATTATAATTGTTATTGTTATAATTGTTATTATTTTTAATTGTGTGTGTATAATTTGTGTGTGTACACACATTTATTCATTTACATACAGCTTTTAATTGAATTTTTTAGTGGGAAGTACCTTTTCTTTTTCAACGACTTAAGCAATCAATCACAACATTTATCACAATACAATAAAGCAAATAGTACCACAGACATACAACACCAATGTATAATGGCAATGAAAAGGAGTAGGGTAGGCGCATCATTGCATTAAAAAGGTTACACTCCCATCTAGGGGAGTAGAGGCACAACATAAAAGTTAAAAGGTCCCCAAGCCAAATTCTCAACACTAAACTGCAATTAATGTCAACACAATTTATCACTACAAAATGCTGAAATTGTTATAATAATCTGAAGGAATATATTTACAGGTGAACCCATTCCAAGAGGTGGAGCTGTTTCAACTACTTTATATACAATTAGCTAGTTTAGTCCAGTGGTTCCCATCCTAGATACATCTGAGGGATCGTGAGATGATTAATATGAGAGGAAAAAAGGAAAAACAAATTTCTTATACACAAATTTGTTTTTGGGTTGCATCGAGCTCCAGCAACATTACTGGGGGAGTGTGTGGTGGCCGCATCAGCTGCTGTCCACCAGTGTTAATATTTCTTTATATGTGACATTTTAACACCCAGACATTTTCAAAGAAATAACATATCACACACTTTATTTATTTTACAGTTGTTTCCTAATTTGGGTGCACATCTCTGGCAAATGAGACAATGAGATGAGATGACCTTCTAAGCACTGCCCACAGAAAGAAGAAGAAATCAACAGGAAAGATGGAAGTCTAAAATTAATAGTTTTTGTTATCATTTGCCAGAAGTATTTTCTTTCTTTATAAACTGTTTATATTTCTAATAAATTATTTGTTTAAAATATTTAAATATTTAAGAGTGGTTCTTGTGGAATTATTAGTTTTCCCATTCCGTCAGTGTAGAGCTAGCCCATGTATAACCCCTTGTGTATTCACCAGGACTTTGTATGTTTGTGTTAGGTTAAAACTGAAAGCTTTTTCTTAGTTGACTTTTTCTTTTAGTTTGGGTCCTGATTTTTCAATTTGGTTGTAGCTTCTTATGCTATGTGGTGTTTTATCTACTTTTGTCATTTGTTATCAAATTGTTCCTCACTGTTAAGATCATTTTCCTTTTGTTTTTTTTTTTTTACACTTTTTGTCCTTTTGTCCTTGGTCAGTGACATGCATCTGAATTGTGGTGGTCAAAACAATGCTATTGTCTCATTGAACAAAAACAATATTGTCAAATCTAAACTAAATTATAATTCATTTGAAAGTCTCGTTCTTAGCCTTACTCACTCAACCTGGAAAACATTACAGCCAATATTATTTGTTATATTATATCGAGCTTCAGGTCCTTATTCTGAATTTTTATCTGAATTTGCAGAATTTGCTTCTGGCTTGGTCGTTAAAACAGATAAAGTAATTATTGTAGGTGATTTTAATATTCATGTTGACAACAACAGTGATAGTATTAGTACTGCATTTATCTCTTTGTTAGACTCAATTGGCTTCTGTCAGAGTGTAAATAAACCGACTCATTGTCTGAATCACCATTTTTTAATAACCTTTGAGTTCATACTACTGGACTATAAGCCTTTTTTCAGAAACTCCTACAGCAGATGTTTATCCGACAGTGCTGTAGCCACGTTTAAGGAAACGATTACTATAGTATTAAATTCAATGCCATGTCTTAATGTTACAAAATCTTTGGGTCTGCGTCGGTTCACTTCTATCCCCACCTGTGAAGTAATGACAACCTGAATGAAAAGGCAATTGTTTGGGAAATGGAAAAAATTGTCGTTACAATTAAGTGAGAACTTGCTCTGTAAAAGGAAAAGCTTTGTTTCATTCAACACCTTTCATACAAACCTGTCGCTGCAATCAGCTGGAGAAAAGGAACAGTGAACAATGTCTGTCGTCGAGTCCGATGTTCAGTCCCAAGAGGGCGCTGTTGGGAAGGAAAAAAGAGAAAAGAGTAAACTTACTTCAAAAGGCTTGGAAATGTATGTTGAAAATTGTCAGGAAACAAGAAACAAGTCATGCAAACAAGCTAACAAGCTGATGGAAATGATGAAACACCTCATGAAATTAAAGGAAAATGCAACTGATGTACAAAATAACCTGGTTCAATTAATCAAACTTTGTGATGAAGCAAAACAATGTCATGAGTCACTGGTGAAGTTACCACTGCCTGAAAAGGCGCTTCAAGAGCAAAATCTGTGGCTTCAGACAAAAATGCAAACCTTTGATGATTTCATACAGGATGTGAAGGTGTGGTTATCAGTCTGGACAGCAAATCATACCCAACACTGCTGAAAGTATCACACATCTGAGTACTGCAAACCAAGATGATATTGGACCTGATGACAGTGTTTCAAATGCCCCAGAACCTAAATCAAGCCATAAATCACAAACTTCATCGTGTATATCTTCAACATCCTCTGCTCGTATTAAAGCCCAGGCAGAAAAGGCTGCTTTAATGGAAAGGGTTGCTGCCCTGAAGAAAAAACATGAGCTTGAGGCACAAGAAGAAGTACTGAAAAAGAAGAAAGAACAACTGCAACTTGAGACTGAACTGGCTGCAACAAATGCAAAATTGAAGGTATTGGATGCAAATACACAGTTACCTGTACATGTGAAAAAGCAGAGGTATGTTCACACTGCACCCCTAGTGGTGAATGATGGTAACCAAGGTGATATTTCAAATCAAATCAAATCAAATTTTATTTATATAGCCCAAAATCACAAAATACATTTGTCTCAGAGGGCTTTACAATCTGTACAGGGAGTGACACCCTCTGTCCTTAGACCCTCGATTCGAGTGAGGAAAAACTTGCCCACCAAAAAAACCTTTTAACAGGGAAAAAGGTGGAAGAAACCTCAGGAAGAGCCACAAAGGAGGGATCCCTCTCCCAGGACGGACAGACGTGCAATGATGTCACATGTACAGAACAAATCAACAAACACATATTGTACACTCACAATGAATAATAATGAATTACAATAGATGATAAGAATAGGTTACAATGAATGATGAATTATTACAGTAGCAGCAAATCATAACATAACTATAAACTGTAATGGGGATATGGCAACAATGATGACGGCGACAACACATGCAGTAGACGCCACGCAGGACCACAGCAGCAGACACAGTCCACAAGAACCTGCTGGACGAGAGAGCACAGAAACTCCGGGGAAGAAGTTTAATTAGTAACATGATAGATAGATAGATAGATAGATAGATAGATGGATAGATAAGGAGAGAGAGAGAATGAGAGAGAGAGAGCGAGAGAGTATGTGAGTCCCCCAGCAGTCTAGTTCTATGGCAGCATAACTAAGGGATGACCTGAGCCAGCCCTAATTATAAGCTTTATCAAACAGGAAAGTCTTAAGTCTACTCTTAAAGGTGTTTACTGTGTCTGCCTCCCGAACACAGAGTGGTAGTTTATTCCACAGAAGAGGAGCTTGATAGCTGAAAGCTCTGGCTCCCAATCTACTTTTAGACACTATAGGAACCACAAGGAACCCAGCATCCTGGGAGCGCAATGTTCTAGTGGGGTGGTAAGGTACTATGAGCTCTTTTAAATATGATGGTGCCTGACCATGAAGAGCTTTGTAAGTTAGGAGAAGAATTTTAAATTCTATTCTAGATTTAACGGGTAGCCAGTGCAAGGAAGCCAAAATTAGAGAGATGTGATCTCTGATTTTGGTTCCTGTCAGAACACGTGCAGCAGCGTTCTGAATCAGCTGCAAACTCTTAAGAGACTTATTAGAGCAGCCTGATAGCAAAGAGTTACAATAGTCCAGCCTAGAAGTAACAAATGCATGGACTAGTTTTTCTGCATCCACTTGAGAAATGATGCGTCTGATTTTGGCAATGTTACGCAAGTGGAAGAATGCAGTCCTCGAAAGTTGTTTTATATAGTTATTAAAGGACAAGTCTTGATCAAAAACAACGCCAAGATTTTTTACGGTGGAGCTGGTGGCCAGGGTGATCCCATCTAAGGCTAAATCTCTGCAATGATAGTTTCTGAGGTGTTTGGGTCCTATTAGGAGAACTTCAGTTTTTTCTGAATTTAGCATCAGAAAATTGTGGGTCATCCAATTTTTTATGTCCTTAATGCATGCTTGAAGTCTAGTCAAGTGATTGGTTTCATCAGACTTGATCGATAAATATAATTGGGTGTCGTCAGCATAACAGTGAAAGTTAATTGAATGATTCCTAATAATGTTCCCTAAAGGAAGCATATATAAACTGAAAATAAGTGGCCCTAATACAGAACCTTGTGGGACTCCATGAGAAACTTTGGTTTGCATGGAGGATTCATCATGAACATGAACAAAAAAACCAACATCATTATTTATGATGTTGGTTTTTAATATTTGCAACATCATTCAGAGGCAAAATGACATCACTGCTCTTCTGGTTCAACAAAACCTCTCTTCTACTTTACCACCAAGAGACATTCCTGTATATGATGGTGATCCTCTACAGTATGAGGTTTTCATAAGAGCATTTGAAATAGGAGTGGAGAGAAAAACTGATGACTATGGTGACTGCTTGCACTTTTTAGAGCAATACACAAGTGGGCATCCAAAAGAATTAGTCCGCAGCTGCCAACATTTACCTCCAGCCCATGGCTATAAAAGAGCAAAGGACCTGCTAAAAGAACATTTCGGAAATAAACATAAAATTGCCACTGCATACATGGAAAAGGCATTTACCTGGTCAGCGATCGAACCAAAGGGTTGTGAAAGCTCTACAAGCATTCTCATTGTTCCTTAGAGGTTGTTGCAATGCAATAGAAAATCTTGCATATATGGATGAAATGAATGTTGCTTCCAATATGAGAACCATCCTTCTGAAACTGCCTTACAAGCTCAGAGACAAGTGGAGGAATAAAGCATGTGAGCTACAGGAGCAGCGTGGACGGCGAGCTACATTTACTGACCTGGTAAACTTCATAGAGAGACAACTGAAGATACTGTCAGATCCACTCTTTGGAAACATCCAGGATGTCAAGCCAGCTGCAACTGTCAAAAGCTCTACCCTTGTTAAAGCAAGAGAAAAATCAAGACCAAGAGGAAGTAGTTTTGCAACAGCTGTAACACCTGTAACAACACAAGTTCAAGAAACCTTGACAAGTGGAATGGAAAGAAAGGTAAATACCACCAAATCTCAAAGTTCTTGTTTGTTCTGTGATAAAAGTGGACACACATTGGTGCGGTGCCCACAGATCAGGAAGAAGATGCACAGAGAAAAAATAGACTTCTTAAAGGAAAAGGGAGTCTGTTTTGGATGTTTGAAAATAGGACACATGAGCAAAGACTGCAAGAGCCGTTTGTCATGTGATATGTGCAGCCAAAATCATCCTGAAATACTTTATATTGAACAGAAGAATCCAGAACACACAGAACAAAGTGGAAAACCAGTGGGGAGCAATGCAGTTCTCTCATCTCAAACATGTGGGCATATTGGGGCCCACGATGCATCTTCTCCATCGTACCAGTACAAGTAAAAAGCCACAGATGGAAACAAGTGCAATACATGGCGGATCTGTTTTGGAAAAGGTGGACTCAAGAATACTTACCCCTGATCCAAGAACGACAACGGTGGTCTACAGTCAAAAGAAGCTTTGCTCCAGGTGACATTGTTCTGGTGGTGGATTCCACTGCACCAAGAGGATCCTGGTTAATGGGAAGAATACTGGAGACAAAAGCGGATGCAAAAGGTCTTGTATGCACAGTTCGGCTCAAGACAAAGAGTAACATCTTGGAGAGACCAATAACGAAAATATGTCTACTCCAAGAAGCTGAGGCCTAGATGGCAAAGACTGATGGCCTTTACTCTGAAAAGAGTGAAGAAAAGAAGATGAAGAATCAAGATTAAATGGCAACACATAGTACATACTCTTTTGTTTTTGAAAAATGTATAACGTTAAAAAAAAAAAAAAACTAAAAAAAATGTATGTAGCTCCATTATTATTATTCATTAGTAATTGTTTTGTTACACACTTAGGACAATTAGGGGCCGGTGTGTAGGAGCCATTTATGTTAGTGTTGGCAGGTTATTTTATTTTATTTAGATATGTTTAAATTGCATAGTTTGGACACTGGGTGGCATAAAGGGCATAGGTCACAGGAAGAGGTAGAGTTGTCGTTACAATGTTGTTGATGGAATATGAAGCATTCTGGCATGTAAACCTTTAATAACCTGATCTGAGGGCTGCCTTATTATGCAGTATAAGAGCTCCAGGCTTCAGTCAGCTCTTAGAATAGAATATACCGTATTTTCCGGACTATAGAGCGCACCTAAATATAAGGCGCACCCTCTAAAATTTAAATGAAATATATATTTTGTCACATATAAACCGCACCGGACTATAAGCCGCCGATATATACATACCCCGATACATAAGTGTTTATTCATATACTGAACTGATTGTTTACGAACAGTGCCGCAATAAAAGCAACATCAAACGCGGCAATAAAAGTGCTGATAAACAAAACAGAAAAGTCATTGATGGTTTTATTTATCTTCCTCCTGCGTACTGAAACCATTATTGTGCAGTGTGCGGGAGGAAATTTGGCGATTTGGTGTGCAGTGTGCAGGACGAAAAGTCGCTTCATTCTCCCATGAAATGAAGCCACACGTCACTATTTATCTTCCTCCTGACCATTTAAAACTAATGAACACCATACCACTGTCACTTCATTTCTTCTGCGCACTGAAGACACTGAAGTCGTCCTCTTTAGTGTCGGAGTTGAACATTATATACATGTGACGGAGCAGCTCCGTCAATGACTGTGGCCTGCGCACGCACGCACACACACACACACACACACACACACAGACACTGTGGGCTGAAGAAAAATTAATAGAAAAGCGGCACCTAGGTATAAGCCGCATGGTTCAAAGTATGGGAAAAAAGTAGCGGCTTATAGTCCGGAAAATACGGTAATAGATATGACCTTTTATAGGTCTTTATAGGTCGGGTTTATTGAGAGGACTGGAAAATACGAGGACTAGTGTTCCAGATCATGATTGTGTCAGATGGCGAGCTGGAACCTTGAAGAACCTTGAAGACACTGATCAGGAGATACACTCACACACACAAACACACACAAATTCATCCCCCGGCAGCATAACTAAGGGATGACCTGAGCCAACCCTAACTATAAGCTTTATCAAAAAGGAAAGTCTACTCTTAAAGGGGTTGACCGTGTCTGCCTCCTGAACACAGAGTGGTAGTTTGTTCCACAGAAGAGGAGCTTGATAGCTGAAATCTTTGGCTCCCAATCTACTTTTAGAAACTATAGGAACCACAGGGAACCCAGCATCCTGAGAGTGCAGTAACGTACCATGAGCTCTTTTAGATATGATAGTGTCTGACCATGAAGAGCTTTGTATGTTAAGAGAAGAATTTCTATAGTCTATTCTAGATTTAACAGGTAACCAGTGCAAGGAAGCCAAAATGGGAGAGATGTGTTCTGATCTTGGTTCACATCAGAACACATGCGGGAACCAAAACTCCTAAGAGATTTACTGGAGCAGCCTGATAACAAAGAGTTACAATAGTCCAGCCTAGAAGTAACAAATGCATGGTCTTTCTGCATCCGCTTGAGATATAATGTGTCTGATTTTGGCAATGTTATGTAGGTGAAAGAAGAAGAAAGTCCTCGAAATTTGTTTTATATAGTCATTAAAGGAGGTCAATAGTGTCAAATGTGACACTAAGATCTAATAGGACAAGTACAGAGATGAGTCCTTTGTCCGATGCCATTAGGAAGTCATTTGTAACTTTGATTAGTGCGGTCTCTGTGCTATGATTCACTCTCAATCCTGACTGAAAATCCTCAAATAAACTGTTTGTATGGAGAAAATCACACAGCTGATTAGCTATGGTTTTCTCAAGTACCTTAGAGAGGAATTAAAGGTTTGACATCGGTGTGTAATTGGCTAAAACCTCTTGATCTATAGTCAGCTTTTTAAGAAGACGTTTAATTTCAGCTATTTTAAAGGACTGTGGTACATCTTCTGATAATAAAGACAGATACATTCATCTGCATTACATTCCCATGAACCTTTGGTATCAGGTGTACCTGCAACAGTTCAGTTTATTAAGGGCCCCAACGGACACTTTTATTTTATTTTATGTGCATACTTCATTATTTCATGGTTGTTGTATGAATTCAACATTTTTTTATTTATTTATTATAAACTATAACAAGAGTTGCTTATTGACAGTTGTACCACTGTCTGTGTCATCATTGATGTTCAACATGTTAGCTCTTAACGAACTTGGTACCTTCTGAGTCTTGCCGCCCAAATTGTTATTACAGTGTGACAAAGAATGTGTAGACAGAGAAGGATATAGAATCAGAATCATCTTTATTGTCATTGTACTGGGGGGTACAACGAAAGTTAGTTATGCTCCTACAGCGTCACCAAAACGCAAAGAACAAGAAATAACAACAAAAGAAAACAACACAAGGGACGAGAAATAGGAAACAGTAGTAGTACTACTACTAGTAGTACTACAAAACGGATCGAACTATTTCAGCATAGTTTCATTAAAGCAAAAAAATAAAAAATACATGCATTCATTATAATATTTCATAAAAGTGTAATATGCAAACATACTACTACTAGTAGTACTAGTAGGCCAAAAACACCTTACTAGTACTACTAGTGGATAGTTTTGCCTTTTCTAGGAGTACTGGAGTTCAGGTTCTGATGGCACATATTTCTGCCCATAGTCCTGTACTCACCCTCCTCTTCTGTACTCACTACTACTAGTAGTAGTACCAGTAAGGGTACTAGAAGAACTGGTGGAATAAAATGCTAATGGCGAGGTCATATCAAATCAAATCAAATTTTATTTATATAGCCCAAAATCACAAAATACATTTGTCTCAGGGGGCTTTACAATCTGTACAGGGAGTGACAGCCCTCTGTCCTTAGACCCTCGATTCGAGTGAGGAAAAACTTGCCCACCAAAAAACCTTTTATCAGGGAAAAAGGTGAGGAGGGATCCCTCTCCCAGAACGGACAGACGTGCAATGGATGTCACATGTAAAGAACAAATCAACACACACATATTGTACACCCACAATGAATTATAATAAATTACAATGGATGATAAAATGAGAATAGGTTACAATAAGCAGCCATACCACCCTGAACACGCCCGATCTCGTCTGATCTCGGAAGCTAAGCAGGGTCGGGCCTGGTTAGTACTTGGATGGGAGACCGCCTAGGAATACCAGGTGCTGTACCCCCTTCCCATGGGCTGACCGTGTCTGCCTCCCGAACACAGAGTGGTAGTTTATTCCACAGAAGAGGACCTTGATAGCTGAAAGCTCTGGCTCCCAATCTACTTTTAGACACTATAGGAACCACAAGGAACCCAGCATCTTGAGAGCGCAATGTCTAGTGGGGTAGTAAGGTACTATGAGCTCTTTTAGATATGATGGTGCCTGACCATGAAGAGCTTTGTATGTTAGGAGAAGAATTTTAAATTCTATTCTAGATTTAACGGGTAGCCAGTGCAAGGAAGCCAAAATGGGAGCCATGTGATCTCTGATCTTGGTTCCTGTCAGAACACGTGCAGCAGCATTCTGAATCAGCTGCAAACTCTTATTAGACTTATTAGAGCAGCCTGATAACAAAGAGTTACAATAGTTATGTAAGTGGAAGAATGCAGTCCTAGAACGTTGTTTTATATAATCATTAAAGGACAAATCCTGATCAAAGACAACTCCAAGATTTTTTACGGTGGAGCTGGAGGCCAGGGTGATCCCATCTAAGGCTAAATCTCTGGAATGATAGAACTTCAGTTTTATCTGAATTTAGCATCAGAAAATTGTTCTTAAACCAGCCTAGGGCAGTTCGTTTGATGCCAAATTGATATTCCAGTCTCTGATGGTCAATGGTGTCAAATACGGCACTAAGATCTAATAGGACAAGTACAGAGATGAGTCCTTTGTCCAATGCCATTAGGACTTTACTCAGTGGACCGGTTGGCCCGATATGCAAACTGGTAGGGGTCCAGGGACGGAGGAAGGATGTATTTGATGTGCTTCATGACTAACCGCTCGAAGCATTTCATGATGATGGGGGTCAGTGCCACGGGGCGGTAGTCATTGAAGCAGGAGGGAGAGGTCTTCTTTGGAACCGGGATGATGGTGGTGTACTTGAAGCAAGTGGGGACAACAGCTTGGCTTAGGGAGGTGTTGAAGATGTCTGTGAGAACATCTGTGAGCTCCTCTGCACAGTCCTTTAGCACACGACCAGGAATGTTGTCAGGTCCTGCAGCTTTGCGAGTGTTGATCCTGGAGAGGGATCTCCTCACACTTGCCGGAGACAGGGACAGCACCTGGTCACCTGGAGGGGGTGTTGTCTTCTGTGCAGGGGTGCTGTTGTCAGCTTCAAACCGTCCAAAGAAGTGGTTCAAATCGTTCAGCAGAGTGATGTCACTGTCACAGGTCTGTGGTCGAGGTTTATAGTCCGTGATGGTCTGTAACCCCTAGCACAGGCTCCTTGTGTCTCTGCTGTTGGTGAAGTAATGGGTTATCCTGCTGCTGTACTGCTTCTTTGCAAGTCTGATGCCACGGGACAAGTTGGCTCTTGCTGATCTCAGACTAGCCTCATCACCTGCTCTGAAAGCAGCGTTCCGGGATCTCAGTAACCGATGGACTTCCCCCGTCAGCCATGGTTTCTGGTTGGTCCGTACCGTGATGGTCTTGGTGTCCGTGACATCAGCAGTGCATTTGCTGATGTAGGCAGTAACAGTGTCTGAATATTCCTGTAACAGTGTCTAAATATTTCTGTACAGTGTCTGAATATTCCTGTACAATATAAGCTGTAAGAAGCTCGCAGAAGAGAGTTTTTTGTTCTGAATAATTAGAAATCAGTTACTTATTGATGGCAAATATGGTTTTCATTGAAAATATTGCTACGTGTTCAAGAAAAACTGTAGTTGTTATTTCTGTGCTGCTCTCGCCGACAGAAAGCTATTTTTTACAAATGTTACAATATAAGCTGTAAGAAGATTGTAGTAGTGAATTTTTTGCTCCTAATCATTAGAAATCAGTTACTTATTGATGGCAAACTTGGTTTTGATTGAAAATATTGCTTTTTGTTTAAGTTACACTGTAGTTGTTTTTTCTGGCCTTCTCTCACCGAGAGAAAGCTGTTTTTTACAAATGTTACAATATAAGCTGTAAGAAAGTTGCAGAAGTAAGTTTTTTGCTCCTAATCATTAGAAATCAGTTACTTATTGATGGCATACATGGCTTTGATTTAAAATATTGCTCATTGTTTAAGGTACACTGTAGTTGTTATTTCTGTGTTTTCTCACCGAGAGAAAGCTATTTTTTTTACAAATGTTACAATATAAGCTGTAAGAAGCTTGCAGAAGTAAGTTTTCTGGCTCCTAATCATTAGAAATCAGTTACTTATTGATAGCAAACATGGCTTTGATTGATAATATTGCTCATTGTTTAAGTTACACTGTAGTTGTTATTTCTGGCCTTCTCTCGCAGACAGAAAGCTATTTTTTACAAATGTTACAATATAAGAATCTTGCAGAAGTGAGTTTTTTGCTCCTAATCATTAGAAATCAATTACTTATTTGCTTTTTGTTTAAGTTACATTGTACTTCTTATTACTGGGATTTTCTCACTGAGAGAAAGCTGTTTTTACAAATGTTACAGTAAAAGCTGCAGGAAGCTCTCAGAATGAGTTTTTGGTCCTAATCATTAGAAATCAGTTACTTGTTGATGGCAAACATGGTTTTGATTGAAAATATTGCTCCTTGTTTAAGAAAAACTGTAGTTGTCAGTTTTGGCCTTCTCTCGCCGAGAGAAACCACATTTTTTACAAATGTTACTGTAAAAGCTGCAGGAAGCTCTCAGAAGTGAGTTTTTCGGTCCTAATCATTAGAAATCAGTTACTTGTTGATGGCAAACATGGTTTTGATTGAAAATATTGCTCCTTGTTTAAGAAAAACTCTAGTTGTCAGTTTTGTCCTTCTCTCGCCGAGAGAAATCACCTTTTTTTTACAAATGCTACAGTAAAAGCTGCAGGAAGCTCTCAGAAGTGAGTTTTTTGGTCCTAATCATAAGAAATCAGTTGCTTGTTGATGACAAACATGGTTTTGATTGAAAATATTGCTCCTTGTTTAAGAAAAACTGTAGTTGTCAGTTTTGGCCTTCTCTCTCGGAGAGAAAGCCTTTTTTTCTAAATGTTGCAGTAAAAGCTGCAGGAAGCTCTTAGAAGTGAGTTTTTCGGTCCTAATCATTAGAAATCAGTTACTTGTTGATGGCAAACATGGTTTTGATTAAAAATATTGCTCCTTGTTTAAGAAAAACTGTAGTTGTCAGTTTTGGCCTTCTCTCGCCGAGAGAAACCACATTTTTTACAAATGTTACTGTAAAAGCTGCAGTAAGCTCTCAGAAGTGAGTTTTTCGGTCCTAATCATTAGAAATCAGTTACTTGTTGATGGCAAACATGGTTTTGATTAAAAATATTGCTCCTTGTTTAAGAAAAACTCTAGTTGTCAGTTTTGTCCTTCTCTCGCCGAGAGAAACCACATTTTTAAAAAAAATGTTACAGTAAAAGCTGCAGGAAGCTCTCAGTGTCAAGGGGTACTGATACTGGCAAGGAGAACCCAAAAACACGACACTGAAGCAGACAAGTTTGAGGGAAGATCACTTTACCAAGTCCAGAAACAGGCAGGGTCAAAACCAGAAGATCAAAAAACAGGCAAACAAATCCGACTGGGGGCAGGCAGGAATCCAAAATCCACGACAGGCAAAAACAGGATCAGAACAGGAAGTCAAAAACAGAGATTGCTGGAGAGCTTGGCGAAACAATACAAGACACTCTGGCAGGGATGAAATGAAAATGGACTAGTAAATATACACTGAGGGGCTAATGAGAAAATGGGCTGCAGGTGTGGAGAGGGGCGGGGAAAACCAGGTGAGGGGGTTGAGCTGATCAAGGAGGATGGGACCTGAAATGACAGGAGAGTAGTTAAAGGGACAAGGAACCGAATAAAGAAAAACAGGGTGTGACTAGACTTCAAGGATGCATTAAGGACATAAAAAATTGCATGACCCACAATTTTCTGATGCTAAATTCAGATAAAACTGAAGTTCTCGTAATAGGACCCAAACACCTTAGAAACTATCATTCCAGAGATTTAGCCTTAGATGGGATCACCCTGGCCACCAGCTGCATCGTAAAAAATCTTGGCGTTGTTTTTGATCAAGACTTGTCCTTTAATAACTATATAAAACAACTTTCGAGGACTGCATTCTTCCACTTGCGTAACATTGCCAAAATCAGACGCATCATTTCTCAAGTGGATGCAGAAAAACTAGTCCATGCATTTGTTACTGTTCTAGGCTGGACTATTGTAACTCTTTGCTATCAGGCTGCTCTAATAAGTCTCTTAAGAGTTTGCAGCTGATTCAGAACGCTGCTGCACGTGTTCTGACAGGAACCAAAATCAGAGATCACATCTCTCCCATTTTGGCTTCCTTGCACTGGCTACCCGTTAAATCTAGAATAGAATTTAAAATTCTTCTACTAACTTACAAAGCTCTTCATGGTCAGGCACCATCATATTTAAAAGAGCTCATAGTACCTTACCACCCCACTAGAACATTGCGCTCCCAGGATGGTGGGTTCCTTGTGGTTCCTATAGTGTCTAAAAGTAGATTGGGAGCCAGAGCTTTCAGCTATCAAGCTCCTCTTCTGTGGAATAAACTACCACTCTGTGTTCGGGAGGCAGACACGATCAACACCTTTAAGAGTAGACTTAAGACTTTCCTGTTTGATAAAGCTTATAATTAGGGCTGGCCAAGGTCATCCCTTAGTTATGCTGCCATAGAACTAGACTGCTGGGGGACTCACATACTCTCTCGCTCTCTCTCTCTCATTCTCTCTCTCTCCTTATCTATCCATCTATCTAATCCATCTATCTATCATGTTTCTAATTAAACTTCTTCCCTGGAGTTTCTGTGCTCTCTCGTCCAGCAGGTTCTTGTGGACTGTGTCTGCTGCTGTGGTCCTGCGTGGCGTCTACTGCATGTGTTGTCGCCGTCATCATTGTTGCCATATCCCCATTACAGTTTATAGTTATGTAATGATTTGCTGCTACTGTAATAACTCATCATTCATTGTAACCTATTCTTATCATCCATTGTAATTCATTATTATTCATTGTGAGTGTACAATATGTGTGTGTTGATTTGTTCTGTACATGTGACATCATTGCACGTCTGTCCGTCCTGGGAGAGGGATCCCTCCTCTGTGGCTCTTCCTGAGGTTTCTTCCACCTTTTTCCCTGTTAAAAGGTTTTTTGGTGGGCAAGTTTTTCCTCACTCGAATCGAGGGTCTAAGGACAGAGGGTGTCACTCCCTGTACAGATTGTAAAGCCCTCTGAGACAAATGTATTTTGTGATTTTGGGCTATATAAATAAAATTTGATTTGATTTGATTTGATTTGACTATGTTACACTCAGAAGTGAGTTTTTTGGTCCTAATCATTAGAAATCAGTTGCTTGTTGATAGCAAACATGGTTTTGATTGAAAATATTGCTCCTTGTTTAAGAAAAACTGTAGTTGTCAGCTTTGGCCTTCTCTCTCGGAGAGAAAGCTATTTTTTACAAATGTTGCAGTAAAAGCTGCAGGAAGCTCTCAGAAGTGAGTTTTTTGGTCCTAATCATTAGAAATCAGTTACTTGTTGATGGCAAACATGGTTTTGATTGAAAATATTGCTCTTTGTTTAAGAAAAACTGTAGTTGGCAGTTTTGGCCTTCTCTCGCCGAGAGAAAGCTATTTTTACAAATGTTACAATATAAGATGTAAGAATCTTGCAGAAGTGAGTTTTTTGCTCCTAATCATTAGAAATCAATTACTTATTTGCTTTTTGTTTAAGTTACATTGTACTTATTACTGGGATTTTCTCACCGACAGAAAGCTGTCGTTACAAATGTTACAATATAGCCTGTAAGAAGCTTTCAGAAGTGAGTTTCTTGCTCTAATTATTAGAAATCAGTTAGTTATTGATGGAAAACATGGTTTTAATTGAAAATATTGCTCTTTGTTTAAGAAAAAATGGAGTTGTCATTTCTGGCCTTCTATCGCAGAGAGAAAGCAATTTTAACAAATGTTACTGTAAAAGCTGTAGGAAGCTCACAGAGGTGAGTTTTTTGCTCCTAATCATTAGAAATCAGTTACTTATTGATGGCAAACATGGCTTTGATAGAACATATTGCTCATTGTTTAAGTTACACTGTAGTTGTTATTCCTGGCCTTCTCTCGCAGAGAAAACTATTTTCAGAAATGTTACAATATGAGCTGTAAGAAGCTTGCAGAAGTGAGTTTTTTGCTCCTAATCATTAGAAATCATTTACTTATTGATGGCAAACATGTTTTTTTATTGAAAATATTAGTCTTTGCTTAAGTTACACTGTAGTTGTTATTTCTGGGCTTATCTCACTGACAGAAAACTTTTTTTTATTTTTTTCTACAGATGTTACAATATAAGGTGTAAGAAGCTTGCAGAAGTGAGTATTTTGCTCCAAACCATTAGAATTATATAATATTGCTCTTTGTTTAAAAAAAACTAGTTGTTATTCCTGGGCTTTTCTCGCCGAAAGAAAGCTAATTTTTAAAAATTTTATAATATAAGCTGTAAGAAGCTTGTTGAAGTGAGTATTTTGCTCCTAATCATTAGAAATCAGTTAATTATTGATGTAAGCAAGAAACTCTGTTCTGCATTTGTAACATTTGTAAAAATAGTTTTCTCTCGGCGAGAGAAGGCCAAAACTGACAACTACAGTTTTTCTTAAACAAAGAGCAATATTTTCAATTAAAACCATGTTTGCCATCAATAACTAACTGTTTTCTAATGATTAGGACAAAAAAAACTCACTTCTGAGACCTTCCTACAGCTTTTACTGTAACATTTGTAAAAATAGCTTTCTCTCAGGCCAAAGCTGACAACTACAGTTTTTCTTAAACAAGGATCAATATTTTCAATCAAAACCATGTTTGCCATCAACAAGTAACTGATTTCTAATGATTAGGACCAAAAAACTCACTTCTGAGAGCTTCCTGCAGCTTTTACTGTAACATTTGTAAAATTAGCTTTCTCTCTGGCCAAAACTAACAACTACAGTTTTTCTTAAACAAGGAGCAATATTTTCAATCAAAACCATGTTTGCCATCAACAATGAGTGATTTCTAATGATTAGGACCAAAAAAATCACTTCTGAGAGCTTCCTGCAGCTTTTACTGTAACATTTGTAAAAATAGCTTTCTCTCAGGCCAAAACTGACAACTACAGTTTTTTTTTTTTTTTTTTTTAACACATTTTTTTATTGTGATTTTCTAATTGATTTAAACATTAACATTCAAACATGGACATTTTAACACATTATACCCCGGTCTGGCAAAATAAATAAATAAAAATAAATAAATAATAATAACAACAATAATAATAATGGTAATAATAATGTAGATGAATAATAATTAAATAAAACAATAATAAATTCCAATAGGATCACAGCAGTGCATAAGTTACAGAACTTGTACAATTAATCACAATTCAAGGTTGTGAGTTTCCAGAAAGTCTATATAAGGTCTCCACAAACCAGCAAAATTCTTTTTCTTTTTTACAATATATGTTAGTCTCTCCAAAGCGAGACAGGACATCAGTTCTTTTGTCCACATTCCAATAGAAGGTGCGTCCACATTTCTCCACAATAGTGCGATTATCCTCCTGGCTTGTAAGAGTCCAAAGTCAATGAGCAGTGAATGCTGCTGAGATACAGCAAAGTTTTCTGGATATATTCCCAGTAAACATATTTTGGCTTGCAATGGAACTTCCCTTCCAACTATGAGCCCGATACAATGTAATACACCTTTCCAGAATTGGTGTATCTTTAAACATTCCCATAAACAATGAATTAATGTACCCTTTTCTTCTCTACATTTCACACAAATATCAGGTACATTAGGGTATATGTGATTCAATCTGCAAGGTGTAAGATAAGTGCGCATTAACCACTTATATTGTAGCAGCTTATATTTGGTATTAACCGACTGGGTCTGAGCCTTAAAACAAGCCCTTTCCCAGTCAGCTTCCTGGATATCCTCCCTTAAATCAGTTATCCATGCCCCCATCTTTTTGGAAGATGACTCCTTTGAATGTTGTAACAGTAAATAATAGAACAGTGAAAATTGTCCTCTGCCATCCATGTGGGATAGAGTCAGTTTCTCAATTTTAGATAGTGGAGGTACAGACAGTTGTTTATGCGTGGACAAAATAAAATGTTTCAGTTGGAGGTATTTAAAGAAGTGTCTTCTTGGAATATCGTATTTCTCACACAGTTGATTATATGACATCAAGCTACCTTCTGCATATAAATCCAAAATTTTTGCAGCACCTTTGTTAAACCACATCCTAAATCCACCATCTGCTCTCCCCGGTATAAAACAATTATTGCCCCATATAGGGGTAAACTGTGATAATGCTGGTGTGTCTCCGACCTGTTGGTGTGCAGAGTACCACACTGAAATGGTATTTCGAAGAAAGGGATTTTTTGTTTGTTTAACCAGTCTCTTGACACTTGCTGAATATAAATAAAGCTTGAGAGGAAGCCCTAGTGTTGACGTCTCCTCTATAGTCACCCAAGCAGGAGGAGAAGTTACTGAAAAGTAATACATTGCTGTCCTTAGCTGGGCGGCCCAGTAATACAGTTTTAGATTGGGGAGCTGAAGCCCTCCTCTTTCATATGGTAAATATAATAATTTTAGTTGTAGCCTGGCCTTTTTGCCATTCCAGATGAATTGGCTCAATATATTATTAATGTTATGAAAAAAGATTTCAGGTAAAGGAAGCGGAAGTGATTGAAATAGATATAGAAACTTTGGCAAGACCAACATTTTAATTATGTTTATGCGACCAATCATAGATATAGGCATCCTGGTCCATCGATTTAGCATCTCCCTCACCCCGTCCACCAGAGGGTCATAATTTAAAGAAGCTATTTGTTTTACATCAGGACTGATTTTAACCCCCAAATATGTAAAGCCTTCTTTAGTGGCTGTGAATGGTGTATCTATAATAGGCTGCAGTCTTTCATTTTCATCCAAAAACATTAGTGCAGATTTGGAATTATTTATTTCATACCCTGATATGTTTCCAAATGTGTCTATTAAATTCGTTAATTGGGGAATACTATCTTTTAAGTTTGTTAAAAAAATAATTATGTCATCCGCGTATAAAGCTATGCGATGTTCATATCCTCCAATAGTTATACCCGTGATGTCTTTATGGGCTCTT
The DNA here is from genome assembly GCA_036937835.1 of Pampus argenteus. Taxonomy (NCBI): domain Eukaryota; kingdom Metazoa; phylum Chordata; class Actinopteri; order Scombriformes; family Stromateidae; genus Pampus; species Pampus argenteus. The sequence continues at coordinate 14,017,440 of CM072860.1, forward strand.
GTGGCCATGGCCAAGGGCTCAATAGCCAACACAAATAGCAAAGGCGATAACGGACACCCTTGTCTCGTTGATCGGTGGAGAGTAAATGGTTTAGAGACATTATTATTGGTCAATATTTCAGCAGTTGGGTTTGTATACAAGAGCTTTATCCATCTTAAAAAATTTGCACCAATTCCAAACCGCGGGAGTACGTTAAAAAGGAAACCCCACTCGATCCTGTCAAAAGCTTGACGCGCGTCTAGAGATAACACAGCTGTATCACTAGAGTTATGTTTTTCATACAATATGTTCAGAACACGCCGAATATTATGAAATCCATGTCTATTTTTGACAAAGCCATTTTGATCCTTGTCAACAAGATGGGGAAGATACGACTCCAGTCTTCTGGCCAAGGCCTTGCAGAGTATTTTAATGTCACACCCCATCAGACTAATAGGCCTGAAAGAGGAGCATTCGTTTGGTGGTTTGTTTGGTTTCAGGATTAAAGTTATTATCGCCAGTCTCAAGGATGGAGGGAGTATTCCCTTTATATAGGATTCCTTATACATGTCCAATAATGGGACCAAAAGTTTCTCCCCAAATCTCTTGTAAAATTCAATTGGAAAGCCGTCCGGCCCTGGTGCTTTTCCGCTCTGCATACTTTGAATGGCTTCTGCTAATTCCTTCGTTGTTAGACTGCAATCCAATTCCTTTCGCTCATTTTCTGACAAAGTCTGAAACCTCAATTGATCTAGAAAAGAATTTTGACTGTGTAAATCATCTAAACGCTCTGATGTATACAAGGCCTCATAGAAATCACTAAAAACATTATTGATCTCCACTGGATCTGAAGTCATATTGCCTGCAGGTGACTTAATGCTGTTGATTGCTCTGTCTAATTGCTTTTTCTTAAGTCGCCAAGCCAGCAGTTTACCACATTTTTCTCCTTGATCATAGTAGGACTGTTTTAGCCACATTAAATTTTTTGCGACTTTTTCTATAGATAATTTGTTATATTTGGCTCTCATAATTTGTAAATTCTTTGCTCTTTGTGGACTGTAATTATCATACAATTCCTGTTCCAACATTTTAATCTGGTTTTCAATTGTCTCCATTTCCATACGTTGTTGTTTCGCTTTAGATTTCGTAAAGCTAATAATTTCCCCCCTGATATATGCTTTGAATGCCTCCCATCTAACACAAGCATCAGTCTGGTCACGATTGATTTCAAAGTAATTGTCAATGCGTTCTTCAGCAAATTTTATAAACTTTTCATCCTGCAGTAACTCAACAGGAAATCTCCATCTCTTAGGGTTATGAATAAATGTATCTATATGTAAATTTAATGATACAGCCGCATGATCACTAATGACAATGCTATCATACCAGCATTCTTTAATTTTTGAAAGAAGTCCAAATGAGATCAAAAAATAGTCAATTCGCGAGTGGGTGCCATGTGTACTTGAATAACAGGAGTATTCAACTTTATCTGGGTGTAGTTCCCTCCATACTTCAACCAAATTCAAATCTTTACAGGACTGCAATAGTATTTTCCTTGTTTGTATATGAGTAGAATCAAGGTTAGTAGAACGGTCTTTTGTGGGGACTAAAGCGCAATTAAAATCACCACCGATAATGTACATACCTTGCAAGGTGGACAGAGTGAGGAAGAGATTCTGAAAAAATGTTGGATTATCATCATTCGGACCATAGATGCAAACCAGATTTAGTCGACATGTGGATATGTTACCTTGAATAATGATGTACCTACCATATTGATCACAAATAACATTAGTGGTTTGGAACGGTAAAGATTTATGTATAAATATAAGCACACCCCTAGCATGATTGCTGTATGGAGCACACAAGACCTGACCTGGCCATCTCTTTTGCAATCTGTCAATTTCTGTTAGTCTTAAATGTATCTCCTGCAAGAAAACTATTTGGGACTTAAGTTGTTTGATTCTGTTTAAAACTTGCTTTAATTTGGCTATTTCTCTCAGCCCCCTAACATTCCAACTAGTGATTTTTATTTTAGACATATTGGTGTTTTAGTCTTGTGAGCAAGATGCAGCTCTGTCCTGCCAGATAGACCATATAAGTAAACAAAGACACTGCTGATAGGAGCCTTGATGACATGTAAGAGAAAAAAAAAAAAACAAAAAAAAAAACAAAAAACTGCCAGATAACCCCCTTCCCACCCCCCACACTTCCCCAACTGAAGTGTTTTACGACCTGAACACTGAACATTGCTCCCGTCGTTCCCCACCTTTCGTTAATTGAATGAGGAGCACTGATCCACATTTACATGAGGAGCAGTTAATTAGTCAACGTGAGTCTTGAACCCATCACCAACCGTGCACTACACTTATTACAATCAACATAGTTTTTCCCTAGATATTCAAAATGGGACGGATTTGTCTATATAAAAAAATTAAATTATAATACATTGAAATTAAATTTACTCTCTAACCCACCCCCGTCTCCAGTCATCACTTTGCGTAAATGAGCTTCAATAATAAAGTATGAGAAAAAAAAGAAAAAGAACTGTCATAATGTTAATGACTTTCAATTTTAAGCTTAAAAAAAAATAATAAACGGGGGTAGGGAGTTCAAATAGACCATTTCCGGTTCACACTCCGTTCGGATTGTTCATTATAAACAGTTATGCAATAAACTTATATCTTCTTAGTAAACAAAAAAACAAAAAACAAAACGTAAGTGTGCCGGGTCATTTATAACATTAGTATTGCCAGTCCCATCAGTCCACCTCACTGTTACTGTACCTCTTACAGCGGTTACCTGTCATCAGAGGCTGACTGTGATGAGAAGAGTTAATCTTTAGGTTGAATTTTACGGTGAAATTCCTCTGCTTCACGCGGTGAAGAGAAGAGGACCACCTTCCCGTCATGGACCACTCTCATCTTGCAGGGATTTAGCTGGAATCCCCGAAATTTCCCCATCTCACCAAACAGCTTTCTGGCCGTGTTAAATTCCCGACGCTTCCGCATCGTTTCTGCTGAAAAGTCCTGCACCAAAGTGATCTTAGCTCCATCATGTAGGATATTTTTCTGTGATGAAAGGCGATAAACAGTCTCTCTATCCTGAAATTTCCAGAAGCGTATAAGAACGGCTCTGTGTTGGTTAGGCTTTGCCGGCGCTAAGGTGCGATGTACCCGCTCCAACACCGGGGTCTGATCCGCGCTCAGCCCCAGCCACCGCGGCAGCATTTCTCGGATAAAATCCAGCAAAGGTCGCGTACCTTCGGCGCCTTCTTTGAGACCAAACATACGCAGGTTCTTCCTCCTGCTTCGGTTCTCCAAGTCGTCGGTCTTCATCTCCAAGTGTGCCAGCCGTTTTACAGTTGAAGCCAACTCCACCCTCAAGTTCCTCCTCTGCCGCCATCACTCGGTTCTCCGCTTCTCCGATGCGTTGAGTGTGCTCCGACACGTCCTGTTTAACTTCAGCCACTTTGCCTTCTAATGCAGTTATAGCACTGGTCACCTCTCCGAGGCGGTTATTAATGCCATCTAGTTTTAGTCCGAACTCGGATCGGAGCGACTTTAGCTCTCTTAGCACATCTGCTATGTCGGCCATGCTACTAGCATCTGCCTGCTCGGTTGAAGCCCCTTTCTTGTTTTGAGCGGTCGGTTTTCGAGCTCTGGTAAAAATGTCACATTCCTTACTCGCATGAGATGTCGACATAGTTGACGCTGAGTGGAAAATCTGAATTCCAAGCCACTGTCCGGGGAATAAAAAAATTTTTTGCACGGTTGATCAGAGCCTCTCCTTTAAGCTGCCATCTTCGTCGGGTCACGTGACCTCCCTGACAACTACAGTTTTTCTTAAACAAGGATCAATATTTTCAATCAAAACCATGTTTGCCATCAACAAGTAACTGATTTCTAATGATTAGGACCAAAAAACTCACTTCTGAGAGCTTCCTGCAGCTTTTACTGTAACATTTGTAAAAATAGCTTTCTCTCAGGCCAAAACTGACAACTACAGTTTTTCTTAAACAAGGAGCAATATTTTCAATCAAAACCATGTTTGCCATCAACAAGTAACTGATTTCTAATGATTAGGACCAAAAAACTCACTTCTGAGAGCTTCCTGCAGCTTTTACTGTAACATTTGTAAAAATAGCTTTCTCTCAGGCCAAAGCTGACAACTACAGTTTTTCTTAAACAAGGATCAATATTTTCAATCAAAACCATGTTTGCCATCAACAAGTAACTGATTTCTAATGATTAGGACCAAAAAACTCACTTCTGAGAGCTTCCTGCAGCTTTTACTGTAACATTTGTAAAAATAGCTTTCTCACAGGCCAAAACTGACAACTACAGTTTTTCTTAAACAAGGAGCAATATTTTCAATCAAAACCATGTTTGCCATCAACAAGTAACTGATTTCTAATGATTAGGACCAAAAAACTCACTTCTGAGAGCTTCCTGCAGCTTTTACTGTAACATTTGTAAAAATAGCTTTCTCTCAGGCCAAAGCTGACAACTACAGTTTTTCTTAAACAAGGATCAATATTTTCAATCAAAACCATGTTTGCCATCAACAAGTAACTGATTTCTAATGATTAGGACCAAAAAATTCACTTCTGAGAGCTTCCTGCAGCTTTTACTGTAACATTTGTAAAAATAGCTTTCTCTCAGGCCAAAGCTGACAACTACAGTTTTTCTTAAACAAGGATAAATATTTTCAATCAAAACCATGTTTGCCATCAACAAGTAACTGATTTCTAATGATTAGGACCAAAAAACTCACTTTTGAGAGCTTCCTGCAGCTTTTACTGTAACATTTGTAAAAATAGCTTTCTCTCAGGCCAAAACTGACAACTACAGTTTTTCTTAAACAAGGAGCAATATTTTCAATCAAAACCATGTTTGCCATCAACAAGTAACTGATTTCTAATGATTAGGACCAAAAAACTCACTTCTGAGAGCTTCCTGCAGCTTTTACTGTAACATTTGTAAAAATAGCTTTCTCTCAGGCCAAAACTGACAACTACCGTTTTTCTTAAACAAGGAGCAATATTTTCAATCAAAACCATGTTTGCCATCAACAAGTAACTGATTTCTAATGATTAGGACCAAAAAACTCACTTCTGAGAGCTTCCTGCAGCTTTTACTGTAACATTTGTAAAAATAGCTTTCTCTCAGGCCAAAGCTGACAACTACAGTTTTTCTTAAACAAGGATCAATATTTTCAATCAAAACCATGTTTGCCATCAACAAGTAACTGATTTCTAATGATTAGGACCAAAAAACTCACTTCTGAGAGCTTCCTGCAGCTTTTACTGTAACATTTGTAAAAATAGCTTTCTCTCAGGCCAAAACTGACAACTACAGTTTTTCTTAAACAAGGAGCAATATTTTCAATCAAAACCATGTTTGCCATCAACAAGTAACTGATTTCTAATGATTAGGACCAAAAAACTCACTTCTGAGAGCTTCCTGCAGCTTTTACTGTAACATTTGTAAAAAATAGCTTTCTCTCAGGCCAAAACTGACAACTACAGTTTTTCTTAAACAAGGATCAATATTTTCAATCAAAACCATGTTTGCCATCAACAAGTAACTGATTTCTAATGATTAGGACCAAAAAACTCACTTCTGAGAGCTTCCTGCAGCTTTTACTGTAACATTTGTAAAATTAGCTTTCTCTCTGGCCAAAACTGACAACTACAGTTTTTCTTAAACAAGGAGCAATATTTTCAATCAAAACCATGTTTGCCATCAACAAGTAACTGATTTCTAATGATTAGGACCAAAAAACTCACTTCTGAGAGCTTCCTGCAGCTTTTACTGTAACATTTGTAAAATTAGCTTTCTCTCTGGCCAAAACTGACAACTACAGTTTTTCTTAAACAAGGAGCAATATTTTCAATCAAAACCATGTTTGCCATCAACAAGTAAGTGATTTCTAATGATAAGGACCAAAAAAATCACTTCTGAGAGCTTCCTGCAGCTTTTACTGTAACATTTGTAAAAATAGCTTTCTCTCTGGCCAAAACTGACAACTACAGTTTTTCTTAAAAAAGGAGCAATATTTTCAATCAAAACCATGTTTGCCATCAACAAGTAACTGATTTCTAATGATTAGGACCAAAAAACTCACTTCTGAGAGCTTCCTGCAGCTTTTACTGTAACATTTGTAAAAATAGCTTTGTCTCAGGCCAAAACTGACAACTGCAGTTTTTCTTAAACAAGGATAAATATTTTCAATCAAAACCATGTTTGCCATCAACAAGTAACTGATTTCTAATGATTAGGACCAAAAAACTCACTTTTGAGAGCTTCCTGCAGCTTTTACTGTAACATTTGTAAAAATAGCTTTCTCTCAGGCCAAAACTGACAACTACAGTTTTTCTTAAACAAGGAGCAATATTTTCAATCAAAACCATGTTTGCCATCAACAAGTAACTGATTTCTAATGATTAGGACCAAAAAACTCACTTCTGAGAGCTTCCTGCAGCTTTTACTGTAACATTTGTAAAAATAGCTTTCTCTCAGGCCAAAACTGACAACTACCGTTTTTCTTAAACAAGGAGCAATATTTTCAATCAAAACCATGTTTGCCATCAACAAGTAACTGATTTCTAATGATTAGGACCAAAAAACTCACTTCTGAGAGCTTCCTGCAGCTTTTACTGTAACATTTGTAAAAATAGCTTTCTCTCAGGCCAAAGCTGACAACTACAGTTTTTCTTAAACAAGGATCAATATTTTCAATCAAAACCATGTTTGCCATCAACAAGTAACTGATTTCTAATGATTAGGACCAAAAAACTCACTTCTGAGAGCTTCCTGCAGCTTTTACTGTAACATTTGTAAAAATAGCTTTCTCTCAGGCCAAAACTGACAACTACAGTTTTTCTTAAACAAGGAGCAATATTTTCAATCAAAACCATGTTTGCCATCAACAAGTAACTGATTTCTAATGATTAGGACCAAAAAACTCACTTCTGAGAGCTTCCTGCAGCTTTTACTGTAACATTTGTAAAAATAGCTTTCTCTCAGGCCAAAGCTGACAACTACAGTTTTTCTTAAACAAGGATCAATATTTTCAATCAAAACCATGTTTGCCATCAACAAGTAACGGATTTCTAATGATTAGGACCAAAAAATTCACTTCTGAGAGCTTCCTGCAGCTTTTACTGTAACATTTGTAAAATTAGCTTTCTCTCTGGCCAAAACTGACAACTACAGTTTTTCTTAAACAAGGAGCAATATTTTCAATCAAAACCATGTTTGCCATCAACAAGTAACTGATTTCTAATGATTAGGACCAAAAAACTCACTTCTGAGAGCTTACTGCAGCTTTTACTGTAACATTTGTAAAAAATAGCTTTCTCTCAGGCCAAAACTGACAACTACAGTTTTTCTTAAACAAGGAGCAATATTTTCAATCAAAACCATGTTTGCCATCAACAAGTAACTGATTTCTAATGATTAGGAGCCCAAAAATAACTTCTGAGAGCTTCCTGCAGCTTTTACTGTAACATTTGTAAAAATAGCTTTCTCTCAGGCCAAAACTGACAACTACAGTTTTTTCTTAGCAAGGAGCAATATTTTCAATCAAAACCATGTTTGCCATCAACAAGTAACTGATTTCTAATGATTAGGACCAAAAAACTCAGTTCTGAGAGCTTCCTGCAGCTTTTACTGTAACATTTGTAAAAATAGCTTTCTCTCAGGCCAAAACTGACAACTACAGTTTTTCTTAAACAAGAATCAATATTTTCAATGAAAACCATGTTTGCCATCAACAAGTAACTGATTTCTAATGATTAGGACCAAAAAACTCAGTTCTGAGAGCTTTCTGCAGCTTTTACTGTAACATTTGTAAAAATAGCTTTCTCTCAGGCCAAAACTGACAACTACAGTTTTTCTTAAACAAGGAGCAATATTTTCAATCAAAACCATGTTTGCCATCAACAAGTAACTGATTTCTAATGATTAGGACCAAAAAACTCACTTCTGAGAGCTTCCTGCAGCTTTTACTGTAACATTTGTAAAATTAGCTTTCTCTCTGGCCAAAACTGACAACTACAGTTTTTCTTAAACAAGGACCAATATTTTCAATCAAAACCATGTTTGCCATCAACAAGTAACTGATTTCTAATGATTAGGACCAAAAAAATCACTTCTGAGAGCTTCCTGCAGCTTTTACTGTAACATTTGTAAAAAATAGCTTTCTCTCAGGCCAAAACTGACAACTACAGTTTTTCTTAAAAAAGGAGCAATATTTTCAATCAAAACCATGTTTGCCATCAACAAGTAACTGATTTCTAATGATTAGGACCAAAAAACTCACTTCTGAGAGCTTCCTGCAGCTTTTACTGTAACATTTGTAAAAATAGCTTTGTCTCAGGCCAAAACTGACAACTACAGTTTTTCTTAAACAAGGATAAATATTTTCAATCAAAACCATGTTTGCCATCAACAAGTAACTGATTTCTAATGATTAGGACCAAAAAACTCACTTCTGAGAGCTTCCTGCAGCTTTTACTGTAACATTTGTAAAAATAGCTTTCTCTCAGGCCAAAACTGACAACTACAGTTTTTCTTAAACAAGGAGCAATATTTTCAATCAAAACCATGTTTGCCATCAACAAGTAACTGATTTCTAATGATTAGGACCAAAAAACTCACTTCTGAGAGCTTCCTGCAGCTTTTACTGCAACACTTGTAAAAATAGCTTTCTCTCAGGCCAAAACTGACAACTACAGTTTTTCTTAAACAAGGAGCAATATTTTCAATCAAAACCATGTTTGCCATCAACAAGTAACTGATTTCTAATGATTAGGACCAAAAAACTCACTTCTGAGAGCTTCCTGCAGCTTTTACTGTAACATTTGTAAAAATAGCTTTCTCTCAGGCCAAAGCTGACAACTACAGTTTTTCTTAAACAAGGATCAATATTTTCAATCAAAACCATGTTTGCCATCAACAAGTAACTGATTTCTAATGATTAGGACCAAAAAACTCACTTCTGAGAGCTTACTGCAGCTTTTACTGTAACATTTGTAAAATTAGCTTTCTCTCTGGCCAAAACTGACAACTACAGTTTTTCTTAAACAAGGAGCAATATTTTCAATCAAAACCATGTTTGCCATCAACAATGAGTGATTTCTAATGATTAGGACCAAAAAAATCACTTCTGAGAGCTTCCTGCAGCTTTTACTGTAACATTTGTAAAAATAGCTTTCTCTCAGGCCAAAACTGACAACTACAGTTTTTCTTAAACAAGGATCAATATTTTCAATCAAAACCATGTTTGCCATCAACAAGTAACTGATTTCTAATGATTAGGACCAAAAAACTCACTTCTGAGAGCTTCCTGCAGCTTTTACTGTAACATTTGTAAAATTAGCTTTCTCTCTGGCCAAAACTGACAACTACAGTTTTTCTTAAACAAGGAGCAATATTTTCAATCAAAACCATGTTTGCCATCAACAAGTAAGTGATTTCTAATGATTAGGACCAAAAAAATCACTTCTGAGAGCTTCCTGCAGCTTTTACTGTAACATTTGTAAAAATAGCTTTCTCTCTGGCCAAAACTGACAACTACAGTTTTTCTTAAAAAAGGAGCAATATTTTCAATCAAAACCATGTTTGCCATCAACAAGTAACTGATTTCTAATGATTAGGACCAAAAAACTCACTTCTGAGAGCTTCCTGCAGCTTTTACTGTAACATTTGTAAAAATAGCTTTGTCTCAGGCCAAAACTGACAACTGCAGTTTTTCTTAAACAAGGATAAATATTTTCAATCAAAACCATGTTTGCCATCAACAAGTAACTGATTTCTAATGATTAGGACCAAAAAACTCACTTCTGAGAGCTTCCTGCAGCTTTTACTGTAACATTTGTAAAAATAGCTTTCTCTCAGGCCAAAACTGACAACTACCGTTTTTCTTAAACAAGGAGCAATATTTTCAATCAAAACCATGTTTGCCATCAACAAGTAACTGATTTCTAATGATTAGGACCAAAAAACTCACTTCTGAGAGCTTCCTGCAGCTTTTACTGTAACATTTGTAAAAATAGCTTTCTCTCAGGCCAAAGCTGACAACTACAGTTTTTCTTAAACAAGGATCAATATTTTCAATCAAAACCATGTTTGCCATCAACAAGTAACTGATTTCTAATGATTAGGAGCCCAAAAATAACTTCTGAGAGCTTCCTGCAGCTTTTACTGTAACATTTGTAAAAATAGCTTTCTCTCAGGCCAAAACTGACAACTACAGTTTTTTCTTAGCAAGGAGCAATATTTTCAATCAAAACCATGTTTGCCATCAACAAGTAACTGATTTCTAATGATTAGGACCAAAAAACTCAGTTCTGAGAGCTTCCTGCAGCTTTTACTGTAACATTTGTAAAAATAGCTTTCTCTCAGGCCACAACTGACAACTACAGTTTTTCTTAAACAAGAATCAATATTTTCAATGAAAACCATGTTTGCCATCAACAAGTAACTGATTTCTAATGATTAGGACCAAAAAACTCAGTTCTGAGAGCTTTCTGCAGCTTTTACTGTAACATTTGTAAAAATAGCTTTCTCTCAGGCCAAAACTGACAACTACAGTTTTTCTTAAACAAGGAGCAATATTTTCAATCAAAACCATGTTTGCCATCAACAAGTAACTGATTTCTAATGATTAGGACCAAAAAACTCACTTCTGAGAGCTTCCTGCAGCTTTTACTGTAACATTTGTAAAATTAGCTTTCTCTCTGGCCAAAACTGACAACTACAGTTTTTCTTAAACAAGGACCAATATTTTCAATCAAAACCATGTTTGCCATCAACAAGTAACTGATTTCTAATGATTAGGACCAAAAAAATCACTTCTGAGAGCTTCCTGCAGCTTTTACTGTAACATTTGTAAAAAATAGCTTTCTCTCAGGCCAAAACTGACAACTACAGTTTTTCTTAAAAAAGGAGCAATATTTTCAATCAAAACCATGTTTGCCATCAACAAGTAACTGATTTCTAATGATTAGGACCAAAAAACTCACTTCTGAGAGCTTCCTGCAGCTTTTACTGTAACATTTGTAAAAATAGCTTTGTCTCAGGCCAAAACTGACAACTACAGTTTTTCTTAAACAAGGATAAATATTTTCAATCAAAACCATGTTTGCCATCAACAAGTAACTGATTTCTAATGATTAGGACCAAAAAACTCACTTCTGAGAGCTTCCTGCAGCTTTTACTGTAACATTTGTAAAAATAGCTTTCTCTCAGGCCAAAACTGACAACTACAGTTTTTCTTAAACAAGGAGCAATATTTTCAATCAAAACCATGTTTGCCATCAACAAGTAACTGATTTCTAATGATTAGGACCAAAAAACTCACTTCTGAGAGCTTCCTGCAGCTTTTACTGTAACATTTGTAAAAATAGCTTTCTCTCAGGCCAAAGCTGACAACTACAGTTTTTCTTAAACAAGGATCAATATTTTCAATCAAAACCATGTTTGCCATCAACAAGTAACTGATTTCTAATGATTAGGAGCCCAAAAATAACTTCTGAGAGCTTCCTGCAGCTTTTACTGTAACATTTGTAAAAATAGCTTTCTCTCAGGCCAAAACTGACAACTACAGTTTTTTCTTAGCAAGGAGCAATATTTTCAATCAAAACCATGTTTGCCATCAACAAGTAACTGATTTCTAATGATTAGGACCAAAAAACTCAGTTCTGAGAGCTTCCTGCAGCTTTTACTGTAACATTTGTAAAAATAGCTTTCTCTCAGGCCAAAACTGACAACTACAGTTTTTCTTAAACAAGAATCAATATTTTCAATGAAAACCATGTTTGCCATCAACAAGTAACTGATTTCTAATGATTAGGACCAAAAAACTCAGTTCTGAGAGCTTTCTGCAGCTTTTACTGTAACATTTGTAAAAATAGCTTTCTCTCAGGCCAAAACTGACAACTACAGTTTTTCTTAAACAAGGAGCAATATTTTCAATCAAAACCATGTTTGCCATCAACAAGTAACTGATTTCTAATGATTAGGACCAAAAAACTCACTTCTGAGAGCTTCCTGCAGCTTTTACTGTAACATTTGTAAAATTAGCTTTCTCTCTGGCCAAAACTGACAACTACAGTTTTTCTTAAACAAGGACCAATATTTTCAATCAAAACCATGTTTGCCATCAACAAGTAACTGATTTCTAATGATTAGGACCAAAAAAATCACTTCTGAGAGCTTCCTGCAGCTTTTACTGTAACATTTGTAAAAAATAGCTTTCTCTCAGGCCAAAACTGACAACTACAGTTTTTCTTAAAAAAGGAGCAATATTTTCAATCAAAACCATGTTTGCCATCAACAAGTAACTGATTTCTAATGATTAGGACCAAAAAACTCACTTCTGAGAGCTTCCTGCAGCTTTTACTGTAACATTTGTAAAAATAGCTTTGTCTCAGGCCAAAACTGACAACTACAGTTTTTCTTAAACAAGGATAAATATTTTCAATCAAAACCATGTTTGCCATCAACAAGTAACTGATTTCTAATGATTAGGACCAAAAAACTCACTTCTGAGAGCTTCCTGCAGCTTTTACTGTAACATTTGTAAAAATAGCTTTCTCTCAGGCCAAAACTGACAACTACAGTTTTTCTTAAACAAGGAGCAATATTTTCAATCAAAACCATGTTTGCCATCAACAAGTAACTGATTTCTAATGATTAGGACCAAAAAACTCACTTCTGAGAGCTTCCTGCAGCTTTTACTGTAACATTTGTAAAAATAGCTTTCTCTCAGGCCAAAACTGACAACTACCGTTTTTCTTAAACAAGGAGCAATATTTTCAATCAAAACCATGTTTGCCATCAACAAGTAACTGATTTCTAATGATTAGGACCAAAAAACTCACTTCTGAGAGCTTCCTGCAGCTTTTACTGTAACATTTGTAAAAATAGCTTTCTCTCAGGCCAAAGCTGACAACTACAGTTTTTCTTAAACAAGGATCAATATTTTCAATCAAAACCATGTTTGCCATCAACAAGTAACTGATTTCTAATGATTAGGACCAAAAAACTCACTTCTGAGAGCTTCCTGCAGCTTTTACTGTAACATTTGTAAAAATAGCTTTCTCTCAGGCCAAAACTGACAACTACAGTTTTTCTTAAACAAGGAGCAATATTTTCAATCAAAACCATGTTTGCCATCAACAAGTAACTGATTTCTAATGATTAGGACCAAAAAATTCACTTCTGAGAGCTTCCTGCAGCTTTTCCTGTAACATTTGTAAAAATAGCTTTCTCTCAGGCCAAAACTGACAACTACAGTTTTTCTTAAACAAGGAGCAATATTTTCAATCAAAACCATGTTTGCCATCAACAAGTAACTGATTTCTAATGATTAGGAGCCCAAAAAAAACTTCTGAGAGCTTCCTGCAGCTTTTACTGTAACATTTGTAAAAATAGCTTTCTCTCAGGCCAAAGCTGACAACTACAGTTTTTCTTAAACAAGGATCAATATTTTCAATCAAAACTATGTTTGCCATCAACAAGTAACTGATTTCTAATGATTAGGACCAAAAAACTCACTTCTGAGAGCTTCCTGCAGCTTTTACTGTAACATTTGTAAAAATAGCTTTCTCTCAGGCCAAAACTGACAACTACAGTTTTTCTTAAACAAGGAGCAATATTTTCAATCAAAACCATGTTTGCCATCAACAAGTAACTGATTTCTAATGATTAGGACCAAAAAAACTCACTTCTGAGAGCTTCCTGCAGCTTTTACTGTAACATTTGTAAAAATAGCTTTGTCTCAGGCCAAAACTGACAACTACAGTTTTTCTTAAACAAGGAGCAATATTTTCAATCAAAACCATGTTTGCCATCAACAAGTAACTGATTTCTAATGATTAGGAGCCCAAAAAAAACTTCTGAGAGCTTCCTGCTGCTTTTACTGTAACATTTGTAAAAATAGCTTTCTCTCAGGCCAAAACTGACAACTACAGTTTTTCTTAAACAAGGAGCAATATTTTCAATCAAAACCATGTTTGCCATCAACAAGTAACTGATTTCTAATGATTAGGACCAAAAAACTCACTTCTGAGAGCTTCCTGCAGCTTTTACTGTAACATTTGTAAAAAATAGCTTTCTCTCAGGCCAAAACTGACAACTACAGTTTTTCTTAAACAAGGATCAATATTTTCAATCAAAACCATGTTTGCCATCAACAAGTAACTGATTTCTAATGATTAGGACCAAAAAAACTCACTTCTGAGAGCTTCCTGCAGCTTTTACTGTAACATTTGTAAAAATAGCTTTGTCTCAGGCCAAAACTGACAACTACAGTTTTTCTTAAACAAGGAGCAATATTTTCAATCAAAACCATGTTTGCCATCAACAAGTAACTGATTTCTAATGATTAGGAGCCCAAAAAAAACTTCTGAGAGCTTCCTGCAGCTTTTACTGTAACATTTGTAAAAATAGCTTTCTCTCAGGCCAAAACTGACAACTACAGTTTTTCTTAAACAAGGAGCAATATTTTCAATCAAAACCATGTTTGCCATCAACAAGTAACTGATTTCTAATGATTAGGACCAAAAAACTCACTTCTGAGAGCTTCCTGCAGCTTTTACTGTAACATTTGTAAAAAATAGCTTTCTCTCAGGCCAAAACTGACAACTACAGTTTTTCTTAAACAAGGATCAATATTTTCAATGAAAACCATGTTTGCCATCAACAAGTAACTGATTTCTAATGATTAGGACCAAAAAACTCACTTCTGAGAGCTTCCTGCAGCTTTTAATGTAACATTTGTAAAAATAGCTTTCTCTCAGGCCAAAACTGACAACTACAGTTTTTCTTAAACAAGGAGCAATATTTTCAATCAAAACCATGTTTGCCATCAACAAGTAACTGATTTCTAATGATTAGGACCAAAAAACTCACTTCTGAGAGCTTCCTGCAGCTTTTACTGTAACATTTGTAAAAATAGCTTTGTCTCAGGCCAAAACTGACAACTACAGTTTTTCTTAAACAAGGATAAATATTTTCAATCAAAACCATGTTTGCCATCAACAAGTAACTGATTTCTAATGATTAGGACCAAAAAACTCACTTCTGAGAGCTTCCTGCAGCTTTTACTGTAACATTTGTAAAAATAGCTTTCTCTCAGGCCAAAACTGACAACTACAGTTTTTCTTAAACAAGGAGCAATATTTTCAATCAAAACCATGTTTGCCATCAACAAGTAACTGATTTCTAATGATTAGGACCAAAAAACTCACTTCTGAGAGCTTACTGCAGCTTTTACTGTAACATTTGTAAAAATAGCTTTCTCTCAGGCCAAAACTGACAACTACAGTTTTTCTTAAACAAGGAGCAATATTTTCAATCAAAACCATGTTTGCCATCAACAAGTAACTGATTTCTAATGATTAGGAGCCCAAAAATAACTTCTGAGAGCTTCCTGCAGCTTTTACTGTAACATTTGTAAAAATAGCTTTCTCTCAGGCCAAAGCTGACAACTACAGTTTTTCTTAAACAAGGATCAATATTTTCAATCAAAACCATGTTTGCCATCAACAAGTAACTGATTTCTAATGATTAGGACCAAAAAATTCACTTCTGAGAGCTTCCTGCAGCTTTTACTGTAACATTTGTAAAATTAGCTTTCTCTCTGGCCAAAACTGACAACTACAGTTTTTCTTAAACAAGGAGCAATATTTTCAATCAAAACCATGTTTGCCATCAACAAGTAACTGATTTCTAATGATTAGGAGCAAAAAACTCACTTCTGAGAGCTTATTGCAGCTTTTACTGTAACATTTGTAAAAAATAGCTTTCTCTCAGGCCAAAACTGACAACTACAGTTTTTCTTAAACAAGAATCAATATTTTCAATGAAAACCATGTTTGCCATCAACAAGTAACTGATTTCTAATGATTAGGACCAAAAAACTCAGTTCTGAGAGCTTTCTGCAGCTTTTACTGTAACATTTGTAAAAATATCTTTCTCTCAGGCCAAAACTGACAACTACAGTTTTTCTTAAACAAGGAGCAATATTTTCAATTAAAACCATGTTTGCCATCAACAAGTAACTGATTTCTAATGATTAGGACCAAAAAACTCACTTCTGAGAGCTTCCTGCAGCTTTTACTGTAACATTTGTAAAATTAGCTTTCTCTCTGGCCAAAACTGACAACTACAGTTTTTCTTAAACAAGGAGCAATATTTTCAATCAAAACCATGTTTGCCATCAACAAGTAACTGATTTCTAATGATTAGGACCAAAAAAATCACTTCTGAGAGCTTCCTGCAGCTTTTACTGTAACATTTGTAAAAATAGCTTTCTCTCAGGCCAAAACTGACAACTACAGTTTTTCTTAAAAAAGGAGCAATATTTTTAATCAAAACCATGTTTGCCATCAACAAGTAACTGATTTCTAATGATTAGGACCAAAAAACTCACTTCTGAGAGCTTCCTGCAGCTTTTACTGTAACATTTGTAAAAAATAGCTTTGTCTCAGGCCAAAACTGACAACTACAGTTTTTCTTAAACAAGGATAAATAGTTTCAATCAAAACCATGTTTGCCATCAACAAGTAACTGATTTCTAATGATTAGGACCAAAAAAATCACTTCTGAGAGCTTCCTGCAGCTTTTACTGTAACATTTGTAAAAATAGCTTTCTCTCAGGCCAAAACTGACAACTACAGTTTTTCTTAAACAAGGAGCAATATTTTCAATCAAAACCATGTTTGCCATCAACAAGTAACTGATTTCTAATGATTAGGACCAAAAAACTCACTTCTGAGAGCTTCCTGCAGCTTTTACTGTAACATTTGTAAAAATAGCTTTCTCTCAGGCCAAAGCTGACAACTACAGTTTTTCTTAAACAAGGATCAATATTTTCAATCAAAACCATGTTTGCCATCAACAAGTAACTGATTTCTAATGATTAGGACCAAAAAACTCACTTCTGAGAGCTTCCTGCAGCTTTTACTGTAACATTTGTAAAATTAGCTTTCTCTCTGGCCAAAACTGACAACTACAGTTTTTCTTAAACAAGGAGCAATATTTTCAATCAAAACCATGTTTGCCATCAACAAGTAAGTGATTTCTACTGATTAGGACCAAAAAAATCACTTCTGAGAGCTTCCTGCAGCTTTTACTGTAACATTTGTAAAAATAGCTTTCTCTCAGGCCAAAACTGACAACTACAGTTTTTCTTAAAAAAGGAGCAATATTTTCAATCAAAACCATGTTTGCCATCAACAAGTAACTGATTTCTAATGATTAGGACCAAAAAACTCACTTCTGAGAGCTTCCTGCAGCTTTTACTGTAACATTTGTAAAAATAGCTTTGTCTCAGGCCAAAAATGACAACTGCAGTTTTTCTTAAACAAGGAGCAATATTTTCAATCAAAACCATGTTTGCCATCAACAAGTAACTGATTTCTAATGATTAGGACCAAAAAACTCACTTCTGAGAGCTTCCTGCAGCTTTTACTGTAACATTTGTAAAAATAGCTTTCTCTCAGGCCAAAACTGACAACTACCGTTTTTCTTAAACAAGGAGCAATTTTTTCAATCAAAACCATGTTTGCCATCAACAAGTAACTGATTTCTAATGATTAGGACCAAAAAATTCACTTCTGAGAGCTTCCTGCAGCTTTTACTGTAACATTTGTAAAAATAGCTTTCTCTCAGGCCAAAACTGACAACTACAGTTTTTCTTAAAAAAGGAGCAATATTTTCAATCAAAACCATGTTTGCCATCAACAAGTAACTGATTTCTAATGATTAGGACCAAAAAACTCACTTCTGAGAGCTTCCTGCAGCTTTTACTGTAACATTTGTAAAAATAGCTTTCTCTCAGGCCAAAACTGACAACTACAGTTTTTCTTAAACAAGGAGCAATATTTTCAATCAAAACCATGTTTGCCATCAACAAGTAACTGATTTCTAATGATTAGGACCAAAAAACTCACTTCTGAGAGCTTCCTGCAGCTTTTACTGTAACATTTGTAAAAATAGCTTTCTCTCAGGCCAAAACTGACAACTACCGTTTTTCTTAAACAAGGAGCAATATTTTCAATCAAAACCATGTTTGCCATCAACAAGTAACTGATTTCTAATGATTAGGACCAAAAAACTCACTTCTGAGAGCTTCCTGCAGCTTTTACTGTAACAATTGTAAAAATAGCTTTCTCTCAGGCCAAAGCTGACAACTACAGTTTTTCTTAAACAAGGATCAATATTTTCAATCAAAACCATGTTTGCCATCAACAAGTAACTGATTTCTAATGATTAGGACCAAAAAACTCACTTCTGAGAGCTTCCTGCAGCTTTTACTGTAACATTTGTAAAAATAGCTTTCTCTCAGGCCAAAACTGACAACTACAGTTTTTCTTAAACAAGGAGCAATATTTTCAATCAAAACCATGTTTGCCATCAACAAGTAACTGATTTCTAATGATTAGGACCAAAAAACTCACTTCTGAGAGCTTCCTGCAGCTTTTACTGTAACATTTGTAAAAATAGCTTTCTCTCAGGCCAAAACTGACAACTACAGTTTTTCTTAAACAAGGAGCAATATTTTCAATCAAAACCATGTTTGCCATCAACAAGTAACTGATTTCTAATGATTAGGACCAAAAAACTCACTTCTGAGAGCTTCCTGCAGCTTTTACTGTAATATTTGTAAAAATAGCTTTCTCTCAGGCCAAAGCTGACAACTACAGTTTTTCGTAAACAAGGATCAATATTTTCAATCAAAACCATGTTTGCCATCAACAAGTAACTGATTTCTAATGATTAGGACCAAAAAACTCACTTCTGATAGCTTCCTGCAGCTTTTACTGTAACATTTGTAAAAATAGCTTTCTCTCAGGCCAAAACTGACAACTACAGTTTTTCTTAAACAAGGAGCAATATTTTCAATCAAAACCATGTTTGCCATCAACAAGTAACTGATTTCTAATGATTAGGACCAAAAAACTCACTTCTGAGAGCTTCCTGCAGCTTTTACTGTAACATTTGTAAAAAATAGCTTTGTCTCAGGCCAAAACTGACAACTACAGTTTTTCTTAAACAAGGAGCAATATTTTCAATCAAAACCATGTTTGCCATCAACAAGTAACTGATTTCTAATGATTAGGACCAAAAAAACTCACTTCTGAGAGCTTCCTGCAGCTTTTACTGTAACATTTGTAAAAATAGCTTTCTCTCAGGCCAAAACTGACAACTACAGTTTTTCTTAAACAAGGAGCAATATTTTCAATCAAAACCATGTTTGCCATCAACAAGTAACTGATTTCTAATGATTAGGACCAAAAAACTCACTTCTGAGAGCTTCCTGCAGCTTTTACTGTAACATTTGTAAAAATAGCTTTCTCTCAGGCCAAAACTGACAACTACAGTTTTTCTTAAACAAGGAGCAATATTTTCAATCAAAACCATGTTTGCCATCAACAAGTAACTGATTTCTAATGATTAGGACCAAAAAACTCACTTCTGAGAGCTTCCTGCAGCTTTTACTGTAACATTTGTAAAAATAGCTTTCTCTCAGGCCAAAACTGACAACTACAGTTTTTCTTAAACAAGGAGCAATATTTTCAATCAAAACCATGTTTGCCATCAACAAGTAACTGATTTCTAATGATTAGGACCAAAAAACTCACTTCTGAGAGCTTCCTGCAGCTTTTACTGTAATATTTGTAAAAATAGCTTTCTCTCAGGCCAAAGCTGACAACTACAGTTTTTCGTAAACAAGGATCAATATTTTCAATCAAAACCATGTTTGCCATCAACAAGTAACTGATTTCTAATGATTAGGACCAAAAAACTCACTTCTGATAGCTTCCTGCAGCTTTTACTGTAACATTTGTAAAAATAGCTTTCTCTCAGGCCAAAACTGACAACTACAGTTTTTCTTAAACAAGGAGCAATATTTTCAATCAAAACCATGTTTGCCATCAACAAGTAACTGATTTCTAATGATTAGGACCAAAAAACTCACTTCTGAGAGCTTCCTGCAGCTTTTACTGTAACATTTGTAAAAAATAGCTTTGTCTCAGGCCAAAACTGACAACTACAGTTTTTCTTAAACAAGGAGCAATATTTTCAATCAAAACCATGTTTGCCATCAACAAGTAACTGATTTCTAATGATTAGGACCAAAAAAACTCACTTCTGAGAGCTTCCTGCAGCTTTTACTGTAACATTTGTAAAAATAGCTTTCTCTCAGGCCAAAACTGACAACTACAGTTTTTCTTAAACAAGGAGCAATATTTTCAATCAAAACCATGTTTGCCATCAACAAGTAACTGATTTCTAATGATTAGTACCAAAAAACTCACTTCTGAGAGCTTCCTGCAGCTTTTACTGTAACATTTGTAAAAAATAGCTTTGTCTCAGGCCAAAACTGACAACTACAGTTTTTCTTAAACAAGGAGCAATATTTTCAATCAAAACCATGTTTGCCATCAACAAGTAACTGATTTCTAATGATTAGGACCAAAAAAACTCACTTCTGAGAGCTTCCTGCAGCTTTTACTGTAACATTTGTAAAAATAGCTTTGTCTCAGGCCAAAACTGACAACTACAGTTTTTCTTAAACAAGGAGCAATATTTTCAATCAAAACCATGTTTGCCATCAACAAGTAACTGATTTCTAATGATTAGGAGCCCAAAAAAAACTTCTGAGAGCTTCCTGCAGCTTTTACTGTAACATTTGTAAAAATAGCTTTCTCTCAGGCCAAAACTGACAACTACAGTTTTTCTTAAACAAGGATAAATATTTTCAATCAAAACCATGTTTGCCATCAACAAGTAACTGATTTCTAATGATTAGGACCAAAAAACTTACTTCTGAGAGCTTCCTGCAGCTTTTACTGTAACATTTGTAAAAATAGCTTTCTCTCAGGCCAAAACTGACAACTACAGTTTTTCTTAAACAAGGAGCAATATTTTCAATGAAAACCATGTTTGCCATCAACAAGTAACTGATTTCTAATGATTAGGACCAAAAAACTCACTTCTGAGAGCTTCCTGCAGCTTTTAATGTAACATTTGTAAAAATAGCTTTGTCTCAGGCCAAAACTGACAACTACAGTTTTTCTTAAACAAGGATAAATATTTTCAATCAAAACCATGTTTGCCATCAACAAGTAACTGATTTCTAATGATTAGGATCAAAAAAACTCACTTCTGAGAGCTTCCTGCAGCTTTTACTGTAACATTTGTAAAAATAGCTTTGTCTCAGGCCAAAACTGACAACTACAGTTTTTCTTAAACAAGGAGCAATATTTTCAATCAAAACCATGTTTGCCATCAACAAGTAACTGGTTTCTAATGATTAGGACCAAAAAACTCACTTCTGAGAGCTTCCTGCAGCTTTTACTGTAACATTTGTAAAAATAGCTTTGTCTCAGGCCAACACTGACAACTACAGTTTTTCTTAAACAAGGAGCAATATTTTCAATCAAAACCATGTTTGCCATCAACAAGTAACTGGTTTCTAATGATTAGGACCAAAAAACTCACTTCTGAGAGCTTCCTGCAGCTTTTACTGTAACATTTGTAAAAATAGCTTTGTCTCAGGCCAACACTGACAACTACAGTTTTTCTTAAACAAGGAGCAATATTTTCAATCAAAACCATGTTTGCCATCAACAAGTAACTGATTTCTAATGATTAGGACCAAAAAACTCACTTCTGAGAGCTTCCTGCAGCTTTTACTGTAACATTTGTAAAATTAGCTTTCTCTCTGGCCAAAACTGACAACTACAGTTTTTCTTAAACAAGGACCAATATTTTCAATCAAAACCATGTTTGCCATCAACAAGTAACTGATTTCTAATGATTAGGATCAAAAAAACTCACTTCTGAGAGCTTCCTGCAGCTTTTACTGTAACATTTGTAAAAATAGCTTTGTCTCAGGCCAAAACTGACAACTACAGTTTTTCTTAAACAAGGAGCAATATTTTCAATCAAAACCATGTTTGCCATCAACAAGTAACTGGTTTCTAATGATTAGGACCAAAAAACTCACTTCTGAGAGCTTCCTGCAGCTTTTACTGTAACATTTGTAAAAATAGCTTTGTCTCAGGCCAACACTGACAACTACAGTTTTTCTTAAACAAGGAGCAATATTTTCAATCAAAACCATGTTTGCCATCAACAAGTAACTGATTTCTAATGATTAGGACCAAAAAACTCACTTCTGAGAGCTTCCTGCAGCTTTTACTGTAACATTTGTAAAAATAGCTTTCTCTCAGGCCAAAACTGACAACTACAGTTTTTCTTAAACAAGGACCAATATTTTCAATCAAAACCATGTTTGCCATCAACAAGTAACTGATTTCTAATGATTAGGACCAAAAAAATCACTTCTGAGAGCTTCCTGCAGCTTTTACTGTAACATTTGTAAAAAATAGCTTTCTCTCAGGCCAAAACTGACAACTACAGTTTTTCTTAAAAAAGGAGCAATATTTTCAATCAAAACCATGTTTGCCATCAACAAGTAACTGATTTCTAATGATTAGGACCAAAAAACTCACTTCTGAGAGCTTCCTGCAGCTTTTACTGTAACATTTGTAAAAATAGCTTTGTCTCAGGCCAAAACTGACAACTACAGTTTTTCTTAAACAAGGATAAATATTTTCAATCAAAACCATGTTTGCCATCAACAAGTAACTGATTTCTAATGATTAGGACCAAAAAACTCACTTCTGAGAGCTTCCTGCAGCTTTTACTGTAACATTTGTAAAAATAGCTTTCTCTCAGGCCAAAACTGACAACTACAGTTTTTCTTAAACAAGGAGCAATATTTTCAATCAAAACCATGTTTGCCATCAACAAGTAACTGATTTCTAATGATTAGGACCAAAAAACTCACTTCTGAGAGCTTCCTGCAGCTTTTACTGCAACACTTGTAAAAATAGCTTTCTCTCAGGCCAAAACTGACAACTACAGTTTTTCTTAAACAAGGAGCAATATTTTCAATCAAAACCATGTTTGCCATCAACAAGTAACTGATTTCTAATGATTAGGACCAAAAAACTCACTTCTGAGAGCTTCCTGCAGCTTTTACTGTAACATTTGTAAAAATAGCTTTCTCTCAGGCCAAAGCTGACAACTACAGTTTTTCTTAAACAAGGATCAATATTTTCAATCAAAACCATGTTTGCCATCAACAAGTAACTGATTTCTAATGATTAGGACCAAAAAACTTACTTCTGAGAGCTTACTGCAGCTTTTACTGTAACATTTGTAAAATTAGCTTTCTCTCTGGCCAAAACTGACAACTACAGTTTTTCTTAAACAAGGAGCAATATTTTCAATCAAAACCATGTTTGCCATCAACAATGAGTGATTTCTAATGATTAGGACCAAAAAAATCACTTCTGAGAGCTTCCTGCAGCTTTTACTGTAACATTTGTAAAAAATAGCTTTCTCTCAGGCCAAAACTGACAACTACAGTTTTTCTTAAACAAGGATCAATATTTTCAATCAAAACCATGTTTGCCATCAACAAGTAACTGATTTCTAATGATTAGGACCAAAAAACTCACTTCTGAGAGCTTCCTGCAGCTTTTACTGTAACATTTGTAAAATTAGCTTTCTCTCTGGCCAAAACTGACAACTACAGTTTTTCTTAAACAAGGAGCAATATTTTCAATCAAAACCATGTTTGCCATCAACAAGTAAGTGATTTCTAATGATTAGGACCAAAAAAATCACTTCTGAGAGCTTCCTGCAGCTTTTACTGTAACATTTGTAAAAATAGCTTTCTCTCTGGCCAAAACTGACAACTACAGTTTTTCTTAAAAAAGGAGCAATATTTTCAATCAAAACCATGTTTGCCATCAACAAGTAACTGATTTCTAATGATTAGGACCAAAAAACTCACTTCTGAGAGCTTCCTGCAGCTTTTACTGTAACATTTGTAAAAATAGCTTTGTCTCAGGCCAAAACTGACAACTGCAGTTTTTCTTAAACAAGGATAAATATTTTCAATCAAAACCATGTTTGCCATCAACAAGTAACTGATTTCTAATGATTAGGACCAAAAAACTCACTTTTGAGAGCTTCCTGCAGCTTTTACTGTAACATTTGTAAAAATAGCTTTCTCTCAGGCCAAAACTGACAACTACAGTTTTTCTTAAACAAGGAGCAATATTTTCAATCAAAACCATGTTTGCCATCAACAAGTAACTGATTTCTAATGATTAGGACCAAAAAACTCACTTCTGAGAGCTTCCTGCAGCTTTTACTGTAACATTTGTAAAAATAGCTTTCTCTCAGGCCAAAACTGACAACTACCGTTTTTCTTAAACAAGGAGCAATATTTTCAATCAAAACCATGTTTGCCATCAACAAGTAACTGATTTCTAATGATTAGGACCAAAAAACTCACTTCTGAGAGCTTCCTGCAGCTTTTACTGTAACATTTGTAAAAATAGCTTTCTCTCAGGCCAAAGCTGACAACTACAGTTTTTCTTAAACAAGGATCAATATTTTCAATCAAAACCATGTTTGCCATCAACAAGTAACTGATTTCTAATGATTAGGACCAAAAAACTCACTTCTGAGAGCTTCCTGCAGCTTTTACTGTAACATTTGTAAAAATAGCTTTCTCTCAGGCCAAAACTGACAACTACAGTTTTTCTTAAACAAGGAGCAATATTTTCAATCAAAACCATGTTTGCCATCAACAAGTAACTGATTTCTAATGATTAGGACCAAAAAACTCACTTCTGAGAGCTTCCTGCAGCTTTTACTGTAACATTTGTAAAAATAGCTTTCTCTCAGGCCAAAGCTGACAACTACAGTTTTTCTTAAACAAGGATCAATATTTTCAATCAAAACCATGTTTGCCATCAACAAGTAACTGATTTCTAATGATTAGGACCAAAAAACTTACTTCTGAGAGCTTACTGCAGCTTTTACTGTAACATTTGTAAAATTAGCTTTCTCTCTGGCCAAAACTGACAACTACAGTTTTTCTTAAACAAGGAGCAATATTTTCAATCAAAACCATGTTTGCCATCAACAATGAGTGATTTCTAATGATTAGGACCAAAAAAATCACTTCTGAGAGCTTCCTGCAGCTTTTACTGTAACATTTGTAAAAAATAGCTTTCTCTCAGGCCAAAACTGACAACTACAGTTTTTCTTAAACAAGGATCAATATTTTCAATCAAAACCATGTTTGCCATCAACAAGTAACTGATTTCTAATGATTAGGACCAAAAAACTCACTTCTGAGAGCTTCCTGCAGCTTTTACCGTAACATTTGTAAAATTAGCTTTCTCTCTGGCCAAAACTGACAACTACAGTTTTTCTTAAACAAGGAGCAATATTTTCAATCAAAACCATGTTTGCCATCAACAAGTAACTGATTTCTAATGATTAGGACCAAAAAACTCAATTCTGAGAGCTTCCTGCAGCTTTTACTGTAACATTTGTAAAATTAGCTTTCTCTCTGGCCAAAACTGACAACTACAGTTTTTCTTAAACAAGGAGCAATATTTTCAATCAAAACCATGTTTGCCATCAACAAGTAAGTGATTTCTAATGATTAGGACCAAAAAAATCACTTCTGAGAGCTTCCTGCAGCTTTTACTGTAACATTTGTAAAAATAGCTTTCTCTCTGGCCAAAACTGACAACTACAGTTTTTCTTAAAAAAGGAGCAATATTTTCAATCAAAACCATGTTTGCCATCAACAAGTAACTGATTTCTAATGATTAGGACCAAAAAACTCACTTCTGAGAGCTTCCTGCAGCTTTTACTGTAACATTTGTAAAAATAGCTTTGTCTCAGGCCAAAACTGACAACTGCAGTTTTTCTTAAACAAGGATAAATATTTTCAATCAAAACCATGTTTGCCATCAACAAGTAACTGATTTCTAATGATTAGGACCAAAAAACTCACTTTTGAGAGCTTCCTGCAGCTTTTACTGTAACATTTGTAAAAATAGCTTTCTCTCAGGCCAAAACTGACAACTACAGTTTTTCTTAAACAAGGAGCAATATTTTCAATCAAAACCATGTTTGCCATCAACAAGTAACTGATTTCTAATGATTAGGACCAAAAAACTCACTTCTGAGAGCTTCCTGCAGCTTTTACTGTAACATTTGTAAAAATAGCTTTCTCTCAGGCCAAAACTGACAACTACCGTTTTCCTTAAACAAGGAGCAATATTTTCAATCAAAACCATGTTTGCCATCAACAAGTAACTGATTTCTAATGATTAGGACCAAAAAACTCACTTCTGAGAGCTTCCTGCAGCTTTTACTGTAACATTTGTAAAAATAGCTTTCTCTCAGGCCAAAGCTGACAACTACAGTTTTTCTTAAACAAGGATCAATATTTTCAATCAAAACCATGTTTGCCATCAACAAGTAACTGATTTCTAATGATTAGGACCAAAAAACTCACTTCTGAGAGCTTCCTGCAGCTTTTACTGTAACATTTGTAAAAATAGCTTTCTCTCAGGCCAAAACTGACAACTACAGTTTTTCTTAAACAAGGAGCAATATTTTCAATCAAAACCATGTTTGCCATCAACAAGTAACTGATTTCTAATGATTAGGACCAAAAAACTCACTTCTGAGAGCTTCCTGCAGCTTTTACTGTAACATTTGTAAAAATAGCTTTCTCTCAGGCCAAAGCTGACAACTACAGTTTTTCTTAAACAAGGATCAATATTTTCAATCAAAACCATGTTTGCCATCAACAAGTAACGGATTTCTAATGATTAGGACCAAAAAATTCACTTCTGAGAGCTTCCTGCAGCTTTTACTGTAACATTTGTAAAATTAGCTTTCTCTCTGGCCAAAACTGACAACTACAGTTTTTCTTAAACAAGGAGCAATATTTTCAATCAAAACCATGTTTGCCATCAACAAATAACTGATTTCTAATGATTAGGACCAAAAAACTCACTTCTGAGAGCTTACTGCAGCTTTTACTGTAACATTTGTAAAAAATAGCTTTCTCTCAGGCCAAAACTGACAACTACAGTTTTTCTTAAACAAGGAGCAATATTTTCAATCAAAACCATGTTTGCCATCAACAAGTAACTGATTTCTAATGATTAGGAGCCCAAAAATAACTTCTGAGAGCTTCCTGCAGCTTTTACTGTAACATTTGTAAAAATAGCTTTCTCTCAGGCCAAAACTGACAACTACAGTTTTTCTTAAACAAGGAGCAATATTTTCAATCAAAACCATGTTTGCCATCAACAAGTAACTGATTTCTAATGATTAGGACCAAAAAACTCACTTCTGAGAGCTTCCTGCAGCTTTTACTGTAACATTTGTAAAATTAGCTTTCTCTCTGGCCAAAACTGACAACTACAGTTTTTCTTAAACAAGGACCAATATTTTCAATCAAAACCATGTTTGCCATCAACAAGTAACTGATTTCTAATGATTAGGACCAAAAAAATCACTTCTGAGAGCTTCCTGCAGCTTTTACTGTAACATTTGTAAAAAATAGCTTTCTCTCAGGCCAAAACTGACAACTACAGTTTTTCTTAAAAAAGGAGCAATATTTTCAATCAAAACCATGTTTGCCATCAACAAGTAACTGATTTCTAATGATTAGGACCAAAAAACTCACTTCTGAGAGCTTCCTGCAGCTTTTACTGTAACATTTGTAAAAATAGCTTTCTCTCAGGCCAAAACTGACAACTACAGTTTTTCTTAAACAAGGAGCAATATTTTCAATCAAAACCATGTTTGCCATCAACAAGTAACTGATTTCTAATGATTAGGACCAAAAAAATCACTTCTGAGAGCTTCCTGCAGCTTTTACTGTAACATTTGTAAAAAATAGCTTTCTCTCAGGCCAAAACTGACAACTACAGTTTTTCTTAAACAAGGAGCAATATTTTCAATCAAAACCATGTTTGCCATCAACAAGTAACTGATTTCTAATGATTAGGAGCCCAAAAATAACTTCTGAGAGCTTCCTGCAGCTTTTACTGTAACATTTGTAAAAATAGCTTTCTCTCAGGCCAAAACTGACAACTACAGTTTTTTCTTAGCAAGGAGCAATATTTTCAATCAAAACCATGTTTGCCATCAACAAGTAACTGATTTCTAATGATTAGGACCAAAAAACTCAGTTCTGAGAGCTTCCTGCAGCTTTTACTGTAACATTTGTAAAAATAGCTTTCTCTCAGGCCAAAACTGACAACTACAGTTTTTCTTAAACAAGAATCAATATTTTCAATGAAAACCATGTTTGCCATCAACAAGTAACTGATTTCTAATGATTAGGACCAAAAAACTCAGTTCTGAGAGCTTTCTGCAGCTTTTACTGTAACATTTGTAAAAATAGCTTTCTCTCAGGCCAAAACTGACAACTACAGTTTTTCTTAAACAAGGAGCAATATTTTCAATCAAAACCATGTTTGCCATCAACAAGTAACTGATTTCTAATGATTAGGACCAAAAAACTCACTTCTGAGAGCTTCCTGCAGCTTTTACTGTAACATTTGTAAAATTAGCTTTCTCTCTGGCCAAAACTGACAACTACAGTTTTTCTTAAACAAGGACCAATATTTTCAATCAAAACCATGTTTGCCATCAACAAGTAACTGATTTCTAATGATTAGGACCAAAAAAATCACTTCTGAGAGCTTCCTGCAGCTTTTACTGTAACATTTGTAAAAATAGCTTTGTCTCAGGCCAAAACTGACAACTACAGTTTTTCTTAAACAAGGATAAATATTTTCAATCAAAACCATGTTTGCCATCAACAAGTAACTGATTTCTAATGATTAGGACCAAAAAACTCACTTCTGAGAGCTTCCTGCAGCTTTTACTGTAACATTTGTAAAAATAGCTTTCTCTCAGGCCAAAACTGACAACTACAGTTTTTCTTAAACAAGGAGCAATATTTTCAATCAAAACCATGTTTGCCATCAACAAGTAACTGATTTCTAATGATTAGGACCAAAAAACTCACTTCTGAGAGCTTCCTGCAGCTTTTACTGCAACACTTGTAAAAATAGCTTTCTCTCAGGCCAAAACTGACAACTACAGTTTTTCTTAAACAAGGAGCAATATTTTCAATCAAAACCATGTTTGCCATCAACAAGTAACTGATTTCTAATGATTAGGACCAAAAAACTCACTTCTGAGAGCTTCCTGCAGCTTTTACTGTAACATTTGTAAAAATAGCTTTCTCTCAGGCCCATGCTGACAACTACAGTTTTTCTTAAACAAGGATCAATATTTTCAATCAAAACCATGTTTGCCATCAACAAGTAACTGATTTCTAATGATTAGGACCAAAAAACTCACTTCTGAGAGCTTACTGCAGCTTTTACTGTAACATTTGTAAAATTAGCTTTCTCTCTGGCCAAAACTGACAACTACAGTTTTTCTTAAACAAGGAGCAATATTTTCAATCAAAACCATGTTTGCCATCAACAATGAGTGATTTCTAATGATTAGGACCAAAAAAATCACTTCTGAGAGCTTCCTGCAGCTTTTACTGTAACATTTGTAAAAAATAGCTTTCTCTCAGGCCAAAACTGACAACTACAGTTTTTCTTAAACAAGGATCAATATTTTCAATCAAAACCATGTTTGCCATCAACAAGTAACTGATTTCTAATGATTAGGACCAAAAAACTCACTTCTGAGAGCTTCCTGCAGCTTTTACTGTAACATTTGTAAAATTAGCTTTCTCTCTGGCCAAAACTGACAACTACAGTTTTTCTTAAACAAGGAGCAATATTTTCAATCAAAACCATGTTTGCCATCAACAAGTAACTGATTTCTAATGATTAGGACCAAAAAACTCACTTCTGAGAGCTTCCTGCAGCTTTTACTGTAACATTTGTAAAATTAGCTTTCTCTCTGGCCAAAACTGACAACTACAGTTTTTCTTAAACAAGGAGCAATATTTTCAATCAAAACCATGTTTGCCATCAACAAGTAAGTGATTTCTAATGATTAGGACCAAAAAAATCACTTCTGAGAGCTTCCTGCAGCTTTTACTGTAACATTTGTAAAAATAGCTTTCTCTCTGGCCAAAACTGACAACTACAGTTTTTCTTAAAAAAGGAGCAATATTTTCAATCAAAACCATGTTTGCCATCAACAAGTAACTGATTTCTAATGATTAGGACCAAAAAACTCACTTCTGAGAGCTTCCTGCAGCTTTTACTGTAACATTTGTAAAAATAGCTTTGTCTCAGGCCAAAACTGACAACTGCAGTTTTTCTTAAACAAGGATAAATATTTTCAATCAAAACCATGTTTGCCATCAACAAGTAACTGATTTCTAATGATTAGGACCAAAAAACTCACTTTTGAGAGCTTCCTGCAGCTTTTACTGTAACATTTGTAAAAATAGCTTTCTCTCAGGCCAAAACTGACAACTACAGTTTTTCTTAAACAAGGAGCAATATTTTCAATCAAAACCATGTTTGCCATCAACAAGTAACTGATTTCTAATGATTAGGACCAAAAAACTCACTTCTGAGAGCTTCCTGCAGCTTTTACTGTAACATTTGTAAAAATAGCTTTCTCTCAGGCCAAAACTGACAACTACCGTTTTTCTTAAACAAGGAGCAATATTTTCAATCAAAACCATGTTTGCCATCAACAAGTAACTGATTTCTAATGATTAGGACCAAAAAACTCACTTCTGAGAGCTTCCTGCAGCTTTTACTGTAACATTTGTAAAAATAGCTTTCTCTCAGGCCAAAGCTGACAACTACAGTTTTTCTTAAACAAGGATCAATATTTTCAATCAAAACCATGTTTGCCATCAACAAGTAACTGATTTCTAATGATTAGGACCAAAAAACTCACTTCTGAGAGCTTCCTGCAGCTTTTACTGTAACATTTGTAAAAATAGCTTTCTCTCAGGCCAAAACTGACAACTACAGTTTTTCTTAAACAAGGAGCAATATTTTCAATCAAAACCATGTTTGCCATCAACAAGTAACTGATTTCTAATGATTAGGACCAAAAAACTCACTTCTGAGAGCTTCCTGCAGCTTTTACTGTAACATTTGTAAAAATAGCTTTCTCTCAGGCCAAAGCTGACAACTACAGTTTTTCTTAAACAAGGATCAATATTTTCAATCAAAACCATGTTTGCCATCAACAAGTAACGGATTTCTAATGATTAGGACCAAAAAATTCACTTCTGAGAGCTTCCTGCAGCTTTTACTGTAACATTTGTAAAATTAGCTTTCTCTCTGGCCAAAACTGACAACTACAGTTTTTCTTAAACAAGGAGCAATATTTTCAATCAAAACCATGTTTGCCATCAACAAGTAACTGATTTCTAATGATTAGGACCAAAAAACTCACTTCTGAGAGCTTACTGCAGCTTTTACTGTAACATTTGTAAAAAATAGCTTTCTCTCAGGCCAAAACTGACAACTACAGTTTTTCTTAAACAAGGAGCAATATTTTCAATCAAAACCATGTTTGCCATCAACAAGTAACTGATTTCTAATGATTAGGAGCCCAAAAATAACTTCTGAGAGCTTCCTGCAGCTTTTACTGTAACATTTGTAAAAATAGCTTTCTCTCAGGCCAAAACTGACAACTACAGTTTTTCTTAAACAAGGAGCAATATTTTCAATCAAAACCATGTTTGCCATCAACAAGTAACTGATTTCTAATGATTAGGACCAAAAAAACTCACTTCTGAGAGCTTCCTGCAGCTTTTACTGTAACATTTGTAAAAATAGCTTTGTCTCAGGCCAAAACTGACAACTACAGTTTTTCTTAAACAAGGAGCAATATTTTCAATCAAAACCATGTTTGCCATCAACAAGTAACTGATTTCTAATGATTAGGACCAAAAAACTCACTTCTGAGAGCTTCCTGCAGCTTTTACTGTAACATTTGTAAAAATAGCTTTCTCTCAGGCCAAAACTGACAACTACAGTTTTTCTTAAACAAGGAGCAATATTTTCAATCAAAACCATGTTTGCCATCAACAAGTAACTGATTTCTAATGATTAGGACCAAAAAACTCACTTCTGAGAGCTTCCTGCAGCTTTTACTGCAACACTTGTAAAAATAGCTTTCTCTCAGGCCAAAACTGACAACTACAGTTTTTCTTAAACAAGGAGCAATATTTTCAATCAAAACCATGTTTGCCATCAACAAGTAACTGATTTCTAATGATTAGGACCAAAAAACTCACTTCTGAGAGCTTCCTGCAGCTTTTACTGTAACATTTGTAAAAATAGCTTTCTCTCAGGCCCAAGCTGACAACTACAGTTTTTCTTAAACAAGGATCAATATTTTCAATCAAAACCATGTTTGCCATCAACAAGTAACTGATTTCTAATGATTAGGACCAAAAAACTCACTTCTGAGAGCTTACTGCAGCTTTTACTGTAACATTTGTAAAATTAGCTTTCTCTCTGGCCAAAACTGACAACTACAGTTTTTCTTAAACAAGGAGCAATATTTTCAATCAAAACCATGTTTGCCATCAACAATGAGTGATTTCTAATGATTAGGACCAAAAAAATCACTTCTGAGAGCTTCCTGCAGCTTTTACTGTAACATTTGTAAAAAATAGCTTTCTCTCAGGCCAAAACTGACAACTACAGTTTTTCTTAAACAAGGATCAATATTTTCAATCAAAACCATGTTTGCCATCAACAAGTAACTGATTTCTAATGATTAGGACCAAAAAACTCACTTCTGAGAGCTTCCTGCAGCTTTTACTGTAACATTTGTAAAATTAGCTTTCTCTCTGGCCAAAACTGACAACTACAGTTTTTCTTAAACAAGGAGCAATATTTTCAATCAAAACCATGTTTGCCATCAACAAGTAACTGATTTCTAATGATTAGGACCAAAAAACTCACTTCTGAGAGCTTCCTGCAGCTTTTACTGTAACATTTGTAAAATTAGCTTTCTCTCTGGCCAAAACTGACAACTACAGTTTTTCTTAAAAAAGGAGCAATATTTTCAATCAAAACCATGTTTGCCATCAACAAGTAACTGATTTCTAATGATTAGGACCAAAAAACTCACTTCTGAGAGCTTCCTGCAGCTTTTACTGTAACATTTGTAAAAATAGCTTTGTCTCAGGCCAAAACTGACAACTACAGTTTTTCTTAAACAAGGAGCAATATTTTCAATCAAAACCATGTTTGCCATCAACAAGTAACTGATTTCTAATGATTAGGACCAAAAAACTCACTTCTGAGAGCTTCCTGCAGCTTTTACTGTAACATTTGTAAAAATAGCTTTCTCTCAGGCCAAAGCTGACAACTACAGTTTTTCTTAAACAAGGATCAATATTTTCAATCAAAACCATGTTTGCCATCAACAAGTAACGGATTTCTAATGATTAGGACCAAAAAATTCACTTCTGAGAGCTTCCTGCAGCTTTTACTGTAACATTTGTAAAATTAGCTTTCTCTCTGGCCAAAACTGACAACTACAGTTTTTCTTAAACAAGGAGCAATATTTTCAATCAAAACCATGTTTGCCATCAACAAGTAACTGATTTCTAATGATTAGGACCAAAAAACTCACTTCTGAGAGCTTACTGCAGCTTTTACTGTAACATTTGTAAAAAATAGCTTTCTCTCAGGCCAAAACTGACAACTACAGTTTTTCTTAAACAAGGAGCAATATTTTCAATCAAAACCATGTTTGCCATCAACAAGTAACTGATTTCTAATGATTAGGAGCCCAAAAATAACTTCTGAGAGCTTCCTGCAGCTTTTACTGTAACATTTGTAAAAATAGCTTTCTCTCAGGCCAAAACTGACAACTACAGTTTTTCTTAAACAAGGAGCAATATTTTCAATCAAAACCATGTTTGCCATCAACAAGTAACTGATTTCTAATGATTAGGACCAAAAAAACTCACTTCTGAGAGCTTCCTGCAGCTTTTACTGTAACATTTGTAAAAATAGCTTTGTCTCAGGCCAAAACTGACAACTACAGTTTTTCTTAAACAAGGAGCAATATTTTCAATCAAAACCATGTTTGCCATCAACAAGTAACTGATTTCTAATGATTAGGACCAAAAAACTCACTTCTGAGAGCTTCCTGCAGCTTTTACTGTAACATTTGTAAAAATAGCTTTCTCTCAGGCCAAAACTGACAACTACAGTTTTTCTTAAACAAGGAGCAATATTTTCAATCAAAACCATGTTTGCCATCAACAAGTAACTGATTTCTAATGATTAGGACCAAAAAACTCACTTCTGAGAGCTTCCTGCAGCTTTTACTGCAACACTTGTAAAAATAGCTTTCTCTCAGGCCAAAACTGACAACTACAGTTTTTCTTAAACAAGGAGCAATATTTTCAATCAAAACCATGTTTGCCATCAACAAGTAACTGATTTCTAATGATTAGGACCAAAAAACTCACTTCTGAGAGCTTCCTGCAGCTTTTACTGTAACATTTGTAAAAATAGCTTTCTCTCAGGCCCAAGCTGACAACTACAGTTTTTCTTAAACAAGGATCAATATTTTCAATCAAAACCATGTTTGCCATCAACAAGTAACTGATTTCTAATGATTAGGACCAAAAAACTCACTTCTGAGAGCTTACTGCAGCTTTTACTGTAACATTTGTAAAATTAGCTTTCTCTCTGGCCAAAACTGACAACTACAGTTTTTCTTAAACAAGGAGCAATATTTTCAATCAAAACCATGTTTGCCATCAACAATGAGTGATTTCTAATGATTAGGACCAAAAAAATCACTTCTGAGAGCTTCCTGCAGCTTTTACTGTAACATTTGTAAAAAATAGCTTTCTCTCAGGCCAAAACTGACAACTACAGTTTTTCTTAAACAAGGATCAATATTTTCAATCAAAACCATGTTTGCCATCAACAAGTAACTGATTTCTAATGATTAGGACCAAAAAACTCACTTCTGAGAGCTTCCTGCAGCTTTTACTGTAACATTTGTAAAATTAGCTTTCTCTCTGGCCAAAACTGACAACTACAGTTTTTCTTAAACAAGGAGCAATATTTTCAATCAAAACCATGTTTGCCATCAACAAGTAACTGATTTCTAATGATTAGGACCAAAAAACTCACTTCTGAGAGCTTCCTGCAGCTTTTACTGTAACATTTGTAAAATTAGCTTTCTCTCTGGCCAAAACTGACAACTACAGTTTTTCTTAAAAAAGGAGCAATATTTTCAATCAAAACCATGTTTGCCATCAACAAGTAACTGATTTCTAATGATTAGGACCAAAAAACTCACTTCTGAGAGCTTCCTGCAGCTTTTACTGTAACATTTGTAAAAATAGCTTTGTCTCAGGCCAAAACTGACAACTGCAGTTTTTCTTAAACAAGGATAAATATTTTCAATCAAAACCATGTTTGCCATCAACAAGTAACTGATTTCTAATGATTAGGACCAAAAAACTCACTTTTGAGAGCTTCCTGCAGCTTTTACTGTAACATTTGTAAAAATAGCTTTCTCTCTGGCCAAAACTGACAACTACAGTTTTTCTTAAACAAGGAGCAATATTTTCAATCAAAACCATGTTTGCCATCAACAAGTAACTGATTTCTAATGATTAGGACCAAAAAACTCACTTCTGAGAGCTTCCTGCAGCTTTTACTGTAACATTTGTAAAATTAGCTTTCTCTCTGGCCAAAACTGACAACTACAGTTTTTCTTAAAAAAGGAGCAATATTTTCAATCAAAACCATGTTTGCCATCAACAAGTAACTGATTTCTAATGATTAGGACCAAAAAACTCACTTCTGAGAGCTTCCTGCAGCTTTTACTGTAACATTTGTAAAAATAGCTTTGTCTCAGGCCAAAACTGACAACTACAGTTTTTCTTAAACAAGGAGCAATATTTTCAATCAAAACCATGTTTGCCATCAACAAGTAACTGATTTCTAATGATTAGGACCAAAAAACTCACTTCTGAGAGCTTCCTGCAGCTTTTACTGTAACATTTGTAAAAATAGCTTTCTCTCAGGCCAAAGCTGACAACTACAGTTTTTCTTAAACAAGGATCAATATTTTCAATCAAAACCATGTTTGCCATCAACAAGTAACGGATTTCTAATGATTAGGACCAAAAAATTCACTTCTGAGAGCTTCCTGCAGCTTTTACTGTAACATTTGTAAAATTAGCTTTCTCTCTGGCCAAAACTGACAACTACAGTTTTTCTTAAACAAGGAGCAATATTTTCAATCAAAACCATGTTTGCCATCAACAAGTAACTGATTTCTAATGATTAGGACCAAAAAACTCACTTCTGAGAGCTTACTGCAGCTTTTACTGTAACATTTGTAAAAAATAGCTTTCTCTCAGGCCAAAACTGACAACTACAGTTTTTCTTAAACAAGGAGCAATATTTTCAATCAAAACCATGTTTGCCATCAACAAGTAACTGATTTCTAATGATTAGGAGCCCAAAAATAACTTCTGAGAGCTTCCTGCAGCTTTTACTGTAACATTTGTAAAAATAGCTTTCTCTCAGGCCAAAACTGACAACTACAGTTTTTCTTAAACAAGGAGCAATATTTTCAATCAAAACCATGTTTGCCATCAACAAGTAACTGATTTCTAATGATTAGGACCAAAAAAACTCACTTCTGAGAGCTTCCTGCAGCTTTTACTGTAACATTTGTAAAAATAGCTTTGTCTCAGGCCAAAACTGACAACTACAGTTTTTCTTAAACAAGGAGCAATATTTTCAATCAAAACCATGTTTGCCATCAACAAGTAACTGATTTCTAATGATTAGGACCAAAAAACTCACTTCTGAGAGCTTCCTGCAGCTTTTACTGTAACATTTGTAAAAATAGCTTTCTCTCAGGCCAAAACTGACAACTACAGTTTTTCTTAAACAAGGAGCAATATTTTCAATCAAAACCATGTTTGCCATCAACAAGTAACTGATTTCTAATGATTAGGACCAAAAAACTCACTTCTGAGAGCTTCCTGCAGCTTTTACTGCAACACTTGTAAAAATAGCTTTCTCTCAGGCCAAAACTGACAACTACAGTTTTTCTTAAACAAGGAGCAATATTTTCAATCAAAACCATGTTTGCCATCAACAAGTAACTGATTTCTAATGATTAGGACCAAAAAACTCACTTCTGAGAGCTTCCTGCAGCTTTTACTGTAACATTTGTAAAAATAGCTTTCTCTCAGGCCCAAGCTGACAACTACAGTTTTTCTTAAACAAGGATCAATATTTTCAATCAAAACCATGTTTGCCATCAACAAGTAACTGATTTCTAATGATTAGGACCAAAAAACTCACTTCTGAGAGCTTACTGCAGCTTTTACTGTAACATTTGTAAAATTAGCTTTCTCTCTGGCCAAAACTGACAACTACAGTTTTTCTTAAACAAGGAGCAATATTTTCAATCAAAACCATGTTTGCCATCAACAATGAGTGATTTCTAATGATTAGGACCAAAAAAATCACTTCTGAGAGCTTCCTGCAGCTTTTACTGTAACATTTGTAAAAAATAGCTTTCTCTCAGGCCAAAACTGACAACTACAGTTTTTCTTAAACAAGGATCAATATTTTCAATCAAAACCATGTTTGCCATCAACAAGTAACTGATTTCTAATGATTAGGACCAAAAAACTCACTTCTGAGAGCTTCCTGCAGCTTTTACTGTAACATTTGTAAAATTAGCTTTCTCTCTGGCCAAAACTGACAACTACAGTTTTTCTTAAACAAGGAGCAATATTTTCAATCAAAACCATGTTTGCCATCAACAAGTAACTGATTTCTAATGATTAGGACCAAAAAACTCACTTCTGAGAGCTTCCTGCAGCTTTTACTGTAACATTTGTAAAATTAGCTTTCTCTCTGGCCAAAACTGACAACTACAGTTTTTCTTAAAAAAGGAGCAATATTTTCAATCAAAACCATGTTTGCCATCAACAAGTAACTGATTTCTAATGATTAGGACCAAAAAACTCACTTCTGAGAGCTTCCTGCAGCTTTTACTGTAACATTTGTAAAAATAGCTTTGTCTCAGGCCAAAACTGACAACTGCAGTTTTTCTTAAACAAGGATAAATATTTTCAATCAAAACCATGTTTGCCATCAACAAGTAACTGATTTCTAATGATTAGGACCAAAAAACTCACTTTTGAGAGCTTCCTGCAGCTTTTACTGTAACATTTGTAAAAATAGCTTTCTCTCAGGCCAAAACTGACAACTACAGTTTTTCTTAAACAAGGAGCAATATTTTCAATCAAAACCATGTTTGCCATCAACAAGTAACTGATTTCTAATGATTAGGACCAAAAAACTCACTTCTGAGAGCTTCCTGCAGCTTTTACTGTAACATTTGTAAAAATAGCTTTCTCTCAGGCCAAAACTGACAACTACCGTTTTTCTTAAACAAGGAGCAATATTTTCAATCAAAACCATGTTTGCCATCAACAAGTAACTGATTTCTAATG
Source organism: Pampus argenteus (assembly GCA_036937835.1). Lineage (NCBI taxonomy): Eukaryota > Metazoa > Chordata > Actinopteri > Scombriformes > Stromateidae > Pampus > Pampus argenteus. Next base: position 14,055,834 of record CM072860.1, read on the forward strand.
ATTAGGACCAAAAAACTCACTTCTGAGAGCTTCCTGCAGCTTTTACTGTAACATTTGTAAAAATAGCTTTCTCTCAGGCCAAAGCTGACAACTACAGTTTTTCTTAAACAAGGATCAATATTTTCAATCAAAACCATGTTTGCCATCAACAAGTAACTGATTTCTAATGATTAGGACCAAAAAACTCACTTCTGAGAGCTTCCTGCAGCTTTTACTGTAACATTTGTAAAAATAGCTTTCTCTCAGGCCAAAACTGACAACTACAGTTTTTCTTAAACAAGGAGCAATATTTTCAATCAAAACCATGTTTGCCATCAACAAGTAACTGATTTCTAATGATTAGGACCAAAAAACTCACTTCTGAGAGCTTCCTGCAGCTTTTACTGTAACATTTGTAAAAATAGCTTTCTCTCAGGCCAAAGCTGACAACTACAGTTTTTCTTAAACAAGGATCAATATTTTCAATCAAAACCATGTTTGCCATCAACAAGTAACGGATTTCTAATGATTAGGACCAAAAAATTCACTTCTGAGAGCTTCCTGCAGCTTTTACTGTAACATTTGTAAAATTAGCTTTCTCTCTGGCCAAAACTGACAACTACAGTTTTTCTTAAACAAGGAGCAATATTTTCAATCAAAACCATGTTTGCCATCAACAAGTAACTGATTTCTAATGATTAGGACCAAAAAACTCACTTCTGAGAGCTTACTGCAGCTTTTACTGTAACATTTGTAAAAAATAGCTTTCTCTCAGGCCAAAACTGACAACTACAGTTTTTCTTAAACAAGGAGCAATATTTTCAATCAAAACCATGTTTGCCATCAACAAGTAACTGATTTCTAATGATTAGGAGCCCAAAAATAACTTCTGAGAGCTTCCTGCAGCTTTTACTGTAACATTTGTAAAAATAGCTTTCTCTCAGGCCAAAACTGACAACTACAGTTTTTTCTTAGCAAGGAGCAATATTTTCAATCAAAACCATGTTTGCCATCAACAAGTAACTGATTTCTAATGATTAGGACCAAAAAACTCAGTTCTGAGAGCTTCCTGCAGCTTTTACTGTAACATTTGTAAAAATAGCTTTCTCTCAGGCCAAAACTGACAACTACAGTTTTTCTTAAACAAGAATCAATATTTTCAATGAAAACCATGTTTGCCATCAACAAGTAACTGATTTCTAATGATTAGGACCAAAAAACTCAGTTCTGAGAGCTTTCTGCAGCTTTTACTGTAACATTTGTAAAAATAGCTTTCTCTCAGGCCAAAACTGACAACTACAGTTTTTCTTAAACAAGGAGCAATATTTTCAATCAAAACCATGTTTGCCATCAACAAGTAACTGATTTCTAATGATTAGGACCAAAAAACTCACTTCTGAGAGCTTCCTGCAGCTTTTACTGTAACATTTGTAAAAATAGCTTTCTCTCTGGCCAAAACTGACAACTACAGTTTTTCTTAAACAAGGATCAATATTTTCAATCAAAACCATGTTTGCCATCAACAAGTAACTGATTTCTAATGATTAGGACCAAAAAACTCACTTCTGAGAGCTTACTGCAGCTTTTACTGTAACATTTGTAAAATTAGCTTTCTCTCTGGCCAAAACTGACAACTACAGTTTTTCTTAAAAAAGGAGCAATATTTTCAATCAAAACCATGTTTGCCATCAACAGGTAACTGATTTCTAATGATTAGGACCAAAAAACTCACTTCTGAGAGCTTCCTGCAGCTTTTACTGTAACATTTGTAAAAATAGCTTTGTCTCAGGCCAAAACTGACAACTACAGTTTTTCTTAAACAAGGATAAATATTTTCAATCAAAACCATGTTTGCCATCAACAAGTAACTGATTTCTCATGATTAGGAGCCCAAAAATAACTTCTGAGAGCTTCCTGCAGCTTTTACTGTAACATTTGTAAAAATAGCTTTCTCTCAGGCCAAAACTGACAACTACAGTTTTTTCTTAGCAAGGAGCAATATTTTCAATCAAAACCATGTTTGCCATCAACAAGTAACTGATTTCTAATGATCAGGACCAAAAAACTCAGTTCTGAGAGCTTCCTGCAGCTTTTACTGTAACATTTGTAAAAATAGCTTTCTCTCAGGCCAAAACTGACAACTACAGTTTTTCTTAAACAAGAATCAATATTTTCAATGAAAACCATGTTTGCCATCAACAAGTAACTGATTTCTAATGATTAGGAGCCCAAAAATAACTTCTGAGAGCTTCCTGCAGCTTTTACTGTAACATTTGTAAAAATAGCTTTCTCTCAGGCCAAAACTGACAACTACAGTTTTTTCTTAGCAAGGAGCAATATTTTCAATCAAAACCATGTTTGCCATCAACAAGTAACTGATTTCTAATGATTAGGACCAAAAAACTCAGTTCTGAGAGCTTCCTGCAGCTTTTACTGTAACATTTGTAAAAATAGCTTTCTCTCAGGCCAAAACTGACAACTACAGTTTTTCTTAAACAAGAATCAATATTTTCAATGAAAACCATGTTTGCCATCAACAAGTAACTGATTTCTAATGATTAGGACCAAAAAACTCAGTTCTGAGAGCTTTCTGCAGCTTTTACTGTAACATTTGTAAAAATAGCTTTCTCTCAGGCCAAAACTGACAACTACAGTTTTTCTTAAACAAGGAGCAATATTTTCAATCAAAACCATGTTTGCCATCAACAAGTAACTGATTTCTAATGATTAGGACCAAAAAACTCACTTCTGAGAGCTTCCTGCAGCTTTTACTGTAACATTTGTAAAAATAGCTTTCTCTCTGGCCAAAACTGACAACTACAGTTTTTCTTAAACAAGGATCAATATTTTCAATCAAAACCATGTTTGCCATCAACAAGTAACTGATTTCTAATGATTAGGACCAAAAAACTCACTTCTGAGAGCTTACTGCAGCTTTTACTGTAACATTTGTAAAATTAGCTTTCTCTCTGGCCAAAACTGACAACTACAGTTTTTCTTAAAAAAGGAGCAATATTTTCAATCAAAACCATGTTTGCCATCAACAGGTAACTGATTTCTAATGATTAGGACCAAAAAACTCACTTCTGAGAGCTTCCTGCAGCTTTTACTGTAACATTTGTAAAAAATAGCTTTGTCTCAGGCCAAAACTGACAACTACAGTTTTTCTTAAACAAGGATAAATATTTTCAATCAAAACCATGTTTGCCATCAACAAGTAACTGATTTCTAATGATTAGGACCAAAAAACTCACTTCTGAGAGCTTCCTGCAGCTTTTACTGTAACATTTGTAAAAATATCTTTCTCTCAGGCCAAAACTGACAACTACAGTTTTTCTTAAACAAGGAGCAATATTTTCAATCAAAACCATGTTTGCCATCAACAAGTAACTGATTTCTAATGATTAGGACCAAAAAACTCACTTCTGAGAGCTTCCTGCAGCTTTTACTGCAACACTTGTAAAAATAGCTTTCTCTCAGGCCAAAACTGACAACTACAGTTTTTCTTAAACAAGGAGCAATATTTTCAATCAAAACCATGTTTGCCATCAACAAGTAACTGATTTCTAATGATTAGGACCAAAAAACTCACTTCTGAGAGCTTCCTGCAGCTTTTACTGTAACATTTGTAAAAATAGCTTTCTCTCAGGCCAAAGCTGACAACTACAGTTTTTCTTAAACAAGGATCAATATTTTCAATCAAAACCATGTTTGCCATCAACAAGTAACTGATTTCTCATGATTAGGACCAAAAAACTCACTTCTGAGAGCTTACTGCAGCTTTTACTGTAACATTTGTAAAATTAGCTTTCTCTCTGGCCAAAACTGACAACTACAGTTTTTCTTAAACAAGGATCAATATTTTCAATCAAAACCATGTTTGCCATCAACAAGTAACGGATTTCTAATGATTAGGACCAAAAAATTCACTTCTGAGAGCTTCCTGCAGCTTTTACTGTAACATTTGTAAAATTAGCTTTCTCTCTGGCCAAAACTGACAACTACAGTTTTTCTTAAACAAGGAGCAATATTTTCAATCAAAACCATGTTTGCCATCAACAAGTAACTGATTTCTAATGATTAGGACCAAAAAACTCACTTCTGAGAGCTTACTGCAGCTTTTACTGTAACATTTGTAAAAAATAGCTTTCTCTCAGGCCAAAACTGACAACTACAGTTTTTCTTAAACAAGGAGCAATATTTTCAATCAAAACCATGTTTGCCATCAACAAGTAACTGATTTCTCATGATTAGGAGCCCAAAAATAACTTCTGAGAGCTTCCTGCAGCTTTTACTGTAACATTTGTAAAAATAGCTTTCTCTCAGGCCAAAACTGACAACTACAGTTTTTTCTTAGCAAGGAGCAATATTTTCAATCAAAACCATGTTTGCCATCAACAAGTAACTGATTTCTAATGATCAGGACCAAAAAACTCAGTTCTGAGAGCTTCCTGCAGCTTTTACTGTAACATTTGTAAAAATAGCTTTCTCTCAGGCCAAAACTGACAACTACAGTTTTTCTTAAACAAGAATCAATATTTTCAATGAAAACCATGTTTGCCATCAACAAGTAACTGATTTCTAATGATTAGGACCAAAAAACTCAGTTCTGAGAGCTTTCTGCAGCTTTTACTGTAACATTTGTAAAAATAGCTTTCTCTCAGGCCAAAACTGACAACTACAGTTTTTCTTAAACAAGGAGCAATATTTTCAATCAAAACCATGTTTGCCATCAACAAGTAACTGATTTCTAATGATTAGGACCAAAAAACTCACTTCTGAGAGCTTCCTGCAGCTTTTACTGTAACATTTGTAAAAATAGCTTTCTCTCTGGCCAAAACTGACAACTACAGTTTTTCTTAAACAAGGATCAATATTTTCAATCAAAACCATGTTTGCCATCAACAAGTAACTGATTTCTAATGATTAGGACCAAAAAACTCACTTCTGAGAGCTTACTGCAGCTTTTACTGTAACATTTGTAAAATTAGCTTTCTCTCTGGCCAAAACTGACAACTACAGTTTTTCTTAAAAAAGGAGCAATATTTTCAATCAAAACCATGTTTGCCATCAACAAGTAACTGATTTCTAATGATTAGGACCAAAAAACTCACTTCTGAGAGCTTCCTGCAGCTTTTACTGTAACATTTGTAAAAATAGCTTTGTCTCAGGCCAAAACTGACAACTACAGTTTTTCTTAAACAAGGATAAATATTTTCAATCAAAACCATGTTTGCCATCAACAAGTAACTGATTTCTAATGATTAGGACCAAAAAACTCACTTCTGAGAGCTTCCTGCAGCTTTTACTGTAACATTTGTAAAAATAGCTTTCTCTCAGGCCAAAACTGACAACTACAGTTTTTCTTAAACAAGGAGCAATATTTTCAATCAAAACCATGTTTGCCATCAACAAGTAACTGATTTCTAATGATTAGGACCAAAAAACTCACTTCTGAGAGCTTCCTGCAGCTTTTACTGCAACACTTGTAAAAATAGCTTTCTCTCAGGCCAAAACTGACAACTACAGTTTTTCTTAAACAAGGAGCAATATTTTCAATCAAAACCATGTTTGCCATCAACAAGTAACTGATTTCTAATGATTAGGACCAAAAAACTCACTTCTGAGAGCTTCCTGCAGCTTTTACTGTAACATTTGTAAAAATAGCTTTCTCTCAGGCCAAAGCTGACAACTACAGTTTTTCTTAAACAAGGATCAATATTTTCAATCAAAACCATGTTTGCCATCAACAAGTAACTGATTTCTAATGATTAGGACCAAAAAACTCACTTCTGAGAGCTTACTGCAGCTTTTACTGTAACATTTGTAAAATTAGCTTTCTCTCTGGCCAAAACTGACAACTACAGTTTTTCTTAAACAAGGAGCAATATTTTCAATCAAAACCATGTTTGCCATCAACAATGAGTGATTTCTAATGATTAGGACCAAAAAAATCACTTCTGAGAGCTTCCTGCAGCTTTTACTGTAACATTTGTAAAAATAGCTTTCTCTCTGGCCAAAACTGACAACTACAGTTTTTCTTAAACAAGGAGCAATATTTTCAATCAAAACCATGTTTGCCATCAACAATGAGTGATTTCTAATGATTAGGACCAAAAAAATCACTTCTGAGAGCTTCCTGCAGCTTTTACTGTAACATTTGTAAAAAATAGCTTTCTCTCAGGCCAAAACTGACAACTACAGTTTTTCTTAAACAAGGATCAATATTTTCAATCAAAACCATGTTTGCCATCAACAAGTAACTGATTTCTAATGATTAGGACCAAAAAACTCACTTCTGAGAGCTTCCTGCAGCTTTTACTGTAACATTTGTAAAATTAGCTTTCTCTCTGGCCAAAACTGACAACTACAGTTTTTCTTAAACAAGGAGCAATATTTTCAATCAAAACCATGTTTGCCATCAACAAGTAACTGATTTCTAATGATTAGGACCAAAAAACTCACTTCTGAGAGCTTCCTGCAGCTTTTACTGTAACATTTGTAAAATTAGCTTTCTCTCTGGCCAAAACTGACAACTACAGTTTTTCTTAAACAAGGAGCAATATTTTCAATCAAAACCATGTTTGCCATCAACAAGTAAGTGATTTCTAATGATTAGGACCAAAAAAATCACTTCTGAGAGCTTCCTGCAGCTTTTACTGTAACATTTGTAAAAATAGCTTTCTCTCTGGCCAAAACTGACAACTACAGTTTTTCTTAAAAAAGGAGCAATATTTTCAATCAAAACCATGTTTGCCATCAACAAGTAACTGATTTCTAATGATTAGGACCAAAAAACTCACTTCTGAGAGCTTCCTGCAGCTTTTACTGTAACATTTGTAAAAATAGCTTTGTCTCAGGCCAAAACTGACAACTGCAGTTTTTCTTAAACAAGGATAAATATTTTCAATCAAAACCATGTTTGCCATCAACAAGTAACTGATTTCTAATGATTAGGACCAAAAAACTCACTTTTGAGAGCTTCCTGCAGCTTTTACTGTAACATTTGTAAAAATAGCTTTCTCTCAGGCCAAAACTGACAACTACAGTTTTTCTTAAACAAGGAGCAATATTTTCAATCAAAACCATGTTTGCCATCAACAAGTAACTGATTTCTAATGATTAGGACCAAAAAACTCACTTCTGAGAGCTTCCTGCAGCTTTTACTGTAACATTTGTAAAAATAGCTTTCTCTCAGGCCAAAACTGACAACTACCGTTTTTCTTAAACAAGGAGCAATATTTTCAATCAAAACCATGTTTGCCATCAACAAGTAACTGATTTCTAATGATTAGGACCAAAAAACTCACTTCTGAGAGCTTCCTGCAGCTTTTACTGTAACATTTGTAAAAATAGCTTTCTCTCAGGCCAAAGCTGACAACTACAGTTTTTCTTAAACAAGGATCAATATTTTCAATCAAAACCATGTTTGCCATCAACAAGTAACTGATTTCTAATGATTAGGACCAAAAAACTCACTTCTGAGAGCTTCCTGCAGCTTTTACTGTAACATTTGTAAAAATAGCTTTCTCTCAGGCCAAAACTGACAACTACAGTTTTTCTTAAACAAGGAGCAATATTTTCAATCAAAACCATGTTTGCCATCAACAAGTAACTGATTTCTAATGATTAGGACCAAAAAACTCACTTCTGAGAGCTTCCTGCAGCTTTTACTGTAACATTTGTAAAAATAGCTTTCTCTCAGGCCAAAGCTGACAACTACAGTTTTTCTTAAACAAGGATCAATATTTTCAATCAAAACCATGTTTGCCATCAACAAGTAACGGATTTCTAATGATTAGGACCAAAAAATTCACTTCTGAGAGCTTCCTGCAGCTTTTACTGTAACATTTGTAAAATTAGCTTTCTCTCTGGCCAAAACTGACAACTACAGTTTTTCTTAAACAAGGAGCAATATTTTCAATCAAAACCATGTTTGCCATCAACAAGTAACTGATTTCTAATGATTAGGACCAAAAAACTCACTTCTGAGAGCTTACTGCAGCTTTTACTGTAACATTTGTAAAAAATAGCTTTCTCTCAGGCCAAAACTGACAACTACAGTTTTTCTTAAACAAGGAGCAATATTTTCAATCAAAACCATGTTTGCCATCAACAAGTAACTGATTTCTAATGATTAGGAGCCCAAAAATAACTTCTGAGAGCTTCCTGCAGCTTTTACTGTAACATTTGTAAAAATAGCTTTCTCTCAGGCCAAAACTGACAACTACAGTTTTTTCTTAGCAAGGAGCAATATTTTCAATCAAAACCATGTTTGCCATCAACAAGTAACTGATTTCTAATGATTAGGACCAAAAAACTCAGTTCTGAGAGCTTCCTGCAGCTTTTACTGTAACATTTGTAAAAATAGCTTTCTCTCAGGCCAAAACTGACAACTACAGTTTTTCTTAAACAAGAATCAATATTTTCAATGAAAACCATGTTTGCCATCAACAAGTAACTGATTTCTAATGATTAGGACCAAAAAACTCAGTTCTGAGAGCTTTCTGCAGCTTTTACTGTAACATTTGTAAAAATAGCTTTCTCTCAGACCAAAACTGACAACTACAGTTTTTCTTAAACAAGGAGCAATATTTTCAATCAAAACCATGTTTGCCATCAACAAGTAACTGATTTCTAATGATTAGGACCAAAAAACTCACTTCTGAGAGCTTCCTGCAGCTTTTACTGTAACATTTGTAAAAATAGCTTTCTCTCTGGCCAAAACTGACAACTACAGTTTTTCTTAAACAAGGATCAATATTTTCAATCAAAACCATGTTTGCCATCAACAAGTAACTGATTTCTAATGATTAGGACCAAAAAACTCACTTCTGAGAGCTTACTGCAGCTTTTACTGTAACATTTGTAAAATTAGCTTTCTCTCTGGCCAAAACTGACAACTACAGTTTTTCTTAAAAAAGGAGCAATATTTTCAATCAAAACCATGTTTGCCATCAACAAGTAACTGATGTCTAATGATTAGGACCAAAAAACTCACTTCTGAGAGCTTCCTGCAGCTTTTACTGTAACATTTGTAAAAATAGCTTTGTCTCAGGCCAAAACTGACAACTACAGTTTTTCTTAAACAAGGATAAATATTTTCAATCAAAACCATGTTTGCCATCAACAAGTAACTGATTTCTAATGATTAGGACCAAAAAACTCACTTCTGAGAGCTTCCTGCAGCTTTTACTGTAACATTTGTAAAAATAGCTTTCTCTCAGGCCAAAACTGACAACTACAGTTTTTCTTAAACAAGGAGCAATATTTTCAATCAAAACCATGTTTGCCATCAACAAGTAACTGATTTCTAATGATTAGGACCAAAAAACTCACTTCTGAGAGCTTCCTGCAGCTTTTACTGCAACACTTGTAAAAATAGCTTTCTCTCAGGCCAAAACTGACAACTACAGTTTTTCTTAAACAAGGAGCAATATTTTCAATCAAAACCATGTTTGCCATCAACAAGTAACTGATTTCTAATGATTAGGACCAAAAAACTCACTTCTGAGAGCTTCCTGCAGCTTTTACTGTAACATTTGTAAAAATAGCTTTCTCTCAGGCCAAAGCTGACAACTACAGTTTTTCTTAAACAAGGATCAATATTTTCAATCAAAACCATGTTTGCCATCAACAAGTAACTGATTTCTAATGATTAGGACCAAAAAACTCACTTCTGAGAGCTTACTGCAGCTTTTACTGTAACATTTGTAAAATTAGCTTTCTCTCTGGCCAAAACTGACAACTACAGTTTTTCTTAAACAAGGAGCAATATTTTCAATCAAAACCATGTTTGCCATCAACAATGAGTGATTTCTAATGATTAGGACCAAAAAAATCACTTCTGAGAGCTTCCTGCAGCTTTTACTGTAACATTTGTAAAAATAGCTTTCTCTCAGGCCAAAACTGACAACTACAGTTTTTCTTAAACAAGGATCAATATTTTCAATCAAAACCATGTTTGCCATCAACAAGTAACTGATTTCTAATGATTAGGACCAAAAAACTCACTTCTGAGAGCTTCCTGCAGCTTTTACTGTAACATTTGTAAAATTAGCTTTCTCTCTGGCCAAAACTGACAACTACAGTTTTTCTTAAACAAGGAGCAATATTTTCAATCAAAACCATGTTTGCCATCAACAAGTAAGTGATTTCTAATGATTAGGACCAAAAAAATCACTTCTGAGAGCTTCCTGCAGCTTTTACTGTAACATTTGTAAAAATAGCTTTCTCTCTGGCCAAAACTGACAACTACAGTTTTTCTTAAAAAAGGAGCAATATTTTCAATCAAAACCATGTTTGCCATCAACAAGTAACTGATTTCTAATGATTAGGACCAAAAAACTCAGTTCTGAGAGCTTCCTGCAGCTTTTACTGTAACATTTGTAAAAATAGCTTTCTCTCAGGCCAAAACTGACAACTACAGTTTTTCTTAAACAAGAATCAATATTTTCAATGAAAACCATGTTTGCCATCAACAAGTAACTGATTTCTAATGATTAGGACCAAAAAACTCAGTTCTGAGAGCTTTCTGCAGCTATTACTGTAACATTTGTAAAAATAGCTTTCTCTCAGGCCAAAACTGACAACTACAGTTTTTCTTAAACAAGGAGCAATATTTTCAATCAAAACCATGTTTGCCATCAACAAGTAACTGATTTCTAATGATTAGGACCAAAAAACTCACTTCTGAGAGCTTCCTGCAGCTTTTACTGTAACATTTGTAAAATTAGCTTTCTCTCTGGCCAAAACTGACAACTACAGTTTTTCTTAAACAAGGACCAATATTTTCAATCAAAACCATGTTTGCCATCAACAAGTAACTGATTTCTAATGATTAGGACCAAAAAAATCACTTCTGAGAGCTTCCTGCAGCTTTTACTGTAACATTTGTAAAAAATAGCTTTCTCTCAGGCCAAAACTGACAACTACAGTTTTTCTTAAAAAAGGAGCAATATTTTCAATCAAAACCATGTTTGCCATCAACAAGTAACTGATTTCTAATGATTAGGACCAAAAAACTCACTTCTGAGAGCTTCCTGCAGCTTTTACTGTAACATTTGTAAAAATAGCTTTGTCTCAGGCCAAAACTGACAACTACAGTTTTTCTTAAACAAGGATAAATATTTTCAATCAAAACCATGTTTGCCATCAACAAGTAACTGATTTCTAATGATTAGGACCAAAAAACTCACTTCTGAGAGCTTCCTGCAGCTTTTACTGTAACATTTGTAAAAATAGCTTTCTCTCAGGCCAAAACTGACAACTACAGTTTTTCTTAAACAAGGAGCAATATTTTCAATCAAAACCATGTTTGCCATCAACAAGTAACTGATTTCTAATGATTAGGACCAAAAAACTCACTTCTGAGAGCTTCCTGCAGCTTTTACTGCAACACTTGTAAAAATAGCTTTCTCTCAGGCCAAAACTGACAACTACAGTTTTTCTTAAACAAGGAGCAATATTTTCAATCAAAACCATGTTTGCCATCAACAAGTAACTGATTTCTAATGATTAGGACCAAAAAACTCACTTCTGAGAGCTTCCTGCAGCTTTTACTGTAACATTTGTAAAAATAGCTTTCTCTCAGGCCAAAACTGACAACTACAGTTTTTCTTAAACAAGGATCAATATTTTCAATCAAAACCATGTTTGCCATCAACAAGTAACTGATTTCTAATGATTAGGACCAAAAAACTCACTTCTGAGAGCTTCCTGCAGCTTTTACTGTAACATTTGTAAAATTAGCTTTCTCTCTGGCCAAAACTGACAACTACAGTTTTTCTTAAACAAGGAGCAATATTTTCAATCAAAACCATGTTTGCCATCAACAATGAGTGATTTCTAATGATTAGGACCAAAAAAATCACTTCTGAGAGCTTCCTGCAGCTTTTACTGTAACATTTGTAAAAATAGCTTTCTCTCAGGCCAAAACTGACAACTACAGTTTTTCTTAAACAAGGATCAATATTTTCAATCAAAACCATGTTTGCCATCAACAAGTAACTGATTTCTAATGATTAGTACCAAAAAACTCACTTCTGAGAGCTTCCTGCAGCTTTTACTGTAACATTTGTAAAATTAGCTTTCTCTCTGGCCAAAACTGACAACTACAGTTTTTCTTAAACAAGGAGCAATATTTTCAATCAAAACCATGTTTGCCATCAACAAGTAAGTGATTTCTAATGATTAGGACCAAAAAAATCACTTCTGAGAGCTTCCTGCAGCTTTTACTGTAACATTTGTAAAAATAGCTTTCTCTCTGGCCAAAACTGACAACTACAGTTTTTCTTAAAAAAGGAGCAATATTTTCAATCAAAACCATGTTTGCCATCAACAAGTAACTGATTTCTAATGATTAGGACCAAAAAACTCACTTCTGAGAGCTTCCTGCAGCTTTTACTGTAACATTTGTAAAAATAGCTTTGTCTCAGGCCAAAACTGACAACTGCAGTTTTTCTTAAACAAGGATAAATATTTTCAATCAAAACCATGTTTGCCATCAACAAGTAACTGATTTCTAATGATTAGGACCAAAAAACTCACTTTTGAGAGCTTCCTGCAGCTTTTACTGTAACATTTGTAAAAATAGCTTTCTCTCAGGCCAAAACTGACAACTACAGTTTTTCTTAAACAAGGAGCAATATTTTCAATCAAAACCATGTTTGCCATCAACAAGTAACTGATTTCTAATGATTAGGACCAAAAAACTCACTTCTGAGAGCTTCCTGCAGCTTTTACTGTAACATTTGTAAAAATAGCTTTCTCTCAGGCCAAAACTGACAACTACCGTTTTTCTTAAACAAGGAGCAATATTTTCAATCAAAACCATGTTTGCCATCAACAAGTAACTGATTTCTAATGATTAGGACCAAAAAACTCACTTCTGAGAGCTTCCTGCAGCTTTTACTGTAACATTTGTAAAAATAGCTTTCTCTCAGGCCAAAGCTGACAACTACAGTTTTTCTTAAACAAGGATCAATATTTTCAATCAAAACCATGTTTGCCATCAACAAGTAACTGATTTCTAATGATTAGGACCAAAAAACTCACTTCTGAGAGCTTCCTGCAGCTTTTACTGTAACATTTGTAAAAATAGCTTTCTCTCAGGCCAAAACTGACAACTACAGTTTTTCTTAAACAAGGAGCAATATTTTCAATCAAAACCATGTTTGCCATCAACAAGTAACTGATTTCTAATGATTAGGACCAAAAAAACTCACTTCTGAGAGCTTCCTGCAGCTTTTACTGTAACATTTGTAAAAATAGCTTTGTCTCAGGCCAAAACTGACAACTACAGTTTTTCTTAAACAAGGAGCAATATTTTCAATCAAAACCATGTTTGCCATCAACAAGTAACTGATTTCTAATGATTAGGAGCCCAAAAAAAACTTCTGAGAGCTTCCTGCAGCTTTTACTGTAACATTTGTAAAAATAGCTTTCTCTCAGGCCAAAGCTGACAACTACAGTTTTTCTTAAACAAGGATCAATATTTTCAATCAAAACCATGTTTGCCATCAACAAGTAACTGATTTCTAATGATTAGGACCAAAAAACTCACTTCTGAGAGCTTCCTGCAGCTTTTACTGTAACATTTGTAAAAATAGCTTTCTCTCAGGCCAAAACTGACAACTACAGTTTTTCTTAAACAAGGAGCAATATTTTCAATCAAAACCATGTTTGCCATCAACAAGTAACTGATTTCTAATGATTAGGACCAAAAAAACTCACTTCTGAGAGCTTCCTGCAGCTTTTACTGTAACATTTGTAAAAATAGCTTTGTCTCAGGCCAAAACTGACAACTACAGTTTTTCTTAAACAAGGAGCAATATTTTCAATCAAAACCATGTTTGCCATCAACAAGTAACTGATTTCTAATGATTAGGAGCCCAAAAAAAACTTCTGAGAGCTTCCTGCAGCTTTTACTGTAACATTTGTAAAAATAGCTTTCTCTCAGGCCAAAACTGACAACTACAGTTTTTCTTAAACAAGGAGCAATATTTTCAATCAAAACCATGTTTGCCATCAACAAGTAACTGATTTCTAATGATTAGGACCAAAAAACTCACTTCTGAGAGCTTCCTGCAGCTTTTACTGTAACATTTGTAAAAAATAGCTTTCTCTCAGGCCAAAACTGACAACTACAGTTTTTCTTAAACAAGGATCAATATTTTCAATCAAAACCATGTTTGCCATCAACAAGTAACTGATTTCTAATGATTAGGACCAAAAAAACTCACTTCTGAGAGCTTCCTGCAGCTTTTACTGTAACATTTGTAAAAATAGCTTTGTCTCAGGCCAAAACTGACAACTACAGTTTTTCTTAAACAAGGAGCAATATTTTCAATCAAAACCATGTTTGCCATCAACAAGTAACTGATTTCTAATGATTAGGAGCCCAAAAAAAACTTCTGAGAGCTTCCTGCAGCTTTTACTGTAACATTTGTAAAAATAGCTTTCTCTCAGGCCAAAACTGACAACTACAGTTTTTCTTAAACAAGGAGCAATATTTTCAATCAAAACCATGTTTGCCATCAACAAGTAACTGATTTCTAATGATTAGGACCAAAAAACTCACTTCTGAGAGCTTCCTGCAGCTTTTACTGTAACATTTGTAAAAATAGCTTTCTCTCAGGCCAAAACTGACAACTACAGTTTTTCTTAAACAAGGATCAATATTTTCAATGAAAACCATGTTTGCCATCAACAAGTAACTGATTTCTAATGATTAGGACCAAAAAACTCACTTCTGAGAGCTTCCTGCAGCTTTTAATGTAACATTTGTAAAAATAGCTTTCTCTCAGGCCAAAACTGACAACTACAGTTTTTCTTAAACAAGGAGCAATATTTTCAATCAAAACCATGTTTGCCATCAACAAGTAACTGATTTCTAATGATTAGGACCAAAAAACTCACTTCTGAGAGCTTCCTGCAGCTTTTACTGTAACATTTGTAAAAATAGCTTTGTCTCAGGCCAAAACTGACAACTACAGTTTTTCTTAAACAAGGATAAATATTTTCAATCAAAACCATGTTTGCCATCAACAAGTAACTGATTTCTAATGATTAGGACCAAAAAACTCACTTCTGAGAGCTTCCTGCAGCTTTTACTGTAACATTTGTAAAAATAGCTTTCTCTCAGGCCAAAACTGACAACTACAGTTTTTCTTAAACAAGGAGCAATATTTTCAATCAAAACCATGTTTGCCATCAACAAGTAACTGATTTCTAATGATTAGGACCAAAAAACTCACTTCTGAGAGCTTACTGCAGCTTTTACTGTAACATTTGTAAAAATAGCTTTCTCTCAGGCCAAAACTGACAACTACAGTTTTTCTTAAACAAGGAGCAATATTTTCAATCAAAACCATGTTTGCCATCAACAAGTAACTGATTTCTAATGATTAGGAGCCCAAAAAAAACTTCTGAGAGCTTCCTGCAGCTTTTACTGTAACATTTGTAAAAATAGCTTTCTCTCAGGCCAAAACTGACAACTACAGTTTTTCTTAAACAAGGAGCAATATTTTCAATCAAAACCATGTTTGCCATCAACAAGTAACTGATTTCTAATGATTAGGACCAAAAAACTCACTTCTGAGAGCTTACTGCAGCTTTTACTGTAACATTTGTAAAAATAGCTTTCTCTCAGGCCAAAACTGACAACTACAGTTTTTCTTAAACAAGGAGCAATATTTTCAATCAAAACCATGTTTGCCATCAACAAGTAACTGATTTCTAATGATTAGGAGCCCAAAAAAAACTTCTGAGAGCTTCCTGCAGCTTTTACTGTAACATTTGTAAAAATAGCTTTCTCTCAGGCCAAAACTGACAACTACAGTTTTTCTTAAACAAGGATAAATATTTTCAATCAAAACCATGTTTGCCATCAACAAGTAACTGATTTCTAATGATTAGGACCAAAAAACTTACTTCTGAGAGCTTCCTGCAGCTTTTACTGTAACATTTGTAAAAATAGCTTTCTCTCAGGCCAAAACTGACAACTACAGTTTTTCTTAAACAAGGAGCAATATTTTCAATCAAAACCATGTTTGCCATCAACAAGTAACTGATTTCTAATGATTAGGACCAAAAAACTCACTTCTGAGAGCTTCCTGCAGCTTTTAATGTAACATTTGTAAAAATAGCTTTGTCTCAGGCCAAAACTGACAACTACAGTTTTTCTTAAACAAGGATAAATATTTTCAATCAAAACCATGTTTGCCATCAACAAGTAACTGATTTCTAATGATTAGGATCAAAAAAACTCACTTCTGAGAGCTTCCTGCAGCTTTTACTGTAACATTTGTAAAAATAGCTTTGTCTCAGGCCAAAACTGACAACTACAGTTTTTCTTAAACAAGGAGCAATATTTTCAATCAAAACCATGTTTGCCATCAACAAGTAACTGATTTCTAATGATTAGGACCAAAAAACTCACTTCTGAGAGCTTCCTGCAGCTTTTACTGTAACATTTGTAAAAATAGCTTTGTCTCAGGCCAACACTGACAACTACAGTTTTTCTTAAACAAGGAGCAATATTTTCAATCAAAACCATGTTTGCCATCAACAAGTAACTGATTTCTAATGATTAGGACCAAAAAACTCACTTCTGAGAGCTTCCTGCAGCTTTTACTGTAACATTTGTAAAATTAGCTTTCTCTCTGGCCAAAACTGACAACTACAGTTTTTCTTAAAAAAGGAGCAATATTTTCAATCAAAACCATGTTTGCCATCAACAAGTAACTGATTTCTAATGATTAGGACCAAAAAACTCACTTCTGAGAGCTTCCTGCAGCTTTTACTGTAACATTTGTAAAAATTGCTTTGTCTCAGGCCAAAACTGACAACTACAGTTTTTCTTAAACAAGGATAAATATTTTCAATCAAAACCATGTTTGCCATCAACAAGTAACTGATTTCTAATGATTAGGACCAAAAAACTCACTTCTGAGAGCTTCCTGCAGCTTTTACTGTAACATTTGTAAAAATAGCTTTCTCTCAGGCCAAAACTGACAACTACAGTTTTTCTTAAACAAGGAGCAATATTTTCAATCAAAACCATGTTTGCCATCAACAAGTAACTGATTTCTAATGATTAGGACCAAAAAACTCACTTCTGAGAGCTTCCTGCAGCTTTTACTGCAACACTTGTAAAAATAGCTTTCTCTCAGGCCAAAACTGACAACTACAGTTTTTCTTAAACAAGGAGCAATATTTTCAATCAAAACCATGTTTGCCATCAACAAGTAACTGATTTCTAATGATTAGGACCAAAAAACTCACTTCTGAGAGCTTCCTGCAGCTTTTACTGTAACATTTGTAAAAATAGCTTTCTCTCAGGCCAAAGCTGACAACTACAGTTTTTCTTAAACAAGGATCAATATTTTCAATCAAAACCATGTTTGCCATCAACAAGTAACTGATTTCTAATGATTAGGACCAAAAAACTTACTTCTGAGAGCTTACTGCAGCTTTTACTGTAACATTTGTAAAATTAGCTTTCTCTCTGGCCAAAACTGACAACTACAGTTTTTCTTAAACAAGGAGCAATATTTTCAATCAAAACCATGTTTGCCATCAACAATGAGTGATTTCTAATGATTAGGACCAAAAAAATCACTTCTGAGAGCTTCCTGCAGCTTTTACTGTAACATTTGTAAAAAATAGCTTTCTCTCAGGCCAAAACTGACAACTACAGTTTTTCTTAAACAAGGATCAATATTTTCAATCAAAACCATGTTTGCCATCAACAAGTAACTGATTTCTAATGATTAGGACCAAAAAACTCACTTCTGAGAGCTTCCTGCAGCTTTTACTGTAACATTTGTAAAATTAGCTTTCTCTCTGGCCAAAACTGACAACTACAGTTTTTCTTAAACAAGGAGCAATATTTTCAATCAAAACCATGTTTGCCATCAACAAGTAAGTGATTTCTAATGATTAGGACCAAAAAAATCACTTCTGAGAGCTTCCTGCAGCTTTTACTGTAACATTTGTAAAAATAGCTTTCTCTCTGGCCAAAACTGACAACTACAGTTTTTCTTAAAAAAGGAGCAATATTTTCAATCAAAACCATGTTTGCCATCAACAAGTAACTGATTTCTAATGATTAGGACCAAAAAACTCACTTCTGAGAGCTTCCTGCAGCTTTTACTGTAACATTTGTAAAAATAGCTTTGTCTCAGGCCAAAACTGACAACTGCAGTTTTTCTTAAACAAGGATAAATATTTTCAATCAAAACCATGTTTGCCATCAACAAGTAACTGATTTCTAATGATTAGGACCAAAAAACTCACTTCTGAGAGCTTCCTGCAGCTTTTACTGTAACATTTGTAAAAATAGCTTTGTCTCAGGCCAAAACTGACAACTACAGTTTTTCTTAAACAAGGAGCAATATTTTCAATCAAAACCATGTTTGCCATCAACAAGTAACTGATTTCTAATGATTAGGAGCCCAAAAAAAACTTCTGAGAGCTTCCTGCAGCTTTTACTGTAACATTTGTAAAAATAGCTTTGTCTCAGGCCAAAACTGACAACTACAGTTTTTCTTAAACAAGGAGCAATATTTTCAATCAAAACCATGTTTGCCATCAACAAGTAACTGATTTCTAATGATTAGGACCAAAAAAACTCACTTCTGAGAGCTTCCTGCAGCTTTTACTGTAACATTTGTAAAAATAGCTTTCTCTCAGGCCAAAACTGACAACTACAGTTTTTCTTAAACAAGGAGCAATATTTTCAATCAAAACCATGTTTGCCATCAACAAGTAACTGATTTCTAATGATTAGTACCAAAAAACTCACTTCTGAGAGCTTCCTGCAGCTTTTACTGTAACATTTGTAAAAATAGCTTTGTCTCAGGCCAAAACTGACAACTACAGTTTTTCTTAAACAAGGAGCAATATTTTCAATCAAAACCATGTTTGCCATCAACAAGTAACTGATTTCTAATGATTAGGACCAAAAAAACTCACTTCTGAGAGCTTCCTGCAGCTTTTACTGTAACATTTGTAAAAATAGCTTTGTCTCAGGCCAAAACTGACAACTACAGTTTTTCTTAAACAAGGAGCAATATTTTCAATCAAAACCATGTTTGCCATCAACAAGTAACTGATTTCTAATGATTAGGAGCCCAAAAAAAACTTCTGAGAGCTTCCTGCAGCTTTTACTGTAACATTTGTAAAAATAGCTTTCTCTCAGGCCAAAACTGACAACTACAGTTTTTCTTAAACAAGGATAAATATTTTCAATCAAAACCATGTTTGCCATCAACAAGTAACTGATTTCTAATGATTAGGACCAAAAAACTTACTTCTGAGAGCTTCCTGCAGCTTTTACTGTAACATTTGTAAAAATAGCTTTCTCTCAGGCCAAAACTGACAACTACAGTTTTTCTTAAACAAGGAGCAATATTTTCAATGAAAACCATGTTTGCCATCAACAAGTAACTGATTTCTAATGATTAGGACCAAAAAACTCACTTCTGAGAGCTTCCTGCAGCTTTTAATGTAACATTTGTAAAAATAGCTTTGTCTCAGGCCAAAACTGACAACTACAGTTTTTCTTAAACAAGGATAAATATTTTCAATCAAAACCATGTTTGCCATCAACAAGTAACTGATTTCTAATGATTAGGATCAAAAAAACTCACTTCTGAGAGCTTCCTGCAGCTTTTACTGTAACATTTGTAAAAATAGCTTTGTCTCAGGCCAAAACTGACAACTACAGTTTTTCTTAAACAAGGAGCAATATTTTCAATCAAAACCATGTTTGCCATCAACAAGTAACTGATTTCTAATGATTAGGACCAAAAAAATCACTTCTGAGAGCTTCCTGCAGCTTTTACTGTAACATTTGTAAAAATAGCTTTCTCTCAGGCCAAAACTGACAACTACAGTTTTTCTTAAAAAAGGAGCAATATTTTCAATCAAAACCATGTTTGCCATCAACAAGTAACTGATTTCTAATGATTAGGACCAAAAAACTCACTTCTGAGAGCTTCCTGCAGCTTTTACTGTAACATTTGTAAAAAATAGCTTTGTCTCAGGCCAAAACTGACAACTACAGTTTTTCTTAAACAAGGATAAATATTTTCAATCAAAACCATATTTGCCATCAACAAGTAACTGATTTCTAATGATTAGGACCAAAAAACTCACTTCTGAGAGCTTCCTGCAGCTTTTACTGTAACATTTGTAAAAATAGCTTTCTCTCAGGCCAAAACTGACAACTACAGTTTTTCTTAAACAAGGAGCAATATTTTCAATCAAAACCATGTTTGCCATCAACAAGTAACTGATTTCTAATGATTAGGACCAAAAAACTCACTTCTGAGAGCTTCCTGCAGCTTTTACTGTAACATTTGTAAAAATAGCTTTCTCTCAGGCCAAAACTGACAACTACAGTTTTTCTTAAACAAGGAGCAATATTTTCAATCAAAACCATGTTTGCCATCAACAAGTAACTGATTTCTAATGATTAGGACCAAAAAACTCACTTCTGAGAGCTTCCTGCAGCTTTTACTGTAACATTTGTAAAAATAGCTTTCTCTCAGGCCAAAGCTGACAACTACAGTTTTTCGTAAACAAGGATCAATATTTTCAATCAAAACCATGTTTGCCATCAACAAGTAACTGATTTCTAATGATTAGGACCAAAAAACTCACTTCTGATAGCTTCCTGCAGCTTTTACTGTAACATTTGTAAAAATAGCTTTCTCTCAGGCCAAAACTGACAACTACAGTTTTTCTTAAACAAGGAGCAATATTTTCAATCAAAACCATGTTTGCCATCAACAAGTAACTGATTTCTAATGATTAGGACCAAAAAACTCACTTCTGAGAGCTTCCTGCAGCTTTTACTGTAACATTTGTAAAAATAGCTTTGTCTCAGGCCAAAACTGACAACTACAGTTTTTCTTAAACAAGGAGCAATATTTTCAATCAAAACCATGTTTGCCATCAACAAGTAACTGATTTCTAATGATTAGGACCAAAAAACTCACTTCTGATAGCTTCCTGCAGCTTTTACTGTAACATTTGTAAAAATAGCTTTCTCTCAGGCCAAAACTGACAACTACAGTTTTTCTTAAACAAGGAGCAATATTTTCAATCAAATCCATGTTTGCCATCAACAAGTAACTGATTTCTAATGATTAGGACCAAAAAACTCACTTCTGAGAGCTTCCTGCAGCTTTTACTGTAACATTTGTAAAAATAGCTTTGTCTCAGGCCAAAACTGACAACTACAGTTTTTCTTAAACAAGGAGCAATATTTTCAATCAAAACCATGTTTGCCATCAACAAGTAACTGATTTCTAATGATTAGGAGCCCAAAAAAAACTTCTGAGAGCTTCCTGCAGCTTTTACTGTAACATTTGTAAAAATAGCTTTGTCTCAGGCCAAAACTGACAACTACAGTTTTTCTTAAACAAGGAGCAATATTTTCAATCAAAACCATGTTTGCCATCAACAAGTAACTGATTTCTAATGATTAGGATCAAAAAAACTCACTTCTGAGAGCTTCCTGCAGCTTTTACTGTAACATTTGTAAAAATAGCTTTGTCTCAGGCCAAAACTGACAACTACAGTTTTTCTTAAACAAGGAGCAATATTTTCAATCAAAACCATGTTTGCCATCAACAAGTAACTGATTTCTAATGATAAGGACCAAAAAAATCACTTCTGAGAGCTTCCTGCAGCTTTTACTGTAACATTTGTAAAAATAGCTTTCTCTCAGGCCAAAACTGACAACTACAGTTTTTCTTAAAAAAGGAGCAATATTTTCAATCAAAACCATGTTTGCCATCAACAAGTAACTGATTTCTAATGATTAGGACCAAAAAACTCACTTCTGAGAGCTTCCTGCAGCTTTTACTGTAACATTTGTAAAAAATAGCTTTGTCTCAGGCCAAAACTGACAACTACAGTTTTTCTTAAACAAGGATAAATATTTTCAATCAAAACCATATTTGCCATCAACAAGTAACTGATTTCTAATGATTAGGACCAAAAAACTCACTTCTGAGAGCTTCCTGCAGCTTTTACTGTAACATTTGTAAAAAATAGCTTTCTCTCAGGCCAAAACTGACAACTACAGTTTTTCTTAAACAAGGAGCAATATTTTCAATCAAAACCATGTTTGCCATCAACAAGTAACTGATTTCTAATGATTAGGACCAAAAAACTCACTTCTGAGAGCTTCCTGCAGCTTTTACTGTAACATTTGTAAAAATAGCTTTCTCTCAGGCCAAAACTGACAACTACAGTTTTTCTTAAACAAGGAGCAATATTTTCAATCAAAACCATGTTTGCCATCAACAAGTAACTGATTTCTAATGATTAGGACCAAAAAACTCACTTCTGAGAGCTTCCTGCAGCTTTTACTGTAACATTTGTAAAAATAGCTTTCTCTCAGGCCAAAGCTGACAACTACAGTTTTTCGTAAACAAGGATCAATATTTTCAATCAAAACCATGTTTGCCATCAACAAGTAACTGATTTCTAATGATTAGGACCAAAAAACTCACTTCTGATAGCTTCCTGCAGCTTTTACTGTAACATTTGTAAAAATAGCTTTGTCTCAGGCCAAAACTGACAACTACAGTTTTTCTTAAACAAGGAGCAATATTTTCAATCAAAACCATGTTTGCCATCAACAAGTAACTGATTTCTAATGATTAGGAGCCCAAAAAAAACTTCTGAGAGCTTCCTGCAGCTTTTACTGTAACATTTGTAAAAATAGCTTTGTCTCAGGCCAAAACTGACAACTACAGTTTTTCTTAAACAAGGAGCAATATTTTCAATCAAAACCATGTTTGCCATCAACAAGTAACTGATTTCTAATGATTAGGACCAAAAAAACTCACTTCTGAGAGCTTCCTGCAGCTTTTACTGTAACATTTGTAAAAATAGCTTTCTCTCAGGCCAAAACTGACAACTACAGTTTTTCTTAAACAAGGAGCAATATTTTCAATCAAAACCATGTTTGCCATCAACAAGTAACTGATTTCTAATGATTAGTACCAAAAAACTCACTTCTGAGAGCTTCCTGCAGCTTTTACTGTAACATTTGTAAAAATAGCTTTGTCTCAGGCCAAAACTGACAACTACAGTTTTTCTTAAACAAGGAGCAATATTTTCAATCAAAACCATGTTTGCCATCAACAAGTAACTGATTTCTAATGATTAGGACCAAAAAAACTCACTTCTGAGAGCTTCCTGCAGCTTTTACTGTAACATTTGTAAAAATAGCTTTGTCTCAGGCCAAAACTGACAACTACAGTTTTTCTTAAACAAGGAGCAATATTTTCAATCAAAACCATGTTTGCCATCAACAAGTAACTGATTTCTAATGATTAGGAGCCCAAAAAAAACTTCTGAGAGCTTCCTGCAGCTTTTACTGTAACATTTGTAAAAATAGCTTTCTCTCAGGCCAAAACTGACAACTACAGTTTTTCTTAAACAAGGATAAATATTTTCAATCAAAACCATGTTTGCCATCAACAAGTAACTGATTTCTAATGATTAGGACCAAAAAACTTACTTCTGAGAGCTTCCTGCAGCTTTTACTGTAACATTTGTAAAAATAGCTTTCTCTCAGGCCAAAACTGACAACTACAGTTTTTCTTAAACAAGGAGCAATATTTTCAATGAAAACCATGTTTGCCATCAACAAGTAACTGATTTCTAATGATTAGGACCAAAAAACTCACTTCTGAGAGCTTCCTGCAGCTTTTAATGTAACATTTGTAAAAATAGCTTTGTCTCAGGCCAAAACTGACAACTACAGTTTTTCTTAAACAAGGATAAATATTTTCAATCAAAACCATGTTTGCCATCAACAAGTAACTGATTTCTAATGATTAGGATCAAAAAAACTCACTTCTGAGAGCTTCCTGCAGCTTTTACTGTAACATTTGTAAAAATAGCTTTGTCTCAGGCCAAAACTGACAACTACAGTTTTTCTTAAACAAGGAGCAATATTTTCAATCAAAACCATGTTTGCCATCAACAAGTAACTGATTTCTAATGATTAGGACCAAAAAAATCACTTCTGAGAGCTTCCTGCAGCTTTTACTGTAACATTTGTAAAAATAGCTTTCTCTCAGGCCAAAACTGACAACTACAGTTTTTCTTAAAAAAGGAGCAATATTTTCAATCAAAACCATGTTTGCCATCAACAAGTAACTGATTTCTAATGATTAGGACCAAAAAACTCACTTCTGAGAGCTTCCTGCAGCTTTTACTGTAACATTTGTAAAAAATAGCTTTGTCTCAGGCCAAAACTGACAACTACAGTTTTTCTTAAACAAGGATAAATATTTTCAATCAAAACCATATTTGCCATCAACAAGTAACTGATTTCTAATGATTAGGACCAAAAAACTCACTTCTGAGAGCTTCCTGCAGCTTTTACTGTAACATTTGTAAAAATAGCTTTCTCTCAGGCCAAAACTGACAACTACAGTTTTTCTTAAACAAGGAGCAATATTTTCAATCAAAACCATGTTTGCCATCAACAAGTAACTGATTTCTAATGATTAGGACCAAAAAACTCACTTCTGAGAGCTTCCTGCAGCTTTTACTGTAACATTTGTAAAAATAGCTTTCTCTCAGGCCAAAACTGACAACTACAGTTTTTCTTAAACAAGGAGCAATATTTTCAATCAAAACCATGTTTGCCATCAACAAGTAACTGATTTCTAATGATTAGGACCAAAAAACTCACTTCTGAGAGCTTCCTGCAGCTTTTACTGTAACATTTGTAAAAATAGCTTTCTCTCAGGCCAAAGCTGACAACTACAGTTTTTCGTAAACAAGGATCAATATTTTCAATCAAAACCATGTTTGCCATCAACAAGTAACTGATTTCTAATGATTAGGACCAAAAAACTCACTTCTGATAGCTTCCTGCAGCTTTTACTGTAACATTTGTAAAAATAGCTTTCTCTCAGGCCAAAACTGACAACTACAGTTTTTCTTAAACAAGGAGCAATATTTTCAATCAAAACCATGTTTGCCATCAACAAGTAACTGATTTCTAATGATTAGGACCAAAAAACTCACTTCTGAGAGCTTCCTGCAGCTTTTACTGTAACATTTGTAAAAATAGCTTTGTCTCAGGCCAAAACTGACAACTACAGTTTTTCTTAAACAAGGAGCAATATTTTCAATCAAAACCATGTTTGCCATCAACAAGTAACTGATTTCTAATGATTAGGACCAAAAAACTCACTTCTGATAGCTTCCTGCAGCTTTTACTGTAACATTTGTAAAAATAGCTTTCTCTCAGGCCAAAACTGACAACTACAGTTTTTCTTAAACAAGGAGCAATATTTTCAATCAAATCCATGTTTGCCATCAACAAGTAACTGATTTCTAATGATTAGGACCAAAAAACTCACTTCTGAGAGCTTCCTGCAGCTTTTACTGTAACATTTGTAAAAATAGCTTTGTCTCAGGCCAAAACTGACAACTACAGTTTTTCTTAAACAAGGAGCAATATTTTCAATCAAAACCATGTTTGCCATCAACAAGTAACTGATTTCTAATGATTAGGAGCCCAAAAAAAACTTCTGAGAGCTTCCTGCAGCTTTTACTGTAACATTTGTAAAAATAGCTTTGTCTCAGGCCAAAACTGACAACTACAGTTTTTCTTAAACAAGGAGCAATATTTTCAATCAAAACCATGTTTGCCATCAACAAGTAACTGATTTCTAATGATTAGGATCAAAAAAACTCACTTCTGAGAGCTTCCTGCAGCTTTTACTGTAACATTTGTAAAAATAGCTTTGTCTCAGGCCAAAACTGACAACTACAGTTTTTCTTAAACAAGGAGCAATATTTTCAATCAAAACCATGTTTGCCATCAACAAGTAACTGATTTCTAATGATTAGGACCAAAAAAATCACTTCTGAGAGCTTCCTGCAGCTTTTACTGTAACATTTGTAAAAATAGCTTTCTCTCAGGCCAAAACTGACAACTACAGTTTTTCTTAAAAAAGGAGCAATATTTTCAATCAAAACCATGTTTGCCATCAACAAGTAACTGATTTCTAATGATTAGGACCAAAAAACTCACTTCTGAGAGCTTCCTGCAGCTTTTACTGTAACATTTGTAAAAAATAGCTTTGTCTCAGGCCAAAACTGACAACTACAGTTTTTCTTAAACAAGGATAAATATTTTCAATCAAAACCATATTTGCCATCAACAAGTAACTGATTTCTAATGATTAGGACCAAAAAACTCACTTCTGAGAGCTTCCTGCAGCTTTTACTGTAACATTTGTAAAAATAGCTTTCTCTCAGGCCAAAACTGACAACTACAGTTTTTCTTAAACAAGGAGCAATATTTTCAATCAAAACCATGTTTGCCATCAACAAGTAACTGATTTCTAATGATTAGGACCAAAAAACTCACTTCTGAGAGCTTCCTGCAGCTTTTACTGTAACATTTGTAAAAATAGCTTTCTCTCAGGCCAAAACTGACAACTACAGTTTTTCTTAAACAAGGAGCAATATTTTCAATCAAAACCATGTTTGCCATCAACAAGTAACTGATTTCTAATGATTAGGACCAAAAAACTCACTTCTGAGAGCTTCCTGCAGCTTTTACTGTAACATTTGTAAAAATAGCTTTCTCTCAGGCCAAAGCTGACAACTACAGTTTTTCGTAAACAAGGATCAATATTTTCAATCAAAACCATGTTTGCCATCAACAAGTAACTGATTTCTAATGATTAGGACCAAAAAACTCACTTCTGATAGCTTCCTGCAGCTTTTACTGTAACATTTGTAAAAATAGCTTTCTCTCAGGCCAAAACTGACAACTACAGTTTTTCTTAAACAAGGAGCAATATTTTCAATCAAAACCATGTTTGCCATCAACAAGTAACTGATTTCTAATGATTAGGACCAAAAAACTCACTTCTGAGAGCTTCCTGCAGCTTTTACTGTAACATTTGTAAAAATAGCTTTGTCTCAGGCCAAAACTGACAACTACAGTTTTTCTTAAACAAGGAGCAATATTTTCAATCAAAACCATGTTTGCCATCAACAAGTAACTGATTTCTAATGATTAGGACCAAAAAACTCACTTCTGATAGCTGCCTGCAGCTTTTACTGTAACATTTGTAAAAATAGCTTTCTCTCAGGCCAAAACTGACAACTACAGTTTTTCTTAAACAAGGAGCAATATTTTCAATCAAATCCATGTTTGCCATCAACAAGTAACTGATTTCTAATGATTAGGACCAAAAAACTCACTTCTGAGAGCTTCCTGCAGCTTTTACTGTAACATTTGTAAAAATAGCTTTGTCTCAGGCCAAAACTGACAACTACAGTTTTTCTTAAACAAGGAGCAATATTTTCAATCAAAACCATGTTTGCCATCAACAAGTAACTGATTTCTAATGATTAGGAGCCCAAAAAAAACTTCTGAGAGCTTCCTGCAGCTTTTACTGTAACATTTGTAAAAATAGCTTTGTCTCAGGCCAAAACTGACAACTACAGTTTTTCTTAAACAAGGAGCAATATTTTCAATCAAAACCATGTTTGCCATCAACAAGTAACTGATTTCTAATGATTAGGACCAAAAAAACTCACTTCTGAGAGCTTCCTGCAGCTTTTACTGTAACATTTGTAAAAATAGCTTTCTCTCAGGCCAAAACTGACAACTACAGTTTTTCTTAAACAAGGAGCAATATTTTCAATCAAAACCATGTTTGCCATCAACAAGTAACTGATTTCTAATGATTAGTACCAAAAAACTCACTTCTGAGAGCTTCCTGCAGCTTTTACTGTAACATTTGTAAAAATAGCTTTGTCTCAGGCCAAAACTGACAACTACAGTTTTTCTTAAACAAGGAGCAATATTTTCAATCAAAACCATGTTTGCCATCAACAAGTAACTGATTTCTAATGATTAGGACCAAAAAACTCACTTCTGAGAGCTTCCTGCAGCTTTTACTGTAACATTTGTAAAAATAGCTTTCTCTCAGGCCAAAACTGACAACTACAGTTTTTCTTAAACAAGGAGCAATATTTTCAATCAAAACCATGTTTGCCATCAACAAGTAACTGATTTCTAATGATTAGGACCAAAAAACTCACTTCTGAGAGCTTCCTGCAGCTTTTACTGTAACATTTGTAAAAATAGCTTTCTCTCAGGCCAAAGCTGACAACTACAGTTTTTCGTAAACAAGGATCAATATTTTCAATCAAAACCATGTTTGCCATCAACAAGTAACTGATTTCTAATGATTAGGACCAAAAAACTCACTTCTGATAGCTTCCTGCAGCTTTTACTGTAACATTTGTAAAAATAGCTTTCTCTCAGGCCAAAACTGACAACTACAGTTTTTCTTAAACAAGGAGCAATATTTTCAATCAAAACCATGTTTGCCATCAACAAGTAACTGATTTCTAATGATTAGGACCAAAAAACTCACTTCTGAGAGCTTCCTGCAGCTTTTACTGTAACATTTGTAAAAATAGCTTTGTCTCAGGCCAAAACTGACAACTACAGTTTTTCTTAAACAAGGAGCAATATTTTCAATCAAAACCATGTTTGCCATCAACAAGTAACTGATTTCTAATGATTAGGACCAAAAAACTCACTTCTGATAGCTGCCTGCAGCTTTTACTGTAACATTTGTAAAAATAGCTTTCTCTCAGGCCAAAACTGACAACTACAGTTTTTCTTAAACAAGGAGCAATATTTTCAATCAAATCCATGTTTGCCATCAACAAGTAACTGATTTCTAATGATTAGGACCAAAAAACTCACTTCTGAGAGCTTCCTGCAGCTTTTACTGTAACATTTGTAAAAATAGCTTTGTCTCAGGCCAAAACTGACAACTACAGTTTTTCTTAAACAAGGAGCAATATTTTCAATCAAAACCATGTTTGCCATCAACAAGTAACTGATTTCTAATGATTAGGAGCCCAAAAAAAACTTCTGAGAGCTTCCTGCAGCTTTTACTGTAACATTTGTAAAAATAGCTTTGTCTCAGGCCAAAACTGACAACTACAGTTTTTCTTAAACAAGGAGCAATATTTTCAATCAAAACCATGTTTGCCATCAACAAGTAACTGATTTCTAATGATTAGGACCAAAAAAACTCACTTCTGAGAGCTTCCTGCAGCTTTTACTGTAACATTTGTAAAAATAGCTTTCTCTCAGGCCAAAACTGACAACTACAGTTTTTCTTAAACAAGGAGCAATATTTTCAATCAAAACCATGTTTGCCATCAACAAGTAACTGATTTCTAATGATTAGTACCAAAAAACTCACTTCTGAGAGCTTCCTGCAGCTTTTACTGTAACATTTGTAAAAATAGCTTTGTCTCAGGCCAAAACTGACAACTACAGTTTTTCTTAAACAAGGAGCAATATTTTCAATCAAAACCATGTTTGCCATCAACAAGTAACTGATTTCTAATGATTAGGACCAAAAAAACTCACTTCTGAGAGCTTCCTGCAGCTTTTACTGTAACATTTGTAAAAATAGCTTTGTCTCAGGCCAAAACTGACAACTACAGTTTTTCTTAAACAAGGAGCAATATTTTCAATCAAAACCATGTTTGCCATCAACAAGTAACTGATTTCTAATGATTAGGAGCCCAAAAAAAACTTCTGAGAGCTTCCTGCAGCTTTTACTGTAACATTTGTAAAAATAGCTTTCTCTCAGGCCAAAACTGACAACTACAGTTTTTCTTAAACAAGGATAAATATTTTCAATCAAAACCATGTTTGCCATCAACAAGTAACTGATTTCTAATGATTAGGACCAAAAAACTTACTTCTGAGAGCTTCCTGCAGCTTTTACTGTAACATTTGTAAAAATAGCTTTCTCTCAGGCCAAAACTGACAACTACAGTTTTTCTTAAACAAGGAGCAATATTTTCAATGAAAACCATGTTTGCCATCAACAAGTAACTGATTTCTAATGATTAGGACCAAAAAACTCACTTCTGAGAGCTTCCTGCAGCTTTTAATGTAACATTTGTAAAAATAGCTTTGTCTCAGGCCAAAACTGACAACTACAGTTTTTCTTAAACAAGGATAAATATTTTCAATCAAAACCATGTTTGCCATCAACAAGTAACTGATTTCTAATGATTAGGATAAAAAAAACTCACTTCTGAGAGCTTCCTGCAGCTTTTACTGTAACATTTGTAAAAATAGCTTTGTCTCAGGCCAAAACTGACAACTACAGTTTTTCTTAAACAAGGAGCAATATTTTCAATCAAAACCATGTTTGCCATCAACAAGTAACTGATTTCTAATGATTAGGACCAAAAAAATCACTTCTGAGAGCTTCCTGCAGCTTTTACTGTAACATTTGTAAAAATAGCTTTCTCTCAGGCCAAAACTGACAACTACAGTTTTTCTTAAAAAAGGAGCAATATTTTCAATCAAAACCATGTTTGCCATCAACAAGTAACTGATTTCTAATGATTAGGACCAAAAAACTCACTTCTGAGAGCTTCCTGCAGCTTTTACTGTAACATTTGTAAAAAATAGCTTTGTCTCAGGCCAAAACTGACAACTACAGTTTTTCTTAAACAAGGATAAATATTTTCAATCAAAACCATGTTTGCCATCAACAAGTAACTGATTTCTAATGATTAGGACCAAAAAACTCACTTCTGAGAGCTTCCTGCAGCTTTTACTGTAACATTTGTAAAAATAGCTTTCTCTCAGGCCAAAACTGACAACTACAGTTTTTCTTAAACAAGGAGCAATATTTTCAATCAAAACCATGTTTGCCATCAACAAGTAACTGATTTCTAATGATTAGGACCAAAAAACTCACTTCTGAGAGCTTCCTGCAGCTTTTACTGTAACATTTGTAAAAATAGCTTTCTCTCAGGCCAAAACTGACAACTACAGTTTTTCTTAAACAAGGAGCAATATTTTCAATCAAAACCATGTTTGCCATCAACAAGTAACTGATTTCTAATGATTAGGACCAAAAAACTCACTTCTGAGAGCTTCCTGCAGCTTTTACTGTAACATTTGTAAAAATAGCTTTCTCTCAGGCCAAAGCTGACAACTACAGTTTTTCGTAAACAAGGATCAATATTTTCAATCAAAACCATGTTTGCCATCAACAAGTAACTGATTTCTAATGATTAGGACCAAAAAACTCACTTCTGATAGCTTCCTGCAGCTTTTACTGTAACATTTGTAAAAATAGCTTTCTCTCAGGCCAAAGCTGACAACTACAGTTTTTCTTAAACAAGGATAAATATTTTCAATCAAAACCATGTTTGCCATCAACAAGTAACTGATTTCTAATGATTAGGATCAAAAAAACTCACTTCTAAGAGCTTCCTGCAGCTTTTACTGTAACATTTGTAAAAATAGCTTTGTCTCAGGCCAAAACTGACAACTACAGTTTTTCTTAAACAAGGATAAATATTTTCAATCAAAACCATGTTTGCCATCAACAAGTAACTGATTTCTAATGATTAGGACCAAAAAACTTACTTCTGAGAGCTTCCTGCAGCTTTTACTGTAACATTTGTAAAAATAGCTTTCTCTCAGGCCAAAACTGACAACTACAGTTTTTCTTAAACAAGGAGCAATATTTTCAATCAAAACCATGTTTGCCATCAACAAGTAACTGATTTCTAATGATTAGGACCAAAAAACTCACTTCTGAGAGCTTCCTGCAGCTTTTACTGTAACATTTGTAAAAATAGCTTTCTCTCAGGCCAAAACTGACAACTACAGTTTTTCTTAAACAAGGAGCAATATTTTCAATCAAAACCATGTTTGCCATCAACAAGTAACTGATTTCTAATGATTAGGACCAAAAAACTCACTTCTGAGAGCTTCCTGCAGCTTTTACTGTAACATTTGTAAAAATAGCTTTCTCTCAGGCCAAAGCTGACAACTACAGTTTTTCGTAAACAAGGATCAATATTTTCAATCAAAACCATGTTTGCCATCAACAAGTAACTGATTTCTAATGATTAGGACCAAAAAACTCACTTCTGATAGCTTCCTGCAGCTTTTACTGTAACATTTGTAAAAATAGCTTTCTCTCAGGCCAAAACTGACAACTACAGTTTTTCTTAAACAAGGAGCAATATTTTCAATCAAAACCATGTTTGCCATCAACAAGTAACTGATTTCTAATGATTAGGACCAAAAAACTCACTTCTGAGAGCTTCCTGCAGCTTTTACTGTAACATTTGTAAAAATAGCTTTGTCTCAGGCCAAAACTGACAACTACAGTTTTTCTTAAACAAGGAGCAATATTTTCAATCAAAACCATGTTTGCCATCAACAAGTAACTGATTTCTAATGATTAGGACCAAAAAACTCACTCCTGAGAGCTTCCTGCAGCTTTTAATGTAACATTTGTAAAAATAGCTTTGTCTCAGGCCAAAACTGACAACTACAGTTTTTCTTAAACAAGGATAAATATTTTCAATCAAAACCATGTTTGCCATCAACAAGTAACTGATTTCTAATGATTAGGATCAAAAAAACTCACTTCTGAGAGCTTCCTGCAGCTTTTACTGTAACATTTGTAAAAATAGCTTTGTCTCAGGCCAAAACTGACAACTACAGTTTTTCTTAAACAAGGAGCAATATTTTCAATCAAAACCATGTTTGCCATCAACAAGTAACTGATTTCTAATGATTAGGACCAAAAAAATCACTTCTGAGAGCTTCCTGCAGCTTTTACTGTAACATTTGTAAAAATAGCTTTCTCTCAGGCCAAAACTGACAACTACAGTTTTTCTTAAAAAAGGAGCAATATTTTCAATCAAAACCATGTTTGCCATCAACAAGTAACTGATTTCTAATGATTAGGACCAAAAAACTCACTTCTGAGAGCTTCCTGCAGCTTTTACTGTAACATTTGTAAAAAATAGCTTTGTCTCAGGCCAAAACTGACAACTACAGTTTTTCTTAAACAAGGATAAATATTTTCAATCAAAACCATGTTTGCCATCAACAAGTAACTGATTTCTAATGATTAGGACCAAAAAACTCACTTCTGAGAGCTTCCTGCAGCTTTTACTGTAACATTTGTAAAAATAGCTTTCTCTCAGGCCAAAACTGACAACTACAGTTTTTCTTAAACAAGGAGCAATATTTTCAATCAAAACCATGTTTGCCATCAACAAGTAACTGATTTCTAATGATTAGGACCAAAAAACTCACTTCTGAGAGCTTCCTGCAGCTTTTACTGTAACATTTGTAAAAATAGCTTTCTCTCAGGCCAAAACTGACAACTACAGTTTTTCTTAAACAAGGAGCAATATTTTCAATCAAAACCATGTTTGCCATCAACAAGTAACTGATTTCTAATGATTAGGACCAAAAAACTCACTTCTGAGAGCTTCCTGCAGCTTTTACTGTAACATTTGTAAAAATAGCTTTCTCTCAGGCCAAAGCTGACAACTACAGTTTTTCGTAAACAAGGATCAATATTTTCAATCAAAACCATGTTTGCCATCAACAAGTAACTGATTTCTAATGATTAGGACCAAAAAACTCACTTCTGATAGCTTCCTGCAGCTTTTACTGTAACATTTGTAAAAATAGCTTTCTCTCAGGCCAAAACTGACAACTACAGTTTTTCTTAAACAAGGAGCAATATTTTCAATCAAAACCATGTTTGCCATCAACAAGTAACTGATTTCTAATGATTAGGACCAAAAAACTCACTTCTGAGAGCTTCCTGCAGCTTTTACTGTAACATTTGTAAAAATAGCTTTGTCTCAGGCCAAAACTGACAACTACAGTTTTTCTTAAACAAGGAGCAATATTTTCAATCAAAACCATGTTTGCCATCAACAAGTAACTGATTTCTAATGATTAGGACCAAAAAACTCACTTCTGATAGCTTCCTGCAGCTTTTACTGTAACATTTGTAAAAATAGCTTTCTCTCAGGCCAAAACTGACAACTACAGTTTTTCTTAAACAAGGAGCAATATTTTCAATCAAATCCATGTTTGCCATCAACAAGTAACTGATTTCTAATGATTAGGACCAAAAAACTCACTTCTGAGAGCTTCCTGCAGCTTTTACTGTAACATTTGTAAAAATAGCTTTGTCTCAGGCCAAAACTGACAACTACAGTTTTTCTTAAACAAGGAGCAATATTTTCAATCAAAACCATGTTTGCCATCAACAAGTAACTGATTTCTAATGATTAGGACCAAAAAACTCACTTCTGATAGCTTCCTGCAGCTTTTACTGTAACATTTGTAAAAATAGCTTTCTCTCAGGCCAAAACTGACAACTACAGTTTTTCTTAAACAAGGAGCAATATTTTCAATCAAATCCATGTTTGCCATCAACAAGTAACTGATTTCTAATGATTAGGACCAAAAAACTCACTTCTGAGAGCTTCCTGCAGCTTTTACTGTAACATTTGTAAAAATAGCTTTGTCTCAGGCCAAAACTGACAACTACAGTTTTTCTTAAACAAGGAGCAATATTTTCAATCAAAACCATGTTTGCCATCAACAAGTAACTGATTTCTAATGATTAGGAGCCCAAAAAAAACTTCTGAGAGCTTCCTGCAGCTTTTACTGTAACATTTGTAAAAATAGCTTTGTCTCAGGCCAAAACTGACAACTACAGTTTTTCTTAAACAAGGAGCAATATTTTCAATCAAAACCATGTTTGCCATCAACAAGTAACTGATTTCTAATGATTAGGACCAAAAAAACTCACTTCTGAGAGCTTCCTGCAGCTTTTACTGTAACATTTGTAAAAATAGCTTTCTCTCAGGCCAAAACTGACAACTACAGTTTTTCTTAAACAAGGAGCAATATTTTCAATCAAAACCATGTTTGCCATCAA
Source organism: Pampus argenteus (assembly GCA_036937835.1). Classification (NCBI taxonomy): domain Eukaryota; kingdom Metazoa; phylum Chordata; class Actinopteri; order Scombriformes; family Stromateidae; genus Pampus; species Pampus argenteus. Next base: position 14,090,657 of record CM072860.1, read on the forward strand.
CAAGTAACTGATTTCTAATGATTAGTACCAAAAAACTCACTTCTGAGAGCTTCCTGCAGCTTTTACTGTAACATTTGTAAAAATAGCTTTGTCTCAGGCCAAAACTGACAACTACAGTTTTTCTTAAACAAGGAGCAATATTTTCAATCAAAACCATGTTTGCCATCAACAAGTAACTGATTTCTAATGATTAGGACCAAAAAAACTCACTTCTGAGAGCTTCCTGCAGCTTTTACTGTAACATTTGTAAAAATAGCTTTGTCTCAGGCCAAAACTGACAACTACAGTTTTTCTTAAACAAGGAGCAATATTTTCAATCAAAACCATGTTTGCCATCAACAAGTAACTGATTTCTAATGATTAGGAGCCCAAAAAAAACTTCTGAGAGCTTCCTGCAGCTTTTACTGTAACATTTGTAAAAATAGCTTTCTCTCAGGCCAAAACTGACAACTACAGTTTTTCTTAAACAAGGATAAATATTTTCAATCAAAACCATGTTTGCCATCAACAAGTAACTGATTTCTAATGATTAGGACCAAAAAACTCACTTCTGAGAGCTTCCTGCAGCTTTTACTGTAACATTTGTAAAAAATAGCTTTGTCTCAGGCCAAAACTGACAACTACAGTTTTTCTTAAACAAGGATAAATATTTTCAATCAAAACCATATTTGCCATCAACAAGTAACTGATTTCTAATGATTAGGACCAAAAAACTCACTTCTGAGAGCTTCCTGCAGCTTTTACTGTAACATTTGTAAAAATAGCTTTCTCTCAGGCCAAAACTGACAACTACAGTTTTTCTTAAACAAGGAGCAATATTTTCAATCAAAACCATGTTTGCCATCAACAAGTAACTGATTTCTAATGATTAGGACCAAAAAACTCACTTCTGAGAGCTTCCTGCAGCTTTTACTGTAACATTTGTAAAAATAGCTTTGTCTCAGGCCAAAACTGACAACTACAGTTTTTCTTAAACAAGGAGCAATATTTTCAATCAAAACCATTTTTGCCATCAACAAGTAACTGATTTCTAATGATTAGGAGCCCAAAAAAAACTTCTGAGAGCTTCCTGCAGCTTTTACTGTAACATTTGTAAAAATAGCTTTCTCTCAGGCCAAAACTGACAACTACAGTTTTTCTTAAACAAGGATAAATATTTTCAATTTTCAATCAAAACCATGTTTGCCATCAACAAGTAACTGATTTCTAATGATTAGGACCAAAAAACTTACTTCTGAGAGCTTCCTGCAGCTTTTACTGTAACATTTGTAAAAATAGCTTTCTCTCAGGCCAAAACTGACAACTACAGTTTTTCTTAAACAAGGAGCAATATTTTCAATGAAAACCATGTTTGCCATCAACAAGTAACTGATTTCTAATGATTAGGACCAAAAAACTCACTTCTGAGAGCTTCCTGCAGCTTTTAATGTAACATTTGTAAAAATAGCTTTGTCTCAGGCCAAAACTGACAACTACAGTTTTTCTTAAACAAGGATAAATATTTTCAATCAAAACCATGTTTGCCATCAACAAGTAACTGATTTCTAATGATTAGGATCAAAAAAACTCACTTCTGAGAGCTTCCTGCAGCTTTTACTGTAACATTTGTAAAAATAGCTTTCTCTCAGGCCAAAACTGACAACTACAGTTTTTCTTAAACAAGGAGCAATATTTTCAATCAAAACCATGTTTGCCATCAACAAGTAACTGATTTCTAATGATTAGGACCAAAAAACTCACTTCTGAGAGCTTCCTGCAGCTTTTACTGTAACATTTGTAAAAATAGCTTTCTCTCAGGCCAAAACTGACAACTACAGTTTTTCTTAAACAAGGAGCAATATTTTCAATCAAAACCATGTTTGCCATCAACAAGTAACTGATTTCTAATGATTAGGACCAAAAAACTCACTTCTGAGAGCTTCCTGCAGCTTTTACTGTAACATTTGTAAAAATAGCTTTCTCTCAGGCCAAAACTGACAACTACAGTTTTTCGTAAACAAGGATCAATATTTTCAATCAAAACCATGTTTGCCATCAACAAGTAACTGATTTCTAATGATTAGGACCAAAAAACTCACTTCTGATAGCTTCCTGCAGCTTTTACTGTAACATTTGTAAAAATAGCTTTCTCTCAGGCCAAAACTGACAACTACAGTTTTTCTTAAACAAGGAGCAATATTTTCAATCAAAACCATGTTTGCCATCAACAAGTAACTGATTTCTAATGATTAGGACCAAAAAACTCACTTCTGAGAGCTTCCTGCAGCTTTTACTGTAACATTTGTAAAAATAGCTTTCTCTCAGGCCAAAACTGACAACTACAGTTTTTCTTAAACAAGGAGCAATGTTTTCAATCAAAACCATGTTTGCCATCAACAAGTAACTGATTTCTAATGATTAGGACCAAAAAACTCACTTCTGAGAGCTTCCTGCAGCTTTTACTGTAACATTTGTAAAAAATAGCTTTGTCTCAGGCCAAAACTGACAACTACAGTTTTTCTTAAACAAGGATAAATATTTTCAATCAAAACCATGTTTGCCATCAACAAGTAACTGATTTCTAATGATTAGGACCAAAAAACTCACTTCTGAGAGCTTCCTGCAGCTTTTACTGTAACATTTGTAAAAATAGCTTTCTCTCAGGCCAAAACTGACAACTACAGTTTTTCTTAAACAAGGAGCAATATTTTCAATCAAAACCATGTTTGCCATCAACAAGTAACTGATTTCTAATGATTAGGACCAAAAAACTCACTTCTGAGAGCTTCCTGCAGCTTTTACTGTAACATTTGTAAAAATAGCTTTCTCTCAGGCCAAAACTGACAACTACAGTTTTTCTTAAACAAGGAGCAATGTTTTCAATCAAAACCATGTTTGCCATCAACAAGTAACTGATTTCTAATGATTAGGACCAAAAAACTCACTTCTGAGAGCTTCCTGCAGCTTTTACTGTAACATTTGTAAAAAATAGCTTTGTCTCAGGCCAAAACTGACAACTACAGTTTTTCTTAAACAAGGATAAATATTTTCAATCAAAACCATGTTTGCCATCAACAAGTAACTGATTTCTAATGATTAGGACCAAAAAACTCACTTCTGAGAGCTTCCTGCAGCTTTTACTGTAACATTTGTAAAAATAGCTTTCTCTCAGGCCAAAACTGACAACTACAGTTTTTCTTAAACAAGGAGCAATATTTTCAATCAAAACCATGTTTGCCATCAACAAGTAACTGATTTCTAATGATTAGGACCAAAAAACTCACTTCTGAGAGCTTCCTGCAGCTTTTACTGTAACATTTGTAAAAATAGCTTTCTCTCAGGCCAAAACTGACAACTACAGTTTTTCTTAAACAAGGAGCAATATTTTCAATCAAAACCATGTTTGCCATCAACAAGTAACTGATTTCTAATGATTAGGACCAAAAAACTCACTTCTGAGAGCTTCCTGCAGCTTTTACTGTAACATTTGTAAAAATAGCTTTCTCTCAGGCCAAAGCTGACAACTACAGTTTTTCGTAAACAAGGATCAATATTTTCAATCAAAACCATGTTTGCCATCAACAAGTAACTGATTTCTAATGATTAGGACCAAAAAACTCACTTCTGATAGCTTCCTGCAGCTTTTACTGTAACATTTGTAAAAATAGCTTTCTCTCAGGCCAAAACTGACAACTACAGTTTTTCTTAAACAAGGAGCAATATTTTCAATCAAAACCATGTTTGCCATCAACAAGTAACTGATTTCTAATGATTAGGACCAAAAAACTCACTTCTGAGAGCTTCCTGCAGCTTTTACTGTAACATTTGTAAAAATAGCTTTGTCTCAGGCCAAAACTGACAACTACAGTTTTTCTTAAACAAGGAGCAATATTTTCAATCAAAACCATGTTTGCCATCAACAAGTAACTGATTTCTAATGATTAGGACCAAAAAACTCACTTCTGATAGCTTCCTGCAGCTTTTCCTGTAACATTTGTAAAAATAGCTTTCTCTCAGGCCAAAACTGACAACTACAGTTTTTCTTAAACAAGGAGCAATATTTTCAATCAAATCCATGTTTGCCATCAACAAGTAACTGATTTCTAATGATTAGGACCAAAAAACTCACTTCTGAGAGCTTCCTGCAGCTTTTACTGTAACATTTGTAAAAATAGCTTTGTCTCAGGCCAAAACTGACAACTACAGTTTTTCTTAAACAAGGAGCAATATTTTCAATCAAAACCATGTTTGCCATCAACAAGTAACTGATTTCTAATGATTAGGACCAAAAAAACTCACTTCTGAGAGCTTCCTGCAGCTTTTACTGTAACATTTGTAAAAAATAGCTTTCTCTCAGGCCAAAACTGACAACTACAGTTTTTCTTAAACAAGGAGCAATATTTTCAATCAAAACCATGTTTGCCATCAACAAGTAACTGATTTCTAATGATTAGTACCAAAAAACTCACTTCTGAGAGCTTCCTGCAGCTTTTACTGTAACATTTGTAAAAATAGCTTTGTCTCAGGCCAAAACTGACAACTACAGTTTTTCTTAAACAAGGAGCAATATTTTCAATCAAAACCATGTTTGCCATCAACAAGTAACTGATTTCTAATGATTAGGACCAAAAAAACTCACTTCTGAGAGCTTCCTGCAGCTTTTACTGTAACATTTGTAAAAATAGCTTTGTCTCAGGCCAAAACTGACAACTACAGTTTTTCTTAAACAAGGAGCAATATTTTCAATCAAAACCATGTTTGCCATCAACAAGTAACTGATTTCTAATGATTAGGAGCCCAAAAAAAACTTCTGAGAGCTTCCTGCAGCTTTTACTGTAACATTTGTAAAAATAGCTTTCTCTCAGGCCAAAACTGACAACTACAGTTTTTCTTAAACAAGGATAAATATTTTCAATCAAAACCATGTTTGCCATCAACAAGTAACTGATTTCTAATGATTAGGACCAAAAAACTTACTTCTGAGAGCTTCCTGCAGCTTTTACTGTAACATTTGTAAAAATAGCTTTCTCTCAGGCCAAAACTGACAACTACAGTTTTTCTTAAACAAGGAGCAATATTTTCAATGAAAACCATGTTTGCCATCAACAAGTAACTGATTTCTAATGATTAGGACCAAAAAACTCACTTCTGAGAGCTTCCTGCAGCTTTTAATGTAACATTTGTAAAAATAGCTTTGTCTCAGGCCAAAACTGACAACTACAGTTTTTCTTAAACAAGGATAAATATTTTCAATCAAAACCATGTTTGCCATCAACAAGTAACTGATTTCTAATGATTAGGATCAAAAAAACTCACTTCTGAGAGCTTCCTGCAGCTTTTACTGTAACATTTGTAAAAATAGCTTTCTCTCAGGCCAAAACTGACAACTACAGTTTTTCTTAAACAAGGAGCAATATTTTCAATCAAAACCATGTTTGCCATCAACAAGTAACTGATTTCTAATGATTAGGACCAAAAAACTCACTTCTGAGAGCTTCCTGCAGCTTTTACTGTAACATTTGTAAAAATAGCTTTCTCTCAGGCCAAAACTGACAACTACAGTTTTTCTTAAACAAGGAGCAATATTTTCAATCAAAACCATGTTTGCCATCAACAAGTAACTGATTTCTAATGATTAGGACCAAAAAACTCACTTCTGAGAGCTTCCTGCAGCTTTTACTGTAACATTTGTAAAAATAGCTTTCTCTCAGGCCAAAGCTGACAACTACAGTTTTTCGTAAACAAGGATCAATATTTTCAATCAAAACCATGTTTGCCATCAACAAGTAACTGATTTCTAATGATTAGGACCAAAAAACTCACTTCTGAGAGCTTCCTGCAGCTTTTACTGTAACATTTGTAAAAATAGCTTTCTCTCAGGCCAAAACTGACAACTACAGTTTTTCTTAAACAAGGAGCAATATTTTCAATCAAAACCATGTTTGCCATCAACAAGTAACTGATTTCTAATGATTAGGACCAAAAAACTCACTTCTGAGAGCTTCCTGCAGCTTTTACTGTAACATTTGTAAAAATAGCTTTGTCTCAGGCCAAAACTGACAACTACAGTTTTTCTTAAACAAGGAGCAATATTTTCAATCAAAACCATGTTTGCCATCAACAAGTAACTGATTTCTAATGATTAGGACCAAAAAAACTCACTTCTGAGAGCTTCCTGCAGCTTTTACTGTAACATTTGTAAAAATAGCTTTCTCTCAGGCCAAAACTGACAACTACAGTTTTTCTTAAACAAGGAGCAATATTTTCAATCAAAACCATGTTTGCCATCAACAAGTAACTGATTTCTAATGATTAGGACCAAAAAAACTCACTTCTGAGAGCTTCCTGCAGCTTTTACTGTAACATTTGTAAAAATAGCTTTGTCTCAGGCCAAAACTGACAACTACAGTTTTTCTTAAACAAGGAGCAATATTTTCAATCAAAACCATGTTTGCCATCAACAAGTAACTGATTTCTAATGATTAGGAGCCTAAAAAAAACTTCTGAGAGCTTCCTGCAGCTTTTACTGTAACATTTGTAAAAATAGCTTTCTCTCAGGCCAAAACTGACAACTACAGTTTTTCTTAAACAAGGATAAATATTTTCAATCAAAACCATGTTTGCCATCAACAAGTAACTGATTTCTAATGATTAGGACCAAAAAAACTCACTTCTGAGAGCTTCCTGCAGCTTTTACTGTAACATTTGTAAAAATAGCTTTGTCTCAGGCCAAAACTGACAACTACAGTTTTTCTTAAACAAGGAGCAATATTTTCAATCAAAACCATGTTTGCCATCAACAAGTAACTGATTTCTAATGATTAGGACCAAAAAACTCACTTCTGAGAGCTTCCTGCAGCTTTTAATGTAACATTTGTAAAAATAGCTTTGTCTCAGGCCAAAACTGACAACTACAGTTTTTCTTAAACAAGGATAAATATTTTCAATCAAAACCATGTTTGCCATCAACAAGTAACTGATTTCTAATGATTAGGATCAAAAAACTTACTTCTGAGAGCTTCCAGCAGCTTTTACTGTAACATTTGTAAAAATAGCTTTCTCTCAGGCTTAAACTGACAACTACAGTTTTTCTTAAACAAGGAGCAATATTTTCAATCAAAACCATGTTTGCCATCAACAAGTAACTGATTTCTAATGATTAGGACCAAAAAACTCACTTCTGAGAGCTTCCTGCAGCTTTTACTGTAACATTTGTAAAAATAGCTTTGTCTCAGGCCAAAACTGACAACTACAGTTTTTCTTAAACAAGGAGCAATATTTTCAATCAAAACCATGTTTGCCATCAACAAGTAACTGATTTCTAATGATTAGGACCAAAAAAACTCACTTCTGAGAGCTTCCTGCAGCTTTTACTGTAACATTTGTAAAAATAGCTTTGTCTCAGGCCAAAACTGACAACTACAGTTTTTCTTAAACAAGGAGCAATATTTTCAATCAAAACCATGTTTGCCATCAACAAGTAACTGATTTCTAATGATTAGGAGCCCAAAAAAAACTTCTGAGAGCTTCCTGCAGCTTTTACTGTAACATTGGTAAAAATAGCTTTGTCTCAGGCCAAAACTGACAACTACAGTTTTTCTTAAACAAGGAGCAATATTTTCAATCAAAACCATGTTTGCCATCAACAAGTAACTGATTTCTAATGATTAGGAGCGCAAAAATAACTTCTGAGAGCTTCCTGCAGCTTTTACTGTAACATTTGTAAAAATAGCTTTCTCTCAGGCCAAAACTGACAACTACAGTTTTTCTTAGCAAGGAGCAATATTTTCAATCAAAACCATGTTTGCCATCAACAAGTAACTGATTTCTAATGATTAGGACCAAAAAACTCACTTCTGAGAGCTTCCTGCAGCTTTTACTGTAACATTTGTAAAAATAGCTTTCTCTCAGGCCAAAACTGACAACTACAGTTTTTCTTAAACAATGAGCAATATTTTCAATCAAAACCATGTTTGCCATCAACAAGTAACTGATTTCTAATGATTAGGACCAAAAAACTCAGTTCTGAGAGCTTCCTGCAGCTTTTACTGTAACATTTGTAAAAATAGCTTTCTCTCAGGCCAAAACTGACAACTACAGTTTTTCTTAAACAAGGATCAATATTTTCAATCAAATCCATGTTTGCCATCAACAAGTAACTGATTTCTAATGATTAGGACCAAAAAACTCACTTCTGAGAGCTTCCTGCAGCTTTTACTGTAACATTTGTAAAAATAGCTTTCTCTCAGGCCAAAACTGACAACTACAGTTTTTCTTAGCAAGGAGCAATATTTTCAATCAAAACCATGTTTGCCATCAACAAGTAACTGATTTCTAATGATTAGGAGCCCAAAAACTCACTTCTGAGAGCTTCCTGCAGCTTTTACTGTAACATTTGTAAAAATAGCTTTCTCTCAGGCCAAAACTGACAACTACAGGTTTTCTTAAACAAGGAGCAATATTTTCAATCAAAACCATGTTTGCCATCAACAAGTAACTGATTTCTAATGATAAGGACCAAAAAACTCACTTCTGAGAGCTTCCTGCAGCTTTTACTGTAACATTTGTAAAAATAGCTTTCTCTCAGGCCAAAACTGACAACTACAGTTTTTCTTAAACAAGGAGCAATATTTTCAATCAAAACCATGTTTGCCATCAACAAGTAACTGATTTCTAATGATAAGCACCAAAAAACTCACTTCTGAGAGCTTCCTGCAGCTTTTACTGTAACATTTGTAAAAAATAGCTTTGTCTCAGGCCAAAACTGACAACTACAGTTTTTCTTAAACAAGGAGCAATATTTTCAATCAAAACCATGTTTGCCATCAACAAGTAACTGATTTCTAATGATTAGGAGCCCAAAAATAACTTCTGAGAGCTTCCTGCAGCTTTTACTGTAACATTTGTAAAAATAGCTTTCTCTCGGCGAGAGAAGCCCAAAACTGACAACTACAGTTTTTTAAACAAGGAGCAAAATTTTCAATCAAAACCATGTTTGCCATCAACAAGTAACTGATTTCTAATGATTAGGACCAAAAAACTCACTTCTGAGAGCTTCCTGCAGCTTTTACTGTAACATTTGTAAAAATAGCTTTCTCTCTGCGAGAGAAGCCCAAAACTGACAACTATAGTTTTTTAAACAAGGAGCAAAATTTTCAATCAAAACCATGTTTGCCATCAACAAGTAACTGATTTCTAATGATTAGGACCAAAAAACTCAGTTCTGAGAGCTTTCTGCAGCTTTTACTGTAACATTTGTAAAAATAGCTTTCTCTCAGGCCAAAACTGACAACTACAGTTTTTCTTAAACAAGAATCAATATTTTCAATGAAAACCATGTTTGCCATCAACAAGTAACTGATTTCTAATGATTAGGACCAAAAAACTCAGTTCTGAGAGCTTCCTGCAGCTTTTACTGTAACATTTGTAAAAATAGCTTTGTCTCAGGCCAAAACTGACAACTACAGTTTTTCTTAAACAAGGAGCAATATTTTCAATCAAAACCATGTTTGCCATCAACAAGTAACTGATTTCTAATGATTAGGAGCCCAAAAAAAACTTCTGAGAGCTTCCTGCAGCTTTTACTGTAACATTTGTAAAAATAGCTTTCTCTCAGGCCAAAACTGACAACTACAGTTTTTCTTAAACAAGGAGCAATATTTTCAATCAAAACCATGTTTGCCATCAACAAGTAACTGATTTCTAATGATTAGGACCAAAAAACTCACTTCTGAGAGCTTCCTGCAGCTTTTACTGTAACATTTGTAAAAATAGCTTTGTCTCAGGCCAAAACTGACAACTACAGTTTTTCTTAAACAAGGAGCAATATTTTCAATCAAAACCATGTTTGCCATCAACAAGTAACTGATTTCTAATGATTAGGACCAAAAAAACTCACTTCTGAGAGCTTTCTGCAGCTTTTACTGTAACATTTGTAAAAATAGCTTTGTCTCAGGCCAAAACTGACAACTACAGTTTTTCTTAAACAAGGAGCAATATTTTCAATCAAAACCATGTTTGCCATCAACAAGTAACTGATTTCTAATGATTAGGACCAAAAAAACTCACTTCTGAGAGCTTCCTGCAGCTTTTACTGTAACATTTGTAAAAATAGCTTTGTCTCAGGCCAAAACTGACAACTACAGTTTTTCTTAAACAAGGAGCAATATTTTCAATCAAAACCATGTTTGCCATCAACAAGTAACTGATTTCTAATGATTAGGACCAAAAAAACTCACTTCTGAGAGCTTCCTGCAGCTTTTACTGTAACATTTGTAAAAATAGCTTTGTCTCAGGCCAAAACTGACAACTACAGTTTTTCTTAAACAAGGAGCAATATTTTCAATCAAAACCATGTTTGCCATCAACAAGTAACTGATTTCTAATGATTAGGAGCCCAAAAATAACTTCTGAGAGCTTCCTGCAGCTTTTACTGTAACATTTGTAAAAATAGCTTTCTCTCGGCGAGAGAAGCCCAAAACTGACAACTACAGTTTTTTAAACAAGGAGCAAAATTTTCAATCAAAACCATGTTTGCCATCAACAAGTAACTGATTTCTAATGATTAGGACCAAAAAACTCACTTCTGAGAGCTTCCTGCAGCTTTTACTGTAACATTTGTAAAAATAGCTTTCTCTCTGCGAGAGAAGCCCAAAACTGACAACTATAGTTTTTTAAACAAGGAGCAAAATTTTCAATCAAAACCATGTTTGCCATCAACAAGTAACTGATTTCTAATGATTAGGACCAAAAAACTCAGTTCTGAGAGCTTTCTGCAGCTTTTACTGTAACATTTGTAAAAATAGCTTTCTCTCAGGCCAAAACTGACAACTACAGTTTTTCTTAAACAAGAATCAATATTTTCAATGAAAACCATGTTTGCCATCAACAAGTAACTGATTTCTAATGATTAGGACCAAAAAACTCAGTTCTGAGAGCTTCCTGCAGCTTTTACTGTAACATTTGTAAAAATAGCTTTGTCTCAGGCCAAAACTGACAACTACAGTTTTTCTTAAACAAGGAGCAATATTTTCAATCAAAACCATGTTTGCCATCAACAAGTAACTGATTTCTAATGATTAGGAGCCCAAAAAAAACTTCTGAGAGCTTCCTGCAGCTTTTACTGTAACATTTGTAAAAATAGCTTTCTCTCAGGCCAAAACTGACAACTACAGTTTTTCTTAAACAAGGAGCAATATTTTCAATCAAAACCATGTTTGCCATCAACAAGTAACTGATTTCTAATGATTAGGACCAAAAAACTCACTTCTGAGAGCTTCCTGCAGCTTTTACTGTAACATTTGTAAAAATAGCTTTGTCTCAGGCCAAAACTGACAACTACAGTTTTTCTTAAACAAGGAGCAATATTTTCAATCAAAACCATGTTTGCCATCAACAAGTAACTGATTTCTAATGATTAGGACCAAAAAAACTCACTTCTGAGAGCTTTCTGCAGCTTTTACTGTAACATTTGTAAAAATAGCTTTGTCTCAGGCCAAAACTGACAACTACAGTTTTTCTTAAACAAGGAGCAATATTTTCAATCAAAACCATGTTTGCCATCAACAAGTAACTGATTTCTAATGATTAGGAGCCCAAAAAAAACTTCTGAGAGCTTCCTGCAGCTTTTACTGTAACATTTGTAAAAATAGCTTTCTCTCAGGCCAAAACTGACAACTACAGTTTTTCTTAAACAAGGAGCAATATTTTCAATCAAAACCATGTTTGCCATCAACAAGTAACTGATTTCTAATGATTAGGACCAAAAAAACTCACTTCTGAGAGCTTCCTGCAGCTTTTACTGTAACATTTGTAAAAATAGCTTTGTCTCAGGCCAAAACTGACAACTACAGTTTTTCTTAAACAAGGAGCAATATTTTCAATCAAAACCATGTTTGCCATCAACAAGTAACTGATTTCTAATGATTAGGACCAAAAAACTCACTTCTGAGAGCTTCCTGCAGCTTTTACTGTAACATTTGTAAAAAATAGCTTTCTCTCAGGCCAAAACTGACAACTACAGTTTTTCTTAAACAAGGATCAATATTTTCAATGAAAACCATGTTTGCCATCAACAAGTAACTGATTTCTAATGATTAGGACCAAAAAAACTCACTTCTGAGAGCTTCCTGCAGCTTTTACTGTAACATTTGTAAAAATAGCTTTCTCTCAGGCCAAAACTGACAACTACAGTTTTTCTTAAACAAGGAGCAATATTTTCAATCAAAACCATGTTTGCCATCAACAAGTAACTGATTTCTAATGATTAGGACCAAAAAAACTCACTTCTGAGAGCTTCCTGCAGCTTTTACTGTAACATTTGTAAAAATAGCTTTGTCTCAGGCCAAAACTGACAACTACAGTTTTTCTTAAACAAGGAGCAATATTTTCAATCAAAACCATGTTTGCCATCAACAAGTAACTGATTTCTAATGATTAGGAGCCCAAAAAAAACTTCTGAGAGCTTCCTGCAGCTTTTACTGTAACATTTGTAAAAATAGCTTTCTCTCAGGCCAAAACTGACAACTACAGTTTTTCTTAAACAAGGAGCAATATTTTCAATCAAAACCATGTTTGCCATCAACAAGTAACTGATTTCTAATGATTAGGACCAAAAAAACTCACTTCTGAGAGCTTCCTGCAGCTTTTACTGTAACATTTGTAAAAATAGCTTTGTCTCAGGCCAAAACTGACAACTACAGTTTTTCTTAAACAAGGAGCAATATTTTCAATCAAAACCATGTTTGCCATCAACAAGTAACTGATTTCTAATGATTAGGACCAAAAAACTCACTTCTGAGAGCTTCCTGCAGCTTTTACTGTAACATTTGTAAAAAATAGCTTTCTCTCAGGCCAAAACTGACAACTACAGTTTTTCTTAAACAAGGATCAATATTTTCAATGAAAACCATGTTTGCCATCAACAAGTAACTGATTTCTAATGATTAGGACCAAAAAACTCACTTCTGAGAGCTTCCTGCAGCTTTTAATGTAACATTTGTAAAAATAGCTTTGTCTCAGGCCAAAACTGACAACTACAGTTTTTCTTAAATAAGGATAAATATTTTCAATCAAAACCATGTTTGCCATCAACAAGTAACTGATTTCTAATGATTAGGACCAAAAAACTTACTTCTGAGAGCTTCCTGCAGCTTTTACTGTAACATTTGTAAAAATAGCTTTCTCTCAGGCCAAAACTGACAACTACAGTTTTTCTTAAACAAGGAGCAATGTTTTCAATCAAAACCATGTTTGCCATCAACAAGTAACTGATTTCTAATGATTAGGACCAAAAAACTCACTTCTGAGAGCTTCCTGCAGCTTTTACTGTAACATTTGTAAAAATAGCTTTCTCTCAGGCCAAAACTGACAACTACAGTTTTTCTTAAACAATGAGCAATATTTTCAATCAAAACCATGTTTGCCATCAACAAGTAACTGATTTCTAATGATTAGGACCAAAAAACTCACTTCTGAAAGCTTCCTGCAGCTTTTACTGTAACATTTGTAAAAATAGCTTTCTCTCTGGCCAAAACTGACAACTACAGTTTTTCTTAAACAAGGAGCAATATTTTCAATCAAAACCATGTTTGCCATCAACAATTAACTGATTTCTAATGATTAGGACCAAAAAAATCACTTCTGAGAGCTTCCTGCAGCTTTTACTGTAACATTTGTAAAAATAGCTTTCTCTCAGGCCAAAACTGACAACTACAGTTTTTCTTAAACAAGGAGCAATATTTTCAATCAAAACCATGTTTGCCAATTAACAAGTAACTGATTTCTAATGATTAGGACCAAAAAACTCACTTCTGAGAGCTTCCTGCAGCTTTTACTGTAACATTTGTAAAAATAGCTTTCTCTCAGGCCAAAACTGACAACTACAGTTTTTCTTAAACAAGGAGCAATATTTTCAATCAAAACCATGTTTGCCATCAACAAGTAACTGATTTCTAATGATTAGGAGCCCAAAAAAAACTTCTGAGAGCTTCCTGCAGCTTTTACTGTAACATTTGTAAAAATAGCTTTCTCTCAGGCCAAAACTGACAACTACAGTTTTTCTTAAACAAGGAGCAATATTTTCAATCAAAACCATGTTTGCCATCAACAAGTAACTGATTTCTAATGATTAGGACCAAAAAACTCACTTCTGAGAGCTTCCTGCAGCTTTTACTGTAACATTTGTAAAAATAGCTTTGTCTCAGGCCAAAACTGACAACTACAGTTTTTCTTAAACAAGGAGCAATATTTTCAATCAAAACCATGTTTGCCATCAACAAGTAACTGATTTCTAATGATTAGGACCAAAAAAACTCACTTCTGAGAGCTTCCTGCAGCTTTTACTGTAACATTTGTAAAAATAGCTTTGTCTCAGGCCAAAACTGACAACTACAGTTTTTCTTAAACAAGGAGCAATATTTTCAATCAAAACCATGTTTGCCATCAACAAGTAACTGATTTCTAATGATTAGGAGCCCAAAAAAAACTTCTGAGAGCTTCCTGCAGCTTTTACTGTAACATTTGTAAAAATAGCTTTCTCTCAGGCCAAAACTGACAACTACAGTTTTTCTTAAACAAGGAGCAATATTTTCAATCAAAACCATGTTTGCCATCAACAAGTAACTGATTTCTAATGATTATGACCAAAAAAACTCACTTCTGAGAGCTTCCTGCAGCTTTTACTGTAACATTTGTAAAAATAGCTTTGTCTCAGGCCAAAACTGACAACTACAGTTTTTCTTAAACAAGGAGCAATATTTTCAATCAAAACCATGTTTGCCATCAACAAGTAACTGATTTCTAATGATTAGGACCAAAAAACTCACTTCTGAGAGCTTCCTGCAGCTTTTACTGTAACATTTGTAAAAAATAGCTTTCTCTCAGGCCAAAACTGACAACTACAGTTTTTCTTAAACAAGGATCAATATTTTCAATGAAAACCATGTTTGCCATCAACAAGTAACTGATTTCTAATGATTAGGAGCCCAAAAACTCACTTCTGAGAGCTTCCTGCAGCTTTTACTGTAACATTTGTAAAAATAGCTTTCTCTCAGGCCAAAACTGACAACTACAGGTTTTCTTAAACAAGGAGCAATATTTTCAATCAAAACCATGTTTGCCATCAACAAGTAACTGATTTCTAATGATAAGGACCAAAAAACTCACTTCTGAGAGCTTCCTGCAGCTTTTACTGTAACATTTGTAAAAATAGCTTTCTCTCAGGCCAAAACTGACAACTACAGTTTTTCTTAAACAAGGAGCAATATTTTCAATCAAAACCATGTTTGCCATCAACAAGTAACTGATTTCTAATGATAAGCACCAAAAAACTCACTTCTGAGAGCTTCCTGCAGCTTTTACTGTAACATTTGTAAAAAATAGCTTTGTCTCAGGCCAAAACTGACAACTACAGTTTTTCTTAAACAAGGAGCAATATTTTCAATCAAAACCATGTTTGCCATCAACAAGTAACTGATTTCTAATGATTAGGAGCCCAAAAATAACTTCTGAGAGCTTCCTGCAGCTTTTACTGTAACATTTGTAAAAATAGCTTTCTCTCGGCGAGAGAAGCCCAAAACTGACAACTACAGTTTTTTAAACAAGGAGCAAAATTTTCAATCAAAACCATGTTTGCCATCAACAAGTAACTGATTTCTAATGATTAGGACCAAAAAACTCACTTCTGAGAGCTTCCTGCAGCTTTTACTGTAACATTTGTAAAAATAGCTTTCTCTCTGCGAGAGAAGCCCAAAACTGACAACTATAGTTTTTTAAACAAGGAGCAAAATTTTCAATCAAAACCATGTTTGCCATCAACAAGTAACTGATTTCTAATGATTAGGACCAAAAAACTCAGTTCTGAGAGCTTTCTGCAGCTTTTACTGTAACATTTGTAAAAATAGCTTTCTCTCAGGCCAAAACTGACAACTACAGTTTTTCTTAAACAAGAATCAATATTTTCAATGAAAACCATGTTTGCCATCAACAAGTAACTGATTTCTAATGATTAGGACCAAAAAACTCAGTTCTGAGAGCTTCCTGCAGCTTTTACTGTAACATTTGTAAAAATAGCTTTGTCTCAGGCCAAAACTGACAACTACAGTTTTTCTTAAACAAGGAGCAATATTTTCAATCAAAACCATGTTTGCCATCAACAAGTAACTGATTTCTAATGATTAGGAGCCCAAAAAAAACTTCTGAGAGCTTCCTGCAGCTTTTACTGTAACATTTGTAAAAATAGCTTTCTCTCAGGCCAAAACTGACAACTACAGTTTTTCTTAAACAAGGAGCAATATTTTCAATCAAAACCATGTTTGCCATCAACAAGTAACTGATTTCTAATGATTAGGACCAAAAAACTCACTTCTGAGAGCTTCCTGCAGCTTTTACTGTAACATTTGTAAAAATAGCTTTCTCTCAGGCCAAAACTGACAACTACAGTTTTTCTTAAACAAGGAGCAATATTTTCAATCAAAACCATGTTTGCCATCAACAAGTAACTGATTTCTAATGATTAGGACCAAAAAACTCACTTCTGAGAGCTTCCTGCAGCTTTTACTGTAACATTTGTAAAAATAGCTTTCTCTCAGGCCAAAACTGACAACTACAGTTTTTCTTAAACAAGGAGCAATATTTTCAATCAAAACCATGTTTGCCATCAACAAGTAACTGATTTCTAATGATTAGGAGCCCAAAAAAAACTTCTGAGAGCTTCCTGCAGCTTTTACTGTAACATTTGTAAAAATAGCTTTCTCTCAGGCCAAAACTGACAACTACAGTTTTTCTTAAACAAGGAGCAATATTTTCAATCAAAACCATGTTTGCCATCAACAAGTAACTGATTTCTAATGATTAGGACCAAAAAACTCACTTCTGAGAGCTTCCTGCAGCTTTTACTGTAACATTTGTAAAAATAGCTTTGTCTCAGGCCAAAACTGACAACTACAGTTTTTCTTAAACAAGGAGCAATATTTTCAATCAAAACCATGTTTGCCATCAACAAGTAACTGATTTCTAATGATTAGGACCAAAAAAACTCACTTCTGAGAGCTTCCTGCAGCTTTTACTGTAACATTTGTAAAAATAGCTTTGTCTCAGGCCAAAACTGACAACTACAGTTTTTCTTAAACAAGGAGCAATATTTTCAATCAAAACCATGTTTGCCATCAACAAGTAACTGATTTCTAATGATTAGGAGCCCAAAAAAAACTTCTGAGAGCTTCCTGCAGCTTTTACTGTAACATTTGTAAAAATAGCTTTCTCTCAGGCCAAAACTGACAACTACAGTTTTTCTTAAACAAGGAGCAATATTTTCAATCAAAACCATGTTTGCCATCAACAAGTAACTGATTTCTAATGATTATGACCAAAAAAACTCACTTCTGAGAGCTTCCTGCAGCTTTTACTGTAACATTTGTAAAAATAGCTTTGTCTCAGGCCAAAACTGACAACTACAGTTTTTCTTAAACAAGGAGCAATATTTTCAATCAAAACCATGTTTGCCATCAACAAGTAACTGATTTCTAATGATTAGGACCAAAAAACTCACTTCTGAGAGCTTCCTGCAGCTTTTACTGTAACATTTGTAAAAAATAGCTTTCTCTCAGGCCAAAACTGACAACTACAGTTTTTCTTAAACAAGGATCAATATTTTCAATGAAAACCATGTTTGCCATCAACAAGTAACTGATTTCTAATGATTAGGAGCCCAAAAACTCACTTCTGAGAGCTTCCTGCAGCTTTTACTGTAACATTTGTAAAAATAGCTTTCTCTCAGGCCAAAACTGACAACTACAGGTTTTCTTAAACAAGGAGCAATATTTTCAATCAAAACCATGTTTGCCATCAACAAGTAACTGATTTCTAATGATAAGGACCAAAAAACTCACTTCTGAGAGCTTCCTGCAGCTTTTACTGTAACATTTGTAAAAATAGCTTTCTCTCAGGCCAAAACTGACAACTACAGTTTTTCTTAAACAAGGAGCAATATTTTCAATCAAAACCATGTTTGCCATCAACAAGTAACTGATTTCTAATGATAAGCACCAAAAAACTCACTTCTGAGAGCTTCCTGCAGCTTTTACTGTAACATTTGTAAAAAATAGCTTTGTCTCAGGCCAAAACTGACAACTACAGTTTTTCTTAAACAAGGAGCAATATTTTCAATCAAAACCATGTTTGCCATCAACAAGTAACTGATTTCTAATGATTAGGAGCCCAAAAATAACTTCTGAGAGCTTCCTGCAGCTTTTACTGTAACATTTGTAAAAATAGCTTTCTCTCGGCGAGAGAAGCCCAAAACTGACAACTACAGTTTTTTAAACAAGGAGCAAAATTTTCAATCAAAACCATGTTTGCCATCAACAAGTAACTGATTTCTAATGATTAGGACCAAAAAACTCACTTCTGAGAGCTTCCTGCAGCTTTTACTGTAACATTTGTAAAAATAGCTTTCTCTCTGCGAGAGAAGCCCAAAACTGACAACTATAGTTTTTTAAACAAGGAGCAAAATTTTCAATCAAAACCATGTTTGCCATCAACAAGTAACTGATTTCTAATGATTAGGACCAAAAAACTCAGTTCTGAGAGCTTTCTGCAGCTTTTACTGTAACATTTGTAAAAATAGCTTTCTCTCAGGCCAAAACTGACAACTACAGTTTTTCTTAAACAAGAATCAATATTTTCAATGAAAACCATGTTTGCCATCAACAAGTAACTGATTTCTAATGATTAGGACCAAAAAACTCAGTTCTGAGAGCTTCCTGCAGCTTTTACTGTAACATTTGTAAAAATAGCTTTGTCTCAGGCCAAAACTGACAACTACAGTTTTTCTTAAACAAGGAGCAATATTTTCAATCAAAACCATGTTTGCCATCAACAAGTAACTGATTTCTAATGATTAGGAGCCCAAAAAAAACTTCTGAGAGCTTCCTGCAGCTTTTACTGTAACATTTGTAAAAATAGCTTTCTCTCAGGCCAAAACTGACAACTACAGTTTTTCTTAAACAAGGAGCAATATTTTCAATCAAAACCATGTTTGCCATCAACAAGTAACTGATTTCTAATGATTAGGACCAAAAAACTCACTTCTGAGAGCTTCCTGCAGCTTTTACTGTAACATTTGTAAAAATAGCTTTGTCTCAGGCCAAAACTGACAACTACAGTTTTTCTTAAACAAGGAGCAATATTTTCAATCAAAACCATGTTTGCCATCAACAAGTAACTGATTTCTAATGATTAGGACCAAAAAAACTCACTTCTGAGAGCTTCCTGCAGCTTTTACTGTAACATTTGTAAAAATAGCTTTGTCTCAGGCCAAAACTGACAACTACAGTTTTTCTTAAACAAGGAGCAATATTTTCAATCAAAACCATGTTTGCCATCAACAAGTAACTGATTTCTAATGATTAGGAGCCCAAAAAAAACTTCTGAGAGCTTCCTGCAGCTTTTACTGTAACATTTGTAAAAATAGCTTTCTCTCAGGCCAAAACTGACAACTACAGTTTTTCTTAAACAAGGAGCAATATTTTCAATCAAAACCATGTTTGCCATCAACAAGTAACTGATTTCTAATGATTAGGACCAAAAAAACTCACTTCTGAGAGCTTCCTGCAGCTTTTACTGTAACATTTGTAAAAAT
This sequence comes from Pampus argenteus, assembly GCA_036937835.1. Lineage (NCBI taxonomy): Eukaryota > Metazoa > Chordata > Actinopteri > Scombriformes > Stromateidae > Pampus > Pampus argenteus. The sequence continues at coordinate 14,110,275 of CM072860.1, forward strand.
AGCTTTCTCTCAGGCCAAAACTGACAACTACAGTTTTTCTTAAACAAGGAGCAATATTTTCAATCAAAACCATGTTTGCCATCAACAAGTAACTGATTTCTAATGATTAGGACCAAAAAACTCACTTCTGAGAGCTTCCTGCAGCTTTTACTGTAACATTTGTAAAAAATAGCTTTCTCTCAGGCCAAAACTGACAACTACAGTTTTTCTTAAACAAGGATCAATATTTTCAATGAAAACCATGTTTGCCATCAACAAGTAACTGATTTCTAATGATTAGGACCAAAAAACTCACTTCTGAGAGCTTCCTGCAGCTTTTAATGTAACATTTGTAAAAATAGCTTTGTCTCAGGCCAAAATTGATAACTACAGTTTTTCTTAAATAAGGATAAATATTTTCAATCAAAACCATGTTTGCCATCAACAAGTAACTGATTTCTAATGATTAGGACCAAAAAACTTACTTCTGAGAGCTTCCTGCAGCTTTTACTGTAACATTTGTAAAAATAGCTTTCTCTCAGGCCAAAACTGACAACTACAGTTTTTCTTAAACAAGGAGCAATGTTTTCAATCAAAACCATGTTTGCCATCAACAAGTAACTGATTTCTAATGATTAGGACCAAAAAACTCACTTCTGAGAGCTTCCTGCAGCTTTTACTGTAACATTTGTAAAAATAGCTTTCTCTCAGGCCAAAACTGACAACTACAGTTTTTCTTAAACAATGAGCAATATTTTCAATCAAAACCATGTTTGCCATCAACAAGTAACTGATTTCTAATGATTAGGACCAAAAAACTCACTTCTGAAAGCTTCCTGCAGCTTTTACTGTAACATTTGTAAAAATAGCTTTCTCTCTGGCCAAAACTGACAACTACAGTTTTTCTTAAACAAGGAGCAATATTTTCAATCAAAACCATGTTTGCCATCAACAATTAACTGATTTCTAATGATTAGGACCAAAAAAATCACTTCTGAGAGCTTCCTGCAGCTTTTACTGTAACATTTGTAAAAATAGCTTTCTCTCAGGCCAAAACTGACAACTACAGTTTTTCTTAAACAAGGAGCAATATTTTCAATCAAAACCATGTTTGCCAATTAACAAGTAACTGATTTCTAATGATTAGGACCAAAAAACTCACTTCTGAGAGCTTCCTGCAGCTTTTACTGTAACATTTGTAAAAATAGCTTTCTCTCAGGCCAAAACTGACAACTACAGTTTTTCTTAAACAAGGAGCAATATTTTCAATCAAAACCATGTTTGCCATCAACAAGTAACTGATTTCTAATGATAAGGACCAAAAAACTCACTTCTGAGAGCTTCCTACAGCTTTTACTGTAACATTTGTAAAAATAGCTTTGTCTCAGGCCAAAACTGATAACTACAGTTTTTCTTAAACAAGGAGCAATATTTTCAATCAAAACCATGTTTGCCATCAACAAGTAACTGATTTCTAATGATTAGGACCAAAAAACTTACTTCTGAGAGCTTCCTGCAGCTTTTACTGTAACATTTGTAAAAATAGCTTTCTCTCAGGCCAAAACTGACAACTACAGTTTTTCTTAAACAAGGAGCAATGTTTTCAATCAAAACCATGTTTGCCATCAACAAGTAACTGATTTCTAATGATTAGGACCAAAAAACTCACTTCTGAGAGCTTCCTGCAGCTTTTACTGTAACATTTGTAAAAATAGCTTTCTCTCAGGCCAAAACTGACAACTACAGTTTTTCTTAAACAATGAGCAATATTTTCAATCAAAACCATGTTTGCCATCAACAAGTAACTGATTTCTAATGATTAGGACCAAAAAACTCACTTCTGAGAGCTTCCTGCAGCTTTTACTGTAACATTTGTAAAAATAGCTTTGTCTCAGGCCAAAACTGACAACTACAGTTTTTCTTAAATAAGGATAAATATTTTCAATCAAAACCATGTTTGCCATCAACAAGTAACTGATTTCTAATGATAAGGACCAAAAAACTCACTTCTGAGAGCTTCCTACAGCTTTTACTGTAACATTTGTAAAAATAGCTTTGTCTCAGGCCAAAACTGATAACTACAGTTTTTCTTAAACAAGGAGCAATATTTTCAATCAAAACCATGTTTGCCATCAACAAGTAACTGATTTCTAATGATTAGGACCAAAAAACTTACTTCTGAGAGCTTCCTGCAGCTTTTACTGTAACATTTGTAAAAATAGCTTTCTCTCAGGCCAAAACTGACAACTACAGTTTTTCTTAAACAAGGAGCAATGTTTTCAATCAAAACCATGTTTGCCATCAACAAGTAACTGATTTCTAATGATTAGGACCAAAAAACTCACTTCTGAGAGCTTCCTGCAGCTTTTACTGTAACATTTGTAAAAATAGCTTTCTCTCAGGCCAAAACTGACAACTACAGTTTTTCTTAAACAATGAGCAATATTTTCAATCAAAACCATGTTTGCCATCAACAAGTAACTGATTTCTAATGATTAGGACCAAAAAACTCACTTCTGAGAGCTTCCTGCAGCTTTTACTGTAACATTTGTAAAAATAGCTTTGTCTCAGGCCAAAACTGACAACTACAGTTTTTCTTAAATAAGGATAAATATTTTCAATCAAAACCATGTTTGCCATCAACAAGTAACTGATTTCTAATGATTAGGACCAAAAAACTCACTTCTGAGAGCTTCCTGCAGCTTTTACTGTAACATTTGTAAAAATAGCTTTCTCTCAGGCCAAAACTGACAACTACAGTTTTTCTTAAACAATGAGCAATATTTTCAATCAAAACCATGTTTGCCATCAACAAGTAACTGATTTCTAATGATTAGGACCAAAAAACTCACTTCTGAAAGCTTCCTGCAGCTTTTACTGTAACATTTGTAAAAATAGCTTTCTCTCTGGCCAAAACTGACAACTACAGTTTTTCTTAAACAAGGAGCAATATTTTCAATCAAAACCATGTTTGCCATCAACAATTAACTGATTTCTAATGATTAGGACCAAAAAAATCACTTCTGAGAGCTTCCTGCAGCTTTTACTGTAACATTTGTAAAAATAGCTTTCTCTCAGGCCAAAACTGACAACTACAGTTTTTCTTAAACAAGGAGCAATATTTTCAATCAAAACCATGTTTGCCAATTAACAAGTAACTGATTTCTAATGATTAGGACCAAAAAACTCACTTCTGAGAGCTTCCTGCAGCTTTTACTGTAACATTTGTAAAAATAGCTTTCTCTCAGGCCAAAACTGACAACTACAGTTTTTCTTAAACAAGGAGCAATATTTTCAATCAAAACCATGTTTGCCATCAACAAGTAACTGATTTCTAATGATAAGGACCAAAAAACTCACTTCTGAGAGCTTCCTACAGCTTTTACTGTAACATTTGTAAAAATAGCTTTGTCTCAGGCCAAAACTGATAACTACAGTTTTTCTTAAACAAGGAGCAATATTTTCAATCAAAACCATGTTTGCCATCAACAAGTAACTGATTTCTAATGATTAGGACCAAAAAACTTACTTCTGAGAGCTTCCTGCAGCTTTTACTGTAACATTTGTAAAAATAGCTTTCTCTCAGGCCAAAACTGACAACTACAGTTTTTCTTAAACAAGGAGCAATGTTTTCAATCAAAACCATGTTTGCCATCAACAAGTAACTGATTTCTAATGATTAGGACCAAAAAACTCACTTCTGAGAGCTTCCTGCAGCTTTTACTGTAACATTTGTAAAAATAGCTTTCTCTCAGGCCAAAACTGACAACTACAGTTTTTCTTAAACAATGAGCAATATTTTCAATCAAAACCATGTTTGCCATCAACAAGTAACTGATTTCTAATGATTAGGACCAAAAAACTCACTTCTGAGAGCTTCCTGCAGCTTTTACTGTAACATTTGTAAAAATAGCTTTGTCTCAGGCCAAAACTGACAACTACAGTTTTTCTTAAATAAGGATAAATATTTTCAATCAAAACCATGTTTGCCATCAACAAGTAACTGATTTCTAATGATAAGGACCAAAAAACTCACTTCTGAGAGCTTCCTACAGCTTTTACTGTAACATTTGTAAAAATAGCTTTGTCTCAGGCCAAAACTGATAACTACAGTTTTTCTTAAACAAGGAGCAATATTTTCAATCAAAACCATGTTTGCCATCAACAAGTAACTGATTTCTAATGATTAGGACCAAAAAACTTACTTCTGAGAGCTTCCTGCAGCTTTTACTGTAACATTTGTAAAAATAGCTTTCTCTCAGGCCAAAACTGACAACTACAGTTTTTCTTAAACAAGGAGCAATGTTTTCAATCAAAACCATGTTTGCCATCAACAAGTAACTGATTTCTAATGATTAGGACCAAAAAACTCACTTCTGAGAGCTTCCTGCAGCTTTTACTGTAACATTTGTAAAAATAGCTTTCTCTCAGGCCAAAACTGACAACTACAGTTTTTCTTAAACAATGAGCAATATTTTCAATCAAAACCATGTTTGCCATCAACAAGTAACTGATTTCTAATGATTAGGACCAAAAAACTCACTTCTGAGAGCTTCCTGCAGCTTTTACTGTAACATTTGTAAAAATAGCTTTGTCTCAGGCCAAAACTGACAACTACAGTTTTTCTTAAATAAGGATAAATATTTTCAATCAAAACCATGTTTGCCATCAACAAGTAACTGATTTCTAATGATTAGGACCAAAAAACTCACTTCTGAGAGCTTCCTGCAGCTTTTACTGTAACATTTGTAAAAATAGCTTTCTCTCAGGCCAAAACTGACAACTACAGTTTTTCTTAAACAATGAGCAATATTTTCAATCAAAACCATGTTTGCCATCAACAAGTAACTGATTTCTAATGATTAGGACCAAAAAACTCACTTCTGAAAGCTTCCTGCAGCTTTTACTGTAACATTTGTAAAAATAGCTTTCTCTCTGGCCAAAACTGACAACTACAGTTTTTCTTAAACAAGGAGCAATATTTTCAATCAAAACCATGTTTGCCATCAACAAGTAACTGATTTCTAATGATTAGGACCAAAAAAACTCACTTCTGAGAGCTTCCTGCAGCTTTTACTGTAACATTTGTAAAAATAGCTTTGTCTCAGGCCAAAACTGACAACTACAGTTTTTCTTAAACAAGGAGCAATATTTTCAATCAAAACCATGTTTGCCATCAACAAGTAACTGATTTCTAATGATTAGGAGCCCAAAAAAAACTTCTGAGAGCTTCCTGCAGCTTTTACTGTAACATTTGTAAAAATAGCTTTCTCTCAGGCCAAAACTGACAACTACAGTTTTTCTTAAACAAGGAGCAATATTTTCAATCAAAACCATGTTTGCCATCAACAAGTAACTGATTTCTAATGATTAGGACCAAAAAAACTCACTTCTGAGAGCTTCCTGCAGCTTTTACTGTAACATTTGTAAAAATAGCTTTGTCTCAGGCCAAAACTGACAACTACAGTTTTTCTTAAACAAGGAGCAATATTTTCAATCAAAACCATGTTTGCCATCAACAAGTAACTGATTTCTAATGATTAGGACCAAAAAACTCACTTCTGAGAGCTTCCTGCAGCTTTTACTGTAACATTTGTAAAAAATTGCTTTCTCTCAGGCCAAAACTGACAACTACAGTTTTTCTTAAACAAGGATCAATATTTTCAATGAAAACCATGTTTGCCATCAACAAGTAACTGATTTCTAATGATTAGGACCAAAAAACTCACTTCTGAGAGCTTCCTGCAGCTTTTAATGTAACATTTGTAAAAATAGCTTTGTCTCAGGCCAAAACTGACAACTACAGTTTTTCTTAAATAAGGATAAATATTTTCAATCAAAACCATGTTTGCCATCAACAAGTAACTGATTTCTAATGATTAGGACCAAAAAACTTACTTCTGAGAGCTTCCTGCAGCTTTTACTGTAACATTTGTAAAAATAGCTTTCTCTCAGGCCAAAACTGACAACTACAGTTTTTCTTAAACAAGCAGCAATGTTTTCAATCAAAACCATGTTTGCCATCAACAAGTAACTGATTTCTAATGATTAGGACCAAAAAACTCACTTCTGAGAGCTTCCTGCAGCTTTTACTGTAACATTTGTAAAAATAGCTTTCTCTCAGGCCAAAACTGACAACTACAGTTTTTCTTAAACAATGAGCAATATTTTCAATCAAAACCATGTTTGCCATCAACAAGTAACTGATTTCTAATGATTAGGACCAAAAAACTCACTTCTGAAAGCTTCCTGCAGCTTTTACTGTAACATTTGTAAAAATAGCTTTCTCTCTGGCCAAAACTGACAACTACAGTTTTTCTTAAACAAGGAGCAATATTTTCAATCAAAACCATGTTTGCCATCAACAAGTAACTGATTTCTAATGATTAGGACCAAAAAAATCACTTCTGAGAGCTTCCTGCAGCTTTTACTGTAACATTTGTAAAAATAGCTTTCTCTCAGGCCAAAACTGACAACTACAGTTTTTCTTAAACAAGGAGCAATATTTTCAATCAAAACCATGTTTGCCAATTAACAAGTAACTGATTTCTAATGATTCGGACCAAAAAACTCACTTCTGAGAGCTTCCTGCAGCTTTTACTGTAACATTTGTAAAAATAGCTTTCTCTCAGGCCAAAACTGACAACTACAGTTTTTCTTAAACAAGGAGCAATATTTTCAATCAAAACCATGTTTGCCATCAACAAGTAACTGATTTCTAATGATAAGGACCAAAAAACTCACTTCTGAGAGCTTCCTACAGCTTTTACTGTAACATTTGTAAAAATAGCTTTGTCTCAGGCCAAAACTGATAACTACAGTTTTTCTTAAACAAGGAGCAATATTTTCAATCAAAACCATGTTTGCCATCAACAAGTAACTGATTTCTAATGATTAGGACCAAAAAACTTACTTCTGAGAGCTTCCTGCAGCTTTTACTGTAACATTTGTAAAAATAGCTTTCTCTCAGGCCAAAACTGACAACTACAGTTTTTCTTAAACAAGGAGCAATGTTTTCAATCAAAACCATGTTTGCCATCAACAAGTAACTGATTTCTAATGATTAGGACCAAAAAACTCACTTCTGAGAGCTTCCTGCAGCTTTTACTGTAACATTTGTAAAAATAGCTTTCTCTCAGGCCAAAACTGACAACTACAGTTTTTCTTAAACAATGAGCAATATTTTCAATCAAAACCATGTTTGCCATCAACAAGTAACTGATTTCTAATGATTAGGACCAAAAAACTCACTTCTGAGAGCTTCCTGCAGCTTTTACTGTAACATTTGTAAAAATAGCTTTGTCTCAGGCCAAAACTGACAACTACAGTTTTTCTTAAATAAGGATAAATATTTTCAATCAAAACCATGTTTGCCATCAACAAGTAACTGATTTCTAATGATTAGGACCAAAAAACTCACTTCTGAGAGCTTCCTGCAGCTTTTACTGTAACATTTGTAAAAATAGCTTTCTCTCAGGCCAAAACTGACAACTACAGTTTTTCTTAAACAATGAGCAATATTTTCAATCAAAACCATGTTTGCCATCAACAAGTAACTGATTTCTAATGATTAGGACCAAAAAACTCACTTCTGAAAGCTTCCTGCAGCTTTTACTGTAACATTTGTAAAAATAGCTTTCTCTCTGGCCAAAACTGACAACTACAGTTTTTCTTAAACAAGGAGCAATATTTTCAATCAAAACCATGTTTGCCATCAACAAGTAACTGATTTCTAATGATTAGGACCAAAAAAATCACTTCTGAGAGCTTCCTGCAGCTTTTACTGTAACATTTGTAAAAGTAGCTTTCTCTCAGGCCAAAACTGACAACTACAGTTTTTCTTAAACAAGGAGCAATATTTTCAATCAAAACCATGTTTGCCAATTAACAAGTAACTGATTTCTAATGATTAGGACCAAAAAACTCACTTCTGAGAGCTTCCTGCAGCTTTTACTGTAACATTTGTAAAAATAGCTTTCTCTCAGGCCAAAACTGACAACTACAGTTTTTCTTAAACAAGGAGCAATATTTTCAATCAAAACCATGTTTGCCATCAACAAGTAACTGATTTCTAATGATAAGGACCAAAAAACTCACTTCTGAGAGCTTCCTACAGCTTTTACTGTAACATTTGTAAAAATAGCTTTGTCTCAGGCCAAAACTGATAACTACAGTTTTTCTTAAACAAGGAGCAATATTTTCAATCAAAACCATGTTTGCCATCAACAAGTAACTGATTTCTAATGATTAGGAGCCCAAAAATAACTTCTGAGAGCTTCCTGCAGCTTTTACTGTAACATTTGTAAAAATAGCTTTCTCTCAGGCCAAAACTGACAACTACAGTTTTTCTTAAACAAGGAGCAATATTTTCAATCAAAACCATGTTTGCCATCAACAAGTAACTGATTTCTAATGATTAGGACCAAAAAACTCACTTCTGAGAGCTTCCTGCAGCTTTTACTGTAACATTTGTAAAAATAGCTTTCTCTCTTGCCAAAACTGACAACTACAGTTTTTCTTAAACCAGGAGCAATATTTTCAATCAAAACCATGTTTGCCATCAACAAGTAACTGATTTCTAATGATTAGGACCAAAAAACTCACATCTGAGAGCTTCCTGCAGCTTTTACTGTAACATTGGTAAAAATAGCTTTGTCTCAGGCCAAAACTGACAACTACAGTTTTTCTTAAACAAGGAGCAATATTTTCAATCAAAACCATGTTTGCCATCAACAAGTAACTGATTTCTAATGATTAGGAGCCCAAAAATAACTTCTGAGAGCTTCCTGCAGCTTTTACTGTAACATTTGTAAAAATAGCTTTCTCTCAGGCCAAAACTGACATCTACAGTTTTTCTTAGCAAGGAGCAATATTTTCAATCAAAACCATGTTTGCCATCAACAAGTAACTGATTTCTAATGATTAGGACCAAAAAACTCACTTCTGAGAGCTTCCTGCAGCTTTTACTGTAACATTTGTAAAAATAGCTTTCTCTCAGGCCAAAACTGACAACTACAGTTTTTCTTAAACAATGAGCAATATTTTCAATCAAAACCATGTTTGCCATCAACAAGTAACTGATTTCTAATGATTAGGACCAAAAAACTCACTTCTGAAAGCTTCCTGCAGCTTTTACTGTAACATTTGTAAAAATAGCTTTCTCTCTGGCCAAAACTGACAACTACAGTTTTTCTTAAACAAGGAGCAATATTTTCAATCAAAACCATGTTTGCCATCAACAATTAACTGATTTCTAATGATTAGGACCAAAAAAATCACTTCTGAGAGCTTCCTGCAGCTTTTACTGTAACATTTGTAAAAATAGCTTTCTCTCAGGCCAAAACTGACAACTACAGTTTTTCTTAAACAAGGAGCAATATTTTCAATCAAAACCATGTTTGCCATCAACAAGTAACTGATTTCTAATGATAAGGACCAAAAAACTCACTTCTGAGAGCTTCCTACAGCTTTTACTGTAACATTTGTAAAAATAGCTTTGTCTCAGGCCAAAACTGATAACTACAGTTTTTCTTAAACAAGGAGCAATATTTTCAATCAAAACCATGTTTGCCATCAACAAGTAACTGATTTCTAATGATTAGGACCAAAAAACTTACTTCTGAGAGCTTCCTGCAGCTTTTACTGTAACATTTGTAAAAATAGCTTTCTCTCAGGCCAAAACTGACAACTACAGTTTTTCTTAAACAAGGAGCAATGTTTTCAATCAAAACCATGTTTGCCATCAACAAGTAACTGATTTCTAATGATTAGGACCAAAAAACTCACTTCTGAGAGCTTCCTGCAGCTTTTACTGTAACATTTGTAAAAATAGCTTTCTCTCAGGCCAAAACTGACAACTACAGTTTTTCTTAAACAATGAGCAATATTTTCAATCAAAACCATGTTTGCCATCAACAAGTAACTGATTTCTAATGATTAGGACCAAAAAACTCACTTCTGAGAGCTTCCTGCAGCTTTTACTGTAACATTTGTAAAAATAGCTTTGTCTCAGGCCAAAACTGACAACTACAGTTTTTCTTAAATAAGGATAAATATTTTCAATCAAAACCATGTTTGCCATCAACAAGTAACTGATTTCTAATGATTAGGACCAAAAAACTCACTTCTGAGAGCTTCCTGCAGCTTTTACTGTAACATTTGTAAAAATAGCTTTCTCTCAGGCCAAAACTGACAACTACAGTTTTTCTTAAACAATGAGCAATATTTTCAATCAAAACCATGTTTGCCATCAACAAGTAACTGATTTCTAATGATTAGGACCAAAAAAACTCACTTCTGAGAGCTTCCTGCAGCTTTTACTGTAACATTTGTAAAAATAGCTTTGTCTCAGGCCAAAACTGACAACTACAGTTTTTCTTAAACAAGGAGCAATATTTTCAATCAAAACCATGTTTGCCATCAACAAGTAACTGATTTCTAATGATTAGGAGCCCAAAAAAAACTTCTGAGAGCTTCCTGCAGCTTTTACTGTAACATTTGTAAAAATAGCTTTCTCTCAGGCCAAAACTGACAACTACAGTTTTTCTTAAACAAGGAGCAATATTTTCAATCAAAACCATGTTTGCCATCAACAAGTAACTGATTTCTAATGATTAGGACCAAAAAAACTCACTTCTGAGAGCTTCCTGCAGCTTTTACTGTAACATTTGTAAAAATAGCTTTGTCTCAGGCCAAAACTGACAACTACAGTTTTTCTTAAACAAGGATCAATATTTTCAATGAAAACCATGTTTGCCATCAACAAGTAACTGATTTCTAATGATTAGGACCAAAAAACTCACTTCTGAGAGCTTCCTGCAGCTTTTAATGTAACATTTGTAAAAATAGCTTTGTCTCAGGCCAAAACTGACAACTACAGTTTTTCTTAAATAAGGATAAATATTTTCAATCAAAACCATGTTTGCCATCAACAAGTAACTGATTTCTAATGATTAGGACCAAAAAACTTACTTCTGAGAGCTTCCTGCAGCTTTTACTGTAACATTTGTAAAAATAGCTTTCTCTCAGGCCAAAACTGACAACTACAGTTTTTCTTAAACAAGGAGCAATGTTTTCAATCAAAACCATGTTTGCCATCAACAAGTAACTGATTTCTAATGATTAGGACCAAAAAACTCACTTCTGAGAGCTTCCTGCAGCTTTTACTGTAACATTTGTAAAAATAGCTTTCTCTCAGGCCAAAACTGACAACTACAGTTTTTCTTAAACAATGAGCAATATTTTCAATCAAAACCATGTTTGCCATCAACAAGTAACTGATTTCTAATGATTAGGACCAAAAAACTCACTTCTGAAAGCTTCCTGCAGCTTTTACTGTAACATTTGTAAAAATAGCTTTCTCTCTGGCCAAAACTGACAACTACAGTTTTTCTTAAACAAGGAGCAATATTTTCAATCAAAACCATGTTTGCCATCAACAAGTAACTGATTTCTAATGATTAGGACCAAAAAAATCACTTCTGAGAGCTTCCTGCAGCTTTTACTGTAACATTTGTAAAAATAGCTTTCTCTCAGGCCAAAACTGACAACTACAGTTTTTCTTAAACAAGGAGCAATATTTTCAATCAAAACCATGTTTGCCAATTAACAAGTAACTGATTTCTAATGATTAGGACCAAAAAACTCACTTCTGAGAGCTTCCTGCAGCTTTTACTGTAACATTTGTAAAAATAGCTTTCTCTCAGGCCAAAACTGACAACTACAGTTTTTCTTAAACAAGGAGCAATATTTTCAATCAAAACCATGTTTGCCATCAACAAGTAACTGATTTCTAATGATAAGGACCAAAAAACTCACTTCTGAGAGCTTCCTACAGCTTTTACTGTAACATTTGTAAAAATAGCTTTGTCTCAGGCCAAAACTGATAACTACAGTTTTTCTTAAACAAGGAGCAATATTTTCAATCAAAGCCATGTTTGCCATCAACAAGTAACTGATTTCTAATGATTAGGAGCCCAAAAATAACTTCTGAGAGCTTCCTGCAGCTTTTACTGTAACATTTGTAAAAATAGCTTTCTCTCAGGCCAAAACTGACAACTACAGTTTTTCTTAAACAAGGAGCAATATTTTCAATCAAAACCATGTTTGCCATCAACAAGTAACTGATTTCTAATGATTAGGACCAAAAAACTCACTTCTGAGAGCTTCCTGCAGCTTTTACTGTAACATTTGTAAAAATAGCTTTCTCTCAGGCCAAAACTGACAACTACAGTTTTTCTTAAACAAGGAGCAATATTTTCAATCAAAACCATGTTTGCCATCAACAAGTAACTGATTTCTAATGATTAGGACCAAAAAACTCACTTCTGAGAGCTTCCTGCAGCTTTTACTGTAACATTTGTAAAAATAGCTTTCTCTCTTGCCAAAACTGACAACTACAGTTTTTCTTAAACCAGGAGCAATATTTTCAATCAAAACCATGTTTGCCATCAACAAGTAACTGATTTCTAATGATTAGGACCAAAAAACTCACTTCTGAGAGCTTCCTGCAGCTTTTCCTGTAACATTGGTAAAAATAGCTTTGTCTCAGGCCAAAACTGACAACTACAGTTTTTCTTAAACAAGGAGCAATATTTTCAATCAAAACCATGTTTGCCATCAACAAGTAACTGATTTCTAATGATTAGGAGCCCAAAAATAACTTCTGAGAGCTTCCTGCAGCTTTTACTGTAACATTTGTAAAAATAGCTTTCTCTCAGGCCAAAACTGACAACTACAGTTTTTCTTAGCAAGGAGCAATATTTTCAATCAAAACCATGTTTGCCATCAACAAGTAACTGATTTCTAATGATAAGGACCAAAAAACTCACTTCTGAGAGCTTCCTGCAGCTTTTACTGTAACATTTGTAAAAATAGCTTTCTCTCAGGCCAAAACTGACAACTACAGTTTTTCTTAAACAATGAGCAATATTTTCAATCAAAACCATGTTTGCCATCAACAAGTAACTGATTTCTAATGATTAGGACCAAAAAACTCAGTTCTGAGAGCTTCCTGCAGCTTTTACTGTAACATTTGTAAAAATAGCTTTCTCTCAGGCCAAAACTGACAACTACAGTTTTTCTGAAACAAGGATCAATATTTTCAATCAAATCCATGTTTGCCATCAACAAGTAACTGATTTCTAATGATTAGGACCAAAAAACTCACTTCTGAGAGCTTCCTGCAGCTTTTACTGTAACATTTGTAAAAATAGCTTTCTCTCAGGCCAAAACTGACAACTACAGTTTTTCTTAGCAAGGAGCAATATTTTCAATCAAAACCATGTTTGCCATCAACAAGTAACTGATTTCTAATGATTAGGAGCCCAAAAACTCACTTCTGAGAGCTTCCTGCAGCTTTTACTGTAACATTTGTAAAAATAGCTTTCTCTCAGGCCAAAACTGACAACTACAGTTTTTCTTAAACAAGGAGCAATATTTTCAATCAAAACCATGTTTGCCATCAACAAGTAACTGATTTCTAATGATTAGGACCAAAAAACTCACTTCTGAGAGCTTCCTGCAGCTTTTACTGTAACATTTGTAAAAATAGCTTTCTCTCAGGCCAAAACTGACAACTACAGTTTTTCTTAAACAAGGAGCAATATTTTCAATCAAAACCATGTTTGCCATCAACAAGTAACTGATTTCTAATGATTAGGACCAAAAAACTCACTTCTGAGAGCTTCCTGCAGCTTTTACTGTAACATTTGTAAAAATAGCTTTCTCTCTTGCCAAAACTGACAACTACAGTTTTTCTTAAACCAGGAGCAATATTTTCAATCAAAACCATGTTTGCCATCAACAAGTAACTGATTTCTAATGATTAGGACCAAAAAACTCACGTCTGAGAGCTTCCTGCAGCTTTTACTGTAACATTGGTAAAAATAGCTTTGTCTCAGGCCAAAACTGACAACTACAGTTTTTCTTAAACAAGGAGCAATATTTTCAATCAAAACCATGTTTGCCATCAACAAGTAACTGATTTCTAATGATTAGGAGCCCAAAAATAACTTCTGAGAGCTTCCTGCAGCTTTTACTGTAACATTTGTAAAAATAGCTTTCTCTCAGGCCAAAACTGACAACTACAGTTTTTCTTAGCAAGGAGCAATATTTTCAATCAAAACCATGTTTGCCATCAACAAGTAACTGATTTCTAATGATTAGGACCAAAAAACTCACTTCTGAGAGCTTCCTGCAGCTTTTACTGTAACATTTGTAAAAATAGCTTTCTCTCAGGCCAAAACTGACAACTACAGTTTTTCTTAAACAATGAGCAATATTTTCAATCAAAACCATGTTTGCCATCAACAAGTAACTGATTTCTAATGATTAGGACCAAAAAACTCACTTCTGAAAGCTTCCTGCAGCTTTTACTGTAACATTTGTAAAAATAGCTTTCTCTCTGGCCAAAACTGACAACTACAGTTTTTCTTAAACAAGGAGCAATATTTTCAATCAAAACCATGTTTGCCATCAACAATTAACTGATTTCTAATGATTAGGACCAAAAAAATCACTTCTGAGAGCTTCCTGCAGCTTTTACTGTAACATTTGTAAAAATAGCTTTCTCTCAGGCCAAAACTGACAACTACAGTTTTTCTTAAACAAGGAGCAATATTTTCAATCAAAACCATGTTTGCCATCAACAAGTAACTGATTTCTAATGATAAGGACCAAAAAACTCACTTCTGAGAGCTTCCTACAGCTTTTACTGTAACATTTGTAAAAATAGCTTTGTCTCAGGCCAAAACTGATAACTACAGTTTTTCTTAAACAAGGAGCAATATTTTCAATCAAAACCATGTTTGCCATCAACAAGTAACTGATTTCTAATGATTAGGACCAAAAAACTTACTTCTGAGAGCTTCCTGCAGCTTTTACTGTAACATTTGTAAAAATAGCTTTCTCTCAGGCCAAAACTGACAACTACAGTTTTTCTTAAACAAGGAGCAATATTTTCAATCAAAACCATGTTTGCCAATTAACAAGTAACTGATTTCTAATGATTAGGACCAAAAAACTCACTTCTGAGAGCTTCCTGCAGCTTTTACTGTAACATTTGTAAAAATAGCTTTCTCTCTTGCCAAAACTGACAACTACAGTTTTTCTTAAACCAGGAGCAATATTTTCAATCAAAACCATGTTTGCCATCAACAAGTAACTGATTTCTAATGATTAGGACCAAAAAACTCACTTCTGAGAGCTTCCTGCAGCTTTTCCTGTAACATTGGTAAAAATAGCTTTGTCTCAGGCCAAAACTGACAACTACAGTTTTTCTTAAACAAGGAGCAATATTTTCAATCAAAACCATGTTTGCCATCAACAAGTAACTGATTTCTAATGATTAGGAGCCCAAAAATAACTTCTGAGAGCTTCCTGCAGCTTTTACTGTAACATTTGTAAAAATAGCTTTCTCTCAGGCCAAAACTGACAACTACAGTTTTTCTTAGCAAGGAGCAATATTTTCAATCAAAACCATGTTTGCCATCAACAAGTAACTGATTTCTAATGATAAGGACCAAAAAACTCACTTCTGAGAGCTTCCTGCAGCTTTTACTGTAACATTTGTAAAAATAGCTTTCTCTCAGGCCAAAACTGACAACTACAGTTTTTCTTAAACAATGAGCAATATTTTCAATCAAAACCATGTTTGCCATCAACAAGTAACTGATTTCTAATGATTAGGACCAAAAAACTCAGTTCTGAGAGCTTCCTGCAGCTTTTACTGTAACATTTGTAAAAATAGCTTTCTCTCAGGCCAAAACTGACAACTACAGTTTTTCTTAAACAAGGAGCAATATTTTCAATCAAAACCATGTTTGCCATCAACAAGTAACTGATTTCTAATGATTAGGACCAAAAAACTCACTTCTGAGAGCTTCCTGCAGCTTTTACTGTAACATTTGTAAAAATAGCTTTCTCTCAGGCCAAAACTGACAACTACAGTTTTTCTTAAACAAGGAGCAATATTTTCAATCAAAACCATGTTTGCCATCAACAAGTAACTGATTTCTAATGATTAGGACCAAAAAACTCACTTCTGAGAGCTTCCTGCAGCTTTTACTGTAACATTTGTAAAAATAGCTTTCTCTCTTGCCAAAACTGACAACTACAGTTTTTCTTAAACCAGGAGCAATATTTTCAATCAAAACCATGTTTGCCATCAACAAGTAACTGATTTCTAATGATTAGGACCAAAAAACTCACGTCTGAGAGCTTCCTGCAGCTTTTACTGTAACATTGGTAAAAATAGCTTTGTCTCAGGCCAAAACTGACAACTACAGTTTTTCTTAAACAAGGAGCAATATTTTCAATCAAAACCATGTTTGCCATCAACAAGTAACTGATTTCTAATGATTAGGAGCCCAAAAATAACTTCTGAGAGCTTCCTGCAGCTTTTACTGTAACATTTGTAAAAATAGCTTTCTCTCAGGCCAAAACTGACAACTACAGTTTTTCTTAGCAAGGAGCAATATTTTCAATCAAAACCATGTTTGCCATCAACAAGTAACTGATTTCTAATGATTAGGACCAAAAAACTCACTTCTGAGAGCTTCCTGCAGCTTTTACTGTAACATTTGTAAAAATAGCTTTCTCTCAGGCCAAAACTGACAACTACAGTTTTTCTTAAACAATGAGCAATATTTTCAATCAAAACCATGTTTGCCATCAACAAGTAACTGATTTCTAATGATTAGGACCAAAAAACTCACTTCTGAAAGCTTCCTGCAGCTTTTACTGTAACATTTGTAAAAATAGCTTTCTCTCTGGCCAAAACTGACAACTACAGTTTTTCTTAAACAAGGAGCAATATTTTCAATCAAAACCATGTTTGCCATCAACAATTAACTGATTTCTAATGATTAGGACCAAAAAAATCACTTCTGAGAGCTTCCTGCAGCTTTTACTGTAACATTTGTAAAAATAGCTTTCTCTCAGGCCAAAACTGACAACTACAGTTTTTCTTAAACAAGGAGCAATATTTTCAATCAAAACCATGTTTGCCATCAACAAGTAACTGATTTCTAATGATAAGGACCAAAAAACTCACTTCTGAGAGCTTCCTACAGCTTTTACTGTAACATTTGTAAAAATAGCTTTGTCTCAGGCCAAAACTGATAACTACAGTTTTTCTTAAACAAGGAGCAATATTTTCAATCAAAACCATGTTTGCCATCAACAAGTAACTGATTTCTAATGATTAGGACCAAAAAACTTACTTCTGAGAGCTTCCTGCAGCTTTTACTGTAACATTTGTAAAAATAGCTTTCTCTCAGGCCAAAACTGACAACTACAGTTTTTCTTAAACAAGGAGCAATATTTTCAATCAAAACCATGTTTGCCAATTAACAAGTAACTGATTTCTAATGATTAGGACCAAAAAACTCACTTCTGAGAGCTTCCTGCAGCTTTTACTGTAACATTTGTAAAAATAGCTTTCTCTCAGGCCAAAACTGACAACTACAGTTTTTCTTAAACAAGGACCAATATTTTCAATCAAAACCATGTTTGCCATCAACAAGTAACTGATTTCTAATGATAAGGACCAAAAAACTCACTTCTGAGAGCTTCCTACAGCTTTTACTGTAACATTTGTAAAAATAGCTTTGTCTCAGGCCAAAACTGATAACTACAGTTTTTCTTAAACAAGGAGCAATATTTTCAATCAAAACCATGTTTGCCATCAACAAGTAACTGATTTCTAATGATTAGGAGCCCAAAAATAACTTCTGAGAGCTTCCTGCAGCTTTTACTGTAACATTTGTAAAAATAGCTTTCTCTCAGGCCAAAACTGACAACTACAGTTTTTCTTAAACAAGGAGCAATATTTTCAATCAAAACCATGTTTGCCATCAACAAGTAACTGATTTCTAATGATTAGGACCAAAAAACTCACTTCTGAGAGCTTCCTGCAGCTTTTACTGTAACATTTGTAAAAATAGCTTTCTCTCAGGCCAAAACTGACAACTACAGTTTTTCTTAAACAAGGAGCAATATTTTCAATCAAAACCATGTTTGCCATCAACAAGTAACTGATTTCTAATGATTAGGACCAAAAAACTCACTTCTGAGAGCTTCCTGCAGCTTTTACTGTAACATTTGTAAAAATAGCTTTCTCTCTTGCCAAAACTGACAACTACAGTTTTTCTTAAACCAGGAGCAATATTTTCAATCAAAACCATGTTTGCCATCAACAAGTAACTGATTTCTAATGATTAGGACCAAAAAACTCACTTCTGAGAGCTTCCTGCAGCTTTTACTGTAACATTGGTAAAAATAGCTTTGTCTCAGGCCAAAACTGACAACTACAGTTTTTCTTAAACAAGGAGCAATATTTTCAATCAAAACCATGTTTGCCATCAACAAGTAACTGATTTCTAATGATTAGGAGCCCAAAAATAACTTCTGAGAGCTTCCTGCAGCTTTTACTGTAACATTTGTAAAAATAGCTTTCTCTCAGGCCAAAACTGACAACTACAGTTTTTCTTAGCAAGGAGCAATATTTTCAATCAAAACCATGTTTGCCATCAACAAGTAACTGATTTCTAATGATAAGGACCAAAAAACTCACTTCTGAGAGCTTCCTGCAGCTTTTACTGTAACATTTGTAAAAATAGCTTTCTCTCAGGCCAAAACTGACAACTACAGTTTTTCTTAAACAATGAGCAATATTTTCAATCAAAACCATGTTTGCCATCAACAAGTAACTGATTTCTAATGATTAGGACCAAAAAACTCAGTTCTGAGAGCTTCCTGCAGCTTTTACTGTAACATTTGTAAAAATAGCTTTCTCTCAGGCCAAAACTGACAACTACAGTTTTTCTTAAACAAGGATCAATATTTTCAATCAAATCCATGTTTGCCATCAACAAGTAACTGATTTCTAATGATTAGGACCAAAAAACTCACTTCTGAGAGCTTCCTGCAGCTTTTACTGTAACATTTGTAAAAATAGCTTTCTCTCAGGCCAAAACTGACAACTACAGTTTTTCTTAGCAAGGAGCAATATTTTCAATCAAAACCATGTTTGCCATCAACAAGTAACTGATTTCTAATGATTAGGAGCCCAAAAACTCACTTCTGAGAGCTTCCTGCAGCTTTTACTGTAACATTTGTAAAAATAGCTTTCTCTCAGGCCAAAACTGACAACTACAGGTTTTCTTAAACAAGGAGCAATATTTTCAATCAAAACCATGTTTGCCATCAACAAGTAACTGATTTCTAATGATAAGCACCAAAAAACTCACTTCTGAGAGCTTCCTGCAGCTTTTACTGTAACATTTGTAAAAAATAGCTTTGTCTCAGGCCAAAACTGACAACTACAGTTTTTCTTAAACAAGGAGCAATATTTTCAATCAAAACCATGTTTGCCATCAACAAGTAACTGATTTCTAATGATTAGGAGCCCAAAAATAACTTCTGAGAGCTTCCTGCAGCTTTTACTGTAACATTTGTAAAAATAGCTTTCTCTCGGCGAGAGAAGCCCAAAACTGACAACTACAGTTTTTTAAACAAGGAGCAAAATTTTCAATCAAAACCATGTTTGCCATCAACAAGTAACTGATTTCTAATGATTAGGACCAAAAAACTCACTTCTGAGAGCTTCCTGCAGCTTTTACTGTAACATTTGTAAAAATAGCTTTCTCTCGGCGAGAGAAGCCCAAAACTGACAACTATAGTTTTTCTTAAACAAGGAGCCATATTTTCAATCAAAACCATGTTTGCTATCAACAAGTAACTAATTTCTAATGATTAGGACCAAAAAACTCACTTCTGAGAGCTTCCTACAGCTTTTACTGTAACATTTGTAAAAATAGCTTTCTCTCGGCGAGAGAAGGCCAAAACTGACAACTATAGTTTTTCCTAAACAAGGAGCAATATTTTCAATCAAAACCATGTTTGCCATCAACAAGTAACTAATTTCTAATGATTAGGACCAAAAAACTCACTTCTGAGAGCTTCCTACAGCTTTTACTGTAACATTTGTAAAAATAGCTTTCTCTCAGCGAGAGAAGCCCAAAACTGACAACTATAGTTTTTCTTAAACAAGGAGCCATATTTTCAATCAAAACCATGTTTGCCATCAACAAGTAACTGATTTCTAATGATTAGGAGCCCAAAAATAACTTCTGAGAGCTTCCTGCAGCTTTTACTGTAACATTTGTAAAAATAGCTTTCTCTCAGGCCAAAACTGACAACTACAGTTTTTCTTAGCAAGGAGCAATATTTTCAATCAAAACCATGTTTGCCATCAACAAGTAACTGATTTCTAATGATTAGGACCAAAAAACTCACTTCTGAGAGCTTCCTGCAGCTTTTACTGTAACATTTGTAAAAATAGCTTTCTCTCAGGCCAAAACTGACAACTACAGTTTTTCTTAAACAATGAGCAATATTTTCAATCAAAACCATGTTTGCCATCAACAAGTAACTGATTTCTAATGATTAGGAGCCCAAAAATAACTTCTGAGAGCTTCCTGCAGCTTTTACTGTAACATTTGTAAAAATAGCTTTGTCTCAGGCCAAAACTGACAACTACAGTTTTTCTTAAACAAGGAGCAATATTTTCAATCAAAACCATGTTTGCCATCAACAAGTAACTGATTTCTAATGATTAGGAGCCCAAAAATAACTTCTGAGAGCTTCCTGCAGCTTTTACTGTAACATTTGTAAAAATAGCTTTCTCTCGGCGAGAGAAGCCCAAAACTGACAACTACAGTTTTTTAAACAAGGAGCAAAATTTTCAATCAAAACCATGTTTGCCATCAACAAGTAACTGATTTCTAATGATTAGGACCAAAAAACTCACTTCTGAGAGCTTCCTGCAGCTTTTACTGTAACATTTGTAAAAATAGCTTTCTCTCTGCGAGAGAAGCCCAAAACTGACAACTATAGTTTTTTAAACAAGGAGCAAAATTTTCAATCAAAACCATGTTTGCCATCAACAAGTAACTGATTTCTAATGATTAGGACCAAAAAACTCACTTCTGAGAGCTTCCTGCAGCTTTTACTGTAACATTTGTAAAAATAGCTTTCTCTCGGTGAGAGAAGGCCAAAACTGACAACTATAGTTTTTCTTAAACAAGGAGCCATATTTTTAATCAAAACCATGTTTGCCATCAACAAGTAACTAATTTCTAATGATTAGGACCAAAAAACTCACTTCTGAGAGCTTCCTGCAGCTTTTACTGTAACATTTGTAAAAATAGCTTTCTCTCGGCGAGAGAAGCCCAAAACTGACAACTATAGTTTTTCTTAAACAAGGAGCCATATTTTCAATCAAAACCATGTTTGCCATCAACAAGTAACTGATTTCTAATGATTAGGACCAAAAAACTCACTTCTGAGAGCTTCCTTCAGCTTTTACTGTAACATTTGTAAAAATAGCTTTCTCTCGGCGAGAGAAGCCCAAAACTGACAACTATAGTTTTTCTTAAACAAGGAGCCATATTTTTAATCAAAACCATGTTTGCCATCAACAAGTAACTAATTTCTAATGATTAGGACCAAAAAACTTACTTCTGAGAGCTTCCTGCAGCTTTTACTGTAACATTTGTAAAAATAGCTTTCTCTCGGCGAGAGAAGCCCAAAACTGACAACTATAGTTTTTCTTAAACAAGGAGCCATATTTTCAATCAAAACCATGTTTGCCATCAACAAGTAACTGATTTCTAATGATTAGGACCAAAAAACTCACTTCTGAGAGCTTCCTGCAGCTTTTACTGTAACATTTGTAAAAATAGCTTTCTCTCTGCGAGAGAAGCCCAAAACTGACAACTATAGTTTTTTAAACAAGGAGCAAAATTTTCAATCAAAACCATGTTTGCCATCAACAAGTAACTGATTTCTAATGATTAGGACCAAAAAACTCACTTCTGAGAGCTTCCTGCAGCTTTTACTGTAACATTTGTAAAAATAGCTTTCTCTCGGTGAGAGAAGGCCAAAACTGACAACTATAGTTTTTCTTAAACAAGGAGCCATATTTTTAATCAAAACCATGTTTGCCATCAACAAGTAACTAATTTCTAATGATTAGGACCAAAAAACTCACTTCTGAGAGCTTCCTGCAGCTTTTACTGTAACATTTGTAAAAATAGCTTTCTCTCGGCGAGAGAAGCCCAAAACTGACAACTATAGTTTTTCTTAAACAAGGAGCCATATTTTCAATCAAAACCATGTTTGCTATCAACAAGTAACTAATTTCTAATGATTAGGACCAAAAAACTCACTTCTGAGAGCTTCCTACAGCTTTTACTGTAACATTTGTAAAATTAGCTTTCTCTCGGCGAGAGAAGGCCAAAACTGACAACTATAGTTTTTCTTAAACAAGGAGCAATATTTTCAATCAAAACCATGTTTGCAATCAACAAGTAACCAATTTCTAATGATTAGTACCAAAAAACTCACTTCTGAGAGCTTCCTTCAGCTTTTACTGTAACATTTGTAAAAATAGCTTTCTCTCAGCGAGAGAAGCCCAAAACTGACAACTATAGTATTTCTTAAACAAGGAGCCATATTTTCAATCAAAACCATGTTTGCCATCAACAAGTAACTAATTTCTAATGATTAGGACCAAAAAACTCACTTCTGAGAGCTTCCTGCAGCTTTTACTGTAACATTTGTAAAAATAGCTTTCTCTCGGTGAGAGAAGGCCAAAACTGACAACTATAGTTTTTCTTAAACAAGGAGCAATATTTTCAATCAAAACCATGTTTGCCATCAACAAGTAACTAATTTCTAATGATTAGGACCAAAAAACTCACTTCTGAGAGCTTCCTTCAGCTTTTACTGTAACATTTGTAAAAATAGCTTTCTCTCAGCGAGAGAAGCCCAAAACTGACAACTATAGTATTTCTTAAACAAGGAGCCATATTTTCAATCAAAACCATGTTTGCCATCAACAAGTAACTAATTTCTAATGATTAGGACCAAAAAACTCACTTCTGAGAGCTTCCTGCAGCTTTTACTGTAACATTTGTAAAAATAGCTTTCTCTCGGCGAGATAAGCCCAAAACTGACAACTATAGTTTTTCTTAAACAAGGAGCAATATTTTCAATCAAAACCATGTTTGCCATCAACAAGTAACTAATTTCTAATGATTAGGACCAAAAAACTCACTTCTGAGAGCTTCCTGCAGCTTTTACTGTAACATTTGTAAAAATAGCTTTCTCTCGGTGAGAGAAGGCCAAAACTGACAACTATAGTTTTTCTTAAACAAGGAGCCATATTTTTAATCAAAACCATGTTTGCCATCAACAAGTAACTAATTTCTAATGATTAGGACCAAAAAACTCACTTCTGAGAGCTTCCTTCAGCTTTTACTGTAACATTTGTAAAAATAGCTTTCTCTCGGCGAGATAAGCCCAAAACTGACAACTATAGTTTTTCTTAAACAAGGAGCAATATTTTCAATCAAAACCATGTTTGCCATCAACAAGTAACTAATTTCTAATGATTAGGACCAAAAAACTCACTTCTGAGAGCTTCCTGCAGCTTTTACTGTAACATTTGTAAAAATAGCTTTCTCTCGGTGAGAGAAGGCCAAAACTGACAACTATAGTTTTTCTTAAACAAGGAGCCATATTTTTAATCAAAACCATGTTTGCCATCAACAAGTAACTAATTTCTAATGATTAGGACCAAAAAACTCACTTCTGAGAGCTTCCTTCAGCTTTTACTGTAACATTTGTAAAAATAGCTTTCTCTCGGCGAGAGAAGCCCAAAACTGACAACTATAGTTTTTCTTAAACAAGGAGCCATATTTTTAATCAAAACCATGTTTGCCATCAACAAGTAACTAATTTCTAATGATTAGGACCAAAAAACTTACTTCTGAGAGCTTCCTGCAGCTTTTACTGTAACATTTGTAAAAATAGCTTTCTCTCGGCGAGAGAAGCCCAAAACTGACAACTATAGTTTTTCTTAAACAAGGAGCCATATTTTCAATCAAAACCATGTTTGCCATCAACAAGTAACTGATTTCTAATGATTAGGACCAAAAAACTCACTTCTGAGAGCTTCCTGCAGCTTTTACTGTAACATTTGTAAAAATAGCTTTCTCTCGGCGAGAGAAGGCCAAAACTGACAACTATAGTTTTTCTTAAACAAGGAGCAATATTTTCAATCAAAACCATGTTTGCCATCAACAAGTACCTTATTTCTAATGATTAGGACCAAAAAACTCACTTCTGAGAGCTTCCTGCAGCTTTTACTGTAACATTTGTAAAAATAGCTTTCTCTCAGCGAGAGAAGCCCAAAACTGACAACTATAGTTTTTCTTAAAGAAGGAGCCATATTTTCAATCAAAACCATGTTTGCCATCAACAAGTAACTAATTTCTAATGATTAGGACCAAAAAACTCACTTCTGAGAGCTTCCTGCAGCTTTTACTGTAACATTTGTAAAAATAGCTTTCTCTCGGCGAGAGAAGCCCAAAACTGACAACTATAGTTTTTCTTAAACAAGGAGCCATATTTTCAATCAAAACCATGTTTGCCATCAACAAGTAACTAATTTCTAATGATTAGGACCAAAAAACTCACTTCTGAGAGCTTCCTACAGCTTTTACTGTAACATTTGTAAAATTAGCTTTCTCTCGGCGAGAGAAGGCCAAAACTGACAACTATAGTTTTTCTTAAACAAGGAGCAATATTTTCAATCAAAACCATGTTTGCCATCAACAAGTAACCACTTTCTAATGATTAGGACCAAAAAACTCACTTCTGAGAGCTTCCTACAGCTTTTACTGTAACATTTGTAAAAATAGCTTTCTCTCGGCGAGAGAAGGCCAAAACTGACAACTATAGTTTTTCTTAAACAAGGAGCAATATTTTCAATCAAAACCATGTTTGCCATCAACAAGTAACCAATTTCTAATGATTAGGACCAAAAAACTCACTTCTGAGAGCTTCCTTCAGCTTTTACTGTAACATTTGTAAAAATAGCTTTCTCTCGGCGAGAGAAGCCCAAAACTGACAACTATAGTTTTTCTTAAACAAGGAGCAATATTTTCAATCAAAACCATGTTTGCCATCAACAAGTAACCAATTTCTAATGATTAGGACCAAAAAACTCACTTCTGAGAGCTTCCTTCAGCTTTTACTGCAACATTTGTAAAAATAGCTTTGTCTCAGGCCAAGACTGACAACTATAGTTTTTCTTAAACAAGGAGCAACATTTTCAATCAAAACCATGTTTGCCATCAACAAGTAACTAATTTCTAATGATTAGGACCAAAAAACTCACTTCTGAGAGCTTCCTACAGCTTTTACTGTAACATTTGTAAAATTAGCTTTCTCTCGGCGAGAGAAGGCCAAAACTGACAACTATAGTTTTTCTTAAACAAGGAGCAATATTTTCAATCAAAACCATGTTTGCCATCAACAAGTAACCACTTTCTAATGATTAGGACCAAAAAACTCACTTCTGAGAGCTTCCTACAGCTTTTACTGTAACATTTGTAAAAATAGCTTTCTCTCGGCGAGAGAAGGCCAAAACTGACAACTATAGTTTTTCTTAAACAAGGAGCAATATTTTCAATCAAAACCATGTTTGCCATCAACAAGTAACCACTTTCTAATGATTAGGACCAAAAAACTCACTTCTGAGAGCTTCCTACAGCTTTTACTGTAACATTTGTAAAAATAGCTTTCTCTCGGCGAGAGAAGGCCAAAACTGACAACTATAGTTTTTCTTAAACAAGGAGCAATATTTTCAATCAAAACCATGTTTGCCATCAACAAGTAACCAATTTCTAATGATTAGGACCAAAAAACTCACTTCTGAGAGCTTCCTTCAGCTTTTACTGTAACATTTGTAAAAATAGCTTTCTCTCGGCGAGAGAAGCCCAAAACTGACAACTATAGTTTTTCTTAAACAAGGAGCAATATTTTCAATCAAAACCATGTTTGCCATCAACAAGTAACCAATTTCTAATGATTAGGACCAAAAAACTCACTTCTGAGAGCTTCCTTCAGCTTTTACTGCAACATTTGTAAAAATAGCTTTGTCTCAGGCAAAGACTGACAACTATAGTTTTTCTTAAACAAGGAGCAACATTTTCAATCAAAACCATGTTTGCCATCAACAAGTAACTAATTTCTAATGATTAGGACCAAAAAACTCACTTCTGAGAGCTTCCTACAGCTTTTACTGTAACATTTGTAAAATTAGCTTTCTCTCGGCGAGAGAAGGCCAAAACTGACAACTATAGTTTTTCTTAAACAAGGAGCAATATTTTCAATCAAAACCATGTTTGCCATCAACAAGTAACCACTTTCTAATGATTAGGACCAAAAAACTCACTTCTGAGAGCTTCCTACAGCTTTTACTGTAACATTTGTAAAAATAGCTTTCTCTCGGCGAGAGAAGGCCAAAACTGACAACTATAGTTTTTCTTAAACAAGGAGCAATATTTTCAATCAAAACCATGTTTGCCATCAACAAGTAACCACTTTCTAATGATTAGGACCAAAAAACTCACTTCTGAGAGCTTCCTACAGCTTTTACTGTAACATTTGTAAAAATAGCTTTCTCTCGGCGAGAGAAGGCCAAAACTGACAACTATAGTTTTTCTTAAACAAGGAGCAATATTTTCAATCAAAACCATGTTTGCCATCAACAAGTAACCAATTTCTAATGATTAGGACCAAAAAACTCACTTCTGAGAGCTTCCTTCAGCTTTTACTGTAACATTTGTAAAAATAGCTTTCTCTCGGCGAGAGAAGCCCAAAACTGACAACTATAGTTTTTCTTAAACAAGGAGCAATATTTTCAATCAAAACCATGTTTGCCATCAACAAGTAACCAATTTCTAATGATTAGGACCAAAAAACTCACTTCTGAGAGCTTCCTTCAGCTTTTACTGCAACATTTGTAAAAATAGCTTTGTCTCAGGCCAAGACTGACAACTATAGTTTTTCTTAAACAAGGAGCAACATTTTCAATCAAAACCATGTTTGCCATCAACAAGTAACTAATTTCTAATGATTAGGACCAAAAAACTCACTTCTGAGAGCTTCCTACAGCTTTTACTGTAACATTTGTAAAATTAGCTTTCTCTCGGCGAGAGAAGGCCAAAACTGACAACTATAGTTTTTCTTAAACAAGGAGCAATATTTTCAATCAAAACCATGTTTGCCATCAACAAGTAACCACTTTCTAATGATTAGGACCAAAAAACTCACTTCTGAGAGCTTCCTACAGCTTTTACTGTAACATTTGTAAAAATAGCTTTCTCTCGGCGAGAGAAGGCCAAAACTGACAACTATAGTTTTTCTTAAACAAGGAGCAATATTTTCAATCAAAACCATGTTTGCCATCAACAAGTAACCAATTTCTAATG
Source organism: Pampus argenteus (assembly GCA_036937835.1). Lineage (NCBI taxonomy): Eukaryota > Metazoa > Chordata > Actinopteri > Scombriformes > Stromateidae > Pampus > Pampus argenteus. Next base: position 14,137,601 of record CM072860.1, read on the forward strand.
ATTAGGACCAAAAAACTCACTTCTGAGAGCTTCCTTCAGCTTTTACTGTAACATTTGTAAAAATAGCTTTGTCTCAGGCCAAGACTGACAACTATAGTTTTTCTTAAACAAGGAGCCATATTTTCAATCAAAACCATGTTTGCCATCAACAAGTAACTAATTTCTAATGATTAGGACCAAAAAACTCACTTCTGAGAGCTTCCTTCAGCTTTTACTGCAACATTTGTAAAAATAGCTTTGTCTCAGGCCAAGACTGACAACTATAGTTTTTCTTAAACAAGGAGCAACATTTTCAATCAAAACCATGTTTGCCATCAACAAGTAACTAATTTCTAATGATTAGGACCAAAAAACTCACTTCTGAGAGCTTCCTACAGCTTTTACTGTAACATTTGTAAAATTAGCTTTCTCTCGGCGAGAGAAGGCCAAAACTGACAACTATAGTTTTTCTTAAACAAGGAGCAATATTTTCAATCAAAACCATGTTTGCCATCAACAAGTAACCACTTTCTAATGATTAGGACCAAAAAACTCACTTCTGAGAGCTTCCTACAGCTTTTACTGTAACATTTGTAAAAATAGCTTTCTCTCGGCGAGAGAAGGCCAAAACTGACAACTATAGTTTTTCTTAAACAAGGAGCAATATTTTCAATCAAAACCATGTTTGCCATCAACAAGTAACCAATTTCTAATGATTAGGACCAAAAAACTCACTTCTGAGAGCTTCCTTCAGCTTTTACTGTAACATTTGTAAAAATAGCTTTGTCTCAGGCCAAGACTGACAACTATAGTTTTTCTTAAACAAGGAGCCATATTTTCAATCAAAACCATGTTTGCCATCAACAAGTAACTAATTTCTAATGATTAGGACCAAAAAACTCACTTCTGAGAGCTTCCTGCAGCTTTTACTGTAACATTTGTAAAAATAGCTTTCTATCGGCGAGAGAAGCCCAAAACTGACAACTATAGTTTTTCTTAAACAAGGAGCAATATTTTCAATCAAAACCATGTTTGCCATCAACAAGTAACTAATTTCTAATGATTAAGACCAAAAAACTCACTTCTGAGAGCTTCCTACAGCTTTTACTGTAACATTTGTAAAAATAGCTTTCTCTCGGCGAGAGAAGGCCAAAACTGACAACTATAGTTTTTCTTAAACAAGGAGCAATATTTTCAATCAAAACCATGTTTGCCATCAACAAGTATCTAATTTCTAATGATTAGGACCAAAAAACTCACTTCTGAGAGCTTCCTACAGCTTTTACTGTAACATTTGTAAAATTAGCTTTCTCTGGGCGAGAGAAGGCCAAAACTGACAACTATAGTTTTTCTTAAACAAGGAGCAATATTTTCAATCAAAACCATGTTTGCCATCAACAAGTAACTAATTTCTAATGATTAGGACCAAAAAACTCACTTCTGAGAGCTTCCTACAGCTTTTACTGTAACATTTGTAAAAATAGCTTTCTCTCGGCGAGAGAAGGCCAAAACTGACAACTATAGTTTTTCTTAAACAAGGAGCAATATTTTCAATCAAAACCATGTTTGCCATCAACAAGTAACTAATTTCTAATGATTAGGACCAAAAAACTCACTTCTGAGAGCTTCCTGCAGCTTTTACTGTAACATTTGTAAAAATAGCTTTCTCTCGGCGAGAGAAGCCCAAAACTGACAACTATAGTTTTTCTTAAACAAGGAGCCATGTTTTCAATCAAAACCATGTTTGCCATCAACAAGTAACTAATTTCTAATGATTAGGACCAAAAAACTCACTTCTGAGAGCTTCCTACAGCTTTTACTGTGACATTTGTAAAAATAGCTTTCTCTCGGCGAGAGAAGGCCAAAACTGACAACTATAGTTTTTCTTAAACAAGGAGCAATATTTTCAATCAAAACCATGTTTGCCATCAACAAGTACCTAATTTCTAATGATTAGGACCAAAAAACTCACTTCTGAGAGCTTCCTACAGCTTTTACTGTAACATTTGTAAAATTAGCTTTCTCTCGGCGAGAGAAGGCCAAAACTGACAACTATAGTTTTTCTTAAACAAGGAGCAATATTTTCAATCAAAACCATGTTTGCCATCAACAAGTAACTGATTTCTAATGATTAGGAGCCCAAAAATAACTTCTGAGAGCTTCCTGCAGCTTTTACTGTAACATTTGTAAAAATAGCTTTCTCTCGGCGAGAGAAGCCGAAAACTGACAACTATAGTTTTTCTTAAACAAGGAGCAATATTTTCAATCAAAACCATGTTTGCCATCAACAAGTAACCAATTTCTAATGATTAGGACCAAAAAACTCACTTCTGAGAGCTTCCTTCAGCTTTTACTGTAACATTTGTAAAAATAGCTTTGTCTCAGGCCAAGACTGACAACTATAGTTTTTCTTAAACAAGGAGCCATATTTTCAATCAAAACCATGTTTGCCATCAACAAGTAACTAATTTTTAATGATTAGGACCAAAAAACTCACTTCTGAGAGCTTCCTGCAGCTTTTACTGTAACATTTGTAAAAATAGCTTTCTCTCGGCGAGAGAAGCCCAAAACTGACAACTATAGTTTTTCTTAAACAAGGAGCAATATTTTCAATCAAAACCATGTTTGCCATCAACAAGTAACTAATTTCTAATGATTAGGACCAAAAAACTCACTTCTGAGAGCTTCCTACAGCTTTTACTGTAACATTTGTAAAAATAGCTTTCTCTCGGCGAGAGAAGGCCAAAACTGACAACTATAGTTTTTCTTAAACAAGGAGCAATATTTTCAATCAAAACCATGTTTGCCATCAACAAGTAACTAATTTCTAATGATTAGGACCAAAAAACTCACTTCTGAGAGCTTCCTGCAGCTTTTACTGTAACATTTGTAAAAATAGCTTTCTCTCGGCGAGAGAAGCCCAAAACTGACAACTATAGTTTTTCTTAAACAAGGAGCCATGTTTTCAATCAAAACCATGTTTGCCATCAACAAGTAACTAATTTCTAATGATTAGGACCAAAAAACTCACTTCTGAGAGCTTCCTACAGCTTTTACTGTGACATTTGTAAAAATAGCTTTCTCTCGGCGAGAGAAGGCCAAAACTGACAACTATAGTTTTTCTTAAACAAGGAGCAATATTTTCAATCAAAACCATGTTTGCCATCAACAAGTACCTAATTTCTAATGATTAGGACCAAAAAACTCACTTCTGAGAGCTTCCTACAGCTTTTACTGTAACATTTGTAAAATTAGCTTTCTCTCGGCGAGAGAAGGCCAAAACTGACAACTATAGTTTTTCTTAAACAAGGAGCAATATTTTCAATCAAAACCATGTTTGCCATCAACAAGTAACTGATTTCTAATGATTAGGAGCCCAAAAATAACTTCTGAGAGCTTCCTGCAGCTTTTACTGTAACATTTGTAAAAATAGCTTTCTCTCGGCGAGAGAAGCCGAAAACTGACAACTATAGTTTTTCTTAAACAAGGAGCAATATTTTCAATCAAAACCATGTTTGCCATCAACAAGTAACCAATTTCTAATGATTAGGACCAAAAAACTCACTTCTGAGAGCTTCCTTCAGCTTTTACTGTAACATTTGTAAAAATAGCTTTCTCTCGGCGAGAGAAGGCCAAAACTGACAACTATAGTTTTTCTTAAACAAGGAGCAATATTTTCAATCAAAACCATGTTTGCCATCAACAAGTAACCAATTTCTAATGATTAGGACCAAAAAACTCACTTCTGAGAGCTTCCTTCAGCTTTTACTGTAACATTTGTAAAAATAGCTTTGTCTCAGGCCAAGACTGACAACTATAGTTTTTCTTAAACAAGGAGCCATATTTTCAATCAAAACCATGTTTGCCATCAACAAGTAACTAATTTTTAATGATTAGGACCAAAAAACTCACTTCTGAGAGCTTCCTGCAGCTTTTACTGTAACATTTGTAAAAATAGCTTTCTCTCGGCGAGAGAAGCCCAAAACTGACAACTATAGTTTTTCTTAAACAAGGAGCAATATTTTCAATCAAAACCATGTTTGCCATCAACAAGTAACTAATTTCTAATGATTAGGACCAAAAAACTCACTTCTGAGAGCTTCCTACAGCTTTTACTGTGACATTTGTAAAAATAGCTTTCTCTCGGCGAGAGAAGGCCAAAACTGACAACTATAGTTTTTCTTAAACAAGGAGCAATATTTTCAATCAAAACCATGTTTGCCATCAACAAGTACCTAATTTCTAATGATTAGGACCAAAAAACTCACTTCTGAGAGCTTCCTACAGCTTTTACTGTAACATTTGTAAAATTAGCTTTCTCTCGGCGAGAGAAGGCCAAAACTGACAACTATAGTTTTTCTTAAACAAGGATCAATATTTTCAATCAAAACCATGTTTGCCATCAACAAGTAACTGATTTCTAATGATTAGGACCAAAAAACTCACTTCTGAGAGCTTCCTTCAGCTTTTACTGTAACATTTGTAAAAATAGCTTTGTCTCAGGCCAAGACTGACAACTATAGTTTTTCTTAAACAAGGAGCCATATTTTCAATCAAAACCATGTTTGCCATCAACAAGTAACTAATTTCTAATGATTAGGACCAAAAAACTCACTTCTGAGAGCTTCCTGCAGCTTTTACTGTAACATTTGTAAAAATAGCTTTCTCTCGGCGAGAGAAGCCCAAAACTGACAACTATAGTTTTTCTTAAACAAGGAGCAATATTTTCAATCAAAACCATGTTTGCCATCAACAAGTAAATAATTTCTAATGATTAGGACCAAAAAACTCACTTCTGAGAGCTTCCTGCAGCTTTTACTGTAACATTTGTAAAAATAGCTTTCTCTCGGCGAGAGAAGCCCAAAACTGACAACTATAGTTTTTCTTAAACAAGGAGCCATATTTTCAATCAAAACCATGTTTGCCATCAACAAGTAACTAATTTCTAATGATTAGGACCAAAAAACTCACTTCTGAGAGCTTCCTGCAGCTTTTACTGTAACATTTGTAAAAATAGCTTTCTCTCGACGAGAGAAGCCCAAAACTGACAACTATAGTTTTTCTTAAACAAGGAGCCATATTTTCAATCAAAACCATGTTTGCCATCAACAAGTAACTGATTTCTAATGATTAGGACCAAAAAACTCACTTCTGAGAGCTTCCTACAGCTTTTACTGTAACATTTGTAAAATGAGCTTTCTCTCGGCGAGAGAAGGCCAAAACTGACAACTATAGTTTTTCTTAAACAAGGAGCAATATTTTCAATCAAAACCATGTTTGCCATCAACAAATAACTAATTTCTAATGATTAGGACCAAAAAACTCACTTCTGAGAGCTTCCTACAGCTTTTACTGTAACATTTGTAAAAATAGCTTACTCTCGGCGAGAGAAGGCCAAAACTGACAACTATAGTTTTTCTTAAACAAGGAGCAATATTTTCAATCAAAACCATGTTTGCCATCAACAAGTAACTAATTTCTAATGATTAGGACCAAAAAACTCACTTCTGAGAGCTTCCTGCAGCTTTTACTGTAACATTTGTAAAAATAGCTTTCTCTCGGCGAGAGAAGGCCAAAACTGACAACTATAGTTTTTCTTAAACAAGGAGCCATATTTTCAATCAAAACCATGTTTGCCATCAACAAGTAACTAATTTCTAATGATTAGGACCAAAAAACTCACTTCTGAGAGCTTCCTGCAGCTTTTACTGTAACATTTGTAAAAAAAGCTTTCTCTCAGCGAGAGAAGCCCAAAACTGACAACTATAGTTTTTCTTAAACAAGGAGCAATATTTTCAATCAAAACCATGTTTGCCATCAACAAGTAACTAATTTCTAATGATTAGGACCAAACAACTCACTTCTGAGAGCTTCCTGCAGCTTTTACTGTAACATTTGTAAAAATAGCTTTCTCTCGGCGAGAGAAGGCCAAAACTGACAACTATAGTTTTTCTTAAACAAGGAGCAATATTTTCAATCAAAACCATGTTTGCCATCAACAAGTAACCAATTTCTAATGATTAGGACCAAAAAACTCACTTCTGAGAGCTTCCTTCAGCTTTTACTGTAACATTTGTAAAAATAGCTTTCTCTCGGCGAGATAAGCCCAAAACTGACAACTATAGTTTTTCTTAAACAAGGAGCCATATTTTCAATCAAAACCATGTTTGCCATCAACAAGTAACTAATTTCTAATGATTAGGACCAAAAAACTTACTTCTGAGAGCTTCCTGCAGCTTTTACTGTAACATTTGTAAAAATAGCTTTCTCTCGGCGAGAGAAGCCCAAAACTGACAACTATAGTTTTTCTTAAACAAGGAGCAATATTTTCAATCAAAACCATGTTTGCCATCAACAAGTAAATAATTTCTAATGATTAGGACCAAAAAACTCACTTCTGAGAGCTTCCTACAGCTTTTACTGTAACATTTGTAAAAATAGCTTTCTCTCGGCGAGAGAAGGCCAAAACTGACAACTATAGTTTTTCTTAAACAAGGAGCAATATTTTCAATCAAAACCATGTTTGCCATCAACAAGTAACTAATTTCTAATGATTAGGACCAAAAAACTCACTTCTGAGAGCTTCCTGCAGCTTTTACTGTAACATTTGTAAAAATAGCTTTCTCTCGGCGAGAGAAGGCCAAAACTGACAACTATAGTTTTTCTTAAACAAGGAGCCATATTTTCAATCAAAACCATGTTTGCCATCAACAAGTAACTAATTTCTAATGATTAGGACCAAAAAACTCACTTCTGAGAGCTTCCTGCAGCTTTTACTGTAACATTTGTAAAAATAGCTTTCTCTCAGCGAGAGAAGCCCAAAACTGACAACTATAGTTTTTCTTAAACAAGGAGCAATATTTTCAATCAAAACCATGTTTGCCATCAACAAGTAACTAATTTCTAATGATTAGGACCAAACAACTCACTTCTGAGAGCTTCCTGCAGCTTTTACTGTAACATTTGTAAAAATAGCTTTCTCTCGGCGAGAGAAGGCCAAAACTGACAACTATAGTTTTTCTTAAACAAGGAGCCATATTTTCAATCAAAACCATGTTTGCCATCAACAAGTAACTGATTTCTAATGATTAGGACCAAAAAACTCACTTCTGAGAGCTTCCTACAGCTTTTACTGTAACATTTGTAAAATTAGCTTTCTCTCGGCGAGAGAAGGCCAAAACTGACAACTATAGTTTTTCTTAAACAAGGAGCAATATTTTCAATCAAAACCATGTTTGCCATCAACAAGTAACTAATTTCTAATGATTAGGACCAAAAAACTCACTTCTGAGAGCTTCCTACAGCTTTTACTGTAACATTTGTAAAAATAGCTTTCTCTCGGCGAGAGAAGGCCAAAACTGACATCTATAGTTTTTCTTAAACAAGGAGCAATATTTTCAATCAAAACCATGTTTGCCATCAACAAGTAACTAATTTCTAATGATTAGGACCAAAAAACTCACTTCTGAGAGCTTCCTGCAGCTTTTACTGTAACATTTGTAAAAATAGCTTTCTCTCGGCGAGAGAAGGCCAAAACTGACAACTATAGTTTTTCTTAAACAAGGAGCCATATTTTCAATCAAAACCATGTTTGCCATCAACAAGTAACTAATTTCTAATGATTAGGACCAAAAAACTCACTTCTGAGAGCTTCCTGCAGCTTTTACTGTAACATTTGTAAAAATAGCTTTCTCTCAGCGAGAGAAGCCCAAAACTGACAACTATAGTTTTTCTTAAACAAGGAGCAATATTTTCAATCAAAACCATGTTTGCCATCAACAAGTAACTAATTTCTAATGATTAGGACCAAACAACTCACTTCTGAGAGCTTCCTGCAGCTTTTACTGTAACATTTGTAAAAATAGCTTTGTCTCAGGCCAAGACTGACAACTATAGTTTTTCTTAAACAAGGAGCCATATTTTCAATCAAAACCATGTTTGCCATCAACAAGTAACTAATTTCTAATGATTAGGACCAAAAAACTCACTTCTGAGAGCTTCCTGCAGCTTTTACTGTAACATTTGTAAAAATAGCTTTCTCTCGGCGAGAGAAGCCCAAAACTGACAACTATAGTTTTTCTTAAACAAGGAGCAATATTTTCAATCAAAACCATGTTTGCCATCAACAAGTAACTGATTTCTAATGATTAGGAGCCTAAAAATAACTTCTGAGAGCTTCCTGCAGATTTTACTGTAACATTTGTAAAAAATAGCTTTCTCTCAGGCCAAAACTGACAACTACAGTTTTTCTTAAACAAGGAGCAATATTTTCAATCAAAACCATGTTTGCCATCAACAAGTAACTGATTTCTAATGATTATTTTTGATTGAAAATATTGCTCCTTGTTTGAGTAAAACTGTAGTTGTCAGTTTTGGGCTTCTCTCGCTGAGGGACAGCTATTTTTACAAATGTTACAGTAAAAGCTGGAGGAAGCTCTCAGAAGTGAGTTTTTTGGTCGTAATCATTAGAAATCAGTTACTTGTTGATGGCAAACATGGTTTTGATTGAAAATATTGCTCCTTGTTTAAGAAAAACTGTAGTTGTCAGTTTTGGCCTGAGAGAAAGCTATTTTTACAAATGTTACACTAAAAGCTGCAGGAAGCTCTCAGAAGTGAGTTTTTAGGTTCTTATCATTAGAAATCAGTTACTTGTTGATGGCAAACATGGTTTTGATTGAAAATATTGATCCTTGTTTAAGAAAAACTGTAGTTGTCAGTTTTGGCCAGAGGGAAAGCTATTTTTACAAATGTTACAGTAAAAGCTGCAAGAAGCTCTCAGAAGTGAGTTTTTTTGGTCCTAATCATTAGAAATCAGTTACTTGTTGATGGCAAACATGGTTTTGATTGAAAATATTGATCCTTGTTTAAGAAAAACTGTAGTTGTCAGTTTTGGCCTGAGAGAAAGCTATTTTTACAAATGTTACAGTAAAAGCTGCAGGGAGCTCTCAGAAGTGAGTTTTTTTTGTCCTAATCATTAGAAATCAGTTACTTGTTGATGGCAAACATGGTTTTGATTGAAAATATTGATCCTTGTTAAAGAAAAACTGTAGTTGTCAGTTTTGGCCTGAGAGAAAGCTATTTTTACAAATGTTACAGTAAAAGCTGCAAGAAGCTCTCAGAAGTTATTTTTGGGCTCCTAATCATTAGAAATCAGTTACTTGTTGATGGCAAACATGGTTTTGATTGAAAATATTGCTCCTTGTTTAAGAAAAACTGTAGTTGTCAGTTTTGGCCTGAGACAAAGCTATTTTTACCAATGTTACAGTAAAAGCTGCAGGAAGCTCTCAGAACTGAGTTTTTTGGTCCTAATCATTAGAAATCAGTTACTTGTTGATGGCAAACATGGTTTTGATTGAAAATATTGCTCCTTGTTTAAGAAAAACTGTAGTTGTCAGTTTTGGCCTGAGAGAAAGCTATTTTTACAAATGGTACAGTAAAAGCTGCAGGAAGCTCTCAGAAGTGAGTTCTTTGGTCCTAATCATTAGAAATCAGTTACTTGTTGATGGCAAACATGGTTTTGATTGAAAATATTGCTCCTTGTTCAAGAAAAACTGTAGTTGTCAGTTTTGGCCTGAGACAAAGCTATTTTTACAAATGTTACAGTAAAAGCTGCAGGAAGCTCTCAGAAGTTATTTTTGGGCTCCTAATCATTAGAAATCAGTTACTTGTTGATGGCAAACATGGTTTTGATTAAAAATATTGCTCCTTGTTTAAGAAAAACTGTAGTTGTCAGTTTTGGCCTGAGACAAAGCTATTTTTACAAATGTTACAGTAAAAGCTGCAGGAAGCTCTCAGAAGTTATTTTTGGGCTCCTAATCATTAGAAATCAGTTACTTGTTGATGGCAAACATGGTTTTGATTAAAAATATTGCTCCTTGTTTAAGAAAAACTGTAGTTGTCAGTTTTGGCCTGAGACAAAGCTATTTTTACAAATGTTACAGTAAAAGCTGCAGGAAGCTCTCAGAAGTTATTTTTGGGCTCCTAATCATTAGAAATCAGTTACTTGTTGATGGCAAACATGGTTTTGATTAAAAATATTGCTCCTTGTTTAAGAAAAACTGTAGTTGTCAGTTTTGGCCTGAGACAAAGCTATTTTTACAAATGTTACAGTAAAAGCTGCAGGAAGCTCTCAGAAGTTATTTTTGGGCTCCTAATCATTAGAAATCAGTTACTTGTTGATGGCAAACATGGTTTTGATTAAAAATATTGCTCCTTGTTTAAGAAAAACTGTAGTTGTCAGTTTTGGCCTGAGACAAAGCTATTTTTACAAATGTTACAGTAAAAGCTGCAGGAAGCTCTCAGAAGTTATTTTTGGGCTCCTAATCATTAGAAATCAGTTACTTGTTGATGGCAAACATGGTTTTGATTAAAAATATTGCTCCTTGTTTAAGAAAAACTGTAGTTGTCAGTTTTGGCCTGAGACAAAGCTATTTTTACAAATGTTACAGTAAAAGCTGCAGGAAGCTCTCAGAAGTTATTTTTGGGCTCCTAATCATTAGAAATCAGTTACTTGTTGATGGCAAACATGGTTTTGATTAAAAATATTGCTCCTTGTTAAGAAAAAACTGTAGTTGTCAGTTTTGGCCTGAGAGACAGCTATTTTTACAAATGTTACAGTAAAAGCTGCAGGAAGCTCTCAGAAGTTATTTTTGGGCTCCTAATCATTAGAAATCAGTTACTTGTTGATGGCAAACATGGTTTTGATTAAAAATATTGCTCCTTGTTTAAGAAAAACTGTAGTTGTCAGTTTTGGCCTGAGACAAAGCTATTTTTACAAATGTTACAGTAAAAGCTGCAGGAAGCTCTCAGAAGTTATTTTTGGGCTCCTAATCATTAGAAATCAGTTACTTGTTGATGGCAAACATGGTTTTGATTGAAAATATTGCTCCTTGTTCAAGAAAAACTGTAGTTGTCAGTTTTGGCCTGAGACAAAGCTATTTTTACAAATGTTACAGTAAAAGCTGCAGGAAGCTCTCAGAAGTTATTTTTGGGCTCCTAATCATTAGAAATCAGTTACTTGTTGATGGCAAACATGGTTTTGATTGAAAATATTGCTCCTTGTTTAAGAAAAACTGTAGTTGTCAGTTTTGGCCTGAGACAAAGCTATTTTTACCAATGTTACAGTAAAAGCTGCAGGAAGCTCTCAGAAGTTATTTTTGGGCTCCTAATCATTAGAAATCAGTTACTTGTTGATGGCAAACATGGTTTTGATTGAAAATATTGCTCCTTGTTTAAGAAAAACTGTAGTTGTCAGTTTTGGCCTGAGACAAAGCTATTTTTACCAATGTTACAGTAAAAGCTGCAGGAAGCTCTCAGAACTGAGTTTTTTGGTCCTAATCATTAGAAATCAGTTACTTGTTGATGGCAAACATGGTTTTGATTGAAAATATTGCTCCTTGTTTAAGAAAAACTGTAGTTGTCAGTTTTGGCCTGAGAGAAAGCTATTTTTACAAATGTTACAGTAAAAGCTGCAGGAAGCTCTCAGAAGTGAGTTCTTTGGTCCTAATCATTAGAAATCAGTTACTTGTTGATGGCAAACATGGTTTTGATTGAAAATATGGCTCCTTGTTTAAGAAAAACTATAGTTGTCAGTTTTGGGCTTCTCTCGCCGAGAGAAAGCTATTTTCTACAAATGTTACAGTAAAAATTGCAGGAAGCTCTCAGAAGTGAGTTTTTTGGTCCTAATCATTAGAAATCAGTTACTTGTTGATGGCAAACATGGTTTTGATTGAAAATATTGCTCCTTGTTCAAGAAAAACTGTAGTTGTCAGTTTTGGCCTGAGACAAAGCTATTTTTACAAATGTTACAGTAAAAGCTGCAGGAAGCTCTCAGAAGTTATTTTTGGGCTCCTAATCATTAGAAATCAGTTACTTGTTGATGGCAAACATGGTTTTGATTGAAAATATTGCTCCTTGTTTAAGAAAAACTGTAGTTGTCAGTTTTGGCCTGAGACAAAGCTATTTTTACAAATGTTACAGTAAAAGCTGCAGGAAGCTCTCAGAAGTTATTTTTGGGCTCCTAATCATTAGAAATCAGTTACTTGTTGATGGCAAACATGGTTTTGATTGAAAATATTGCTCCTTGTTTAAGAAAAACTGTAGTTGTCAGTTTTGGCCTGAGACAAAGCTATTTTTACCAATGTTACAGTAAAAGCTGCAGGAAGCTCTCAGAACTGAGTTTTTTGGTCCTAATCATTAGAAATCAGTTACTTGTTGATGGCAAACATGGTTTTGATTGAAAATATTGCTCCTTGTTTAAGAAAAACTGTAGTTGTCAGTTTTGGCCTGAGAGAAAGCTATTTTTACAAATGTTACAGTAAAAGCTGCAGGAAGCTCTCAGAAGTGAGTTCTTTGGTCCTAATCATTAGAAATCAGTTACTTGTTGATGGCAAACATGGTTTTGATTGAAAATATGGCTCCTTGTTTAAGAAAAACTATAGTTGTCAGTTTTGGGCTTCTCTCGCCGAGAGAAAGCTATTTTTTACAAATGTTACAGTAAAAACTGCAGGAAGCTCTCAGAAGTGAGTTTTTTGGTCCTAATCATTAGAAATCAGTTACTTGTTGATGGCAAACATGGTTTTGATTGAAAATATTGCTCCTTGTTTAAGAAAAACTGTAGTTGTCAGTTTTGGCCTCAGAGAAAGCTATTTTTACAAATGTTACAGTAAAAGCTGCAGGAAGCTCTCAGAAGTGAGTTTTTTGGTCTTAATCATTAGAAATCAGTTACTTGTTGATGGCAAACATGGTTTTGATTGAAAATATTGCTCCTTGTTTAAGAAAAACTGTAGTTGTCAGTTTTGGCCTGAGAGAAAGCTATTTTTACAAATGTTACAGTAAAAGCTGCAGGAAGATCTCAGAAGTGAGTTTGTTGGTCCTAATCATTAGAAATCAGTTACTTGTTGATGGCAAACATGGTTTTGATTGAAAATATTGCTCCTTGTTTAAGAAAAACTGTAGTTGTCAGTTTGATTAAAAATATTGCTCCTTGTTAAGAAAAAACTGTAGTTGTCAGTTTTGGCCTGAGAGACAGCTATTTTTACAAATGTTACAGTAAAAGCTGCAGGAAGCTCTCAGAAGTAAGTTTTTTGGTCCTAATCATTAGAAATTAGTTACTTGTTGATGGCAAACATGGTTTTGATTGAAAATATGGCTCCTTGTTTAAGAAAAACTATAGTTGTCAGTTTTGGGCTTATCTCGCCGAGAGAAAGCTATTTTTACAAATGTTACAGTAAAAGCTGAAGGAAGCTCTCAGAAGTGAGTTTTTTGGTCCTAATCATTAGAAATCAGTTACTTGTTGATGGCAAACATGGTTTTGATTGAAAATATTGCTCCTTGTTTAAGAAAAACTGTAGTTGTCAGTTTTGGCCTGAGAGAAAGCTATTTTTACAAATGTTACAGTAAAAGCTGCAGGAAGCTCTCAGAAGTGAGTTCTTTGGTCCTAATCATTAGAAATCAGTTACTTGTTGATGGCAAACATGGTTTTGATTGAAAATATGGCTCCTTGTTTAAGAAAAACTATAGTTGTCAGTTTTGGGCTTCTCTCGCCGAGAGAAAGCTATTTTTTACAAATGTTACAGTAAAAACTGCAGGAAGCTCTCAGAAGTGAGTTTTTTGGTCCTAATCATTAGAAATCAGTTACTTGTTGATGGCAAACATGGTTTTGATTGAAAATATTGCTCCTTGTTTAAGAAAAACTGTAGTTGTCAGTTTTGGCCTCAGAGAAAGCTATTTTTACAAATGTTACAGTAAAAGCTGCAGGAAGCTCTCAGAAGTGAGTTTTTTGGTCTTAATCATTAGAAATCAGTTACTTGTTGATGGCAAACATGGTTTTGATTGAAAATATTGCTCCTTGTTTAAGAAAAACTGTAGTTGTCAGTTTTGGCCTGAGAGAAAGCTATTTTTACAAATGTTACAGTAAAAGCTGCAGGAAGATCTCAGAAGTGAGTTTGTTGGTCCTAATCATTAGAAATCAGTTACTTGTTGATGGCAAACATGGTTTTGATTGAAAATATTGCTCCTTGTTTAAGAAAAACTGTAGTTGTCAGTTTGATTAAAAATATTGCTCCTTGTTAAGAAAAAACTGTAGTTGTCAGTTTTGGCCTGAGAGACAGCTATTTTTACAAATGTTACAGTAAAAGCTGCAGGAAGCTCTCAGAAGTTATTTTTGGGCTCCTAATCATTAGAAATCAGTTACTTGTTGATGGCAAACATGGTTTTGATTATAAATATTGCTCCTTGTTTAAGAAAAACTGTAGTTGTCAGTTTTGGCCTGAGACAAAGCTATTTTTACAAATGTTACAGTAAAAGCTGCAGGAAGCTCTCAGAAGTTATTTTTGGGCTCCTAATCATTAGAAATCAGTTACTTGTTGATGGCAAACATGGTTTTGATTGAAAATATTGCTCCTTGTTTAAGAAAAACTGTAGTTGTCAGTTTTGGCCTGAGACAAAGCTATTTTTACAAATGTTACAGTAAAAGCTGCAGGAAGCTCTCAGAAGTGAGTTTTTTGGTCCTAATCATTAGAAATCAGTTACTTGTTGATGGCAAACATGGTTTTGATTGAAAATATTGCTCCTTGTTTAAGAAAAACTGTAGTTGTCAGTTTTGGCCTGAGACAAAGCTATTTTTACAAATGTTACAGTAAAAGCTGCAGGAAGCTCTCAGAAGTGAGTTTTTTGGTCCTAATCATTAGAAATCAGTTACTTGTTGATGGCAAACATGGTTTTGATTTAAAATATTGCTCCTTGTTTAAGAAAAACTGTAGTTGTCAGTTTTGGCCTGAGAGAAAGCTATTTTTACAAATGTTACAGTAAAAGCTGCAGGAAGCTCTCAGAAGTGAGTTTTTTGGTCCTAATCATTAGAAATCAGTTACTTGTTGATGGCAAACATGGTTTTGATTGAAAATATTGCTCCTTGTTCAAGAAAAACTGTAGTTGTCAGTTTTGGCCTGAGACAAAGCTATTTTTACAAATGTTACGGTAAAAGCTGCAGGAAGCTCTCAGAAGTGAGTTTTTTGGTCCTAATCATTAAAAAAACAGTTACTTGTTGATGGCAAACATGGTTTTGATTGAAAATATTGCTCCTTGTTTAAGAAAAACTGTAGTTGTCAGTTTTGGCCTGAGAGAAAGCTATTTTTACAAATGTTACAGTAAAAGCTGCAGGAAGCTCTCAGAAGTGAGTTTTTTGGTCCTAATCATTAGATATCAGTTACTTGTTGATGGCAAACATGGTTTTGATTGAAAATATTGCTCCTTGTTTAAGAAACCCTGTAGTTGTCAGTTTTGGCCTGAGAGAAAGCAATTTTTACAAATGTTACAGTAAAAGCTGCAGGAAGCTCTCAGAAGTGAGTTTTTTGGTCCTAATCATTAGAAATCAGTTACTTGTTGATGGCAAACATGGTTTTGATTGAAAATATTGCTCCTTGCTAAGAAAAAACTGTAGTTGTCAGTTTTGGCCTGAGAGAAAGCTATTTTTACAAATGTTACAGTAAAAGCTGCAGGAAGCTCTCAGAAGTTATTTTTGGGCTCCTTAATCATTAGAAATCAGTTACTTGTTGATGGCAAACATGGTTTTGATTAAAAATATTGCTCCTTGTTTAAGAAAAACTGTAGTTGTCAGTTTTGGCCTGAGACAAAGCTATTTTTACAAATGTTACAGTAAAAGCTGCAGGAAGCTCTCAGAAGTGAGTTTTTTGGTCCTAATCATTAGAAATCAGTTACTTGTTGATGGCAAACATGGTTTTGATTGAAAATATTGCTGCTTGTTTAAGAAAAACTGTAGTTGTCAGTTTTGGCCTGAGAGAAAGCTATTTTTACAAATGTTACAGTAAAAGCTGCAGGAAGCTCTCAGAAGTGAGTTTTTTGGTCCTAATCATTAGATATCAGTTACTTGTTGATGGCAAACATGGTTTTGATTGAAAATATTACTCCTTGTTTAAGAAAACCTGTAGTTGTCAGTTTTGGCCTGAGAGAAAGCAATTTTTACAAATGTTACAGTAAAAGCTGCAGGAAGCTCTCAGAAGTTATTTTTGGGCTCCTAATCATTAGAAATCAGTTACTTGTTGATGGCAAACATGGTTTTGATTAAAAATATTGCTCCTTGTTTAAGAAAAACTGTAGTTGTCAGTTTTGGCCTGAGACAAAGCTATTTTTACAAATGTTACAGTAAAAGCTGCAGGAAGCTCTCAGAACTGAGTTTTTTGGTCCTAATCATTAGAAATCAGTTACTTGTTGATGGCAAACATGGTTTTGATTGAAAATATTGCTCCTTGTTTAAGAAAAACTGTAGTTGTCAGTTTTGGCCTGAGAGAAAGCTATTTTTACAAATGTTACAGTAAAAGCTGCAGGAAGCTCTCAGAAGTGAGTTTTTTGGTCCTAATCATTAGATATCAGTTACTTGTTGATGGCAAACATGGTTTTAAATTGAAAATATTACTCCTTGTTTAAGAAAACCTGTAGTTGTCAGTTTTGGCCTGAGAGAAAGCAATTTTTACAAATGTTACAGTAAAAGCTGCAGGAAGCTCTCAGAAGTGAGTTTTTTGGTCCTAATCATTAGAAGTCAGTTACTTGTTGATGGCAAACATGGTTTTGATTGAAAATATTGCTCCTTGCTAAGAAAAAACTGTAGTTGTCAGTTTTGGCCTGAGAGAAAGCTATTTTTACAAATTTTACAGTAAAAGCTGCAGGAAGCTCTCAGAAGTTATTTTTGGGCTCCTAATCATTAGAAATCAGTTACTTGTTGATGGCAAACATGGTTTTGATTAAAAATATTGCTCCTTGTTTAAGAAAAACTGTAGTTGTCAGTTTTGGCCTGAGACAAAGCTATTTTTACAAATGTTACAGTAAAAGCTGCAGGAAGCTCTCAGAAGTGAGTTTTTTGGTCCTAATCATTAGAAATCAGTTACTTGTTGATGGCAAACATGGTTTTGATTGAAAATATTACTCCTTGTTTAAGAAAACCTGTAGTTGTCAGTTTTGGCCTGAGAGAAAGCAATTTTTACAAATGTTACAGTAAAAGCTGCAGGAAGCTCTCAGAAGTGAGTTTTTTGGTCCTAATCATTAGAAATCAGTTACTTGTTGATGGCAAACATGGTTTTGATTGAAAATATTGCTCCTTGCTAAGAAAAAACTGTAGTTGTCAGTTTTGGCCTGAGAGAAAGCTATTTTTTACAAATGTTACAGTAAAGGCTGCAGGAAGCTCTCAGAAGTTATTTTTGGGCTCCTAATCATTAGAAATCAGTTACTTGTTGATGGCAAACATGGTTTTGATTGAAAATATTGCTCCTTGTTTAAGAAAAACTGTAGTTGTCAGTTTTGGCCTGAGACAAAGCTATTTTTACAAATGTTACAGTAAAAGCTGCAGGAAGCTCTCAGAAGTGAGTTTTTTGGTCCTAATCATTAGAAATCAGTTACTTGTTAATGGCAAACATGGTTTTGATTGAAAATATTGCTCCTTGTTTAAGAAAAACTGTAGTTGTCAGTTTTGGCCTGAGAGAAAGCTATTTTTACAAATGTTACAGTAAAAGCTGCAGGAAGCTCTCAGAAGTGAGTATTTTGGTCCTAATCATTAGATATCAGTTACTTGTTGATGGCAAACATGGTTTTAAATTGAAAATATTACTCCTTGTTTAAGAAAACCTGTAGTTGTCAGTTTTGGCCTCAGAGAAAGCAATTTTTACAAATGTTACAGTAAAAGCTGCAGGAAGCTCTCAGAAGTGAGTTTTTTGGTCCTAATCATTAGAAGTCAGTTACTTGTTGATGGCAAACATGGTTTTGATTGAAAATATTGCTCCTTGCTAAGAAAAAACTGTAGTTGTCAGTTTTGGCCTGAGAGAAAGCTATTTTTACAAATTTTACAGTAAAAGCTGCAGGAAGCTCTCAGAAGTTATTTTTGGGCTCCTAATCATTAGAAATCAGTTACTTGTTGATGGCAAACATGGTTTTGATTAAAAATATTGCTCCTTGTTTAAGAAAAACTGTAGTTGTCAGTTTTGGCCTGAGACAAAGCTATTTTTACAAATGTTACAGTAAAAGCTGCAGGAAGCTCTCAGAAGTGAGTTTTTTGGTCCTAATCATTAGAAATCAGTTACTTGTTGATGGCAAACATGGTTTTGATTGAAAATATTGCTCCTTGTTTAAGAAAAACTGTAGTTGTCAGTTTTGGCCTGAGAGAAAGCTATTTTTACAAATGTTACAGTAAAAGCTGCAGGAAGCTCTCAGAAGTGAGTATTTTGGTCCTAATCATTAGATATCAGTTACTTGTTGATGGCAAACATGGTTTTAAATTGAAAATATTACTCCTTGTTTAAGAAAACCTGTAGTTGTCAGTTTTGGCCTGAGAGAAAGCAATTTTTACAAATGTTACAGTAAAAGCTGCAGGAAGCTCTCAGAAGTGAGTTTTTTGGTCCTAATCATTAGAAGTCAGTTACTTGTTGATGGCAAACATGGTTTTGATTGAAAATATTGCTCCTTGCTAAGAAAAAACTGTAGTTGTCAGTTTTGGCCTGAGAGAAAGCTATTTTTACAAATTTTACAGTAAAAGCTGCAGGAAGCTCTCAGAAGTTATTTTTGGGCTCCTAATCATTAGAAATCAGTTACTTGTTGATGGCAAACATGGTTTTGATTAAAAATATTGCTCCTTGTTTAAGAAAAACTGTAGTTGTCAGTTTTGGCCTGAGACAAAGCTATTTTTACAAATGTTACAGTAAAAGCTGCAGGAAGCTCTCAGAAGTGAGTTTTTTGGTCCTAATCATTAGAAATCAGTTACTTGTTGATGGCAAACATGGTTTTGATTGAAAATATTACTCCTTGTTTAAGAAAACCTGTAGTTGTCAGTTTTGGCCTTAGAGAAAGCAATTTTTACAAATGTTACAGTAAAAGCTGCAGGAAGCTCTCAGAAGTGAGTTTTTTGGTCCTAATCATTAGAAATCAGTTACTTGTTGATGGCAAACATGGTTTTGATTGAAAATATTGCTCCTTGCTAAGAAAAAACTGTAGTTGTCAGTTTTGGCCTGAGAGAAAGCTATTTTTTACAAATGTTACAGTAAAAGCTGCAGGAAGCTCTCAGAAGTTATTTTTGGGCTCCTAATCATTAGAAATCAGTTACTTGTTGATGGCAAACATGGTTTTGATTGAAAATATTGCTCCTTGTTTAAGAAAAACTGTAGTTGTCAGTTTTGGCCTGAGAGAAAGCTATTTTTACAAATGTTACAGTAAAAGCTGCAGGAAGCTCTCAGAAGTTTTTTTTGGGCTCCTAATCATTAGAAATCAGTTACTTGTTGATGGCAAACATGGTTTTGATTGAAAATATTGCTCCTTGTTTAAGAAAAACTGTAGTTGTCAGTTTTGGCCTGAGACAAAGCTATTTTTACAAATGTTACAGTAAAAGCTGCAGGAAGCTCTCAGAAGTGAGTTTTTTGGTCCTAATCATTAGAAATCAGTTACTTGTTGATGGCAAACATGGTTTTGATTGAAAATATTGCTCCTTGTTTAAGAAAAACTGTAGTTGTCAGTTTTGGCCTGAGACAAAGCTATTTTTACAAATGTTACAGTAAAAGCTGCAGGAAGCTCTCAGAAGTGAGTTTTTTGGTCCTAATCATTAGAAATCAGTTACTTGTTGATGGCAAACATGGTTTTGATTTAAAATATTGCTCCTTGTTTAAGAAAAACTGTAGTTGTCAGTTTTGGCCTGAGAGAAAGCTATTTTTACAAATGTTACAGTAAAAGCTGCAGGAAGCTCTCAGAAGTTTTTTTTGGGCTCCTAATCATTAGAAATCAGTTACTTGTTGATGGCAAACATGGTTTTGATTGAAAATATTGCTCCTGGTTTAAGAAAAACTGTAGTTGTCAGGTTTGGCCTGAGACAAAGTTATTTTTACAAATGTTACAGTAAAAGCTGCAGGAAGCTCTCAGAAGTGAGTTTTTTTGGTCCTAATCATTAGAAATCAGTTACTTGTTGATGGCAAACATGCTTTTGATTGAAAATATTGCTCCTTGTTTAAGAAAAACTGTAGTTGTCAGTTTTGGCCTGAGACAAAGCTATTTTTTTACAAATGTTACAGTAAAAGCTGCAGGAAGCTCTCAGAAGTGAGTTTTTTGGTCCTAATCATTAGAAATCAGTTACTTGTTGATGGCAAACATGGTTTTGATTGAAAATATTGATCCTTGTTTAAGAAAAACTGTAGTTGTCAGCTTTGGCCTGAGAGAAAGCTATTTTTACAAATGTTACAGTAAAAGCTGCAGGAAGCTCTCAGAAGTGAGTTTTTTGGTCCTAATCATTAGAAATCAGTTACTTGTTGATGGCAAACATGGTTTTGATTGAAAATATTGCTCCTCGTTTAAGAAAAACTGTAGTTGTCAGTTTTGGCCTGAGAGAAAGCTATTTTTACAAATGTTACAGTAAAAGCTGCAGGAAGCTCTCAGAAGTGAGTTTTTTGGTCCTAATCATTAGAAATCAGTTACTTGTTGATGGCAAACATGGTTTTGATTGAAAATATTGCTCCTCGTTTAAGAAAAACTGTAGTTGTCAGTTTTGGCCTGAGAGAAAGCTATTTTTACAAATGTTACAGTAAAAGCTGCAGGAAGCTCTCAGAAGGGAGTTTTTTGGTCCTAATCATTAGAAATCAGTTACTTGTTGATGGCAAACATGGTTTTGATTGAAAATATTGCTCCTTGTTTAAGAAAAACTGTAGTTGTCAGTTTTGGCCTGAGACAAAGCTATTTTTACAAATGTTACAGTAAAAGCTGCAGGAAGCTCTCAGAAGTTTTTTTTGGGCTCCTAATCATTAGAAATCAGTTACTTGTTGATGGCAAACATGGTTTTGATTGAAAATATTGCTCCTGGTTTAAGAAAAACTGTAGTTGTCAGGTTTGGCCTGAGACAAAGTTATTTTTACAAATGTTACAGTAAAAGCTGCAGGAAGCTCTCAGAAGTGAGTTTTTTTGGTCCTAATCATTAGAAATCAGTTACTTGTTGATGGCAAACATGCTTTTGATTGAAAATATTGCTCCTTGTTTAAGAAAAACTGTAGTTGTCAGTTTTGGCCTGAGACAAAGCTATTTTTTTACAAATGTTACAGTAAAAGCTGCAGGAAGCTCTCAGAAGTGAGTTTTTTGGTCCTAATCATTAGAAATCAGTTACTTGTTGATGGCAAACATGGTTTTGATTGAAAATATTGATCCTTGTTTAAGAAAAACTGTAGTTGTCAGCTTTGGCCTGAGAGAAAGCTATTTTTACAAATGTTACAGTAAAAGCTGCAGGAAGCTCTCAGAAGTGAGTTTTTTGGTCCTAATCATTAGAAATCAGTTACTTGTTGATGGCAAACATGGTTTTGATTGAAAATATTGCTCCTCGTTTAAGAAAAACTGTAGTTGTCAGTTTTGGCCTGAGAGAAAGCTATTTTTACAAATGTTACAGTAAAAGCTGCAGGAAGCTCTCAGAAGTGAGTTTTTTGGTCCTAATCATTAGAAATCAGTTACTTGTTGATGGCAAACATGGTTTTGATTGAAAATATTGCTCCTTGTTTAAGATAAACTGTAGTTGTCAGTTTTGGCCTGAGAGAAAGCTATTTTTACAAATGTTACATTAAAAGCTGCAGGAAGCTCTCAGAAGTGAGTTTTCTGGTCCTAATCATTAGAAATCAGTTACTTGTTGATGGCAAACATGGTTTTGATTGAAAATATTGCTCCTTGTTTAAGAAAAACTGTAGTTGTCAGTTTTGGCCTAAGAGAAAGCTATTCCTGTTATGTCTATTGTCATTGTCTTTATCTCTATTGTCTTTATCTCTATTGTCATTCTCTTTATCTCTATTGTCATTCCTGTTATCTCTATTGTCTTTATCTCTATTGTCATTCTCTTTATCTCTATTGTCATTCTCTTTTATTCTATTGTCATTCTCTTTATCTCTATTGTCGTTCTCTTTATCTCTATTGTCATTCTCTTTTATTCTATTGTCATTCTCTTTATCTCTATTGTCGTTCTCTTTATCTCTATTGTCTTTATCTCTATTGTCATTCCTGTTATGTCTATTGTCATTCTCTTTATCTCTATTGTCTTTTTCTCTATTGTCATTCTCTTTGTCTCTATTGTCTATATCTCTATTGTCATTCCTGTTATGTCTATTGTCATTCTCTTTATCTCTATTGTCTTTATCTCTATTGTCATTCTCTTTATGTCTATTGTCATTCTCTTTGTCTCTATTTTCTTTATCTCTATTGTCATTCCTGTTATGTCTATTGTCATTCTCTTTATCTCTATTGTCATTCTCTTTAACTCTATTGTCTTTATCTCTATTGTCATTCTCTTTATCTCTATTGTCTTAATCGCTATTGTCATTCCTGTTATGTCTATTGTCATTCTCTTTACCTCTATTGTCATTCCTGTTATCTCTATTGTCTTTATCTCTATTGTCATTCTCTTTATCTGTATTGTCTTTATCTCTATTGTCTTTATCTCTATTGTCATTCTCTTTATCTCTATTGTCATTCTCTTTTATTCTATTGTCGTTCTCTTTATCTCTATTGTCTTTATCTCAATTGTCATTCCTGTTATGTCTATTGTCATTCTCTTTATCTCTATTGTCTTTATCTCTATTGTCATTCCTGTTATGTCTATTGTCATTCTCTTTAACTCTATTGTCTTTATCTCTATTGTCATTCCTGTTATGTCTATTGTCATTCTCTTTAACTCTATTGTCTTTATCTCTATTGTCATTCCTGTTATGTCTATTGTCATTCTCTTTATCTCTATTGTCATTACTGTTATCTATATTGTCTTTATCTCTATTGTCATTCTCTTTATCTCTATTGTCTTTATCTCTATTGTCATTCTCTTTATCTCTATTGTCATTCTCTTTAACTCTGTTGTCTTTATCTCTATTGTCATTCTCTTTATCTCTTTTGTCTTTATCTCTATTGTAATTCCTGTTATGTCTATTGTCATTCTCTTTATCTCTATTGTCTTTATCTCTATTGTCATTCTCTTTATCTCTATTGTCATTCTCTTTTATTCTATTGTTGTTCTCTTTATCTCTATCGTCTTTATCTCAATTGTCATTCCTGTTATGTCTATTGTCATTCTCTTTATCTCTATTGTCTTTATCTCTATTGTCATTCCTGTTATGTTTATTGTCATTCTCTTTATCTCTATTGTCTTTATCTCTATTGTCATTCTCTTTGTCTCTATTGTCTTTATCTCTATTGTCATTCCTGTTATGTCTATTGTCATTCTCTTTATCTCTATTGTCATTCTCCTCATCTCTATTGTCTTTATCTCTATTGTCATTCCTGTTATGTCTATTGTCATTCTCTTTATCTCTATTGTCTTTATCTCTATTGTCATTCCTGTTATGTCTATTGTCATTCTCTTTATCTCTATTGTCATTCTCTTTATCTATATTGTCTTTATCTCTATTGTCATTCTCTTTATCGCTATTGTCTTTATCTCTATTGTCATTCTCTTTATCTCTATTGTCTTTATCTCTATTGTCATTCCTGTTATGTCTATTGTCATTCTCTTTATCTCTATTGTCTTTATCTCTATTGTCACTCTCTTTGTCTCTATTGTCATTCTCTTTGTCTCTATTGTCTTTATCTCTCTTGTCATTCCTGTTATGTCTATTGTCATTCTCTTTGTCTCTATTGTCTTTATCTCTATTGTCATTCTCTTTGTCTCTATTGTCTTTATCTCTATTGTCATTCCTGTTATGTCTATTGTCATTCTCTTTATCTCTATTGTCATTCTCCTTATCTCTATTGTCTTTATCTCTATTGTCATTCTCCTTATCTCTATTGTCTTTATCTCTATTGTCATTCCTGTTATGTCTATTGTCATTCTCTTTATCTCTATTGTCTTTATCTCTATTGTCATTCCTGTTATGTCTATTGTCATTCTCTTTATCTCTATTGTCTTTATCTCTATTGTCATTCTCTTTATCTCTATTGTCTTTATCTCTATTGTCATTCCTGTTATGTCTATTGTCATTCTCTTTATCTCTATTGTCTTTATCTCTATTGTCACTCTCTTTGTCTCTATTGTCATTCTCTTTGTCTCTATTGTCTTTATCTCTCTTGTCATTCCTGTTATGTCTATTGTCATTCTCTTTATCTCTATTGTCTTTATCTCTATTGTCATTCCTGTTATGTCTATTGTCTTTATCTCTATTGTCATTCCTGTTATCTCTATTGTCTTTATCTCTATTGTCATTCTCTTTATCTCTATTTTCATTCTCTTTTATTCTATTGTCATTCTCTTTATCTCTATTTTCATTCTCTTTTATTCTATTGTCATTCTCTTTATCTCTATTGTCTTTATCTCTATTGTCATTCCTGTTATGTCTATTGTCATTGTCTTTATCTCTATTGTCTTTATCTCTATTGTCATTCCTGTTATGTCTATTGTCAATCTCTTTATCTCTATTGTCTTTATCTCTATTGTCATTCCTGTTATGTCTATTGTCATTCCTGTTCAAGGATTTTTTCTATTTTGTCATTGCAACACATGTAAACATGGGATGCAACGAAATTGGTTTCCCTGGTCCTGGAGCAGCCCAATATCAAATATAGAATAAAATATAGAATAAAAAAATAAAATATATATATACATCTGTATATATAGAACATAAAATATAAAAGTAAAGCCAAATTTAAATTTAAGACAAAGCTATTTTTACAAATGTTACAGTAAAAGCTGCAGGAAGCTCTCAGAAGTGAGTTTTTTGGTCCTAATCATTAGAAATCAGTTACTTGTTGATGGCAAACATGGTTTTGATTTAAAATATTGCTCCTTGTTTAAGAAAAACTGTAGTTGTCAGTTTTGGCCTGAGAGAAAGCTATTTTTACAAATGTTACAGTAAAAGCTGCAGGAAGCTCTCAGAAGTGAGTTTTTTGGTCCTAATCATTAGAAATCAGTTACTTGTTGATGGCAAACATGGTTTTGATTGAAAATATTGCTCCTTGTTTAAGAAAAACTGTAGTTGTCAGTTTTGGCCTGAGAGAAAGCTATTTTTACAAATGTTACAGTAAAAGCTGCAGGAAGCTCTCAGAAGTGAGTTTTTTGGTCCTAATCATTAGAAATCAGTTACTTGTTGATGGCAAACATGGTTTTGATTGAAAATATTGATCCTTGTTTAAGATAAACTGTAGTTGTCAGTTTTGGCCTGAGAGAAAGCTATTTTTACAAATGTTACATTAAAAGCTGCAGGAAGCTCTCAGAAGTGAGTTTTCTGGTCCTAATCATTAGAAATCAGTTACTTGTTGATGGCAAACATGGTTTTGATTGAAAATATTGCTCCTTGTTTAAGAAAAACTGTAGTTGTCAGTTTTGGCCTAAGAGAAAGCTATTCCTGTTATGTCTATTGTCATTGTCTTTATCTCTATTGTCTTTATCTCTGTTGTCATTCTCTTTATCTCTATTGTCATTCCTGTTATCTCTATTGTCTTTATCTCTATTGTCATTCTCTTTATCTCTATTGTCATTCTCTTTTATTCTATTGTCATTCTCTTTATCTCTATTGTCGTTCTCTTTATCTCTATTGTCATTCTCTTTTATTCTATTGTCATTCTCTTTATCTCTATTGTCGTTCTCTTTATCTCTATTGTCTTTATCTCTATTGTCATTCCTGTTATGTCTATTGTTATTCTCTTTATCTCTATTGTCTTTTTCTCTATTGTCATTCTCTTTGTCTCTATTGTCTATATCTCTATTGTCATTCCTGTTATGTCTATTGTCATTCTCTTTATCTCTATTGTCTTTATCTCTATTGTCATTCTCTTTGTCTCTATTGTCTTTATCTCTATTGTCATTCCTGTTATGTCTATTGTCATTCTCTTTATCTCTATTGTCATTCTCTTTATCTCTATTGTCATTCTCTTTAACTCTATTGTCTTTATCTCTATTGTCATTCTCTTTATCTCTATTGTCTTAATCGCTATTGTCATTCCTGTTATGTCTATTGTCATTCTCTTTACCTCTATTGTCATTCCTGTTATCTCTATTGTCTTTATCTCTATTGTCATTCTCTTTATCTGTATTGTCTTTATCTCTATTGTCATTCTCTTTATCTCTATTGTCTTTATCTCTATTGTCATTCTCTTTATCTCTATTGTCATTCTCTTTTATTCTATTGTCGTTCTCTTTATCTCTATTGTCTTTATCTCAATTGTCATTCCTGTTATGTCTATTGTCATTCTCTTTATCTCTATTGTCTTTATCTCTATTGTCATTCCTGTTATGTCTATTGTCATTCTCTTTAACTCTATTGTCTTTATCTCTATTGTCATTCCTGTTATGTCTATTGTCATTCTCTTTATCTCTATTGTCATTACTGTTATCTATATTGTCTTTATCTCTATTGTCATTCTCTTTATCTCTATTGTCTTTATCTCTATTGTCATTCTCTTTAACTCTGTTGTCTTTATCTCTATTGTCATTCTCTTTATCTCTATTGTCTTTATCTCTATTGTAATTCCTGTTATGTCTATTGTCATTCTCTTTATCTCTATTGTCTTTATCTCTATTGTCATTCTCTTTATCTCTATTGTCATTCTCTTTTATTCTATTGTTGTTCTCTTTATCTCTATCGTCTTTATCTCAATTGTCATTCCTGTTATGTCTATTGTCATTCTCTTTATCTCTATTGTCTTTATCTCTATTGTCATTCCTGTTATGTCTATTGTCATTCTCTTTATCTCTATTGTCTTTATCTCTATTGTCACTCTCTTTGTCTCTATTGTCATTCTCTTTGTCTCTATTGTCTTTATCTCTCTTGTCATTCCTGTTATGTCTATTGTCATTCTCTTTGTCTCTATTGTCTTTATCTCTATTGTCATTCTCTTTGTCTCTATTGTCTTTATCGCTATTGTCATTCCTGTTATGTCTATTGTCATTCTCTTTATCTCTATTGTCATTCTCCTTATCTCTATTGTCTTTATCTCTATTGTCATTCTCCTTATCTCTATTGTCTTTATCTCTATTGTCATTCCTGTTATGTCTATTGTCATTCTCTTTATCTCTATTGTCTTTATCTCTATTGTCATTCCTGTTATGTCTATTGTCATTCTCTTTATCTCTATTGTCTTTATCTCTATTGTCATTCTCTTTATCTCTATTGTCTTTATCTCTATTGTCATTCCTGTTATGTCTATTGTCATTGTCTTTATCTCTATTGTCACTCTCTTTGTCTCTATTGTCATTCTCTTTGTCTCTATTGTCTTTATCTCTCTTGTCATTCCTGTTATGTCTATTGTCATTCTCTTTATCTCTATTGTCTTTATCTCTATTGTCATTCCTGTTATGTCTATTGTCTTTATCTCTATTGTCATTCCTGTTATCTCTATTGTCTTTATCTCTATTGTCATTCTCTTTATCTCTATTTTCATTCTCTTTTATTCTATTGTCATTCTCTTTATCTCTATTGTCATTCTCTTTATCTCTATTGTCGTTCTCTTTATCTCTATTGTCTTTATCTCAATTGTCATTCCTGTTATGTCTATTGTCATTCTCTTTATCTCTATTGTCTTTATCTCTATTGTCATTCCTGTTATGTCTATTGTCATTCTCTTTATCTCTATTGTCTTTATCTCTATTGTCATTCCTGTTATGTCTATTGTCAATCTCTTTATCTCTATTGTCTTTATCTCTATTGTCATTCCTGTTATGTCTATTGTCATTCCTGTTCAAGGATTTTTCTATTTTGTCATTGCAACACATGTAAACATGGGATGCAACGAAATTGGTTTCCCTGGTCCTGGAGCAGCCCAATATCAAATATAGAATAAAATATAGAATAAAAAAATAAAATATATATATACATCTGTATATATAGAACATAAAATATAAAAGTAAAGCCAAATTTAAATTTAAGACAAAGTATATACAATGAAATAGAAAAAGGAAAACAACAACAGTATAACACCATGGTGAAATGTCCAGGTTGTGCAAACAGCTGCATTGTGCAAGAATTTCAGTGCAAAGTATTTTTTTTTGTATTACTGTTATGTCTATTGTCATTCTCTTTATCTCTATTGAAAACCTATTGAAATCCTACAGATTCCTGCATTTCTCACAGCCGCATTTATTTTTCAAGCGTTGCAGCACCTCTGTAACACGTCGGGCAGCGGCGGGCAGCATGAGCGAGGGACTACAACACCGCTTGCGGTTTTTATTCTCTTTATTTCTATTGTCATTCTCTTCATCTCTAATGTCTTTATCTCTATTGTCATTTCTGTTATGTCTATTGTCATTCTCTTTATCTCTATTGTCTCTATCTCTATTGTCTTTATCTCTATTGTCATTCCTGTTATGTCCATTGTCATTCTCTTTATCTCTATTGTCATTCTCTTTATCTATATTGTCTTTTTCTCTATTTTCATTCTTGTTATGTCTATTGTCATTCTCTTTATATCTATTGTCAGTCACTTTATCTCTATTGTCATTCTCTTTATCTCTATTGTCTTTATCTCTATTGTCATTCCTGTTATGTCTATTGTCATTCTCTTTATCTCTATTGTCATTCCTGTTATCTCTATTGTCTTTATCTCTATTATCATTCCTGTTATGTCTATTGTCATTCTCTTTATCTCTATTGTCTTTATCTCTATTGTCATTCTCTTTATCTCTATTGTCTTTATCTCTATTGTCATTCCTGTTATCTCTATTGTCTTTATCTCTATTATCATTCCTGTTATGTCTATTGTCATTCTCTTTATCTCTATTGTCTTTATCTCTATTGTCATTCTCTTTATCTCTATTGTCTTTATCTCTATTGTCATTCCTGTTATGTCTATTGTCATTGTCTTTATCTCTATTGTCATTCCTGTTATGTCTATTGTCATTGTCTTTATCTCTATTGTCATTCCTGATATCTCTATTGTCTTTATCTTTATTGTCATTCTCTTTATCTCTATTGTCTTTATCTCTATTGACATTCTCTTTATCTCTATTGTCATTCTCTTTATCTCTATTGTCATTCTCTTTATCTCTATTGTCTTTATCTCTATTGGCATTCTCTTTATCTCTATTGTCATTCTCTTTATCTCTATTGTCATTATCTCTATTGTCATTCTCTTTTATTCTATTGTCATTCTCTTTATCTCTATTGTCGTTCTCTTTATCTCTATTGTCATTCTCTTTTATTCTATTGTCATTCTCTTTATCTTTATTGTCGTTCTCTTTATCTCTATTGTCTTTATCTCTATTGTCACTCTGTTTGTCTCTATTGTCATTCTCTTTGTCTCTATTGTCTTTATCTCTCTTGTCATTCCTGTTATGTCTATTGTCATTCTCTTTATCTCTATTGTCATTCTCTTTATCTCTATTTTCTTTATCTCTATTGTCATTCCTGTTATGTCTATTGTCATTCTCTTTATCTCTATTGTCTTTATCTCTATTGTCATTCCTGTTATGTCTATTGTCTTTATCTCTAATGTCATTCCTGTTATCTCTATTGTCTTTATCTCTATTGTCATTCTCTTTATCTCTATTTTCATTCTCTTTTATTCTATTGTCATTCTCTTTATCTCTATTGTCTTTATCTCTATTG
The DNA here is from genome assembly GCA_036937835.1 of Pampus argenteus. Taxonomy (NCBI): domain Eukaryota; kingdom Metazoa; phylum Chordata; class Actinopteri; order Scombriformes; family Stromateidae; genus Pampus; species Pampus argenteus. Next base: position 14,167,114 of record CM072860.1, read on the forward strand.
ACATTATCTTTATCTCTATTGTCATTCTCTTTATCTCTATTGTCGTTCTCTTTATCTCTATTGTCTTTATCTCAATTGTCATTCCTGTTATGTCTATTGTCATTCTCTTTATCTCTATTGAAAACCTATTGAAATCCTACAGATTCCTGCATTTCTCACAGCTGCATTTATTTTTCAAGCGTTGCAGCACCTCTGTAACACGTCGGGCAGCGGCGGGCGGCATGAGCGAGGGACTACAACACCGCTTGCGGTTTTAATTCTCTTTATTTCTATTGTCATTCTCTTTATCTCTATTGTCATTCTCTTTATCTCTATTGTCTTTATCTCTATTGTCATTCCTGTTATGTCTATTGTCATTCTCTTTATCTCTATTGTCTTTATCTCTATTGTCATTCTCTTTGTCTCTATTGTCTTTATCTCTATTGTCATTCCTGTTATGTCTATTGTCATTCTCTTTATCTCTATTGTCTTTATCTCTATTGTCACTCTCTTTGTCTCTATTGTCATTCTCTTTGTCTCTATTGTCTTTATCTCTCTTGTCATTCCTGTTATGTCTATTGTCATTCTCTTTGTCTCTATTGTCTTTATCTCTATTGTCATTCTCTTTGTCTCTATTGTCTTTATCTCTATTGTCATTCCTGTTATGTCTATTGTCATTCTCTTTATCTCTATTGTCATTCTCCTTATCTCTATTGTCTTTATCTCTATTGTCATTCTCCTTATCTCTATTGTCTTTATCTCTATTGTCATTCCTGTTATGTCTATTGTCATTCTCTTTATCTCTATTGTCTTTATCTCTATTGTCATTCCTGTTATGTCTATTGTCATTCTCTTTATCTCTATTGTCTTTATCTCTATTGTCATTCTCTTTATCTCTATTGTCTTTATCTCTATTGTCATTCCTGTTATGTCTATTGTCATTGTCTTTATCTCTATTGTCACTCTCTTTGTCTCTATTGTCATTCTCTTTGTCTCTATTGTCTTTATCTCTCTTGTCATTCCTGTTATGTCTATTGTCATTCTCTTTATCTCTATTGTCTTTATCTCTATTGTCATTCCTGTTATGTCTATTGTCTTTATCTCTATTGTCATTCCTGTTATCTCTATTGTCTTTATCTCTATTGTCATTCTCTTTATCTCTATTTTCATTCTCTTTTATTCTATTGTCATTCTCTTTATCTCTATTTTCATTCTCTTTTATTCTATTGTCATTCTCTTTATCTCTATTGTCATTCTCTTTATCTCTATTGTCGTTCTCTTTATCTCTATTGTCTTTATCTCAATTGTCATTCCTGTTATGTCTATTGTCATTCTCTTTATCTCTATTGTCTTTATCTCTATTGTCATTCCTGTTATGTCTATTGTCATTCTCTTTATCTCTATTGTCTTTATCTCTATTGTCATTCCTGTTATGTCTATTGTCAATCTCTTTATCTCTATTGTCTTTATCTCTATTGTCATTCCTGTTATGTCTATTGTCATTCCTGTTCAAGGATTTTTCTATTTTGTCATTGCAACACATGTAAACATGGGATGCAACGAAATTGGTTTCCCTGGTCCTGGAGCAGCCCAATATCAAATATAGAATAAAATATAGAATAAAAAAATAAAATATATATATACATCTGTATATATAGAACATAAAATATAAAAGTAAAGCCAAATTTAAATTTAAGACAAAGTATATACAATGAAATAGAAAAAGGAAAACAACAACAGTATAACACCATGGTGAAATGTCCAGGTTGTGCAAACAGCTGCATTGTGCAAGAATTTCAGTGCAAAGTATTTTTTTTTGTATTACTGTTATGTCTATTGTCATTCTCTTTATCTCTATTGAAAACCTATTGAAATCCTACAGATTCCTGCATTTCTCACAGCCGCATTTATTTTTCAAGCGTTGCAGCACCTCTGTAACACGTCGGGCAGCGGCGGGCAGCATGAGCGAGGGACTACAACACCGCTTGCGGTTTTTATTCTCTTTATTTCTATTGTCATTCTCTTCATCTCTAATGTCTTTATCTCTATTGTCATTTCTGTTATGTCTATTGTCATTCTCTTTATCTCTATTGTCTCTATCTCTATTGTCTTTATCTCTATTGTCATTCCTGTTATGTCCATTGTCATTCTCTTTATCTCTATTGTCATTCTCTTTATCTATATTGTCTTTTTCTCTATTTTCATTCTTGTTATGTCTATTGTCATTCTCTTTATCTCTATTGTCAGTCACTTTATCTCTATTGTCATTCTCTTTATCTCTATTGTCATTCCTGTTATCTCTATTGTCTTTATCTCTATTATCATTCCTGTTATGTCTATTGTCATTCTCTTTATCTCTATTGTCTTTATCTCTATTGTCATTCTCTTTATCTCTATTGTCTTTATCTCTATTGTCATTCCTGTTATCTCTATTGTCTTTATCTCTATTATCATTCCTGTTATGTCTATTGTCATTCTCTTTATCTCTATTGTCTTTATCTCTATTGTCACTCTGTTTGTCTCTATTGTCATTCTCTTTGTCTCTATTGTCTTTATCTCTCTTGTCATTCCTGTTATGTCTATTGTCATTCTCTTTATCTCTATTGTCATTCTCTTTATCTCTATTTTCTTTATCTCTATTGTCATTCCTGTTATGTCTATTGTCATTCTCTTTATCTCTATTGTCTTTATCTCTATTGTCATTCCTGTTATGTCTATTGTCTTTATCTCTAATGTCATTCCTGTTATCTCTATTGTCTTTATCTCTATTGTCATTCTCTTTATCTCTATTTTCATTCTCTTTTATTCTATTGTCATTCTCTTTATCTCTATTGTCTTTATCTCTATTGACATTATCTTTATCTCTATTGTCATTCTCTTTATCTCTATTGTCGTTCTCTTTATCTCTATTGTCTTTATCTCAATTGTCATTCCTGTTATGTCTATTGTCATTCTCTTTATCTCTATTGAAAACCTATTGAAATCCTACAGATTCCTGCATTTCTCACAGCTGCATTTATTTTTCAAGCGTTGCAGCACCTCTGTAACACGTCGGGCAGCGGCGGGCGGCATGAGCGAGGGACTACAACACCGCTTGCGGTTTTAATTCTCTTTATTTCTATTGTCATTCTCTTTATCTCTATTGTCATTCTCTTTATCTCTATTGTCTTTATCTCTATTGTCATTCCTGTTATGTCTATTGTCATTCTCTTTATCTCTATTGTCTTTATCTCTATTGTCATTCTCTTTGTCTCTATTGTCTTTATCTCTATTGTCATTCCTGTTATGTCTATTGTCATTCTCTTTATCTCTATTGTCTTTATCTCTATTGTCACTCTCTTTGTCTCTATTGTCATTCTCTTTGTCTCTATTGTCTTTATCTCTCTTGTCATTCCTGTTATGTCTATTGTCATTCTCTTTGTCTCTATTGTCTTTATCTCTATTGTCATTCTCTTTGTCTCTATTGTCTTTATCTCTATTGTCATTCCTGTTATGTCTATTGTCATTCTCTTTATCTCTATTGTCATTCTCCTTATCTCTATTGTCTTTATCTCTATTGTCATTCTCCTTATCTCTATTGTCTTTATCTCTATTGTCATTCCTGTTATGTCTATTGTCATTCTCTTTATCTCTATTGTCTTTATCTCTATTGTCATTCCTGTTATGTCTATTGTCATTCTCTTTATCTCTATTGTCTTTATCTCTATTGTCATTCTCTTTATCTCTATTGTCTTTATCTCTATTGTCATTCCTGTTATGTCTATTGTCATTGTCTTTATCTCTATTGTCACTCTCTTTGTCTCTATTGTCATTCTCTTTGTCTCTATTGTCTTTATCTCTCTTGTCATTCCTGTTATGTCTATTGTCATTCTCTTTATCTCTATTGTCTTTATCTCTATTGTCATTCCTGTTATGTCTATTGTCTTTATCTCTATTGTCATTCCTGTTATCTCTATTGTCTTTATCTCTATTGTCATTCTCTTTATCTCTATTTTCATTCTCTTTTATTCTATTGTCATTCTCTTTATCTCTATTTTCATTCTCTTTTATTCTATTGTCATTCTCTTTATCTCTATTGTCATTCTCTTTATCTCTATTGTCGTTCTCTTTATCTCTATTGTCTTTATCTCAATTGTCATTCCTGTTATGTCTATTGTCATTCTCTTTATCTCTATTGTCTTTATCTCTATTGTCATTCCTGTTATGTCTATTGTCATTCTCTTTATCTCTATTGTCTTTATCTCTATTGTCATTCCTGTTATGTCTATTGTCAATCTCTTTATCTCTATTGTCTTTATCTCTATTGTCATTCCTGTTATGTCTATTGTCATTCCTGTTCAAGGATTTTTCTATTTTGTCATTGCAACACATGTAAACATGGGATGCAACGAAATTGGTTTCCCTGGTCCTGGAGCAGCCCAATATCAAATATAGAATAAAATATAGAATAAAAAAATAAAATATATATATACATCTGTATATATAGAACATAAAATATAAAAGTAAAGCCAAATTTAAATTTAAGACAAAGTATATACAATGAAATAGAAAAAGGAAAACAACAACAGTATAACACCATGGTGAAATGTCCAGGTTGTGCAAACAGCTGCATTGTGCAAGAATTTCAGTGCAAAGTATTTTTTTTTGTATTACTGTTATGTCTATTGTCATTCTCTTTATCTCTATTGAAAACCTATTGAAATCCTACAGATTCCTGCATTTCTCACAGCCGCATTTATTTTTCAAGCGTTGCAGCACCTCTGTAACACGTCGGGCAGCGGCGGGCAGCATGAGCGAGGGACTACAACACCGCTTGCGGTTTTTATTCTCTTTATTTCTATTGTCATTCTCTTCATCTCTAATGTCTTTATCTCTATTGTCATTTCTGTTATGTCTATTGTCATTCTCTTTATCTCTATTGTCTCTATCTCTATTGTCTTTATCTCTATTGTCATTCCTGTTATGTCCATTGTCATTCTCTTTATCTCTATTGTCATTCTCTTTATCTATATTGTCTTTTTCTCTATTTTCATTCTTGTTATGTCTATTGTCATTCTCTTTATCTCTATTGTCAGTCACTTTATCTCTATTGTCATTCTCTTTATCTCTATTGTCATTCCTGTTATCTCTATTGTCTTTATCTCTATTATCATTCCTGTTATGTCTATTGTCATTCTCTTTATCTCTATTGTCTTTATCTCTATTGTCATTCTCTTTATCTCTATTGTCTTTATCTCTATTGTCATTCCTGTTATCTCTATTGTCTTTATCTCTATTATCATTCCTGTTATGTCTATTGTCATTCTCTTTATCTCTATTGTCTTTATCTCTATTGTCATTCTCTTTATCTCTATTGTCTTTATCTCTATTGTCATTCCTGTTATGTCTATTGTCATTGTCTTTATCTCTATTGTCATTCCTGTTATGTCTATTGTCATTGTCTTTATCTCTATTGTCATTCCTGATATCTCTATTGTCTTTATCTTTATTGTCATTCTCTTTATCTCTATTGTCTTTATCTCTATTGACATTCTCTTTATCTCTATTGTCATTCTCTTTATCTCTATTGTCATTCTCTTTATCTCTATTGTCTTTATCTCTATTGGCATTCTCTTTATCTCTATTGTCATTCTCTTTATCTCTATTGTCATTATCTCTATTGTCATTCTCTTTTATTCTATTGTCATTCTCTTTATCTCTATTGTCGTTCTCTTTATCTCTATTGTCATTCTCTTTTATTCTATTGTCATTCTCTTTATCTTTATTGTCGTTCTCTTTATCTCTATTGTCTTTATCTCTATTGTCACTCTGTTTGTCTCTATTGTCATTCTCTTTGTCTCTATTGTCTTTATCTCTCTTGTCATTCCTGTTATGTCTATTGTCATTCTCTTTATCTCTATTGTCATTCTCTTTATCTCTATTTTCTTTATCTCTATTGTCATTCCTGTTATGTCTATTGTCATTCTCTTTATCTCTATTGTCTTTATCTCTATTGTCATTCCTGTTATGTCTATTGTCTTTATCTCTAATGTCATTCCTGTTATCTCTATTGTCTTTATCTCTATTGTCATTCTCTTTATCTCTATTTTCATTCTCTTTTATTCTATTGTCATTCTCTTTATCTCTATTGTCTTTATCTCTATTGACATTATCTTTATCTCTATTGTCATTCTCTTTATCTCTATTGTCGTTCTCTTTATCTCTATTGTCTTTATCTCAATTGTCATTCCTGTTATGTCTATTGTCATTCTCTTTATCTCTATTGAAAACCTATTGAAATCCTACAGATTCCTGCATTTCTCACAGCTGCATTTATTTTTCAAGCGTTGCAGCACCTCTGTAACACGTCGGGCAGCGGCGGGCGGCATGAGCGAGGGACTACAACACCGCTTGCGGTTTTAATTCTCTTTATTTCTATTGTCATTCTCTTTATCTCTATTGTCATTCTCTTTATCTCTATTGTCTTTATCTCTATTGTCATTCCTGTTATGTCTATTGTCATTCTCTTTATCTCTATTGTCTTTATCTCTATTGTCATTCTCTTTGTCTCTATTGTCTTTATCTCTATTGTCATTCTCTTTGTCAATATTGTCTTTATCTCTATTGTCATTCCTGTTATGTCTATTGTCATTCTCTTTATCTCTATTGTCTCTATCTCTATTGTCATTCTCTTTGTCTCTATTGTCATTCTCTTTATCTCTATTGTCTTTATCTCTATTGTCATTCCTGTTATGTCCATTGTCATTCTCTTTATCTCTATTGTCATTCTCTTTATCTCTATTGTCATTCTCTTTATCTCTATTGTCTTTATCTCTATTTTCATTCTCTTTATCTCTATTGTCATTCCTGTTATGTCTATTGTCATTCTCTTTATCTCTATTGTCTTTATCTCTATTGTCATTCCTGTTATGTCTATTGTCATTCCTGTTATGTCTATTGTCATTCTCTTTATCTCTATTGTCATTCTCTTTATCTCTATTGTCTTTATCTCTATTGTCATTCTCTTTATCTCTATTGTCATTCCTGTTACGTCTATTGTCATTCTCTTTATCTCTATTGTCTTTATCTCTATTGTCTTTATCTCTATTGTCATTCTTGTTATGTCTATTGTCATTCTCTTTATCTCTATTGTCTTTATCTCTATTGTCATTCCTGTTATGTCTATTGTCATTCTCTTTATCTCTATTGTCATTCTCTTTATCTCTATTTTCTTTATCTCTATTTTCATTCCTGTTATGTCTATTGTCATTCTCTTTATCTCTATTGTCTTTATCTCTATTGTCATTCCTGTTATGTCTATTGTCTTTATCTCTATTGTCATTCCTGTTATCTCTATTGTCTTTATCTCTATTGTCATTCTCTTTATCTCTATTTTCATTCTCTTTTATTCTATTGTCATTCTCTTTATCTCTATTTTCATTCTCTTTTATTCTATTGTCGTTCTCTTTATCTCTATTGTCTTTATCTCAATTGTCATTCCTGTTATGTCTATTGTCATTCTCTTTATCTCTATTGAAAACCTATTGAAATCCTACAGATTCCTGCATTTCTCACAGCCGCATTTATTTTTCAAGCCTTGCAGCACCTCTATAACACGTCGGGCAGCGGCGGGCGGCATGAGCGAGGGACTACAACACCGCTTGCGGTTTTAATTCTCTTTATTTCTATTGTGATTCTCTTTATCTCTATTGTCTTTATCTCTATTGTCATTCCTGTTATGTCTATTGTCATTCTCTTTATCTCTATTGTCTTTATCTCTATTGTCATTCCTGTTATGTCTATTGTCATTCTCTTTATCTCTATTCTCTTTATCTCTATTGTCATTCTCTTTATCTCTATTGTCTTTATCTCTATTGTCATTCCTGTTATGTCTATTGTCATTCTCTTTATCTCTATTCTCTTTATCTCTATTTTCTTTATCTCTATTGTCATTCCTGTTCAAGGATTTTTCTATTTTGTCATTGCAACACATGTAAACATGGGATGCAACGAAATTGGTTTCCCTGGTCCTGGAGCAGCCCAATATCAAATATAGAATAAAATATAGAATAAAAAAATAAAATATATATATACATCTGTATATATAGAACATAAAATATAAAAGTAAAGCCAAATTTAAATTTAAGACAAAGTATATACAATGAAATAGAAAAAGGAAAACAACAACAGTATAACACCATGGTGAAATGTCCAGGTTGTGCAAACAGCTGCATTGTGCAAGAATTTCAGTGCAAAGTATTTTTTTTTGTATTACTGTTATGTCTATTGTCATTCTCTATTGAAAACCTATTGAAATCCTACAGATTCCTGCATTTCTCACAGCCGCATTTATTTTTCAAGCGTTGCAGCACCTCTGTAACACGTCGGGCAGCGGCGGGCAGCATGAGCGAGGGACTACAACACCGCTTGCGGTTTTTATTCTCTTTATTTCTATTGTCATTCTCTTCATCTCTAATGTCTTTATCTCTATTGTCATTTCTGTTATGTCTATTGTCATTCTCTTTATCTCTATTGTCTCTATCTCTATTGTCTTTATCTCTATTGTCATTCCTGTTATGTCCATTGTCATTCTCTTTATCTCTATTGTCATTCTCTTTATCTATATTGTCTTTTTCTCTATTTTCATTCTTGTTATGTCTATTGTCATTCTCTTTATCTCTATTGTCAGTCACTTTATCTCTATTGTCATTATCTCTATTGTCATTCTCTTTATCTCTATTGTCTTTATCTCTATTGTCATTCTCTTTATCTCTATTGTCTTTATCTCTATTGTCATTCCTGTTATGTCTATTGTCATTGTCTTTATCTCTATTGTCATTCCTGTTATGTCTATTGTCATTGTCTTTATCTCTATTGTCATTCCTGATATCTCTATTGTCTTTATCTTTATTGTCATTCTCTTTATCTCTATTGTCTTTATCTCTATTGACATTCTCTTTATCTCTATTGTCATTCTCTTTATCTCTATTGTCTTTATCTCTATTGACATTCTCTTTATCTCTATTGTCATTCTCTTTATATCTATTGTCATTATCTCTATTGTCATTCTCTTTATCTCTATTGTCATTCTCTTTTATTCTATTGTCATTCTGTTTATCTCTATTGTCGTTCTCTTTATCTCTATTGTCATTATCTTTTATTCTATTGTCATTCTCTTTATCTCTATTGTCGTTCTCTTTATCTCTATTGTCTTTATCTCTATTGTCATTCCTGTTATGTCTATTGTCATTCTCTTTATCTCTATTGTCTTTATCTCTATTGTCATTCTCTTTATCTCTATTGTCTTTATCTCTATTGTCATTCTCTTTATCTCTATTGTCTTTATCTCTATTGTCATTCCTGTTATGTCTATTGTCATTCTCTTTATCTCTATTGTCTTTATCTCTATTGTCACTCTCTTTGTCTCTATTGTCATTCTCTTTGTCTCTATTTTCTTTATCTCTCTTGTCATCCCTGTTATGTCTATTGTCATTCTCTTTATCTCTATTGTCATTCTCTTTATCTCTATTTTCTTTATCTCTATTGTCATTCCTGTTATGTCTATTGTCATTCCTGTTATGTCTATTGTCTTTATCTCTATTGTCATTCCTGTTATGTCTATTGTCTTTATCTCTATTGTCATTCCTGTTATCTCTATTGTCTTTATCTCTATTGTCATTCTCTTTATCTCAATTTTTATTCTCTTTTATTCTATTGTCATTCTCTTTATCTCTATTGTCTTTATCTCTATTGTCATTCTCTTTATCTCTATTGTCGTTCTCTTTATCTCTATTGTCTTTATCTCTATTGTCATTCCTGTTATGTCTATTGTCATTCTCTTTATCTCTATTGAAAACCTATTGAAATCCTACAGATTCCTGCATTTCTCACAGCCGCATTTATTTTTCAAGCGTTGCAGCACCTCTGTAACACGTCGGGCAGCGGCGGGCGGCATGAGCGAGGGACTACAACACCGCTTGCGGTTTTAATTCTCTTTATTTCTATTGTCATTCTCTTTATCTCTATTGTCATTCTCTTTATCTCTATTGTCTTTATCTCTATTGTCATTCCTGTTATGTCTATTGTCATTCTCTTTATCTCTATTGTCTTTATCTCTATTGTCATTCTCTTTGTCTCTATTGTCTTTATCTCTATTGTCATTCTCTTTGTCTCTATTTTCTTTATCTCTATTGTAATTCCTGTTATGTCTATTGTCATTCTCTTTATCTCTATTTTCTCTATCTCTATTGTCATTCTCTTTGTCTCTATTGTCATTCTCTTTATCTCTATTGTCTTTATCTCTATTGTCATTCCTGTTATGTCCATTGTCATTCTCTTTATCTCTATTGTCATTCTCTTTATCTCTATTGTCTTTATCTCTATTTTCATTCTCTTTATCTCTATTGTCATTCACTTTATCTCTATTGTCATTCTCTTTATTTCTATTGTCTTTATCTCTATTGTCATTCTCTTTATCTCTATTGTCATTCTCTTTATCTCTATTGTCTTTATCTCTATTGTCATTCCTGTTATGTCTATTGTCATTCTCTTTATCTCTATTGTCTTTATCTCTATTGTCATTCTCTTTATCTCTATTGTCTTTATCTCTATTGTCATTCTCTTTATCTCTATTGTCATTCTCTTTATCTCTATTGTCTTTATCTCTATTGTCATTCCTGTTATGTCTATTGTCATTCTCTTTATCTCTATTGTCTTTATCTCTATTGTCATTCTCTTTATCTCTATTGTCTTTATCTCTATTGTCATTCTCTTTATCTCTATTGTCCTCATCTCTATTGTCATTCCTGTTATGTCTATTGTCATTGTCTTTATCTCTATTGTCATTCCTGTTATCTCTATTGTCTTTATCTTTATTGTCATTCTCTTTATCTCTATTGTCTTTATCTCTATTGACATTCTCTTTATCTCTATTGTCATTCTCTTTATCTCTATTGTCATTCTCTTTTATTCTATTGTCATTCTCTTTATCTCTATTGTCTTTATCTCTATTGTCATTCCTGTTATGTCTATTGTCATTGTCTTTATCTCTATTGTCATTCCTGTTATGTCTATTGTCATTGTCTTTATCTCTATTGTCATTCCTGATATCTCTATTGTCTTTATCTTTATTGTCATTCTCTTTATCTCTATTGTCTTTATCTCTATTGACATTCTCTTTATCTCTATTGTCATTCTCTTTATCTCTATTGTCTTTATCTCTATTGACATTCTCTTTATCTCTATTGTCATTCTCTTTATCTCTATTGTCATTATCTCTATTGTCATTCTCTTTATCTCTATTGTCGTTCTCTTTATCTCTATTGTCATTCTCTTTTATTCTATTGTCATTCTCTTTATCTCTATTGTCGTTCTCTTTATCTCTATTGTCTTTATCTCTATTGTCATTCTCTTTATCTCTATTGTCTTTATCTCTATTGTCATTATCTCTATTGTCATTCTCTTTATCTCTATTGTCTTTATCTCTATTGTCATTCCTGTTATGTCTATTGTCATTCTCTTTATCTCTATTGTCTTTATCTCTATTGTCACTCTCTTTGTCTCTATTGTCATTCTCTTTGTCTCTATTGTCTTTATCTCTCTTGTCATCCCTGTTATGTCTATTGTCATTCTCTTTATCTCTATTGTCATTCTCTTTATCTCTATTTTCTTTATCTCTATTGGCATTCCTGTTATGTCTATTGTCATTCTCTTTATCTCTTTTGTCTTTATCTCTATTGTCATTCCTGTTATGTCTATTGTCTTTATCTCTATTGTCATTCCTGTTATCTCTATTGTCTTTATCTCTATTGTCATTCTCTTTATCTCTATTTTCATTCTCTTTTATTCTATTGTCATTCTCTTTATCTCTATTGTCTTTATCTCTATTGACATTATCTTTATCTCTATTGTCATTCTCTTTATCTCTATTGTCGTTCTCTTTATCTCTATTGTCTTTATCTCAATTGTCATTCCTGTTATGTCTATTGTCATTCTCTTTATCTCTATTGAAAACCTATTGAAATCCTACAGATTCCTGCATTTCTCACAGCCGCATTTATTTTTCAAGCGTTGCAGCACCTCTGTAACACGTCGGGCAGCGGCGGGCGGCATGAGCGAGGGACTACAACACCGCTTGCGGTTTTAATTCTCTTTATTTCTATTGTCATTCTCTTTATCTCTATTGTCATTCTCTTTATCTCTATTGTCTTTATCTCTATTGTCATTCCTGTTATGTCTATTGTCATTCTCTTTATCTCTATTGTCTTTATCTCTATTGTCATTCTCTTTATCTCTATTGTCTTTATCTCTATTGTCATTCTCTTTGTCTCTATTGTCTTTATCTCTATTGTCATTCTCTTTGTCTCTATTTTCTTTATCTCTATTGTAATTCCTGTTATGTCTATTGTCATTCTCTTTGTCTCTATTGTCATTCTCTTTATCTCTATTGTCATTCTCTTTATCTCTATTGTCATTCACTTTATCTCTATTGTCATTCTCTTTATCTCTATTGTCTTTATCTCTATTGTCATTCTCTTTATCTCTATTGTCATTCTCTTTATCTCTATTGTCTTTATCTCTATTGTCATTCCTGTTATGTCTATTGTCATTCTCTTTATCTCTATTGTCTTTATCTCTATTGTCATTCTCTTTATCTCTATTGTCTTTATCTCTATTGTCATTCTCTTTATCTCTATTGTCTTTATCTCTATTGTCATTCCTGTTATGTCTATTGTCATTGTCTTTATCTCTATTGTCATTCCTGTTATCTCTATTGTCTTTATCTTTATTGTCATTCTCTTTATCTCTATTGTCTTTATCTCTATTGACATTCTCTTTATCTCTATTGTCATTCTCTTTATCTCTATTGTCATTCTCTTTTATTCTATTGTCATTCTCTTTATCTCTATTGTCGTTCTCTTTATCTCTATTGTCATTCTCTTTTATTCTATTGTCATTCTCTTTATCTCTATTGTCGTTCTCTTTATCTCTATTGTCTTTATCTCTATTGTCATTCCTGTTATGTCTATTGTCATTCTCTTTATCTCTATTGTCTTTATCTCTATTGTCATTCTCTTTGTCTCTATTGTCTTTATCTCTATTGTCATTCCTGTTATGTCTATTGTCATTCTCTTTATCTCTATTGTCTTTATTTCTATTGTCATTCTCTTTGTCTCTATTGTCATTCTCTTTGTCTCTATTGTCTTTATCTCTATTGTCATTCCTGTTATGTCTATTGTCATTCCTGTTATGTCTATTGTCATTCTCTTTATCTCTATAGTCATTCTCTTTAACTCTATTGTCTTTATCTCTATTGTCATTCTCTTTATCTCTATTGTCTTAATCTCTATTGTCATTCCTGTTATGTCTTTTGTCATTCTCTTTATCTCTATTGTCATTCCTGTTATCTTTATTGTCTTTATCTCTATTGTCATTCTCTTTATCTCTATTGTCTTTATCTCTATTGTCATTCTCTTTATCTCTATTGTCATTCTCTTTATCTCTATTGTCTTTATCTCTATTGTCATTCTCTTTATCTCTATTGTCATTCTCTTTTATTCTATTGTCGTTCTCTTTATCTCTATTGTCTTTATCTCAATTGTCATTCCTGTTGTCTATTGTCATTCTCTTTATCTCTATTGTCTTTATCTCAATTGTCATTCCTGTTATGTCTATTGTCATTCTCTTTATCTCTATTGTCTTTATCTCTATTGTCATTCCTGTTATGTCTATTGTCTTTATCTCTATTGTCATTCCTGTTATCTCTAGTGTCTTTATCTCTATTGTCATTCTCTTTATCTCTATTGTCTTTATCTCTATTGACATTATCTTTATCTCTATTGTCATTCTCTTTATCTCTATTGTCATTCTCTTTATCTCTATTGTGTTTATCTCAATTGTCATTCCTGTTATGTCTATTGTCATTCTCTTTATCTCTATTGTCTTTATCTCTATTGTCATTCTCTTTGTCTCTATTGTCTTTATCTCTATTGTCATTCCTGTTATGTCTATTGTCATTCTCTTTATCTCTATTGTCTTTATTTCTATTGTCATTCTCTTTGTCTCTATTTTGTGACCTGCTTTACGGTAAGTGTATTCCGTCACTTCCGGTTACTGGTGTTACTGACACGGTGCTCTCTGTTCTGCTCACCTAGTTATATTGTCATATATTCCTCACATTGGCGAGTGTTTTTACAACTTTGCACCACCACATAGACTTGTTCTGTTTGTACACGGACAGGTCTCTTAACTTTAGCAACCACAGTTCGATAGTTTTTATCAGTTCGCTGTCTGACTTACTAGCTAGCCTAGCTAGAAAATGGCTTCTCTCTCCTCTCCCACTCTCTCTTCTCCTCTCTCCTGCTCTGTGTGTCAGATGTTTAGTTACTCCTCGTCCTCCTTTAGCGAAAATGGTAAATGCATTAAATGTAATTTATTTGTAGCTCTGGAGGCGAGGGTTAGCGACTTAGAGGCACGGTACCGCACCACCGAAAAATCAGTTATAGTTAGCAAGTCCCCTGTAGCCGGTGCGGTACCACCGAAGGCAGCTGTAGCTAGCCGTCCCCCGGTAGTTCCCGAGCAGCCGGGAGGCTGGGTGACTGTTCGAAGGAGGCATAGCCCCAAACAGAAGCCTACGGTACACCACCAACCACTACACGTATCAAACCGATTTTCCCCACTCAGCGACACACCCGCTGAGAGGCCAACTCTGGTCATTGGCAGCTCAATCTTAAGAAACGTGAAGTTAGCGACACCGGGGACCATAGTTAAATGCATCCCGGGGGCCAGAGCGGGCGACATTGAATCTAATTTAAAACTGCTGGCTAAAGATAAGAGGAGATATAATAAAATTATTATTCACGTCGGCGGTAATGACACCCGGTTACGTCAATCGGAGGTTACTAAAGTTAATGTGTCATCGGTGTGTGAATATGCAAAAACAATGTCGGACTCCGTAATTTTCTCTGGTCCCCTACCCAATGTAACCAGTGATGACATGTATAGCCGCATGTCGTCATTTCACCGCTGGTTGTCGAGGTGGTGTCCAGATAATAATGTGGGCTTTATAAATAATTGGACACCTTTCTGGGGAAAACCTGGTCTGATTAGGAGAGACGGCATCCATCCCACTTTGGATGGAGCAGCTCTTATATCTAGAAACATGGTCAAGTTTATTAGTCGATCTAATCCATGACAATCCAGAGTTGAGACCAGGAAGCAGAGCTGCAGTCTTACACGCTTCTCTGCGCCTCCACTAGAGCAGTTGCCCACCCAATCATCTAGTATAGAGACTGTGTCTGTCCCCCGTCCACCTGCATTATTTAAAGATAAAACAAACAGAAGAGGAGTAAATCATAAAAACCTGATAAATATTAAATCAACATCTCAAAGAGTCCAAAACAAGATAATTAAATGTGGACTCCTGAATATTAGGTCCTTGTCCTCTAAAGCTGTTTTAGTAAATGAATTAATATCTGATTATGATATTGATTTATTCTGCCTCACTGAAACCTGGTTGCAGGAGGATGAATATGTTAGTTTAAATGAATCCACTCCCCCCAGTCATTGTAATACTCATATTCCTCGAAGTACTGGTCGAGGTGGTGGAGTTGGAGCCATATTTGACTCTAGTTTATTCATTAATCCTAAACCTAAACTAAATTATAATTCATTTGAAAGTCTCGTTCTTAGCCTGACTCACCCAAACGGGAAAACATTACAGCCAATATTATTTGTTATATTATATCAGGCTCCAGGTCCTTATTCTGAATTTCTATCTGAATTTGCAGAATTTGCATCAGGCTTGGTCGTTAAATCAGATAAAGTAATTATTGTAGGTGATTTTAATATTCATGTCGACAACCATAGTGATAGTCTTAGTACTTCATTTATCTCTTTGTTAGACTCAATTGGCTTCTGTCAGAGTGTAAACAAACCGACTCATTGTCTGAATCACACTCTTGACCTTATACTCTCATATGGCATTGAAATTGATCATCTAATAGTCTTTCCACATAATCCTATCCTATCTGACTATTTTCTAATAACCTTTGAGTTTATACTACTGAACTATAAGCCTTTTTTCAGAAACTCCTACAGCAGATGTTTATCTGACAGTGCTGTAGCCAAATTTAAGGAAACAATTACTATAGTATTAAATTCAATGCCATGTCTTAATGTTACAGAGGACTTAGCAGCTTCCTGTAGCCCCTCACACATAGATCAGCTCGTTAGTAATACTACAGAGTCATTACAGACAACTCTTGACTCTATTGCACCTCTGAAAAAGAAGAGAATAAAACAGAGGAGGTTAGCACCATGGTATAGCCAGCACACTTGCAAATTAAAGCAAGAGGCACGTAAATCTGAACGTAAATGGCGTGCCTCTAAACTGGAAGAATCTCGTCTAGCCTGGCAAGATAATCTTGCAATTTATAGGAAGGCTCTGCATAATGCCAGAACAGCCTATTATTCCTCATTAATTGAGGAAAATAAGAACAACCCCAGGTTTCTCTTCAGCACTGTAGCCAGGCTAACAGAGAACCACAGCTCTATTGAGTCATCTATTCCATTAAGCCTAACTAGTAATGACTTCATGAGCTTCTTTAATGATAAAATTATAAATATTAGAGACAAAATTCATCACCTTTTGCCCTCATCAGGCACTCATCTGATTTCAGATACAGCAAGGTTGGAAATAGCTATAAAATCTGACATATATTTAGACTGCTTTTCTCCCGTCGACATTAAACAAATAACTACAATAATTACTTCATCTAAGTCGTCAACCTGTCTCTTAGACCCCATCCCAACCAGGCTGCTTAAAGATGTATTACCTTTAGTTAGCCCGTCCTTATTAAATATGATTAATCTGTCTTTATTATCAGGATATGTACCACAGTCCTTTAAAATAGCTGTGATTAAGCCTCTTCTTAAAAAAACAACTCTAGATCAAGAGGTTTTAGCCAATTACAGACCGATATCAAACCTTTCATTCATCTCGAAGGTACTTGAGAAAGCCGTAGCCAACCAACTATGTGACTTTCCCCACACAAACAGTTTATTTGAGGAGTTTCAGTCAGGATTTAGAATAAATCATAGCACAGAGACCGCACTAGTTAAAGTTACAAACGACCTCCTAATGGCATCAGACAAAGGACTCATCTCTGTACTTGTCCTATTAGATCTTAGTGCCGCATTTGACACCATTGACCATCAGATTCTCTTACAGAGACTGGAATACCAAATTGGCATTAAAGGAACCGCCCTAGGCTGGTTTAAGTCATATTTCCTAGACCGTTCTCAGTTTGTTCATGTTCATGATGTAGCCTCCATGCAAACCAAAGTTTCTCATGGAGTCCCACAAGGTACTGTATTAGGGCCACTTCTTTTCAGTTTATATATGCTTCCTTTAGGGAACATTATTAGGAATCATTCAATTAACTTTCACTGTTATGCTGACGACACCCAATTATATTTATCGATCAAGCCTGATGAAACCAATCACTTGACTAGACTTCAAGCATGCATTAAGGACATAAAAAATTGGATGACCCACAATTTTCTGATGCTAAATTCAGAAAAAACTGAAGTTCTCCTAATAGGACCCAAACACCTTAGAAACTATCATTCCAGAGATTTAGCCTTAGATGGGATCACCCTGGCCACCAGCTCCACCGTAAAGAATCTTGGCGTTGTTTTTGATCAAGACTTGTCCTTTAATAACTATATAAAACAACTTTCGAGGACTGCATTCTTCCACTTGCGTAACATTGCCAAAATCAGACGCATCATTTCTCAAGTGGATGCAGAAAAACTAGTCCATGCATTTGTTACTTCTAGGCTGGACTATTGTAACTCTTTGCTGTCAGGCTGCTCTAATAAGTCTCTTAAGAGTTTGCAGCTGATTCAGAATGCTGCTGCACGTGTTCTGACAGGAACCAAAATCAGAGATCACATCTCTCCCATTTTGGCTTCCTTGCACTGGCTACCCGTTAAATCTAGAATAGAATTTAAAATTCTTCTCCTAACTTACAAAGCTCTTCATGGTCAGGCACCATCATATTTAAAAGAGCTCATAGTACCTTACCACCCCACTAGAACATTGCGCTCCCAGGATGGTGGGTTCCTTGTGGTTCCTATAGTGTCTAAAAGTAGATTGAGAGCCAGAGCTTTCAGCTATCAAGCTCCTCTTCTGTGGAATAAACTACCACTCTGTGTTCGGGAGGCAGACACGATCAACACCTTTAAGAGTAGACTTAAGACTTTCCTGTTTGATAAAGCTTATAATTAGGGCTGGCTCAGGTCATCCCTTAGTTATGCTGCCATAGAACTAGACTGCTGGGGGACTCACATACTCTCTCGCTCTCTCTCTCTCATTCTCTCTCTCTCCTTATCTATCCATCTATCTAATCCATCTATCTATCATGTTACTAATTAAACTTCTTCCCCGGAGTTTCTGTGCTCTCTCGTCCAGCAGGTTCTTGTGGACTGTGTCTGCTGCTGTGGTCCTGCGTGGCGTCTACTGCATGTGTTGTCGCCGTCATCATTGTTGCCATATCCCCATTACAGATTATAGTTAGTTAATAATTTGCTACTGTGTATCTGTATCTTTACCACTAGTTTCACTGTTGCTGTAATGGTTCATCATTCGTTGTTCTCATCTTGTCATTGTCATTATTTGTCACTGTTATTCATTGTGAGTGTACAATATGTGTTTGTTAATTTGTTCTGTACATGTGACATCCATTGCACGTCTGTCCGTCCTGGGAGAGGGATCCCTCCTCTGTGGCTCTTCCTGAGGTTTCTTCCACCTTTTTCCCTGTTAAAAGGTTTTTTGGTGGGCAAGTTTTTCCTCACACAAATCGAGGGTCTAAGGACAGAGGGTGTCACTCCCTGTACAGATTGTAAAGCCCTCTGAGACAAATGTATTTTGTGATTTTGGGTTATGTATATAAAATTTGATTTGATTTGATTTGATTTGACTCTATTGTCATTCTCTTTGTCTCTATTGTCTTTATCTCTATTGTCATTCCTGTTATGTCTATTGTCATTCTCTTTATCTCTATTGTCATTCTCTTTATCTCTATTGTCATTCTCTTTAACTCTATTGTCTTTATCTCTATTGTCATTCTCTTTATCTCTATTGTCTTAATCTCTATTGTCATTCCTGTTATGTCTATTGTCATTCTCTTTATCTCTATTGTCATTCCTGTTATCTCTATTGTCTTTATCTCTATTGTCATTCTCTTTATCTCTATTGTCATTCTCTTTATCTCTATTGTCTTTATCTCTATTGTCATTCTCTTTATCTCTATTGTCATTCTCTTTTATTCTATTGTCGTTCTCTTTATCTCTATTGTCTTTATCTCAATTGTCATTCCTGTTATGTCTATTGTCATTCTCTTTATCTCTATTGTCTTTATCTCAATTGTCATTCCTGTTATGTCTATTGTCATTCTCTTTATCTCTATTGTCTTTATCTCTCTTGTCATTCCTGTTATGTCTATTGTCATTCTCTTTATCTCTATTGTCATTCTCTTTATCTCTATTTTCTTTATCTCTATTGTCATTCCTGTTATGTCTATTGTCATTCTCTTTATCTCTATTGTCTTTATCTCTATTGTCATTCCTGTTATGTCTATTGTCTTTATCTCTATTGTCATTCCTGTTATCTCTATTGTCTTTATCTCTATTGTCATTCTCTTTATCTCTATTTTCATTCTCTTTTATTCTATTGTCATTCTCTTTATCTCTATTGCCATTCTCTTTATCTCTATTGTCATTCTCTTTATCTCTATTGTCGTTCTCTTTATCTCTATTGTCTTTATCTCAATTGTCATTCCTGTTATGTCTATTGTCATTCTCTTTATCTCTATTGTCTTTATCTCTATTGTCATTCTCTTTGTCTCTATTGTCTTTATCTCTATTGTCATTCCTGTTATGTCTATTGTCATTCTCTTTATCTCTATTGTCTTTATCTCTATTGTCATTCCTGTTATGTCTATTGTCATTCCTTTATCTCTATTGTCTTTATCTCTATTGTCATTCTCTTTATCTCTATTGTCTTTATCTCTATTGTCATTCCTGTTATGTCTATTGTCATTCTCTTTATCTCTATTCTCTTTATCTCTATTTTCTTTATCTCTATTGTCATTCCTGTTCAAGGATTTTTCTATTTTGTCATTGCAACACATGTAAACATGGGATGCAACGAAATTGGTTTCCCTGGTCCTGGAGCAGCCCAATATCAAATATAGAATAAAATATAGAATAAAAAAATAATATATATATATATATCTGTATATATAGAACATAAAATATAAAAGTAAAGCCAAATTTAAATTTAAGACAAAGTATATACAATGAAATAGAAAAAGGAAAACAACAACAGTATAACACCATGGTGAAATGTCCAGGTTGTGCAAACAGCTGCATTGTGCAAGAATTTCAGTGCAAAGTATTTTTTTTGTATTACTGTTATGTCTATTGTCATTCTCTTTATCTCTATTGAAAACCTATTGAAATCCTACAGATTCCTGCATTTCTCACAGCCGCATTTATTTTTCAAGCATTGCAGCACCTCTGTAACACGTCGGGCAGCGGCGGGCAGCATGAGCGAGGGACTACAACACCGCTTGCGGTTTTTATTCTCTTTATTTCTATTGTCATTCTCTTCATCTCTATTGTCTTTATCTCTATTGTCATTCCTGTTATGTCTATTTTCATTCTTGTTATGTCTATTGTCATTCTCTTTATCTCTATTGTCATTCACTTTATCTCTATTGTCATTCTCTTTATCTCTATTGTCATTCTCTTCATCTCTATTGTCTTTATCTCTATTGTCATTCTCTTTGTCTCTATTGTCTTTATCTCTATTGTCATTCCTGTTATGTCTATTGTCATTCTCTTTATCTCTATTGTCTTTATCTCTATTGTCATTCTCTTTGTCTCTATTGTCTTTATCTCTATTGTCATTCCTGTTATGTCTATTGTCATTCTCTTTATCTCTATTGTCTTTATCTCTATTGTCATTCTCTTTGTCTCTATTGTCATTCTCTTTGTCTCTATTGTCTTTATCTCTATTGTCATTCCTGTTATGTCTATTGTCATTCTCTTTATCTCTATTGTCATTCTCTTTATCTCTATTGTCATTCTCTTTATCTCTATTTTCTTTATCTCTATTGTCATTCCTGTTATGTCTATTGTCATTCTCTTTATCTCTATTGTCTTTATCTCTATTGTCATTCCTGTTATGTCTATTGTCTTTATCTCTATTGTCATTCCTGTTATCTCTATTGTCTTTATCTCTATTGTCATTCTCTTTATCTCTATTTTCATTCTCTTTTATTCTATTGTCATTCTCTTTATCTCTATTGCCATTCTCTTTATCTCTATTGTCATTCTCTTTATCTCTATTGTCATTCTCTTTGTCTCTATTGTCTTTATCTCTATTGTCATTCCTGTTATGTCTATTGTCATTCTCTTTATCTCTATTGTCTTTATCTCTATTGTCATTCCTGTTATGTCTATTGTCATTCTCTTTATCTCTATTGTCTTTATCTCTATTGTCATTCCTGTTATGTCTATTGTCATTCCTTTATCTCTATTGTCTTTATCTCTATTGTCATTCTCTTTATCTCTATTGTCTTTATCTCTATTGTCATTCCTGTTATGTCTATTGTCATTCTCTTTATCTCTATTCTCTTTATCTCTATTTTCTTTATCTCTATTGTCATTCCTGTTCAAGGATTTTTCTATTTTGTCATTGCAACACATGTAAACATGGGATGCAACGAAATTGGTTTCCCTGGTCCTGGAGCAGCCCAATATCAAATATAGAATAAAATATAGAATAAAAAAATAATATATATATATATATCTGTATATATAGAACATAAAATATAAAAGTAAAGCCAAATTTAAATTTAAGACAAAGTATATACAATGAAATAGAAAAAGGAAAACAACAACAGTATAACACCATGGTGAAATGTCCAGGTTGTGCAAACAGCTGCATTGTGCAAGAATTTCAGTGCAAAGTATTTTTTTTGTATTACTGTTATGTCTATTGTCATTCTCTTTATCTCTATTGAAAACCTATTGAAATCCTACAGATTCCTGCATTTCTCACAGCCGCATTTATTTTTCAAGCATTGCAGCACCTCTGTAACACGTCGGGCAGCGGCGGGCAGCATGAGCGAGGGACTACAACACCGCTTGCGGTTTTTATTCTCTTTATTTCTATTGTCATTCTCTTCATCTCTATTGTCTTTATCTCTATTGTCATTCCTGTTATGTCTATTTTCATTCTTGTTATGTCTATTGTCATTCTCTTTATCTCTATTGTCATTCACTTTATCTCTATTGTCATTCTCTTTATCTCTATTGTCATTCTCTTCATCTCTATTGTCTTTATCTCTATTGTCATTCTCTTCATCTCTATTGTCTTTATCTCTATTGTCATTCTCTTTGTCTCTATTGTCTTTATCTCTATTGTCATTCCTGTTATGTCTATTGTCATTCTCTTTATCTCTATTGTCTTTATCTCTATTGTCATTCTCTTTGTCTCTATTGTCTTTATCTCTATTGTCATTCCTGTTATGTCTATTGTCATTCTCTTTATCTCTATTGTCTTTATCTCTATTGTCATTCTCTTTGTCTCTATTGTCATTCTCTTTGTCTCTATTGTCTTTATCTCTATTGTCATTCCTGTTATGTCTATTGTCATTCTCTTTATCTCTATTGTCATTCTCTTTATCTCTATTGTCATTCTCTTTATCTCTATTTTCTTTATCTCTATTGTCATTCCTGTTATGTCTATTGTCATTCTCTTTATCTCTATTGTCTTTATCTCTATTGTCATTCCTGTTATGTCTATTGTCTTTATCTCTATTGTCATTCCTGTTATCTCTATTGTCTTTATCTCTATTGTCATTCTCTTTATCTCTATTTTCATTCTCTTTTATTCTATTGTCATTCTCTTTATCTCTATTGCCATTCTCTTTATCTCTATTGTCATTCTCTTTATCTCTATTGTCATTCTCTTCATCTCTATTGTCTTTATCTCTATTGTCATTCTCTTTGTCTCTATTGTCTTTATCTCTATTGTCATTCCTGTTATGTCTATTGTCATTCTCTTTATCTCTATTGTCTTTATCTCTATTGTCATTCTCTTTGTCTCTATTGTCTTTATCTCTATTGTCATTCCTGTTATGTCTATTGTCATTCTCTTTATCTCTATTGTCTTTATCTCTATTGTCATTCTCTTTGTCTCTATTGTCATTCTCTTTGTCTCTATTGTCTTTATCTCTATTGTCATTCCTGTTATGTCTATTGTCATTCTCTTTATCTCTATTGTCATTCTCTTTATCTCTATTGTCATTATCTTTAACTCTATTGTCTTTATCTCTATTGTCATTCTCTTTATCTCTATTGTCATTCTCTTTATCTCTATTGTCTTTATCTCTATTGTCATTCTCTTTATCTCTATTGTCATTCTCTTTTATTCTATTGTCGTTCTCTTTATCTCTATTGTCTTTATCTCAATTGTCATTCCTGTTATGTCTATTGTCATTCTCTTTATCTCTATTGTCTTTATCTCAATTGTCATTCCTGTTATGTCTATTGTCATTCTCTTTATCTCTATTGTCTTTATCTCTCTTGTCATTCCTGTTATGTCTATTGTCATTCTCTTTATCTCTATTGTCATTCTCTTTATCTCTATTTTCTTTATCTCTATTGTCATTCCTGTTATGTCTATTGTCATTCTCTTTATCTCTATTGTCTTTATCTCTATTGTCATTCCTGTTATGTCTATTGTCTTTATCTCTATTGTCATTCCTGTTATCTCTATTGTCTTTATCTCTATTGTCATTCCCTTTATCTCTATTTTCATTCTCTTTTATTCTATTGTCATTCTCTTTATCTCTATTGTCATTCTCTTTATCTCTATTGCCATTCTCTTTATCTCTATTGTCATTCTCTTTATCTCTATTGTCGTTCTCTTTATCTCTATTGTCTTTATCTCAATTGTCATTCCTGTTATGTCTATTGTCATTCTCTTTATCTCTATTGAAAACCTATTGAAATCCTACAGATTCCTGCATTTCTCACAGCCGCATTTATTTTTCAAGCGTTGCAGCACCTCTGTAACACGTCGGGCAGCGGCGGGCGGCATGAGCGAGGGACTACAACACCGCTTGCGGTTTTAATTCTCTTTATTTCTATTGTCATTCTCTTTATCTCTATTGTCATTCTCTTTATCTCTATTGTCTTTATCTCTATTGTCATTCCTGTTATGTCTATTGTCATTCTCTTTATCTCTATTGTCTTTATCTCTATTGTCATTCTCTTTGTCTCTATTGTCTTTATCTCTATTGTCATTCCTGTTATGTCTATTGTCATTCTCTTTATCTCTATTGTCTTTATCTCTATTGTCATTCCTGTTATGTCTATTGTCATTCTCTTTATCTCTATTGTCTTTATCTCTATTGTCATTCTCTTTATCTCTATTGTCTTTATCTCTATTGTCATTCCTGTTATGTCTATTGTCATTCCTTTATCTCTATTGTCTTTATCTCTATTGTCATTCTCTTTATCTCTATTGTCTTTATCTCTATTGTCATTCCTGTTATGTCTATTGTCATTCTCTTTATCTCTATTCTCTTTATCTCTATTTTCTTTATCTCTATTGTCATTCCTGTTCAAGGATTTTTCTATTTTGTCATTGCAACACATGTAAACATGGGATGCAACGAAATTGGTTTCCCTGGTCCTGGAGCAGCCCAATATCAAATATAGAATAAAATATAGAATAAAAAAATAATATATATATATACATCTGTATATATAGAACATAAAATATAAAAGTAAAGCCAAATTTAAATTTAAGACAAAGTATATACAATGAAATAGAAAAAGGAAAACAACAACAGTATAACACCATGGTGAAATGTCCAGGTTGTGCAAACAGCTGCATTGTGCAAGAATTTCAGTGCAAAGTATTTTTTTTGTATTACTGTTATGTCTATTGTCATTCTCTTTATCTCTATTGAAAACCTATTGAAATCCTACAGATTCCTGCATTTCTCACAGCCGCATTTATTTTTCAAGCATTGCAGCACCTCTGTAACACGTCGGGCAGCGGCGGGCAGCATGAGCGAGGGACTACAACACTGCTTGCGGTTTTTATTCTCTTTATTTCTATTGTCATTCTCTTCATCTCTATTGTCTTTATCTCTATTGTCATTCCTGTTATGTCTATTTTCATTCTTGTTATGCCTATTGTCATTCTCTTTATCTCTATTGTCATTCACTTTATCTCTATTGTCATTCTCTTTATCTCTATTGTCATTCTCTTCATCTCTATTGTCTTTATCTCTATTGTCATTCTCTTCATCTCTATTGTCTTTATCTCTATTGTCATTCTCTTTAACTCTATTGTCTTTATCTCTATTGTCATTCTCTTTATCTCTATTGTCATTCTCTTTAACTCTATTGTCTTTATCTCTATTGTCATTCTCTTTATCTCTATTGTCTTAATCTCTATTGTCATTCCTGTTATGTCTATTGTCATTCTCATTATCTCTATTGTCATTCCTGTTATCTCTATTGTCTTTATCTCTATTGTCATTCTCTTTATCTCTATTGTCTTTATCTCTATTGTCATTCTCTTTATCTCTATTGTCATTCTCTTTTATTCTATTGTCGTTCTCTTTATCTCTACTGTCTTTATCTCAATTGTCATTCCTGTTATGTCTATTGTCATTCTCTTTATCTCTATTGTCTTTATCTCAATTGTCATTCCTGTTATGTCTATTGTCATTCTCTTTATCTCTATTGTCTTTATCTCTCTTGTCATTCCTGTTATGTCTATTGTCATTCTCTTTATCTCTATTGTCATTCTCTTTATCTCTATTTTCTTTATCTCTATTGTTATTCCTGTTATGTCTATTGTCATTCTCTTTATCTCTTTTTTCATTCTCTTTTATTCTATTGTCATTCTCTTTATCTCTATTGTCTTTATCTCTATTGACATTATCTTTATCTCTATTGTCATTCTCTTTATCTCTATTGTCATTCTCTTTATCTCTATTGTCGTTCTCTTTATCTCTATTGTCTTTATCTAAATTGTCATTCCTGTTATGTCTATTGTCATTCTCTTTATCTCTATTGAAAACCTATTGAATCCTACAATTTCTCACAGCCGCATTTATTTTTCAAGCGTTGCAGCACCTCTGTAACACGTCGGGCAGCGGCGGGCGGCATGAGCGAGGGACTACAACACCGCTTGCCGTTTTAATTCTCTTTATTTCTATTGTGATTCTCTTTATCTCTATTGTCATTCTCTTTATCTCTATTGTCTTTATCTCTATTGTCATTCCTGTTATGTCTATTGTCATTCTCTTTATCTCTATTGTCTTTATCTCTATTGTCATTCTCTTTGTCTCTATTGTCTTTATCTCTATTGTCATTCCTGTTATGTCTATTGTCATTCTCTTTATCTCTATTGTCTTTATCTCTATTGTCATTCTCTTTGTCTCTATTGTCTTTATCTCTATTGTCATTCCTGTTATGTCTATTGTCATTCTCTTTATCTCTATTGTCTTTATCTCTATTGTCATTCTCTTTGTCTCTATTGTCATTCTCTTTGTCTCTATTGTCTTTATCTCTATTGTCATTCCTGTTATGTCTATTGTCATTCTCTTTATCTCTATTGTCATTCTCTTTATCTCTATTGTCATTCTCTTTAACTCTATTGTCTTTATCTCTATTGTCATTCTCTTTATCTCTATTGTCTTAATCGCTATTGTCATTCCTGTTATGTCTATTGTAATTCTATTTATCTCTATTGTCATTCCTGTTATCTCTATTGTCTTTATCTCTATTGTCATTCTCTTTATCTGTATTGTCTTTATCTCTATTGTCATTCTCTTTATCTCTATTGTCATTCTCTTTATCTCTATTGTCTTTATCTCTATTGTCATTCTCTTTATCTCTATTGTCATTCTCTTTTATTCTATTGTCGTTCTCTTTATCTCTATTGTCTTTATCTCAATTGTCATTCCTGTTATGTCTATTGTCATTCTCTTTATCTCTATTGTCTTTATCTCAATTGTCATTCCTGTTATGTCTATTGTCATTCTCTTTATCTCTATTGTCATTCTCTTTTATTCTATTGTCGTTCTCTTTATCTCTATTGTCTTTATCTCAATTGTCATTCCTGTTATGTCTATTGTCATTCTCTTTATCTCTATTGTCTTTATCTCAATTGTCATTCCTGTTATGTCTATTGTCATTCTCTTTATCTCTATTGTCTTTATCTCTCTTGTCATTCCTGTTATGTCTATTGTCATTCTCTTTATCTCTATTGTCATTCTCTTTATCTCTATTTTCTTTATCTCTATTGTTATTCCTGTTATGTCTATTGTCATTCTCTTTATCTCTATTGTCTTTATCTCTATTGTCATTCTCTTTGTCTCTATTGTCATTCTCTTTGTCTCTATTGTCTTTATCTCTATTGTCATTCCTGTTATGTCTATTGTCATTCTCTTAATCTCTATTGTCATTCTCTTTATCTCTATTGTCATTCTCTTTAACTCTATTGTCTTTATCTCTATTGTCATTCTCTTTATCTCTATTGTCTTAATCGCTATTGTCATTCCTGTTATGTCTATTGTCATTCTCTTTATCTCTATTGTCATTCCTGTTATCTCTATTGTCTTTATCTCTATTGTCATTCTCTTTATCTGTATTGTCTTTATCGCTATTGTCTTTATCTCTATTGCCATTCTCTTTATCTCTATTGTCATTCTCTTTCATTCTATTGTCGTTCTCTTTATCTCTATTGTCTTTCTCTCAATTGTCATTCCTGTTATGTCTATTGTCATTCTCTTTATCTCTATTGTCTTTATCTCTATTGTCATTCCTGTTATGTCTATTGTCATTCTCTTTAACTCTATTGTCTTTATCTCTATTGTCATTCCTGTTATGTCTATTGTCATTCTCTTTATCTCTATTGTCATTACTGTTATCTCTATTGTCTTTATCTCTATTGTCATTCTCTTTATCTCTATTGTCTTTATCTCTATTGTCATTCTCTTTATCTCTATTGTCATTCTCTTTAACTCTGTTGTCTTTATCTCTATTGTCATTCTCTTTATCTCTATTGTCTTTATCTCTATTGTAATTCCTGTTATGTCTATTGTCATTCTCTTTATCTCTATTGTCATTCTCGTTATCTCTATTGTCTTTATCTCTATTGTCATTCTCTTTATCTCTATTGTCATTCTCTTTAATTCTATTGTTGTTCTCTTTATCTCTATTGTCTTTATCTCAATTGTCATTCCTGTTATGTCTATTGTCATTCTCTTTATCACTATTGTCTTTATCTCTATTGTCATTCCTGTTATGTTTATTGTCATTCTCTTTATCTCTATTGTCTTTATCTCTATTGTCTTTATCTCTATTGTCTTTATCTCTATTGTCATTCTCTTTGTCTCTATGGTCTTTATCTCTATTGTCATTCCTGTTATGTCTATTGTCATTCTCTTTATCTCCATTGTCATTCTCTTTATCTCTATTGTCTTTATCTCTATTGTCATTCTCTTTATCTCTATTGTCTTTATCTCTATTGTCATTCCTGTTATGTCTATTGTCATTCTCTTTATCTCTATTGTCTTTATCTCTATTGTCACTCTCTTTGTCTCTATTGTCATCCTCTTTGTCTCTATTGTCTTTATCTCTCTTGTCATTCCTGTTATGTCTATTATCATTCTCTTTATCTCTATTGTCATTCTCTTTATCTCTATTTTCTTTATCTCTATTGTCATTCCTGTTCTGTCTATTGTCATTCTCTTTATCTCTATTGTCTTTATCTCTATTGTCATTCCTGTTATGTCTATTGTCTTTATCTTTATTGTCATTCCTGTTATCTCTATTGTCTTTATCTCTATTGTCATTCTCTTTATCTCTATTTTCATTCTCTTTTATTCTATTGTCATTCTCTTTATCTCTATTGTCATTCTCTTTATCTCTATTGTCATTCTCTTTATCTCTATTGTCATTCTCTTTATCTCTATTGTCGTTCTCTTTATCTCTATTGTCTTTATCTCAATTGTCATTCCTGTTATGTCTATTGTCATTCTCTTTATCTATTGAAAACCTATTGAAATCCTACAGATTCCTGCATTTCTCACAGCCGCATTTATTTTTCAAGCGTTGCAGCACCTCTGTAACACGTCGGGCAGCGGCGGGCGGCATGAGCGAGGGACTACAACACCGCTTGCGGTTTTAATTCTCTTTATTTCTATTGTCATTCTCTTTATCTCTATTGTCATTCTCTTTATCTCTATTGTCTTTATGTCTATTGTCTTTATCTCTATTGTCATTCCTGTTATGTCTATTGTCATTCTCTTTATCTCTATTGTCATTCTCTTTGTCTCTATTGTCTTTATCTCTATTGTCATTCCTGTTATGTCTATTGTCATTCTCTTTATCTCTATTGTCTTTATCTCTATTGTCATTCCTGTTATGTCTATTGTCATTCTCTTTATCTCTATTGTCATTCCTGTTATGTCTATTGTCATTCTCTTTATCTCTATTGTCTTTATCTCTATTGTCATTCCTGTTCAAGGATTTTTCTATTTTGTCATTGCAACACATGTAAACATGGGATGCAACGAAATTGGTTTCCTGGTCCTGGAGCAGCCCAATATCAAATATAGAATAAAATATAGAATAAAAAAATAAAATATATATATACATCTGTATATATAGAACATAAAATATAAAAGTAAACACAAATTTAAATTTAAGACAAAGTATATACAATGAAATAGAAAAAGGAAAAAAAACAACAGTATAACACCATGGTGAAATGTCCAGGTTGTGCAAACAGCTGCATTGTGCAAGAATTTCAGTGCAAAGTATTTTTTTTTTGTATTACTGTTATGTCTATTGTCATTCTCTTTATCTCTATTGAAAACCTATTGAAATCCTACAGATTCCTGCATTTCTCACAGCCGCATTTATTTTTCAAGCGTTGCAGCACCTCTGTAACACGTCGGGCAGCGGCGGGCAGCATGAGCGAGGGACTACAACACCGCTTGCGGTTTTTATTCTCTTTATTTCTATTGTCATTCTCTTCATCTCTATTGTCTTTATCTCTATTGTCATTCCTGTTATGTCTATTTTCATTCTTGTTATGCCTATTGTCATTCTCTTTATCTCTATTGTCATTCACTTTATCTCTATTGTCATTCTCTTTATCTCTATTGTCATTCTCTTCATCTCTATTGTCTTTATCTCTATTGTCATTCTCTTCATCTCTATTGTCTTTATCTCTATTGTCATTCTCTTTAACTCTATTGTCTTTATCTCTATTGTCATTCTCTTTATCTCTATTGTCATTCTCTTTAACTCTATTGTCTTTATCTCTATTGTCATTCTCTTTATCTCTATTGTCTTAATCTCTATTGTCATTCCTGTTATGTCTATTGTCATTCTCATTATCTCTATTGTCATTCCTGTTATCTCTATTGTCTTTATCTCTATTGTCATTCTCTTTATCTCTATTGTCTTTATCTCTATTGTCATTCTCTTTATCTCTATTGTCATTCTCTTTTATTCTATTGTCGTTCTCTTTATCTCTACTGTCTTTATCTCAATTGTCATTCCTGTTATGTCTATTGTCATTCTCTTTATCTCTATTGTCTTTATCTCAATTGTCATTCCTGTTATGTCTATTGTCATTCTCTTTATCTCTATTGTCTTTATCTCTCTTGTCATTCCTGTTATGTCTATTGTCATTCTCTTTATCTCTATTGTCATTCTCTTTATCTCTATTTTCTTTATCTCTATTGTTATTCCTGTTATGTCTATTGTCATTCTCTTTATCTCTTTTTTCATTCTCTTTTATTCTATTGTCATTCTCTTTATCTCTATTGTCTTTATCTCTATTGACATTATCTTTATCTCTATTGTCATTCTCTTTATCTCTATTGTCATTCTCTTTATCTCTATTGTCGTTCTCTTTATCTCTATTGTCTTTATCTAAATTGTCATTCCTGTTATGTCTATTGTCATTCTCTTTATCTCTATTGAAAACCTATTGAATCCTACAATTTCTCACAGCCGCATTTATTTTTCAAGCGTTGCAGCACCTCTGTAACACGTCGGGCAGCGGCGGGCGGCATGAGCGAGGGACTACAACACCGCTTGCCGTTTTAATTCTCTTTATTTCTATTGTGATTCTCTTTATCTCTATTGTCATTCTCTTTATCTCTATTGTCTTTATCTCTATTGTCATTCCTGTTATGTCTATTGTCATTCTCTTTATCTCTATTGTCTTTATCTCTATTGTCATTCTCTTTGTCTCTATTGTCTTTATCTCTATTGTCATTCCTGTTATGTCTATTGTCATTCTCTTTATCTCTATTGTCTTTATCTCTATTGTCATTCTCTTTGTCTCTATTGTCTTTATCTCTATTGTCATTCCTGTTATGTCTATTGTCATTCTCTTTATCTCTATTGTCTTTATCTCTATTGTCATTCTCTTTGTCTCTATTGTCATTCTCTTTGTCTCTATTGTCTTTATCTCTATTGTCATTCCTGTTATGTCTATTGTCATTCTCTTTATCTCTATTGTCATTCTCTTTATCTCTATTGTCATTCTCTTTAACTCTATTGTCTTTATCTCTATTGTCATTCTCTTTATCTCTATTGTCTTAATCGCTATTGTCATTCCTGTTATGTCTATTGTAATTCTATTTATCTCTATTGTCATTCCTGTTATCTCTATTGTCTTTATCTCTATTGTCATTCTCTTTATCTGTATTGTCTTTATCTCTATTGTCATTCTCTTTATCTCTATTGTCATTCTCTTTATCTCTATTGTCTTTATCTCTATTGTCATTCTCTTTATCTCTATTGTCATTCTCTTTTATTCTATTGTCGTTCTCTTTATCTCTATTGTCTTTATCTCAATTGTCATTCCTGTTATGTCTATTGTCATTCTCTTTATCTCTATTGTCTTTATCTCAATTGTCATTCCTGTTATGTCTATTGTCATTCTCTTTATCTCTATTGTCATTCTCTTTCATTCTATTGTCGTTCTCTTTATCTCTATTGTCTTTATCTCAATTGTCATTCCTGTTATGTCTATTGTCATTCTCTTTATCTCTATTGTCTTTATCTCAATTGTCATTCCTGTTATGTCTATTGTCATTCTCTTTATCTCTATTGTCTTTATCTCTCTTGTCATTCCTGTTATGTCTATTGTCATTCTCTTTATCTCTATTGTCATTCTCTTTATCTCTATTTTCTTTATCTCTATTGTTATTCCTGTTATGTCTATTGTCATTCTCTTTATCTCTATTGTCTTTATCTCTATTGTCATTCTCTTTGTCTCTATTGTCATTCTCTTTGTCTCTATTGTCTTTATCTCTATTGTCATTCCTGTTATGTCTATTGTCATTCTCTTAATCTCTATTGTCATTCTCTTTATCTCTATTGTCATTCTCTTTAACTCTATTGTCTTTATCTCTATTGTCATTCTCTTTATCTCTATTGTCTTAATCGCTATTGTCATTCCTGTTATGTCTATTGTCATTCTCTTTATCTCTATTGTCATTCCTGTTATCTCTATTGTCTTTATCTCTATTGTCATTCTCTTTATCTGTATTGTCTTTATCTCTATTGTCTTTATCTCTATTGCCATTCTCTTTATCTCTATTGTCATTCTCTTTCATTCTATTGTCGTTCTCTTTATCTCTATTGTCTTTCTCTCAATTGTCATTCCTGTTATGTCTATTGTCATTCTCTTTATCTCTATTGTCTTTATCTCTATTGTCATTCCTGTTATGTCTATTGTCATTCTCTTTAACTCTATTGTCTTTATCTCTATTGTCATTCCTGTTATGTCTATTGTCATTCTCTTTATCTCTATTGTCATTACTGTTATCTCTATTGTCTTTATCTCTATTGTCATTCTCTTTATCTCTATTGTCTTTATCTCTATTGTCATTCTCTTTATCTCTATTGTCATTCTCTTTAACTCTGTTGTCTTTATCTCTATTGTCATTCTCTTTATCTCTATTGTCTTTATCTCTATTGTAATTCCTGTTATGTCTATTGTCATTCTCTTTATCTCTATTGTCATTCTCGTTATCTCTATTGTCTTTATCTCTATTGTCATTCTCTTTATCTCTATTGTCATTCTCTTTAATTCTATTGTTGTTCTCTTTATCTCTATTGTCTTTATCTCAATTGTCATTCCTGTTATGTCTATTGTCATTCTCTTTATCACTATTGTCTTTATCTCTATTGTCATTCCTGTTATGTTTATTGTCATTCTCTTTATCTCTATTGTCTTTATCTCTATTGTCTTTATCTCTATTGTCTTTATCTCTATTGTCATTCTCTTTGTCTCTATGGTCTTTATCTCTATTGTCATTCCTGTTATGTCTATTGTCATTCTCTTTATCTCCATTGTCATTCTCTTTATCTCTATTGTCTTTATCTCTATTGTCATTCTCTTTATCTCTATTGTCTTTATCTCTATTGTCATTCCTGTTATGTCTATTGTCATTCTCTTTATCTCTATTGTCTTTATCTCTATTGTCACTCTCTTTGTCTCTATTGTCATCCTCTTTGTCTCTATTGTCTTTATCTCTCTTGTCATTCCTGTTATGTCTATTATCATTCTCTTTCTCTCTATTGTCATTCTCTTTATCTCTATTTTCTTTATCTCTATTGTCATTCCTGTTCTGTCTATTGTCATTCTCTTTATCTCTATTGTCTTTATCTCTATTGTCATTCCTGTTATGTCTATTGTCTTTATCTTTATTGTCATTCCTGTTATCTCTATTGTCTTTATCTCTATTGTCATTCTCTTTATCTCTATTTTCATTCTCTTTTATTCTATTGTCATTCTCTTTATCTCTATTGTCATTCTCTTTATCTCTATTGTCATTCTCTTTATCTCTATTGTCATTCTCTTTATCTCTATTGTCGTTCTCTTTATCTCTATTGTCTTTATCTCAATTGTCATTCCTGTTATGTCTATTGTCATTCTCTTTATCTATTGAAAACCTATTGAAATCCTACAGATTCCTGCATTTCTCACAGCCGCATTTATTTTTCAAGCGTTGCAGCACCTCTGTAACACGTCGGGCAGCGGCGGGCGGCATGAGCGAGGGACTACAACACCGCTTGCGGTTTTAATTCTCTTTATTTCTATTGTCATTCTCTTTATCTCTATTGTCATTCTCTTTATCTCTATTGTCTTTATGTCTATTGTCTTTATCTCTATTGTCATTCCTGTTATGTCTATTGTCATTCTCTTTATCTCTATTGTCATTCTCTTTGTCTCTATTGTCTTTATCTCTATTGTCATTCCTGTTATGTCTATTGTCATTCTCTTTATCTCTATTGTCTTTATCTCTATTGTCATTCCTGTTATGTCTATTGTCATTCTCTTTATCTCTATTGTCATTCCTGTTATGTCTATTGTCATTCTCTTTATCTCTATTGTCTTTATCTCTATTGTCATTCCTGTTCAAGGATTTTTCTATTTTGTCATTGCAACACATGTAAACATGGGATGCAACGAAATTGGTTTCCTGGTCCTGGAGCAGCCCAATATCAAATATAGAATAAAATATAGAATAAAAAAATAAAATATATATATACATCTGTATATATAGAACATAAAATATAAAAGTAAACACAAATTTAAATTTAAGACAAAGTATATACAATGAAATAGAAAAAGGAAAAAAAACAACAGTATAACACCATGGTGAAATGTCCAGGTTGTGCAAACAGCTGCATTGTGCAAGAATTTCAGTGCAAAGTATTTTTTTTTTGTATTACTGTTATGTCTATTGTCATTCTCTTTATCTCTATTGAAAACCTATTGAAATCCTACAGATTCCTGCATTTCTCACAGCCGCATTTATTTTTCAAGCGTTGCAGCACCTCTGTAACACGTCGGGCAGCGGCGGGCAGCATGAGCGAGGGACTACAACACCGCTTGCGGTTTTTATTCTCTTTATTTCTATTGTCATTCTCTTCATCTCTATTGTCTTTATCTCTATTGTCATTCCTGTTATGTCTATTGTCATTCTCTTTATCTCTATTGTCTTTATCTCTATTGTCATTCTCTTGGTCTCTATTGTCATTCTCTTTATCTCTATTGTCTTTATCTCTATTGTCATTCCTGTTATGTCCATTGTCATTCTCTTTATCTCTATTGTCATTCTCTTTATCTCTATTGTCATTCACTTTATCTCTATTGTCATTCTCTTTATCTCTATTGTCTTTATCTCTATTGTCATTCTCTTTATCTCTATTGTCTTTATCTCTATTGTCATTCCTGTTATGTCTATTGTCATTCTCTTTATATCTATTGTCTTTATCTCTATTGTCACTCTCTTTGTCTCTATTGTCATTCTCTTTGTCTCTATTGTCTTTATCTCTCTTGTCATTCCTGTTATGTCTATTGTCATTCTCTTTATCTCTATTGTCATTCTCTTTATCTCTATTTTCTTTATCTCTATTGTCATTCCTGTTATGTCTATTGTCATTCTCTTTATCTCTATTGTCTTTATCTCTATTGTCATTCCTGTTATGTCTATTGTCTTTATCTCTATTGTCATTCTCTTTATCTCTATTTTCATTCTCTTTTATTCTATTGTCATTCTCTTTATCTCTATTGACATTATCTTTATCTCTATTGTCATTCTCTTTATCTCTATTGTCATTCTCTTTTTCTTCTATAGTCGTTCTCTTTATCTCTATTGTCTTTATCTCAATTGTCATTCCTGTTATGTCTATTGTCATTCTCTTTATCTCTATTGTCTCTATCTCTATTGTCATTCCCTTTGTCTCTATTGTCATTCTCTTTATCTCTATTGTCTTTATCTCTATTGTCATTCCTGTTATGTCCATTGTCATTCTCTTTATCTCTATTGTCATTGTCTTTATCTCTATTGTCTTTATCTCTATTTTCATTCTTGTTATGTCTATTGTCATTCTCTTTATCTCTATTGTCTTTATCTCTATTGTCATTCTCTTTATCTCTATTGTCATTCTCTTTGTCTCTATTGTCTTTATCTCTATTGTCATTCCTGTTATGTCTATTGTCATTCTCTTTATCTCTATTGTCTTTATCTCTATTGTCATTCCTGTTATGTCTATTGTCATTCTCTTTATCTCTATTGTCTTTATCTCTATTGTCATTCCTGTTATGTCTATTGTCATTCTCTTTATCTCTATTGTCTTTATCTCTATTGTCATTCCTGTTCAAGGATTTTTCTATTTTGTCATTGCAACACATGTAAACATGGGATGCAACGAAATTGGTTTCCTGGTCCTGGAGCAGCCCAATATCAAATATAGAATAAAATATAGAATAAAAAAATAAAATATATATATACATCTGTATATATAGAACATAAAATATAAAAGTAAACACAAATTTAAATTTAAGACAAAGTATATACAATGAAATAGAAAAAGGAAAAAAAACAACAGTATAACACCATGGTGAAATGTCCAGGTTGTGCAAACAGCTGCATTGTGCAAGAATTTCAGTGCAAAGTATTTTTTTTTTGTATTACTGTTATGTCTATTGTCATTCTCTTTATCTCTATTGAAAACCTATTGAAATCCTACAGATTCCTGCATTTCTCACAGCCGCATTTATTTTTCAAGCGTTGCAGCACCTCTGTAACACGTCGGGCAGCGGCGGGCAGCATGAGCGAGGGACTACAACACCGCTTGCGGTTTTTATTCTCTTTATTTCTATTGTCATTCTCTTCATCTCTATTGTCTTTATCTCTATTGTCATTCCTGTTATGTCTATTGTCATTCTCTTTATCTCTATTGTCTTTATCTCTATTGTCATTCTCTTGGTCTCTATTGTCATTCTCTTTATCTCTATTGTCTTTATCTCTATTGTCATTCCTGTTATGTCCATTGTCATTCTCTTTATCTCTATTGTCATTCTCTTTATCTCTATTGTCTTTATCTCTATTTTCATTCTTGTTATGTCTATTGTCATTCTCTTTATCTCTATTGTCATTCACTTTATCTCTATTGTCATTCTCTTTATCTCTATTGTCTTTATCTCTATTGTCATTCTCTTTATCTCTATTGTCTTTATCTCTATTGTCATTCCTGTTATGTCTATTGTCATTCTCTTTATATCTATTGTCTTTATCTCTATTGTCACTCTCTTTGTCTCTATTGTCATTCTCTTTGTCTCTATTGTCTTTATCTCTCTTGTCATTCCTGTTATGTCTATTGTCATTCTCTTTATCTCTATTGTCATTCTCTTTATCTCTATTTTCTTTATCTCTATTGTCATTCCTGTTATGTCTATTGTCATTCTCTTTATCTCTATTGTCTTTATCTCTATTGTCATTCCTGTTATGTCTATTGTCTTTATCTCTATTGTCATTCTCTTTATCTCTATTTTCATTCTCTTTTATTCTATTGTCATTCTCTTTATCTCTATTGACATTATCTTTATCTCTATTGTCATTCTCTTTATCTCTATTGTCATTCTCTTTTTCTTCTATAGTCGTTCTCTTTATCTCTATTGTCTTTATCTCAATTGTCATTCCTGTTATGTCTATTGTCATTCTCTTTATCTCTATTGTCTCTATCTCTATTGTCATTCCCTTTGTCTCTATTGTCATTCTCTTTATCTCTATTGTCTTTATCTCTATTGTCATTCCTGTTATGTCCATTGTCATTCTCTTTATCTCTATTGTCATTGTCTTTATCTCTATTGTCTTTATCTCTATTTTCATTCTTGTTATGTCTATTGTCATTCTCTTTATCTCTATTGTCTTTATCTCTATTGTCATTCTCTTTGTCTCTATTGTCTTTATCTCTATTGTCATTGTCTTTATCTCTATTGTCTTTATCTCTATTTTCATTCTTGTTATGTCTATTGTCATTCTCTTTATCTCTATTGTCATTCACTTTATCTCTATTGTCATTCTCTTTATCTCTATTGTCATTCTCTTTATCTCTAT
Organism: Pampus argenteus; assembly: GCA_036937835.1. Taxonomy (NCBI): domain Eukaryota; kingdom Metazoa; phylum Chordata; class Actinopteri; order Scombriformes; family Stromateidae; genus Pampus; species Pampus argenteus. The sequence goes on from CM072860.1 coordinate 14,205,120, forward strand.
TGTCATTCACTTTATCTCTATTGTCATTCTCTTTATCTCTATTGTCATTCTCTTTATCTCTATTGTCTTTATCTCTATTGTCATTCCTGTTATGTCTATTGTCATTCTCTTTATCTCTATTGTCTTTATCTCTATTGTCATTCCTGTTATGTCTATTGTCATTCTCTTTATCTCTATTGTCTTTATCTCTATTGTCATTCCTGTTATGTCTATTGTCATTCTCTTTATCTCTATTGTCTTTATCTCTATTGTCATTCTCTTTGTCTCTATTGTCTTTATCTCTATTGTCATTCCTGTTATGTCTATTGTCATTCTCTTTATCTCTATTGTCTTTATCTCTATTGTCATTCCTGTTATGTCTATTGTCATTCTCTTTATCTCTATTGTCTTTATCTCTATTGTCATTCCTGTTATGTCTATTGTCATTCTCTTTATCTCTATTGTCTTTATCTCTATTGTCATTCCTGTTATGTCTATTGTCATTCTCTTTATCTCTATTCTCTTTATCTCTATTGTCATTCCTGTTCAAGGATTTTTCTATTTTGTCATTGCAACACATGTAAACACGGGATGCAACGAAATTGGTTTCCCTGGTCCTGGAGCAGCCCAATATCAAATATAGAATAAAATATAGAATAAAAAAATAAAATATATATATATACATCTGTATATATAGAACATAAAATATAAAAGTAAAGCCAAATTTAAATTTAAGACAAAGTATATACAATGAAATAGAAAAAGGAAAACAACAACAGTATAACACCATGGTGAAATGTCCAGGTTGTGCAAACAGCTGCATTGTGCAAGAATTTCAGTGCAAAGTATATTTTTTTGTATTACTGTTATGTCTATTGTCATTCTCTTTATCTCTATTGAAAACCTATTGAAATCCTACAGATTCCTGCATTTCTCACAGCCGCATTTATTTTTCAAGCGTTGCAGCTCCTCTGTAACACGTCGGGCAGCGGCGGGCAGCATGAGCGAGGGACTACAACACCGCTTGCGGTTTTTATTCTCTTTATTTCTATTGTCATTCTCTTTATCTCTATTGTCTTTATCTCTATTGTCATTCCTGTTATGTCTATTGTCTTTATCTCTATTGTCATTCTCTTTGTCTCTATTGTCATTCTCTTTATCTCTATTGTCTTTATCTCTATTGTCATTCCTGTTATGTCCATTGTCATTCTCTTTATCTCTATTGTCATTCTCTTTATCTCTATTGTCTTTATCTCTATTTTCATTCTTGTTATGTCTATTGTCATTCTCTTTATCTCTATTGTCATTCACTTTATCTCTATTGTCATTCTCTTTATCTCTATTGTCTTTATCTCTATTGTCATTCTCTTTATCTCTATTGTCATTCTCTTTATCTCTATTGTCTTTATCTCTATTGTCATTCCTGTTATCTCTATTGTCTTTATCTCTATTATCATTCCTGTTATGTCTATTGTCATTCTCTTTATCTCTATTGTCTTTATCTCTATTGTCATTCTCTTTATCTCTATTGTCTTTATCTCTATTGTCATTCCTGTTATGTCTATTGTCATTGTCTTTATCTCTATTGTCATTCCTGTTATGTCTATTGTCATTGTCTTTATCTCTATTGTCATTCCTGTTATCTCTATTGTCTTTATCTTTATTGTCATTCTCTTTATCTCTATTGTCTTTATCTCTATTGACATTCTCTTTATCTCTATTGTCATTCTCTTTATCTCTATTGTCTTTATCTCTATTGTCTTTATCTCTATTGTCTTTATCTCTATTGTCATTCTCTTTATCTCTATTGTCGTTCTCTTTATCTCTATTGTCATTCTCTTTTATTCTATTGTCATTCTCTTTATCTCTATTGTCGTTCTCTTTATCTCTATTGTCTTTATCTCAATTGTCATTCCTGTTATGTCTATTGTCATTCTCTTTATCTCTATTGAAAACCTATTGAAATCCTACAGATTCCTGCATTTCTCACAGCCGCATTTATTTTTCAAGCGTTGCAGCACCTCTGTAACACGTCGGGCAGCGGCGGGCGGCATGAGCGAGGGACTACAACACCGCTTGCGGTTTTAATTCTCTTTATTTCTATTGTCATTCTCTTTATCTCCATTGTCATTCTCTTTATCTCTATTGTCATTCCTGTTATCTCTATTGTCTTTATCTCTATTGCCGTTCTCTTTATCTCTACTGTCATTCTCTTTTATTCTATTGTCATTCTCTTTATCTCTGTTGTCGTTCTCTTTATCTCTATTGTCTTTATCTTAATTGTCATTCCTGTTATGTCTATGGTCATTTTCTTTATCTCTATTGATAACCTATTGAACATTACAGATTCCTGTATTTCTCACAGCCGCATTTATTTTTCAAGCGTTGCAGCACCTCTGTAACACGTCGGGCAGCGGCGGGCGGCATGAGAGAGGGACTACAACACCGCTTGCAGTTTTAATTCTCTTTATTTCTATTGTCATTCTCTTTATCTCTATTGTCTTTATCTCTATTGTCATTCCTGTTATGTCTATTGTCATTGTTTTTATCTCTATTGTCTTTATCTCTATTGTCTTTATCTCTATTGTCATTCCTGTTATGTCTATTGTCATTGTTTTTATCTCTATTGTCTTTATCTCTATTGTCATTCTCTTTATCTCTATTGTCATTCCTGTTATGTCAATTGTCATTCTCTTTATCTCTATTGTCTTTATCTCTATTGTCATTCTCTTTGTCTCTATTGTCATTCTCTTTATCTCTATTGTCTTTATCTCTATTGTCATTCCTGTTATGTCTATTGTCATTCTCTTTATCTCTATTGTCTTTATCTCTATTGTGATTCTCTTTATCCTTATTGTCATTCCTGTTATCTCTATTGTCTTTAGCTCTATTGTCTTTATCTCTATTGTCATTCTCTTTATCTCTATTGTCATTCTCTTTTATTCTATTGTCATTCTCTTTATCTCTATTGTCATTCTCTTTATCTCTATTGTCTTTATCTCTATTGTCATTCTCTTTATCTCTATTGTCATTCTCTTTATCTCTATTGTCTTTATCTCACTATAACCAAAAAACTCATTTCTGAGAGCGTCCTGCAGCTTTTACTGTAACATTTGTAAAAAATAGCTTTCTCTCGGCGAGAGAAGCCCAAAACTGACAACTATAGTTTTTCTTAAACAAAAAGCCATATTTTCAATCAAAACCATGTTTGCCATCAACAAGTAACTGATTTCTAATGATTAGGACCAAAAAACTCACTTCTGAGAGCTTCCTTCAGCTTTTACTGTAACATTTGTAAAAATAGCTTTCTCTCAGGCCAAAATTGACAACTACAGTTTTTCTTAAACAAGGAGCAATATTTTCAATCAAAACCATGTTTGCCATCAACAAGTAACTAATTTCTAATGATTAGGACCAAAAAACTCACTTCTGAGAGCTTCCTGCAGCTTTTACTGTAACATTTGTAAAAAGAGCTTTCTCTCAGGCCAAAACTGACAACTACAGTTTTTCTTAAACAAGGAGCAATATTTTCAATCAAAACCATGTTTGCCATCAACAAGTAACTGATTTCTAATGATTAGGACCAAAGAACTCACTTCTGAGAGTTTCCTGCAGCTTTTACTGTAACATTTGTAAAAATAGCTTTCTCTCAGGCCAAATCTGACAACTACAGTTTTTCTTAAACAAGGAGCAATATTTTCAATCAAAACCATGTTTGCCATCAACAAGTAACTGATTTCTAATGATTAGGACCAAAAAACTCACTTCTGAGAGCTTCCTGCAGCTTTTACTGTAACATTTGTAAAAATAGCTTTCTCTCGGAGAGAGAAGGCCAAAACTGACAACTACAGTTTTTCTTAAACAAGGAGCAATATTTTCAATCAAAACCATGTTTGCCATCAACAAGTAACTGATTTCTAATGATTAGGACCAAAAAACTCACTTCTGAGAGCTTCCTGCAGCTTTTACTGTAACATTTGTAAAAATAGCTTTCTCTCGGCGAGAGAAGGCCAAAACTGACAACTATAGTTTTTCTTAAACAAGGAGCAATATTTTCAATCAAAACCATGTTTGCCATCAACAAGTAACTGATTTCTAATGATTAGGAGCCCAAAAATAACTTCTGAGAGCTTCCTGCAGCTTTTACTGTAACATTTGTAAAAATAGCTTTCTCTCAGGCCAAAACTGACAACTACAGTTTTTCTTAAACAAGGAGCAATATTTTCAATCAAAACCATGTTTGCCATCAACAAGTAACTGATTTCTAATGATTAGGACCAAAAAACTCACTTCTGAGAGCCTTCCTGCAGCTTTTACTGTAACATTTGTAAAAAAAAAGCTTTCTCTCAGGCCAAAACTGACAACTACAGTTTTTCTTAAACAAGGAGCAATATTTTAAAATAAAAACCATGTTTGCCATCAACAAGTAACTGATTTCTAATGATTAGGACCAAAAAACTCACTTCTGAGAGCTTCCTGCAGCTTTTACTGTAACATTTGTAAAAAAAAAGCTTTCTCTCAGGCCAAAACTGACAACTACAGTTTTTCTTAAACAAGGAGCAATATTTTCAATCAAAACCATGTTTGCCATCAACAAGTAACTGATTTCTAATGATTAGGAGCCCAAAAATAACTTCTGAGAGCTTCCTGCAGCTTTTACTGTAACATTTGTAAAAATAGCTTTGTCTCACGCCAAAACTGACAACTACAGTTTTTCTTAAACAAGGAGCAATATTTTCAATCAAAACCATGTTTGCCATCAACAAGTAACTGATTTCTAATGATTAGGAGCCCAAAAATAACTTCTGAGAGCTTCCTGCAGCTTTTACTGTAACATTTGTAAAAATAGCTTTCTCTCAGGCCAAAACTGACAACTACAGTTTTTCTTAAACAAGGAGCAATATTTTCAATCAAAACCATGTTTGCCATCAACAAGTAACTGATTTCTAATGATTAGGACCAAAAAACTCACTTCTGAGAGCTTCCTGCAGCTTTTACTGTAACATTTGTAAAAATAGCTTTCTCTCTGGCCAAAACTGACAACTACAGTTTTTCTTAAACAAGGAGCAATATTTGCAATCAAAACCATGTTTGCCATCAACAAGTAACTGATTTCTAATGATTAGGACCAAAAAACTCACTTCTGAGAGCTTCGTGCAGCTTTTACTGTAACATTTGTAAAAATAGCTTTCTCTCAGGCCAAAGCTGACAACTACAGTTTTTCTTAAACAAGGAGCAATATTTTCAATCAAAACCATGTTTGCCATCAACAAGTAACTGATTTCTAATGATTAGGACCAAAAAACTCACTTCTGAGAGTTTCCTGCAGCTTTTACTGTAACATTTGTAAAAATAGCTTTCTCTCAGGCCAAATCTGACAACTACAGTTTTTCTTAAACAAGGAGCAATATTTTCAATCAAAACCATGTTTGCCATCAACAAGTAACTGATTTCTAATGATTAGGACCAAAAAACTCACTTCTGAGAGCTTCCTGCAGCTTTTACTGTAACATTTGTAAAAATAGCTTTCTCTCGGCGAGAGAAGGCCAAAACTGACAACTATAGTTTTTCTTAAACAAGGAGCAATATTTTCAATCAAAACCATGTTTGCCATCAACAAGTAACTGATTTCTAATGATTAGGAGCCCAAAAATAACTTCTGAGAGCTTCCTGCAGCTTTTACTGTAACATTTGTAAAAATAGCTTTCTCTCAGGCCAAAACTGACAACTACAGTTTTTCTTAAACAAGGAGCAATATTTTCAATCAAAACCATGTTTGCCATCAACAAGTAACTGATTTCTAATGATTAGGACCAAAAAACTCACTTCTGAGAGCCTTCCTGCAGCTTTTACTGTAACATTTGTAAAAAAAAAAGCTTTCTCTCAGGCCAAAACTGACAACTACAGTTTTTCTTAAACAAGGAGCAATATTTTAAATCAAAACCATGTTTGCCATCAACAAGTAACTGATTTCTAATGATTAGGACCAAAAAACTCACTTCTGAGAGCTTCCTGCAGCTTTTACTGTAACATTTGTAAAAAAAAAGCTTTCTCTCAGGCCAAAACTGACAACTACAGTTTTTCTTAAACAAGGAGCAATATTTTCAATCAAAACCATGTTTGCCATCAACAAGTAACTGATTTCTAATGATTAGGAGCCCAAAAATAACTTCTGAGAGCTTCCTGCAGCTTTTACTGTAACATTTGTAAAAATAGCTTTGTCTCACGCCAAAACTGACAACTACAGTTTTTCTTAAACAAGGAGCAATATTTTCAATCAAAACCATGTTTGCCATCAACAAGTAACTGATTTCTAATGATTAGGAGCCCAAAAATAACTTCTGAGAGCTTCCTGCAGCTTTTACTGTAACATTTGTAAAAATAGCTTTCTCTCAGGCCAAAACTGACAACTACAGTTTTTCTTAAACAAGGAGCAATATTTTCCATCAAAACCATGTTTGCCATCAACAAGTAACTGATTTCTAATGATTAGGACCAAAAAACTCACTTCTGAGAGCTTCCTGCAGCTTTTACTGTAACATTTGTAAAAATAGCTTTCTCTCTGGCCAAAACTGACAACTACAGTTTTTCTTAAACAAGGAGCAATATTTGCAATCAAAACCATGTTTGCCATCAACAAGTAACTGATTTCTAATGATTAGGACCAAAAAACTCACTTCTGAGAGCTTCGTGCAGCTTTTACTGTAACATTTGTAAAAATAGCTTTCTCTCAGGCCAAAGCTGACAACTACAGTTTTTCTTAAACAAGGAGCAATATTTTCAATCAAAACCATGTTTGCCATCAACAAGTAACTGATTTCTAATGATTAGGACCAAAAAATAACTTCTGAGAGCTTCCTGCAGCTTTTACTGTAACATTTGTAAAAATAGCTTTCTCTCAGGCCAACACTGACAACTACAGTTTTTCTTAAACAAGGAGCAATATTTTCAATCAAAACCATGTTTGCCATCAACAAGTAACTGATTTCTAATGATTAGGACCAAAAAACTCACTTCTGAGAGCTTCCTGCAGCTTTTACTGTAACATTTGTAAAAATAGCTTTCTCTCGGCGAGAGAAGGCCAAAACTGACAACTACAGTTTTTCTTAAACAAGGAGCAATATTTTCAATCAAAACCATGTTTGCCATCAACAAGTAACTGATTTCTAATGATTAGGACCAAAAAACTCACTTCTGAGAGCTTCCTGCAGCTTTTACTGTAACATTTGTAAAAATAGCTTTCTCTCGGCGAGAGAAGGCCAAAACTGACAACTATAGTTTTTCTTAAACAAGGAGCAATATTTTCAATCAAAACCATGTTTGCCATCAACAAGTAACTGATTTCTAATGATTAGGAGCCCAAAAATAACTTCTGAGAGCTTCCTGCAGCTTTTACTGTAACATTTGTAAAAATAGCTTTGTCTCACGCCAAAACTGACAACTACAGTTTTTCTTAAACAAGGAGCAATATTTTCAATCAAAACCATGTTTGCCATCAACAAGTAACTGATTTCTAATGATTAGGAGCCCAAAAATAACTTCTGAGAGCTTCCTGCAGCTTTTACTGTAACATTTGTAAAAATAGCTTTCTCTCAGGCCAAAACTGACAACTACAGTTTTTCTTAAACAAGGAGCAATATTTTCAATCAAAACCATGTTTGCCATCAACAAGTAACTGATTTCTAATGATTAGGACCAAAAAACTCACTTCTGAGAGCTTCCTGCAGCTTTTACTGTAACATTTGTAAAAAAAAGCTTTCTCTCAGGCCAAAACTGACAACTACAGTTTTTCTTAAACAAGGAGCAATATTTTAAATCAAAACCATGTTTGCCATCAACAAGTAACTGATTTCTAATGATTAGGACCAAAAAACTCACTTCTGAGAGCTTCCTGCAGCTTTTACTGTAACATTTGTAAAAATAGTTTTGTCTCAGGCCAAAACTGACAACTACAGTTTTTCTTAAACAAGGAGCAATATTTTCAATCAAAACCATGTTTGCCATCAACAAGTAACTGATTTCTAATGATTAGGACCAAAAAACTCACTTCTGAGAGCTTCCTGCAGCTTTTACTGTAACATTTGTAAAAATAGCTTTCTCTCAGGCCAAAACTGACAACTAGAGTTTTTCTTAAACAAGGATCAATATTTTCAATCAAAACCATGTTTGCCATCAACAAGTAACTGATTTCTAATGATTAGGACCAAAAAACTCACTTCTGAGAGCTTCCTGCAGCTTTTACTGTAACATTTGTAAAAATAGCTTTCTCTCTGGCCAAAACTGACAACTACAGTTTTTCTTAAACAAGGAGCAATATTTTCAATCAAAACCATGTTTGCCATCAACAAGTAACTGATTTCTAATGATTAGGACCAAAAAACTCACTTCTGAGAGCTTCCTGCAGCTTTTACTGTAACATTTGTAAAAATAGCTTTCTCTCAGGCCAAAACTGACAACTAGAGTTTTTCTTAAACAAGGATCAATATTTTCAATCAAAACCATGTTTGCCATCAACAAGTAACTGATTTCTAATGATTAGGACCAAAAAACTCACTTCTGAGAGCTTCCTGCAGCTTTTACTGTAACATTTGTAAAAATAGCTTTCTCTCTGGCCAAAACTGACAACTACAGTTTTTCTTAAACAAGGAGCAATATTTTCAATCAAAACCATGTTTGCCATCAACAAGTAACTGATTTCTAATGATTAGGACCAAAAAACTCACTTCTGAGAGCTTCCTGCAGCTTTTACTCTAACATTTGTAAAAAAAATAGCTTTGTCTCAGGCCAAAACTGACAACTACAGTTTTTCTTAAACAAGGAGCAATATTTTCAATCAAAACCATGTTTGCCATCAACAAGTAACTGATTTCTAATGATTAGGACCAAAAAAACTCACTTCTGAGAGCTTCCTGCAGCTTTTACTGTAACATTTGTAAAAATAACTTTGTCTCAGGCCAAACCTGACAACTATAGTTTTTCTTAAACCAGGAGCAATATTTTCAATCAAAACCATGTTTGCCATCAACAAGTAACTGATTTCTAATGATTAGGAGCCCAAAAAAAACTTCTGAGAGCTTCCTGCAGCTTTTACTGTAACATTTGTAAAAATAGCTTTCTCTCAGGCCAAAACTGACAACTACAGTTTTTCTTAAACAAGGAGCAATATTTTCAATCAAAACCATGTTTGCCATCAACAAGTAACTGATTTCTGATGATTAGGACCAAAAAAACTCACTTCTGAGAGCTTCCTGCAGCTTTTACTGTAACATTTGTAAAAATAGCTTTGTCTCAGGCCAAAACTGACAACTACAGTTTTTCTTAAACAAGGAGCAATATTTTCAATCAAAACCATGTTTGCCATCAACAAGTAACTGATTTCTAATGATTAGGACCAAAAAACTCACTTCTGAGAGCTTCCTGCAGCTTTTACTGTAACATTTGTAAAAATAGCTTTCTCTCGGCGAGAGAAGGCCAAAACTGACAACTATAGTTTTTCTTAAACAAGGAGCAATATTTTCAATCAAAACCATGTTTGCCATCAACAAGTAACTGATTTCTAATGATTAGGAGCCCAAAAATAACTTCTGAGAGCTTCCTGCAGCTTTTACTGTAACATTTGTAAAAATAGCTTTGTCTCACGCCAAAACTGACAACTACAGTTTTTCTTAAACAAGGAGCAATATTTTCAATCAAAACCATGTTTGCCATCAACAAGTAACTGATTTCTAATGATTAGGACCAAAAAACTCACTTCTGAGAGCTTCCTGCAGCTTTTACTGTAACATTTGTAAAAAAAGCTTTCTCTCAGGCCAAAACTGACAACTACAGTTTTTCTTAAACAAGGAGCAATATTTTAAATCAAAACCATGTTTGCCATCAACGAGTAACTGATTTCTAATGATTAGGACCAAAAAACTCACTTCTGAGAGCTTCCTGCAGCTTTTACTGTAACATTTGTAAAAATAGTTTTGTCTCAGGCCAAAACTGACAACTACAGTTTTTCTTAAACAAGGAGCAATATTTTCAATCAAAACCATGTTTGCCATCAACAAGTAACTGATTTCTAATGATTAGGACCAAAAAACTCACTTCTGAGAGCTTCCTGCAGCTTTTACTGTAACATTTGTAAAAATAGCTTTCTCTCAGGCCAAAACTGACAACTACAGTTTTTCTTAAACAAGGATCAATATTTTCAATCAAAACCATGTTTGCCATCAACAAGTAACTGATTTCTAATGATTAGGACCAAAAAACTCACTTCTGAGAGCTTCCTGCAGCTTTTACTGTAACATTTGTAAAAATAGCTTTCTCTCTGGCCAAAACTGACAACTACAGTTTTTCTTAAACAAGGAGCAATATTTTCAATCAAAACCATGTTTGCCATCAACAAGTAACTGATTTCTAATGATTAGGACCAAAAAACTCACTTCTGAGAGCTTCCTGCAGCTTTTACTGTAACATTTGTAAAAAAAAATAGCTTTGTCTCAGGCCAAAACTGACAACTACAGTTTTTCTTAAACAAGGAGCAATATTTTCAATCAAAACCATGTTTGCCATCAACAAGTAACTGATTTCTAATGATTAGGACCAAAAAAACTCACTTCTGAGAGCTTCCTGCAGCTTTTACTGTAACATTTGTAAAAATAACTTTGTCTCAGGCCAAACCTGACAACTATAGTTTTTCTTAAACCAGGAGCAATATTTTCAATCAAAACCATGTTTGCCATCAACAAGTAACTGATTTCTAATGATTAGGAGCCCAAAAAAAACTTCTGAGAGCTTCCTGCAGCTTTTACTGTAACATTTGTAAAAATAGCTTTCTCTCAGGCCAAAACTGACAACTACAGTTTTTCTTAAACAAGGAGCAATATTTTCAATCAAAACCATGTTTGCCATCAACAAGTAACTGATTTCTGATGATTAGGACCAAAAAAACTCACTTCTGAGAGCTTCCTGCAGCTTTTACTGTAACATTTGTAAAAATAGCTTTGTCTCAGGCCAAAACTGACAACTACAGTTTTTCTTAAACAAGGAGCAATATTTTCAATCAAAACCATGTTTGCCATCAACAAGTAACTGATTTCTGATGATTAGGACCAAAAAAACTCACTTCTGAGAGCTTCCTGCAGCTTTTACTGTAACATTTGTAAAAATAGCTTTCTCTCAGGCCAAAACTGACAACTACAGTTTTTCTTAAACAAGGAGCAATATTTTCAATGAAAACCATGTTTGCCATCAACAAGTAACTGATTTCTAATGATTAGGACCAAAAAACTCACTTCTGAGAGCTTCCTGCAGCTTTTACTGTAACATTTGTAAAAATAGCTTTGTCTCAGGCCAAAACTGACAACTACAGTTTTTCTTAAACAAGGAGCAATATTTTCAATCAAAACCATGTTTGCCATCAACAAGTAACTGATTTCTGATGATTAGGACCAAAAAAACTCACTTCTGAGAGCTTCCTGCAGCTTTTACTGTAACATTTGTACAAATAGCTTTCTCTCAGGCCAAAACTGACAACTACAGTTTTTCTTAAACAAGGAGCAATATTTTCAATCAAAACCATGTTTGCCATCAACAAGTAACTGATTTCTAATGATTAGGACCAAAAAACTCACTTGTGAGAGCTTCCTGCAGCTTTTACTGTAACATTTGTAAAAATAGCTTTCTCTCGGCGAGAGAAGGCCAAAACTGACAACTATAGTTTTTCTTAAACAAGGAGCAATATTTTCAATCAAAACCATGTTTGCCATCAACAAGTAACTGATTTCTAATGATTAGGAGCCCAAAAATAACTTCTGAGAGCTTCCTGCAGCTTTTACTGTAACATTTGTAAAAATAGCTTTGTCTCACGCCAAAACTGACAACTACAGTTTTTCTTAAACAAGGAGCAATATTTTCAATCAAAACCATGTTTGCCATCAACAAGTAACTGATTTCTAATGATTAGGAGCCCAAAAATAACTTCTGAGAGCTTCCTGCAGCTTTTACTGTAACATTTGTAAAAATAGCTTTCTCTCAGGCCAAAACTGACAACTACAGTTTTTCTTAAACAAGGAGCAATATTTTCAATCAAAACCATGTTTGCCATCAACAAGTAACTGATTTCTAATGATTAGGACCAAAAAACTCACTTCTGAGAGCTTCCTGCAGCTTTTACTGTAACATTTGTAAAAATAGCTTTGTCTCAGGCCAAAACTGACAACTACAGTTTTTCTTAAACAAGGAGCAATATTTTCAATCAAAACCATGTTTGCCATCAACAAGTAACTGATTTCTAATGATTAGGACCAAAAAACTCACTTCTGAGAGCTTCCTGCAGCTTTTACTGTAACATTTGTAAAAATAGCTTTCTCTCAGGCCAAAACTGACAACTACAGTTTTTCTTAAACGAGGAGCAATATTTTCAATCAAAACCATGTTTGCCATCAACAAGTAACTGATTTCTAATGATTAGGACCAAAAAACTCACTTCTGAGAGCTTCCTGCAGCTTTTACTGTAACATTTGTAAAAATAGCTTTCTCTCAGGCCAAAGCTGACAACTACAGTTTTTCTTAAACAAGGATCAATATTTTCAATCAAAACCATGTTTGCCATCAACAAGTAACTGATTTCTAATGATTAGGACCAAAAAACTCACTTCTGAGAGCTTCCTGCAGCTTTTACTGTAACATTTGTAAAAATAGCTTTCTCTCTGGCCAAAACTGACAACTACAGTTTTTCTTAAACAAGGAGCAATATTTTCAATCAAAACCATGTTTGCCATCAACAAGTAACTGATTTCTAATGATTAGGACCAAAAAACTCACTTCTGAGAGCTTCCTGCAGCTTTTACTGTAACATTTGTAAAAAAATAGCTTTGTCTCAGGCCAAAACTGACAACTACAGTTTTTCTTAAACAAGGAGCAATATTTTCAATCAAAACCATGTTTGCCATCAACAAGTAACTGATTTCTAATGATTAGGACCAAAAAAACTCACTTCTGAGAGCTTCCTGCAGCTTTTACTGTAACATTTGTAAAAATAACTTTGTCTCAGGCCAAACCTGACAACTACAGTTTTTCTTAAACCAGGAGCAATATTTTCAATCAAAACCATGTTTGCCATCAACAAGTAACTGATTTCTAATGATTAGGAGCCCAAAAAAAACTTCTGAGAGCTTCCTGCAGCTTTTACTGTAACATTTGTAAAAATAGCTTTCTCTCAGGCCAAAACTGACAACTACAGTTTTTCTTAAACAAGGAGCAATATTTTCAATCAAAACCATGTTTACCATCAACAAGTAACTGATTTCTGATGATTAGGACCAAAAAAACTCACTTCTGAGAGCTTCCTGCAGCTTTTACTGTAACATTTGTAAAAATAGCTTTGTCTCAGGCCAAAACTGACAACTACAGTTTTTCTTAAACAAGGAGCAATATTTTCAATCAAAACCATGTTTGCCATCAACAAGTAACTGATTTCTGATGATTAGGACCAAAAAAACTCACTTCTGAGAGCTTCCTGCAGCTTTTACTGTAACATTTGTAAAAATAGCTTTCTCTCAGGCCAAAACTGACAACTACAGTTTTTCTTAAACAAGGAGCAATATTTTTAATCAAAACCATGTTTGCCATCAACAAGTAACTAATTTCTAATGATTAGGACCAAAAAACTCACTTGTGAGAGCTTCCTACAGCTTTTACTGTAACATTTGTAAAAATAGCTTTCTCTCGGCGAGAGAAGGCCCAAACTGACAACTATAGTTTTTCTTGAACAAGGAGCAATATTTTCAATCAAAACCATGTTTGCCATCAACAAGTAACTAATTTCTAATGATTAGGACCAAAAAACTCACTTCTGAGAGCTTCCTGCAGCTTTTACTGTAACATATGTAAAAATAGCTTTCTCTCGGCGAGAGAAGCCCAAAACTGTCAACTACAGTTTTTCTTAAACAAGGAGCAATATTTTCAATCAAAACCATGTTTGCCATCAACAAGTAACTGATTTCTAATGATTAGGACCAAAAAACTCACTTCTGAGAGCTTTCTGCAGCTTTTACTGTAACATTTGTACAAATAGCTTTCTCTCAGGCCAAAACTGACAACTACAGTTTTTCTTAAACAAGGAGCAATATTTTCAATCAAAACCATGTTTGCCATCAACAAGTAACTGATTTCTAATGATTAGGACCAAAAAACTCACTTCTGAGAGCTTCCTGCAGCTTTTACTGTAACATTTGTAAAAATAGCTTTCTCTCGGCGAGAGAAGGCCAAAACTGACAACTATAGTTTTTCTTAAACAAGGAGCAATATTTTCAATCAAAACCATGTTTGCCATCAACAAGTAACTGATTTCTAATGATTAGGACCAAAAAACTCACTTCTGAGAGCTTCCTGCAGCTTTTACTGTAACATTTGTAAAAATAGCTTTCTCTCGGCGAGAGAAGCCCAAAACTGACAACTACAGTTTTTCTTAAACAAGGAGCCATATTTTCAATCAAAACCATGTTTGCCATCAACAAGTAACTAATTTCTAATGATTAGGACCAAAAAACTCACTTCTGAGAGCTTCCTGCAGCTTTTACTGTAACATTTGTAAAAATAGCTTTCTCTCGGCGAGAGAAGCCCAAAACTGACAACTATAGTTTTTCTTAAACAAGGAGCCATATTTTCAATCAAAACCATGTTTGCCATCAACAAGTAACTAATTTCTAATGATTAGGACCAAAAAACTCACTTCTGAGAGCTTTCTGCAGCTTTTACTGTAACATTTGTAAAAATAGCTTTCTCTTGGCGAGAGAAGCCCAAAACTGACAACTACAGTTTTTCTTAAACAAGGAGCAATATTTTCAATCAAAACCATGTTTGCCATCAACAAGTAACTGATTTCTAATGATTAGGACCAAAAAACTCACTTCTGAGAGCTTCCTGCAGCTTTTACTGTAACATTTGTAAAAAAAGCTTTCTCTCAGGCCAAAACTGACAACTACAGTTTTTCTTAAACAAGGAGCAATATTTTCAATCAAAACCATGTTTGCCATCAACAAGTAACTGATTTCTAATGATTAGGACCAAAAAACTCACTTCTGAGAGCTTCCTGCAGCTTTTACTGTAACATTTGTAAAAATAGCTTTGTCTCAGGCCAAAACTGACAACTACAGTTTTTCTTAAACAAGGAGCAATATTTTAAATCAAAACCATGTTTGCCATCAACAAGTAACTAATTTCTAATGATTAGGACCAAAAAACTCACTTGTGAGAGCTTCCTACAGCTTTTACTGTAACATTTGTAAAAATAGCTTTCTCTCGGCGAGAGAAGGCCCAAACTGACAACTATAGTTTTTCTTGAACAAGGAGCAATATTTTCAATCAAAACCATGTTTGCCATCAACAAGTAACTAATTTCTAATGATTAGGACCAAAAAACTCACTTCTGAGAGCTTCCTGCAGCTTTTACTGTAACATATGTAAAAATAGCTTTCTCTCGGCGAGAGAAGCCCAAAACTGTCAACTACAGTTTTTCTTAAACAAGGAGCAATATTTTCAATCAAAACCATGTTTGCCATCAACAAGTAACTGATTTCTAATGATTAGGACCAAAAAACTCACTTCTGAGAGCTTTCTGCAGCTTTTACTGTAACATTTGTACAAATAGCTTTCTCTCAGGCCAAAACTGACAACTACAGTTTTTCTTAAACAAGGAGCAATATTTTCAATCAAAACCATGTTTGCCATCAACAAGTAACTGATTTCTAATGATTAGGACCAAAAAACTCACTTCTGAGAGCTTCCTGCAGCTTTTACTGTAACATTTGTAAAAATAGCTTTCTCTCGGCGAGAGAAGGCCAAAACTGACAACTATAGTTTTTCTTAAACAAGGAGCAATATTTTCAATCAAAACCATGTTTGCCATCAACAAGTAACTGATTTCTAATGATTAGGACCAAAAAACTCACTTCTGAGAGCTTCCTGCAGCTTTTACTGTAACATTTGTAAAAATAGCTTTCTCTCGGCGAGAGAAGCCCAAAACTGACAACTACAGTTTTTCTTAAACAAGGAGCCATATTTTCAATCAAAACCATGTTTGCCATCAACAAGTAACTAATTTCTAATGATTAGGACCAAAAAACTCACTTCTGAGAGCTTCCTGCAGCTTTTACTGTAACATTTGTAAAAATAGCTTTCTCTCGGCGAGAGAAGCCCAAAACTGACAACTATAGTTTTTCTTAAACAAGGAGCAATATTTTCAATGAAAACCATGTTTGCCATCAACAAGTAACTGATTTCTAATGATTAGGACCAAAAAACTCACTTCTGAGAGCTTCCTGCAGCTTTTACTGTAACATTTGTAAAAATAGCTTTGTCTCAGGCCAAAACTGACAACTACAGTTTTTCTTAAACAAGGAGCAATATTTTCAATCAAAACCATGTTTGCCATCAACAAGTAACTGATTTCTGATGATTAGGACCAAAAAAACTCACTTCTGAGAGCTTCCTGCAGCTTTTACTGTAACATTTGTACAAATAGCTTTCTCTCAGGCCAAAACTGACAACTACAGTTTTTCTTAAACAAGGAGCAATATTTTCAATCAAAACCATGTTTGCCATCAACAAGTAACTGATTTCTAATGATTAGGACCAAAAAACTCACTTCTGAGAGCTTCCTGCAGCTTTTACTGTAACATTTGTAAAAATAGCTTTCTCTCGGCGAGAGAAGGCCAAAACTGACAACTATAGTTTTTCTTAAACAAGGAGCAATATTTTCAATCAAAACCATGTTTGCCATCAACAAGTAACTGATTTCTAATGATTAGGAGCCCAAAAATAACTTCTGAGAGCTTCCTGCAGCTTTTACTGTAACATTTGTAAAAATAGCTTTGTCTCACGCCAAAACTGACAACTACAGTTTTTCTTAAACAAGGAGCAATATTTTCAATCAAAACCATGTTTGCCATCAACAAGTAACTGATTTCTAATGATTAGGAGCCCAAAAATAACTTCTGAGAGCTTCCTGCAGCTTTTACTGTAACATTTGTAAAAATAGCTTTCTCTCAGGCCAAAACTGACAACTACAGTTTTTCTTAAACAAGGAGCAATATTTTCAATCAAAACCATGTTTGCCATCAACAAGTAACTGATTTCTAATGATTAGGACCAAAAAACTCACTTCTGAGAGCTTCCTGCAGCTTTTACTGTAACATTTGTAAAAATAGCTTTGTCTCAGGCCAAAACTGACAACTACAGTTTTTCTTAAACAAGGAGCAATATTTTCAATCAAAACCATGTTTGCCATCAACAAGTAACTGATTTCTAATGATTAGGACCAAAAAACTCACTTCTGAGAGCTTCCTGCAGCTTTTACTGTAACATTTGTAAAAATAGCTTTCTCTCAGGCCAAAACTGACAACTACAGTTTTTCTTAAACGAGGAGCAATATTTTCAATCAAAACCATGTTTGCCATCAACAAGTAACTGATTTCTAATGATTAGGACCAAAAAACTCACTTCTGAGAGCTTCCTGCAGCTTTTACTGTAACATTTGTAAAAATAGCTTTCTCTCAGGCCAAAGCTGACAACTACAGTTTTTCTTAAACAAGGATCAATATTTTCAATCAAAACCATGTTTGCCATCAACAAGTAACTGATTTCTAATGATTAGGACCAAAAAACTCACTTCTGAGAGCTTCCTGCAGCTTTTACTGTAACATTTGTAAAAATAGCTTTCTCTCTGGCCAAAACTGACAACTACAGTTTTTCTTAAACAAGGAGCAATATTTTCAATCAAAACCATGTTTGCCATCAACAAGTAACTGATTTCTAATGATTAGGACCAAAAAACTCACTTCTGAGAGCTTCCTGCAGCTTTTACTGTAACATTTGTAAAAAAATAGCTTTGTCTCAGGCCAAAACTGACAACTACAGTTTTTCTTAAACAAGGAGCAATATTTTCAATCAAAACCATGTTTGCCATCAACAAGTAACTGATTTCTAATGATTAGGACCAAAAAAACTCACTTCTGAGAGCTTCCTGCAGCTTTTACTGTAACATTTGTAAAAATAACTTTGTCTCAGGCCAAACCTGACAACTACAGTTTTTCTTAAACCAGGAGCAATATTTTCAATCAAAACCATGTTTGCCATCAACAAGTAACTGATTTCTAATGATTAGGAGCCCAAAAAAAACTTCTGAGAGCTTCCTGCAGCTTTTACTGTAACATTTGTAAAAATAGCTTTCTCTCAGGCCAAAACTGACAACTACAGTTTTTCTTAAACAAGGAGCAATATTTTCAATCAAAACCATGTTTACCATCAACAAGTAACTGATTTCTGATGATTAGGACCAAAAAAACTCACTTCTGAGAGCTTCCTGCAGCTTTTACTGTAACATTTGTAAAAATAGCTTTGTCTCAGGCCAAAACTGACAACTACAGTTTTTCTTAAACAAGGAGCAATATTTTCAATCAAAACCATGTTTGCCATCAACAAGTAACTGATTTCTGATGATTAGGACCAAAAAAACTCACTTCTGAGAGCTTCCTGCAGCTTTTACTGTAACATTTGTAAAAATAGCTTTCTCTCAGGCCAAAACTGACAACTACAGTTTTTCTTAAACAAGGAGCAATATTTTTAATCAAAACCATGTTTGCCATCAACAAGTAACTAATTTCTAATGATTAGGACCAAAAAACTCACTTGTGAGAGCTTCCTACAGCTTTTACTGTAACATTTGTAAAAATAGCTTTCTCTCGGCGAGAGAAGGCCCAAACTGACAACTATAGTTTTTCTTGAACAAGGAGCAATATTTTCAATCAAAACCATGTTTGCCATCAACAAGTAACTAATTTCTAATGATTAGGACCAAAAAACTCACTTCTGAGAGCTTCCTGCAGCTTTTACTGTAACATATGTAAAAATAGCTTTCTCTCGGCGAGAGAAGCCCAAAACTGTCAACTACAGTTTTTCTTAAACAAGGAGCAATATTTTCAATCAAAACCATGTTTGCCATCAACAAGTAACTGATTTCTAATGATTAGGACCAAAAAACTCACTTCTGAGAGCTTTCTGCAGCTTTTACTGTAACATTTGTACAAATAGCTTTCTCTCAGGCCAAAACTGACAACTACAGTTTTTCTTAAACAAGGAGCAATATTTTCAATCAAAACCATGTTTGCCATCAACAAGTAACTGATTTCTAATGATTAGGACCAAAAAACTCACTTCTGAGAGCTTCCTGCAGCTTTTACTGTAACATTTGTAAAAATAGCTTTCTCTCGGCGAGAGAAGGCCAAAACTGACAACTATAGTTTTTCTTAAACAAGGAGCAATATTTTCAATCAAAACCATGTTTGCCATCAACAAGTAACTGATTTCTAATGATTAGGACCAAAAAACTCACTTCTGAGAGCTTCCTGCAGCTTTTACTGTAACATTTGTAAAAATAGCTTTCTCTCGGCGAGAGAAGCCCAAAACTGACAACTACAGTTTTTCTTAAACAAGGAGCCATATTTTCAATCAAAACCATGTTTGCCATCAACAAGTAACTAATTTCTAATGATTAGGACCAAAAAACTCACTTCTGAGAGCTTCCTGCAGCTTTTACTGTAACATTTGTAAAAATAGCTTTCTCTCGGCGAGAGAAGCCCAAAACTGACAACTATAGTTTTTCTTAAACAAGGAGCCATATTTTCAATCAAAACCATGTTTGCCATCAACAAGTAACTAATTTCTAATGATTAGGACCAAAAAACTCACTTCTGAGAGCTTTCTGCAGCTTTTACTGTAACATTTGTAAAAATAGCTTTCTCTTGGCGAGAGAAGCCCAAAACTGACAACTACAGTTTTTCTTAAACAAGGAGCAATATTTTCAATCAAAACCATGTTTGCCATCAACAAGTAACTGATTTCTAATGATTAGGACCAAAAAACTCACTTCTGAGAGCTTCCTGCAGCTTTTACTGTAACATTTGTAAAAAAAGCTTTC
Organism: Pampus argenteus; assembly: GCA_036937835.1. Lineage (NCBI taxonomy): Eukaryota > Metazoa > Chordata > Actinopteri > Scombriformes > Stromateidae > Pampus > Pampus argenteus. The sequence goes on from CM072860.1 coordinate 14,225,062, forward strand.
TCTCAGGCCAAAACTGACAACTACAGTTTTTCTTAAACAAGGAGCAATATTTTCAATCAAAACCATGTTTGCCATCAACAAGTAACTGATTTCTAATGATTAGGACCAAAAAACTCACTTCTGAGAGCTTCCTGCAGCTTTTACTGTAACATTTGTAAAAATAGCTTTGTCTCAGGCCAAAACTGACAACTACAGTTTTTCTTAAACAAGGAGCAATATTTTAAATCAAAACCATGTTTGCCATCAACAAGTAACTAATTTCTAATGATTAGGACCAAAAAACTCACTTGTGAGAGCTTCCTACAGCTTTTACTGTAACATTTGTAAAAATAGCTTTCTCTCGGCGAGAGAAGGCCCAAACTGACAACTATAGTTTTTCTTGAACAAGGAGCAATATTTTCAATCAAAACCATGTTTGCCATCAACAAGTAACTAATTTCTAATGATTAGGACCAAAAAACTCACTTCTGAGAGCTTCCTGCAGCTTTTACTGTAACATATGTAAAAATAGCTTTCTCTCGGCGAGAGAAGCCCAAAACTGTCAACTACAGTTTTTCTTAAACAAGGAGCAATATTTTCAATCAAAACCATGTTTGCCATCAACAAGTAACTGATTTCTAATGATTAGGACCAAAAAACTCACTTCTGAGAGCTTTCTGCAGCTTTTACTGTAACATTTGTACAAATAGCTTTCTCTCAGGCCAAAACTGACAACTACAGTTTTTCTTAAACAAGGAGCAATATTTTCAATCAAAACCATGTTTGCCATCAACAAGTAACTGATTTCTAATGATTAGGACCAAAAAACTCACTTCTGAGAGCTTCCTGCAGCTTTTACTGTAACATTTGTAAAAATAGCTTTCTCTCGGCGAGAGAAGGCCAAAACTGACAACTATAGTTTTTCTTAAACAAGGAGCAATATTTTCAATCAAAACCATGTTTGCCATCAACAAGTAACTGATTTCTAATGATTAGGACCAAAAAACTCACTTCTGAGAGCTTCCTGCAGCTTTTACTGTAACATTTGTAAAAATAGCTTTCTCTCGGCGAGAGAAGCCCAAAACTGACAACTACAGTTTTTCTTAAACAAGGAGCCATATTTTCAATCAAAACCATGTTTGCCATCAACAAGTAACTAATTTCTAATGATTAGGACCAAAAAACTCACTTCTGAGAGCTTCCTGCAGCTTTTACTGTAACATTTGTAAAAATAGCTTTCTCTCGGCGAGAGAAGCCCAAAACTGACAACTATAGTTTTTCTTAAACAAGGAGCCATATTTTCAATCAAAACCATGTTTGCCATCAACAAGTAACTAATTTCTAATGATTAGGACCAAAAAACTCACTTCTGAGAGCTTTCTGCAGCTTTTACTGTAACATTTGTAAAAATAGCTTTCTCTTGGCGAGAGAAGCCCAAAACTGACAACTACAGTTTTTCTTAAACAAGGAGCAATATTTTCAATCAAAACCATGTTTGCCATCAACAAGTAACTGATTTCTAATGATTAGGACCAAAAAACTCACTTCTGAGAGCTTCCTGCAGCTTTTACTGTAACATTTGTAAAAAAAAGCTTTCTCTCAGGCCAAAACTGACAACTACAGTTTTTCTTAAACAAGGAGCAATATTTTAAATCAAAACCATGTTTGCCATCAACAAGTAACTGATTTCTAATGATTAGGACCAAAAAACTCACTTCTGAGAGCTTCCTGCAGCTTTTACTGTAACATTTGTAAAAATAGCTTTGTCTCAGGCCAAAACTGACAACTACAGTTTTTCTTAAACAAGGAGCAATATTTTCAATCAAAACCATGTTTGCCATCAACAAGTAACTGATTTCTAATGATTAGGACCAAAAAACTCACTTCTGAGAGCTTCCTGCAGCTTTTACTGTAACATTTGTAAAAATAGCTTTCTCTCAGGCCAAAACTGACAACTACAGTTTTTCTTAAACGAGAAGCAATATTTTCAATCAAAACCATGTTTGCCATCAACAAGTAACTGATTTCTAATGATTAGGACCAAAAAACTCACTTCTGAGAGCTTCCTGCAGCTTTTACTGTAACATTTGTAAAAATAGCTTTCTCTCAGGCCAAAGCTGACAACTACAGTTTTTCTTAAACAAGGATCAATATTTTCAATCAAAACCATGTTTGCCATCAACAAGTAACTGATTTCTAATGATTAGGACCAAAAAACTCACTTCTGAGAGCTTCCTGCAGCTTTTACTGTAACATTTGTAAAAATAGCTTTCTCTCTGGCCAAAACTGACAACTACAGTTTTTCTTAAACAAGGAGCAATATTTTCAATCAAAACCATGTTTGCCATCAACAAGTAACTGATTTCTAATGATTAGGACCAAAAAACTCACTTCTGAGAGCTTCCTGTAGCTTTTACTGTAACATTTGTAAAAAAATAGCTTTGTCTCAGGCCAAAACTGACAACTACAGTTTTTCTTAAACAAGGAGCAATATTTTCAATCAAAACCATGTTTGCCATCAACAAGTAACTGATTTCTAATGATTAGGACCAAAAAAACTCACTTCTGAGAGCTTCCTGCAGCTTTTACTGTAACATTTGTAAAAATAACTTTGTCTCAGGCCAAACCTGACAACTATAGTTTTTCTTAAACCAGGAGCAATATTTTCAATCAAAACCATGTTTGCCATCAACAAGTAACTGATTTCTAATGATTAGGAGCCCAAAAAAAACTTCTGAGAGCTTCCTGCAGCTTTTACTGTAACATTTGTAAAAATAGCTTTCTCTCAGGCCAAAACTGACAACTACAGTTTTTCTTAAACAAGGAGCAATATTTTCAATCAAAACCATGTTTGCCATCAACAAGTAACTGATTTCTGATGATTAGGACCAAAAAAACTCACTTCTGAGAGCTTCCTGCAGCTTTTACTGTAACATTTGTAAAAATAGCTTTGTCTCAGGCCAAAACTGACAACTACAGTTTTTCTTAAACAAGGAGCAATATTTTCAATCAAAACCATGTTTGCCATCAACAAGTAACTGATTTCTGATGATTAGGACCAAAAAAACTCACTTCTGAGAGCTTCCTGCAGCTTTTACTGTAACATTTGTAAAAATAGCTTTCTCTCAGGCCAAAACTGACAACTACAGTTTTTCTTAAACAAGGAGCAATATTTTCAATGAAAACCATGTTTGCCATCAACAAGTAACTGATTTCTAATGATTAGGACCAAAAAACTCACTTCTGAGAGCTTCCTGCAGCTTTTACTGTAACATTTGTAAAAATAGCTTTCTCTCAGGCTAAAGCTGACAACTACAGTTTTTCTTAAACAAGGATCAATATTTTCAATCAAAACCATGTTTGCCATCAACAAGTAACTGATTTCTAATGATTAGGACCAAAAAACTCACTTCTGAGAGCTTCCTGCAGCTTTTACTGTAACATTTGTAAAAATAGCTTTCTCTCTGGCCAAAACTGACAACTACAGTTTTTCTTAAACAAGGAGCAATATTTTCAATCAAAACCATGTTTGCCATCAACAAGTAACTGATTTCTAATGATTAGGACCAAAAAACTCACTTCTGAGAGCTTCCTGCAGCTTTTACTGTAACATTTGTAAAAAAAATAGCTTTGTCTCAGGCCAAAACTGACAACTACAGTTTTTCTTAAACAAGGAGCAATATTTTCAATCAAAACCATGTTTGCCATCAACAAGTAACTGATTTCTAATGATTAGGACCAAAAAAACTCACTTCTGAGAGCTTCCTGCAGCTTTTACTGTAACATTTGTAAAAATAACTTTGTCTCGGGCCAAACCTGACAACTACAGTTTTTCTTAAACCAGGAGCAATATTTTCAATCAAAACCATGTTTGCCATCAACAAGTAACTGATTTCTAATGATTAGGAGCCCAAAAAAAACTTCTGAGAGCTTCCTGCAGCTTTTACTGTAACATTTGTAAAAATAGCTTTCTCTCAGGCCAAAACTGACAACTACAGTTTTTCTTAAACAAGGAGCAATATTTTCAATCAAAACCATGTTTACCATCAACAAGTAACTGATTTCTGATGATTAGGACCAAAAAAACTCACTTCTGAGAGCTTCCTGCAGCTTTTACTGTAACATTTGTAAAAATAGCTTTGTCTCAGGCCAAAACTGACAACTACAGTTTTTCTTAAACAAGGAGCAATATTTTCAATCAAAACCATGTTTGCCATCAACAAGTAACTGATTTCTGATGATTAGGACCAAAAAAACTCACTTCTGAGAGCTTCCTGAAGCTTTTACTGTAACATTTGTAAAAATAGCTTTCTCTCAGGCCAAAACTGACAACTACAGTTTTTCTTAAACAAGGAGCAATATTTTAAATCAAAACCATGTTTGCCATCAACAAGTAACTGATTTCTAATGATTAGGACCAAAAAACTCACTTCTGAGAGCTTCCTGCAGCTTTTACTGTAACATTTGTAAAAATAGTTTTGTCTCAGGCCAAAACTGACAACTACAGTTTTTCTTAAACAAGGAGCAATATTTTCAATCAAAACCATGTTTGCCATCAACAAGTAACTGATTTCTAATGATTAGGACCAAAAAACTCACTTCTGAGAGCTTCCTGCAGCTTTTACTGTAACATTTGTAAAAATAGCTTTCTCTCAGGCCAAAACTGACAACTACAGTTTTTCTTAAACAAGGAGCAATATTTTCAATCAAAACCATGTTTGCCATCAACAAGTAACTGATTTCTAATGATTAGGACCAAAAAACTCACTTCTGAGAGCTTCCTGCAGCTTTTACTGTAACATTTGTAAAAATAGCTTTGTCTCAGGCCAAAACTGACAACTACAGTTTTTCGTAAACAAGGAGCAATATTTTCAATCAAAACCATGTTTGCCATCAACAAGTAACTGATTTCTAATGATTAGGACCAAAAAACTCACTTCTGAGAGCTTCCTGCAGCTTTTACTGTAACATTTGTAAAAATAGCTTTCTCTCGGCGAGAGAAGCCCAAAACTGACAACTATAGTTTTTCTTAAACAAGGAGCAAAATTTTCAATCAAAACCATGTTTGCCATCAACAAGTAACTAATTTCTAATGATTAGGACCACAAAAACTCACTTCTGAAAGCTTCCTACAGCTTTTACTGTAACATTTGTAAAAATACCTTTCTCTCGGCGAGAGAAGCCCAAAACTGACAACTATAGTTTTTCTTAAACAAGGAGCAATATTTTCAATCAAAACCATGTTTGCCATCAACAAGTAACTGATTTCTAATGATTAGGACCAAAAAACTCACTTCTGAGAGCTTCCTGCAGCTTTTACTGTAACATTTGTCAGTTTCGGGCTTCTCTCGTCGAGAGAAAGCTATTTTTTACAAATGTTACAGTAAAAGCTGCAGGAACCTCTCAGAAGTGAGTTTTTTGGTCCTAATCATTAGAAATCAGTTACTTGTTGATGGCAAACATGGTTTTGATTGAAAATATTGCTCCTTGTTTAAGAAAAACTGTAGTTGTCAGTTTTGGCCTTCTCTCGCCGAGAGAAAGCTATTTTTACAAATGTTACAGTAAAAGCTGCAGGAAGCTCTCAGAAGTAAGTTTTTTGGTCCTAATCATTAGAAATCAGTTACTTGTTGATGGCAAACATGGTTTTGATTGAAAATATTGCTCCTTGTTTAAGAAAAACTATAGTTGTCAGTTTTGGGCTTCTCTCATCGAGAGAAAGCTATTTTTACAAATGTTACAGTAAAAGCTGAAGGAAGCTCTCAGAAGTGAGTTTTTTGGTCCTAATCATTAGAAATCAGTTACTTGTTGATGGCAAACATGGTTTTGATTGAAGATATTGCTCCTTGTTTAAGGAAAACTATAGTTGTCAGTTTTGGGCTTCTCTCGCCGAGAGAAAGCTATTTTTACAAATGTTACAGTAAAAGCTGTAGGAAGCTCTCACAAGTGAGTTTTTTGGTCCTAATCATTAGAAATCAGTTACTTGTTGATGGCAAACATGGTTTTGATTGAAGATATTGCTCCTTGTTTAAGAAAAACTATAGTTGTCAGTTTTGGGCTTCTCTCGCCGAGAGAAAGCTATTTTTACAAATGTTACAGTAAAAGCTGTAGGAAGCTCTCAGAAGTGAGTTTTTTGGTCCTAATCATTAGAAATTACTTACTTGTTGATGGCAAACATGGTTTTGATTGAAAATTTTGCTCCTTGTTTAAGAAAAACTATAGTTGTCAGTTTTGGGCTTCTCTCGCCGAGAGAAAGCTATTTTTACAAATGTTACAGTAAAAGCTGCAGGAAGCTCTCAGAAGTGAGTTTTTTGGTCCTAATCATTAGAAATCAGTTACTTGTTGATGGCAAACATGGTTTTGATTGAAAATATTGCTCCTTGTTTAAGAAAAACTATAGTTGTCAGTTTTGGCCTGAGAGAAAGCTATTTGTACAAATGTTACAGTAAAAGCTGCAGGAAGCTCTCAGAAGTGAGTTTTTTTGGTCCTAATCATTAGAAATCAGTTACTTGTTGATGGTAAACATGGTTTTGATTGAAAATTTTGCTCCTTGTTTAAGAAAAACTGTAGTTGTCAGTTTTTGGCTTCTCTCGCCGAGAGAAAGCTATTTTTACTAATGTTACAGTAAAAGCTGCAGAAAGCTCTCAGAAGTGAGTTTTTTGGTCCTAATTATTAGAAATTAGTTACTTGTTGATGGCAAACATGGTTTTGATTGAAAATATGGCTCCTTGTTTAAGAAAAACTATAGTTGTCAGTTTTGGCCTTCTCTCGCCGAGAGAAAGCTATTTTTACAAATGTTACAGTAAAAGCTGCAGGAAGCTCTCAGAAGTGAGTTTTTTGGTCCTAATCATTAGAAATCAGTTACTTGTTGATGGCAAACATGGTTTTGATTGAAAATATTGCTCCTTGTTTAAGAAAAACTATAGTTGTCAGTTTTGGCCTTCTCTCGCCGAGAGAAAGCTATTTTTACAAATGTTACAGTAAAAGATGCAGGAAGCTCTCAGAAGTGAGTTTTTTGGTCCTAATCATTAGAAATCAGTTACTTGTTGATGGCAAACATGGTTTTGATTGAAAATTTTGCTCCTTGTTTAAGAAAAACTGTAGTTGTCAGTTTTGGGCTTCTCTCGCCAAGAGAAAGCTATTTTTACAAATGTTACAGTAAAAGCTGCAGAAAGCTCTCAGAAGTGAGTTTTTTGGTCCTAATCATTAGAAATTAGTTACTTGTTGATGGCAAACATGGTTTTGATTGAAAATATGGCTCCTTGTTTAAGAAAGACTATAGTTGTCAGTTTTGGGCTTCTCTCGCCGAGAGAAAGCTATTTTTACAAATGTTACAGTAAAAGCTGCAGGAAGCTCTCAGAAGTGAGTTTTTTTGACCTAATCATTAGAAATTAGTTACTTGTTGATGGCAAACATGGTTTTGATTGAAAATATGGCTCCTTGTTTAAGAAAATCTATAGTTGTCAGTTTCGGGCTTCTCTCGCCGAGAGAAAGCTATTTTTACAAATGTTACAGTAAAAGCTGTAGGAAGCTCTCAGAAGTGAGTTTTTTGGTCCTAATCATTAGAAATCAGTTACTTGTTGATGGCAAACATGGTTTTGATTGAAAATATTGCTCCTTGTTTAAGAAAAACTATAGTTGTCAGTTTTGGCCTTCTCTCGCCGAGAGAAAGCTATTTTTACAAATGTTACAGTAAAAGCTGCAGGAAGCTCTCAGAAGTGAGTTTTTTGGTCCTAATCATTAGAAATCAGTTACTTGTTGATGGCAAACATGGTTTTGATTGAAAATATTGCTCCTTGTTTAAGAAAAACTGTAGTTGTCAGTTTTGGCCTGAGAGAAAGCTATTTGTACAAATGTTACATTAAAAGCTGCAGGAAGCTCTCAGAAGTGAGTTTTTTGGTCCTAATCATTAGAAATCAGTTACTTGTTGATGGCAAACATGGTTTTGATTAAAAATTTTGCTCCTTGTTTAAGAAAAACTATAGTTGTCAGTTTTGGGCTTCTCTCGCCGAGAGAAAGCTATTTTTACAAATGTTACAGTAAAAGCTGCAGGAAGCTCTCAGAAGTGAGTTTTTTGGTCCTAATCATTAGAAATTAGTTACTTGTTGATGGCAAACATGGTTTTGATTGAAAATATGGCTCCTTGTTTAAGAAAAACTATAGTTGTCAGTTTTGGGCTTCTCTCGCCGAGAGAAAGCTATTTTTACAAATGTTACAGTAAAAGCTGTAGGAAGCTCTCAGAAGTGAGTTTTTTGGTCCTAATCATTAGAAATTACTTACTTGTTGATGGCAAACATGGTTTTGATTGAAAATTTTGCTCCTTGTTTAAGAAAAACTATAGTTGTCAGTTTTGGGCTTCTCTCGCCGAGAGAAAGCTATTTTTACAAATGTTACAGTAAAAGCTGCAGGAAGCTCTCAGAAGTGAGTTTTTTGGTCCTAATCATTAGAAATCAGTTACTTGTTGATGGCAAACATGGTTTTGATTGAAAATATTGCTCCTTGTTTAAGAAAAACTGTAGTTGTCAGTTTTGGCCAGAGAGAAAGCTATTTTTACAAATGTTACAGTAAAAGCTGCAGGAAGCTCTCAGAAGTGAGTTTTTTGGTCCTAATCATTAGAAATCAGTTACTTGTTGATGGCAAACATGGTTTTGATTGAAAATATTGCTCCTTGTTTAAGAAAAACTATAGTTGTCAGTTTCGGGCTTCTCTCGCCGAGAGAAAGCTATTTTTACAAATGTTACAGTAAAAGCTGTAGGAAGCTCTCAGAAGTGAGTTTTTTGGTCCTAATCATTAGAAATCAGTTACTTGTTGATGGCAAACATGGTTTTGATTGAAGATATTGCTCCTTGTTTAAGAAAAACTATAGTTGTCAGTTTTGGGCTTCTCTCGCCGAGAGAAAGCTATTTTTACAAATGTTACAGTAAAAGCTGCAGGAAGCTCTCAGAAGTGAGTTTTTTGGTCCTAATCATTAGAAATCAGTTACTTGTTGATGGCAAACATGGTTTTGATTGAAAATATTGCTCCTTGTTTACGAAAAACTATAGTTGTCAGTTTTGGCCTTCTCTCGCCGAGAGAAAGCTATTTTTACAAATGTTACAGTAAAAGCTGCAGGAAGCTCTCAGAAGTGAGTTTTTTGGTCCTAATCATTAGAAATCAGTTACTTGTTGATGGCAAACATGGTTTTGTTTGAAAATTTTGCTCCTTGTTTAAGAAAAACTGTAGTTGTCAGTTTTGGGCTTCTCTCGCCAAGAGAAAGCTATTTTTTACAAATGTTACAGTAAAAGCTGCAGAAAGCTCTCAGAAGTGAGTTTTTTGGTCCTAATCATTAGAAATTAGTTACTTGTTGATGGCAAACATGGTTTTGATTGAAAATATGGCTCCTTGTTTAAGAAAGACTATAGTTGTCAGTTTTGGGCTTCTCTCGCCGAGAGAAAGCTATTTTTACAAATGTTACAGTAAAAGCTGCAGGAAGCTCTCAGAAGTGAGTTTTTTGGTCCTAATCATTAGAAATTAGTTACTTGTTGATGGCAAACATGGTTTTGATTGAAAATATGGCTCCTTGTTTAAGAAAAACTATAGTTGTCAGTTTCGGGCTTCTCTCGCCGAGAGAAAGCTATTTTTACAAATGTTACAGTAAAAGCTGTAGGAAGCTCTCAGAAGTGAGTTTTTTGGTCCTAATCATTAGAAATTACTTACTTGTTGATGGCAAACATGGTTTTGATTGAAGATATTGCTCCTTGTTTAAGAAAAACTATAGTTGTCAGTTTTGGGCTTCTCTCGCCGAGAGAAAGCTATTTTTACAAATGTTACAGTAAAAGCTGTAGGAAGCTCTCACAAGTGAGTTTTTTGGTCCTAATCATTAGAAATCAGTTACTTGTTGATGGCAAACATGGTTTTGATTGAAGATATTGCTCCTTGTTTAAGAAAAACTATAGTTGTCAGTTTTGGGCTTCTCTCGCCGAGAAAAAGCTATTTTTTACAAATGTTACAGTGAAAGCTGCAGGAAACTCTCAGAAGTGAGTTTTTTGGTCCTAATCATTAGAAATCAGTTACTTGTTGATGGCAAACATGGTTTTGATTAAAAATTTTGCTCCTTGTTTAAGAAAAACTATAGTTGTCAGTTTTGGGCTTCTCTCGCCGAGAGAAAGCTATTTTTACAAATGTTACAGTAAAAGCTGCAGGAAGCTCTCAGAAGTGTTTTTTGGTCCTAATCATTAGAAATTAGTTACTTGTTGATGGCAAACATGGTTTTGATTGAAAATATGGCTCCTTGTTTAAGAAAAACTATAGTTGTCAGTTTTGGGCTTCTCTCGCCGAGAGAAAGCTATTTTTACAAATGTTACAGTAAAAGCTGTAGGAAGCTCTCAGAAGTGAGTTTTTTGGTCCTAATCATTAGAAATTACTTACTTGTTGATGGCAAACATGGTTTTGATTGAAAATTTTGCTCCTTGTTTAAGAAAAACTATAGTTGTCAGTTTTGGGCTTCTCTCGCCGAGAGAAAGCTATTTTTACAAATGTTACAGTAAAAGCTGCAGGAAGCTCTCAGAAGTGAGTTTTTTGGTCCTAATCATTAGAAATCAGTTACTTGTTGATGGCAAACATGGTTTTGATTGAAAATATTGCTCCTTGTTTAAGAAAAACTATAGTTGTCAGTTTTGGCCTTCTCTCACCGAGAGAAAGCTATTTTTACAAATGTTACAGTAAAAGCTGCAGGAAGCTCTCAGAAGTGAGTTTTTTGGTCCTAATCATTAGAAATCAGTTACTTGTTGATGGCAAACATGGTTTTGATTGAAAATATGGCTCCTTGTTTAAGAAAAACTATAGTTGTCAGTTTTGGCCTTCTCTCGCCGAGAGAAAGCTATTTTTACAAATGTTACAGTAAAAGCTGCAGGAAGCTCTCAGAAGTGAGTTTTTTGGTCCTAATCATTAGAAATCAGTTACTTGTTGATGGCAAACATGGTTTTGATTGAAAATATTGCTCCTTGTTTAAGAAAAACTGTAGTTGTCAGTTTTGGCCTGAGAGAAAGCTATTTGTACAAATGTTACAGTAAAAGATGCAGGAAGCTCTCAGAAGTGAGTTTTTTGGTCCTAATCATTAGAAATCAGTTACTTGTTGATGGCAAACATGGTTTTGATTGAAAATATTGCTCCTTGTTTAAGAAAAACTGTAGTTGTCAGTTTTGGGCTTCTCTCGCCAAGAGAAAGCTATTTTTACAAATGTTACAGTAAAAGCTGCAGAAAGCTCTCAGAAGTGAGTTTTTTGGTCCTAATCATTAGAAATTAGTTACTTGTTGATGACAAACATGGTTTTGATTGAAAATATGGCTCCTTGTTTAAGAAAAACTATAGTTGTCAGTTTTGGGCTTCTCTCGCCGAGAGAAAGCTATTTTTACAAATGTTACAGTAAAAGCTGCAGGAAGCTCTCAGAAGTGAGTTTTTTGGTCCTAATCATTAGAAATTAGTTACTTGTTGATGGTAAACATGGTTTTGATTGAAAATATTGCTCCTTGTTTAAGAAAAACTGTAGTTGTCAGTTTTGGCCTGAGAGAAAGCTATTTGTACAAATGTTACAGTAAAAGCTGCAGGAAGCTCTCAGAAGGGAGTTTTTTGGTCCTAATCATTAGAAATCAGTTACTTGTTGATGGCAAACATGGTTTTGATTGAAAATATGGCTCCTTGTTTAAGAAAAACTATAGTTGTCAGTTTTGGCCTTCTCTCGCCGAGAGAAAGCTATTTTTACAAATGTTACAGTAAAAGCTGCAGGAAGCTCTCAGAAGTGAGTTTTTTGGTCCTAATCATTAGAAATCAGTTACTTGTTGATGGCAAACATGGTTTTGATTGAAAATATTGCTCCTTGTTTAAGAAAAACTATAGTTGTCAGTTTTGGCCTTCTCTCGCCGAGAGAAAGCTATTTTTTACAAATGTTACAGTAAAAGCTGCAGGAAGCTCTCAGAAGTGAGTTTTTTGGTCCTAATCATTAGAAATCAGTTACTTGTTGATGGCAAACATGGTTTTGATTGAAAATATTGCTCCTTGTTTAAGAAAAACTGTAGTTGTCAGTTTTGGGCTTCTCTCGCCGAGAGAAAGCTATTTTTACAAATGTTACAGTAAAAGCTGCAGGAAGCTCTCAGAAGTGAGTTTTTTGGTCCTAATCATTAGAAATCAGTTACTTGTTGATGGCAAACATGGTTTTGATTGAAAATATTGCTCCTTGTTTAAGAAAAACTGTAGTTGTCAGTTTTGGCCTGAGAGAAAGCTATTTGTACAAATGTTACAGTAAAAGCTGCAGAAAGCTCTCAGAAGTGAGTTTTTTGGTCATAATCATTAGAAATCAGTTACTTGTTGATGGCAAACATGGTTTTGATTGAAAATATTGCTCCTTGTTTAAGAAAAACTGAAGTTGACAGTTTTGGGCTTCTCTCGCCGAGAGAAAGCTATTTTTACATATGTTACAGTAAAAGCTGCAGGAAGCTCTCAGAAGTGAGTTTTTTGGTCCTAATCATTAGAAATTAGTTACTTGTTGATGGCAAACATGGTTTTGATTGAAAATATTGCTCCTTGTTCAAGAAAAACTATAGTTGTCAGTTTGGGCCTTCTCTCGCCAAGAGAAAGCTATTTTTACAAATGTTACAGTAAAAGCTGTAGGAAGCTCTCACAAGTGAGTTTTTTGGTCCTAATCATTAGAAATTAGTTACTTGTTGATGGCAAACATGGTTTTGATTAAAAATATTGCTCCTTGTTTAAGAAAAACTATAGTTGTCAGTTTTGGCCTGAGACAAAGCTATTTTTACAAATGTTACAGTAAAAGCTGCAGGAAGCTCTCAGAAGTGAGTTTTTTGGTCCTAATCATTAGAAATCAGTTACTTGTTGATGGCAAACATGGTTTTCATTGAAAATATTGCTCCTTGTTTAAGAAAAACTGTAGTTGTCAGTTTTGGCCTGAGAGAAAGCTATTTTTACAAATGTTACAGTAAAAGCTGCAGGAAGCTCTCAGAAGTGAGTTTTTTTGGTCCTAATCATCAGAAATCAGTTACTTGTTGATGGCAAACATGGTTTTGATTGAAAATATTGCTCCTTGTTTAAGAAAAACTGTAGTTGTCAGTTTTGGCCGCAGACAAAGCTATTTTTACAAATGTTACAGTAAAAGCTGCAGGAAGCTCTCAGAAGTGAGTTTTTTTGGTCCTAATCATCAGAAATCAGTTACTTGTTGATGGTAAACATGGTTTTGATTGAAAATATTGCTCCTTGTTTAAGAAAAACTGTAGTTGTCAGTTTTGGCCTGAGAGAAAGCTATTTTTACAAATGTTACAGTAAAAGCTGCAGGAAGCTCTCAGAAGTTTTTTTTGGGCTCCTAATCATTAGAAATCAGTTACTTGTTGATGGCAAACATGGTTTTGATTGAAAATATTGCTCCTGGTTTAAGAAAAACTGTAGTTGTCAGGTTTGGCCTGAGACAAAGTTATTTTTACAAATGTTACAGTAAAAGCTGCAGGAAGCTCTCAGAAGTGAGTTTTTTTGGTCCTAATCATTAGAAATCAGTTACTTGTTGATGGCAAACATGGTTTTGATTGAAAATATTGCTCCTTGTTTAAGAAAAACTGTAGTTGTCAGTTTTGGCCTGAGACAAAGCTATTTTTTTTACAAATGTTACAGTAAAAGCTGCAGGAAGCTCTCAGAAGTGAGTTTTTTGGTCCTAATCATTAGAAATCAGTTACTTGTTGATGGCAAACATGGTTTTGATTGAAAATATTGCTCCTTGTTTAAGAAAAACTGTAGTTGTCAGTTTTGGCCAGAGAGAAAGCTATTTTTACAAATGTTACAGTAAAAGCTGCAGGAAGCTCTCAGAAGTGAGTTTTTTGGTCCTAATCATTAGAAATCAGTTACTTGTTGATGGCAAACATGGTTTTGATTGAAAATATTGATCCTTGTTTAAGAAAAACTGTAGTTGTCAGCTTTGGCCTGAGAGAAAGCTATTTTTACAAATGTTACAGTAAAAGCTGCACGAAGCTCTCAGAAGTGAGTTTTTTGGTCCTAATCATTAGAAATCAGTTACTTGTTGATGGCAAACATGGTTTTGATTGAAAATATTGCTCCTCGTTTAAGAAAAACTGTAGTTGTCAGTTTTGGCCTGAGAGAAAGCTATTTTTACAAATGTTACAGTAAAAGCTGCAGGAAGCTCTCAGAAGTGAGTTTTTTGGTCCTAATCATTAGAAATCAGTTACTTGTTGATGGCAAACATGGTTTTGATTGAAAATATTGCTCCTTGTTTAAGAAAAACTGTAGTTGTCAGTTTTGGCCTGAGACAAAGCTATTTTTACAAATGTTACAGTAAAAGCTGCAGGAAGCTCTCAGAAGTGAGTTTTTTGGTCCTAATCATTAGAAATCAGTTACTTGTTGATGGCAAACATGGTTTTGATTTAAAATATTGCTCCTTGTTTAAGAAAAACTGTAGTTGTCAGTTTTGGCCTGAGAGAAAGCTTTTTTTTACAAATGTTACAGTAAAAGCTGCAGGAAGCTCTCAGAAGTGAGTTTTTTGGTCCTAATCATTAGAAATCAGTTACTTGTTGATGGCAAACATGGTTTTGATTGAAAATATTGCTCCTTGTTTAAGAAAAACTGTAGTTGTCAGTTTTGGCCTGAGAGAAAGCTATTTTTACAAATGTTACAGTAAAAGCTGCAGGAAGCTCTCAGAAGTTATTTTTGGGCTCCTAATCATTAGAAATCAGTTAATTGTTGATGGCAAACATGGTTTTGATTGAAAATATTGCTCCTTGTTTAAGAAAAACTATAGTTGTCAGTTTTGGCCTTCTCTCGCCGAGAGAAAGCTATTTTAACAAATGTTACAGTAAAAGCTGCAGGAAGCTCTCAGAAGTGAGTTTTTTGGTCCTAATCATTAGAAATCAGTTACTTGTTGATGGCAAACATGGTTTTGATTGAAAATATTGCTCCTTGTTTAAGAAAAACTATAGTTGTCAGTTTTGGCCTTCTCTCGCCGAGAGAAAGCTATTTTTACAAATGTTACAGTAAAAGCTGCAGGAAGCTCTCAGAAGTGAGTTTTTTGGTCCTAATCATTAGAAATCAGTTACTTGTTGATGGCAAACATGGTTTTGATTGAAAATATTGCTCCTTGTTTAAGAAAAACTGTAGTTGTCAGTTTTGGCCTGAGAGAAAGCTATTTGTGTGTAATTGTCAGTTTTGGCCTGAGAGAAAGCAATTTTTTTACAAATGTTACAGTA
The DNA here is from genome assembly GCA_036937835.1 of Pampus argenteus. Taxonomy (NCBI): domain Eukaryota; kingdom Metazoa; phylum Chordata; class Actinopteri; order Scombriformes; family Stromateidae; genus Pampus; species Pampus argenteus. The sequence goes on from CM072860.1 coordinate 14,240,274, forward strand.
AAAGCTGCAGGAAGCTCTCAGAAGTGAGTTTTTTGGTCCTAATCATTAGAAATCAGTTACTTGTTGATGGCAAACATGGTTTTGATTTAAATATTGATCCTTGTTTAAGAAAAACTGTAGTTGTCAGTTTTGGCCTGAGAGAAAGCTATTTTTACAAATGTTACAGTAAAAGCTGCAGGAAGCTCTCAGAAGTTATTTTTAGGCTCCTAATCATTAGAAATCAGTTACTTGTTGATGGCAAACATGGTTTTGATTGAAAATATTGCTCCTTGTTTAAGAAAAACTGTAGTTGTCAGTTTTGGCCTGAGACAAAGCTATTTTTACAAATGTTACAGTAAAAGCTGCAGGAAGCTCTCAGAAGTGAGTTTTTTGGTCCTAATCATTAGAAATCAGTTACTTGGCAAACATGGTTTTGATTGAAAATATTGCTCCTTGTTTAGGAAAAACTGTAGTGTCAGTTTTGGCCTGAGAGAAAGCTATTTTTACAAATGTTACAGTAAAAGCTGCAGGAAGCTCTCAGAAAAGAGTTTTTTGGTCCTAATCATTAGAAATCAGTTACTTGTTGATGGCAAACATGGTTTTGATTGAAAATATTGCTCCTTGTTTAAGAAAAACTGTAGTTGTCAGTTTTGGCCTGAGACAAAGCTATTTTTACCAATGTTACAGTAAAAGCTGCAGGAAGCTCTCAGAAGTGAGTTTTTTAGTCCTAATCATTAGAAATCAGTTACTTGTTCATGGCAAACATGGTTTTGATTGAAAGTTTTGCTCCTTGTTTAAGAAAAACTATAGTTGTCAGTTTTGGGCTTCTCTCGCCGAGAGAAAGCTATTTTTACAAATGTTACAGTAAAAGCTGCAGGAAGCTCTCAGAAGTGAGTTTTTTGGTCCTAATCATCAGAAATCAGTTACTTGTTGATGGCAAACATGGTTTTGATTGAAAATATTGCTCCTTGTTTAAGAAAAACTGTAGTTGTCAGTTTTGGCCTGAGAGAAAGCTATTTTTTACAAATGTTACAGTAAAAGCTGCAGGAAGCTCTCAGAAGTGAGTTTTTTGGTCCTAATCATTCGAAATCAGTTACTTGTTGATGGCAAACGTGGTTTTGAGTGAAAATATTGGTCCTTGTTTAAGAAAAACTGTAATTGTCAGTTTTGGCCTGAGAGAAAGCAATGTTTTACAAATGTTACAGTAAAAGCTGCAGGAAGCTCTCAGAAGTGAGTTTTTTGGTCCTAATCATTAGAAATCAGTTACTTGTTGATGGCAAACATGGTTTTGATTTAAATATTGATCCTTGTTTAAGAAAAACTGTAGTTGTCAGTTTTGGCCTGAGAGAAAGCTATTTTTACAAATGTTACAGTAAAAGCTGCAGGAAGCTCTCAGAAGTTATTTTTAGGCTCCTAATCATTAGAAATCAGTTACTTGTTGATGGCAAACATGGTTTTGATTGAAAATATTGCTCCTTGTTTAAGAAAAACTGTAGTTGTCAGTTTTGGCCTGAGACAAAGCTATTTTTACAAATGTTACAGTAAAAGCTGCAGGAAGCTCTCAGAAGTGAGTTTTTTGGTCCTAATCATTAGAAATCAGTTACTTGGCAAACATGGTTTTGATTGAAAATATTGCTCCTTGTTTAAGAAAAACTATAGTTGTCAGTTTTGGCCTTCTCTCGCCGAGAGAAAGCTATTTTTACAAATGTTACAGTAAAAGCTGCAGGAAGCTCTCAGAAGTGAGTTTTTTGGTCCTAATCATTAGAAATCAGTTACTTGTTGATGGCAAACATGGTTTTGATTGAAAATATTGCTCCTTGTTTAAGAAAAACTGTAGTTGTCAGTTTTGGCCTGAGAGAAAGCTATTTTTACAAATGTTACAGTAAAAGCTGCAGGAAGCTCTCAGAAGTGAGTTTTTTGGTCCTAATCATTAGAAATCAGTTACTTGTTGATGGCAAACATGGTTTTGATTGAAAATATTGCTCCTTGTTTAAGAAAAACTATAGTTGTCAGTTTTGGCCTTCTCTCGCCGAGAGAAAGCTATTTTTACAAATGTTACAGTAAAAGCTGCAGGAAGCTCTCAGAAGTGAGTTTTTTGGTCCTAATCATTAGAAATCAGTTACTTGTTGATGGCAAACATGGTTTTGATTGAAAATATTGCTCCTTGTTTAAGAAAAACTGTAGTTGTCAGTTTTGGGCTTCTCTCGCCGAGAGAAAGCTATTTTTACAAATGTTACAGTAAAAGCTGCAGGAAGCTCTCAGAAGTGAGTTTTGTGGTCCTAATCATTAGAAATTAGTTACTTGTTGATGGCAAACATGGTTTTGATTAAAAATATGGCTCCTTATTTAAGAAAAACTATAGTTGTCAGTTTTGGGCTTCTCTCGCCGAGAGAAAGCTATTTTTACAAATGTTACAGTGAAAGCTGAAGGAAGCTTTCAGAAGTGAGTTTTTTGGTCCTAATCATTAGAAATCAGTTACTTGTTGATGGCAAACATGGTTTTGATTGAAAATATTGCTCCTTGTTTAAGAAAAACTATAGTTGTCAGTTTTGGCCTTCTCTCGCCGAGAGAAAGCAATTTTTTACAAATGTTACAGTAAAAGCTGCAGGAAGCTCTCAGAAGTGAGTTTTTTGGTCCTAATCATTAGAAATCAGTTACTTGTTGATGGCAAACATGGTTTTGATTTAAATATTGATCCTTGTTTAAGAAAAACTGTAGTTGTCAGTTTTGGCCTGAGAGAAAGCTATTTTTACAAATGTTACAGTAAAAGCTGCAGGAAGCTCTCAGAAGTTATTTTTAGGCTCCTAATCATTAGAAATCAGTTACTTGTTGATGGCAAACATGGTTTTGATTGAAAATATTGCTCCTTGTTTAAGAAAAACTGTAGTTGTCAGTTTTGGCCTGAGACAAAGCTATTTTTACAAATGTTACAGGAAAAGCTGCAGGAAGCTCTCAGAAGTGAGTTTTTTGGTCCTAATCATTAGAAATCAGTTACTTGGCAAACATGGTTTTGATTGAAAATATTGCTCCTTGTTTAAGAAGAACTGTAGTGTCAGTTTTGGCCTGAGAGAAAGCTATTTTTACAAATGTTACAGTAAAAGCTGCAGGAAGCTCTCAGAAAAGAGTTTTTTGGTCCTAATCATTAGAAATCAGTTACTTGTTGATGGCAAACATGGTTTTGATTGAAAATATTGCTCCTTGTTTAAGAAAAACTGTAGTTGTCAGTTTTGGCCTGAGACAAAGCTATTTTTACCAATGTTACAGTAAAAGCTGCAGGAAGCTCTCAGAAGTGAGTTTTTTAGTCCTAATCATTAGAAATCAGTTACTTGTTGATGGCAAACATGGTTTTGATTGAAAGTTTTGCTCCTTGTTTAAGAAAAACTATAGTTGTCAGTTTTGGGCTTCTCTCGCCGAGAGAAAGCTATTTTTACAAATGTTACAGTAAAAGCTGCAGGAAGCTCTCAGAAGTGAGTTTTTTGGTCCTAATCATTAGAAATCAGTTACTTGTTGATGGCAAACATGGTTTTGATTGAAAATATTGCTCCTTGTTTAAGAAAAACTGTAGTTGTCAGTTTTGGCCTGAGAGAAAGCTATTTTTACAAATGTTACAGTAAAAGCTGCAGGAAGCTCTCAGAAGTGAGTTTTTTGGTCCTAATCATCAGAAATCAGTTACTTGTTGATGGCAAACATGGTTTTGATAGAAAATATTGCTCCTTGTTTAAGAAAAACTGTAGTTGTCAGTTTTGGCCTGAGAGAAAGCTATTTTTTACAAATGTTACAGTAAAAGCTGCAGGAAGCTCTCAGAAGTGAGTTTTTTGGTCCTAATCATTCGAAATCAGTTACTTGTTGATGGCAAACGTGGTTTTGAGTGAAAATATTGGTCCTTGTTTAAGAAAAACTGTAATTGTCAGTTTTGGCCTGAGAGAAAGCAATTTTTACAAATGTTACAGTAAAAGCTGCAGGAAGCTCTCAGAAGTGAGTTTTTTGGTCCTAATCATTAGAAATAAGTTACCTGTTGATGGCAAACATGGTTTTGATTTAAATATTGATCCTTGTTTAAGAAAAACTGTAGTTGTCAGTTTTGGCCTCAGAGAAAGCTATTTTTACAAATGTTACAGTAAAAGCTGCAGGAAGCTCTCAGAAGTTATTTTTAGGCTCCTAATCATTAGAAATCAGTTACTTGTTGATGGCAAACATGGTTTTGATTGAAAATATTGCTCCTTGTTTAAGAAAAACTGTAGTTGTCAGTTTTGGCCTGAGACAAAGCTATTTTTACAAATGTTACAGTAAAAGCTGCAGGAAGCTCTCAGAAGTGAGTTTTTTGGTCCTAATCATTCGAAATCAGTTACTTGTTGATGGCAAACGTGGTTTTGAGTGAAAATATTGGTCCTTGTTTAAGAAAAACTGTAATTGTCAGTTTTGGCCTGAGAGAAAGCAATTTTTTACAAATGTTACAGTAAAAGCTGCAGGAAGCTCTCAGAAGTGAGTTTTTTGGTCCTAATCATTAGAAATCAGTTACTTGTTGATGGCAAACATGGTTTTGATTTAAATATTGATCCTTGTTTAAGAAAAACTGTAGTTGTCAGTTTTGGCCTGAGAGAAAGCTATTTTTACAAATGTTACAGTAAAAGCTGCAGGAAGCTCTCAGAAGTTATTTTTAGGCTCCTAATCATTAGAAATCAGTTACTTGTTGATGGCAAACATGGTTTTGATTGAAAATATTGCTCCTTGTTTAAGAAAAACTGTAGTTGTCAGTTTTGGCCTGAGACAAAGCTATTTTTTACAAATGTTACAGTAAAAGCTGCAGGAAGCTCTCAGAAGTGAGTTTTTTGGTCCTAATCATTAGAAATCAGTTACTTGGCAAACATGGTTTTGATTGAAAATATTGCTCCTTGTTTAAGAAAAACTGTAGTGTCAGTTTTGGCCTGAGAGAAAGCTATTTTTACAAATGTTACAGTAAAAGCTGCAGGAAGCTCTCAGAAAAGAGTTTTTTGGTCCTAATCATTAGAAATCAGTTACTTGTTGATGGCAAACATGGTTTTGATTGAAAATATTGCTCCTTGTTTAAGAAAAACTGTAGTTGTCAGTTTTGGCCTGAGACAAAGCTATTTTTACCAATGTTACAGTAAAAGCTGCAGGAAGCTCTCAGAAGTGAGTTTTTTAGTCCTAATCATTAGAAATCAGTTACTTGTTGATGGCAAACATGGTTTTGATTGAAAGTTTTGCTCCTTGTTTAAGAAAAACTATAGTTGTCAGTTTTGGGCTTCTCTCGCCGAGAGAAAGCTATTTTTACAAATGTTACAGTAAAAGCTGCAGGAAGCTCTCAGAAGTGAGTTTTTTGGTCCTAATCATCAGAAATCAGTTACTTGTTGATGGCAAACATGGTTTTGATTGAAAATATTGCTCCTTGTTTAAGAAAAACTGTAGTTGTCAGTTTTGGCCTGAGAGAAAGCTATTTTTTACAAATGTTACAGTAAAAGCTGCAGGAAGCTCTCAGAAGTGAGTTTTTTGGTCCTAATCATTCGAAATCAGTTACTTGTTGATGGCAAACGTGGTTTTGAGTGAAAATATTGGTCCTTGTTTAAGAAAAACTGTAATTGTCAGTTTTGGCCTGAGAGAAAGCAATTTTTTTACAAATGTTACAGTAAAAGCTGCAGGAAGCTCTCAGAAGTGAGTTTTTTGGTCCTAATCATTAGAAATCAGTTACTTGTTGATGGCAAACATGGTTTTGATTTAAATATTGATCCTTGTTTAAGAAAAACTGTAGTTGTCAGTTTTGGCCTGAGAGAAAGCTATTTTTACAAATGTTACAGTAAAAGCTGCAGGAAGCTCTCAGAAGTTATTTTTAGGCTCCTAATCATTAGAAATCAGTTACTTGTTGATGGCAAACATGGTTTTGATTGAAAATATTGCTCCTTGTTTAAGAAAAACTGTAGTTGTCAGTTTTGGCCTGAGACAAAGCTATTTTTACAAATGTTACAGGAAAAGCTGCAGGAAGCTCTCAGAAGTGAGTTTTTTGGTCCTAATCATTAGAAATCAGTTACTTGGCAAACATGGTTTTGATTGAAAATATTGCTCCTTGTTTAAGAAGAACTGTAGTGTCAGTTTTGGCCTGAGAGAAAGCTATTTTTACAAATGTTACAGTAAAAGCTGCAGGAAGCTCTCAGAAAAGAGTTTTTTGGTCCTAATCATTAGAAATCAGTTACTTGTTGATGGCAAACATGGTTTTGATTGAAAATATTGCTCCTTGTTTAAGAAAAACTGTAGTTGTCAGTTTTGGCCTGAGACAAAGCTATTTTTACCAATGTTACAGTAAAAGCTGCAGGAAGCTCTCAGAAGTGAGTTTTTTAGTCCTAATCATTAGAAATCAGTTACTTGTTGATGGCAAACATGGTTTTGATTGAAAGTTTTGCTCCTTGTTTAAGAAAAACTATAGTTGTCAGTTTTGGGCTTCTCTCGCCGAGAGAAAGCTATTTTTACAAATGTTACAGTAAAAGCTGCAGGAAGCTCTCAGAAGTGAGTTTTTTGGTCCTAATCATTAGAAATCAGTTACTTGTTGATGGCAAACATGGTTTTGATTGAAAATATTGCTCCTTGTTTAAGAAAAACTGTAGTTGTCAGTTTTGGCCTGAGAGAAAGCTATTTTTACAAATGTTACAGTAAAAGCTGCAGGAAGCTCTCAGAAGTGAGTTTTTTGGTCCTAATCATCAGAAATCAGTTACTTGTTGATGGCAAACATGGTTTTGATAGAAAATATTGCTCCTTGTTTAAGAAAAACTGTAGTTGTCAGTTTTGGCCTGAGAGAAAGCTATTTTTTACAAATGTTACAGTAAAAGCTGCAGGAAGCTCTCAGAAGTGAGTTTTTTGGTCCTAATCATTCGAAATCAGTTACTTGTTGATGGCAAACGTGGTTTTGAGTGAAAATATTGGTCCTTGTTTAAGAAAAACTGTAATTGTCAGTTTTGGCCTGAGAGAAAGCAATTTTTACAAATGTTACAGTAAAAGCTGCAGGAAGCTCTCAGAAGTGAGTTTTTTGGTCCTAATCATTAGAAATAAGTTACCTGTTGATGGCAAACATGGTTTTGATTTAAATATTGATCCTTGTTTAAGAAAAACTGTAGTTGTCAGTTTTGGCCTCAGAGAAAGCTATTTTTACAAATGTTACAGTAAAAGCTGCAGGAAGCTCTCAGAAGTTATTTTTAGGCTCCTAATCATTAGAAATCAGTTACTTGTTGATGGCAAACATGGTTTTGATTGAAAATATTGCTCCTTGTTTAAGAAAAACTGTAGTTGTCAGTTTTGGCCTGAGACAAAGCTATTTTTACAAATGTTACAGTAAAAGCTGCAGGAAGCTCTCAGAAGTGAGTTTTTTGGTCCTAATCATTAGAAATCAGTTACTTGGCAAACATGGTTTTGATTGAAAATATTGCTCCTTGTTTAAGAAAAACTGTAGTGTCAGTTTTGGCCTGAGAGAAAGCTATTTTTTACAAATGTTACAGTAAAAGCTGCAGGAAGCTCTCAGAAAAGAGTTTTTTGGTCCTAATCATTAGAAATCAGTTACTTGTTGATGGCAAACATGGTTTTGATTGAAAATATTGCTCCTTGTTTAAGAAAAACTGTAGTTGTCAGTTTTGGCCTGAGACAAAGCTATTTTTACCAATGTTACAGTAAAAGCTGCAGGAAGCTCTCAGAAGTGAGTTTTTTGGTCCTAATAATTAGAAATCAGTTACTTGTTGATGGCAAACATGGTTTTGATTGAAAATATTGCTCCTTGTTTAAGAAAAACTGTAGTTGTCAGTTTTGGGCTTCTCTCGCCGAGAGAAAGCTATTTTTACAAATGTTACAGTAAAAGCTGCAGGAAGCTCTCAGAAGTGAGTTTTTTGGTCCTAATCATCAGAAATCAGTTACTTGTTGATGGCAAACATGGTTTTGATAGAAAATATTGCTCCTTGTTTAAGAAAAACTGTAGTTGTCAGTTTTGGCCTGAGAGAAAGCTATTTTTACAAATGTTACAGTAAAAGCTGCAGGAAGCTCTCAGAAGTGAGTTTTTTGGTCCTAATCATTCGAAATCAGTTACTTGTTGATGGCAAACGTGGTTTTGAGTGAAAATATTGGTCCTTGTTTAAGAAAAACTGTAATTGTCAGTTTTGGCCTGAGAGAAAGCAATTTTTACAAATGTTACAGTAAAAGCTGCAGGAAGCTCTCAGAAGTGAGTTTTTTGGTCCTAATCATTAGAAATCAGTTACCTGTTGATGGCAAACATGGTTTTGATTTAAATATTGATCCTTGTTTAAGAAAAACTGTAGTTGTCAGTTTTGGCCTGAGAGAAAGCTATTTTTACAAATGTTACAGTAAAAGCTGCAGGAAGCTCTCAGAAGTTATTTTTAGGCTCCTAATCATTAGAAATCAGTTACTTGTTGATGGCAAACATGGTTTTGATTGAAAATATTGCTCCTTGTTTAAGAAAAACTGTAGTTGTCAGTTTTGGCCTGAGACAAAGCTATTTTTACAAATGTTACAGTAAAAGCTGCAGGAAGCTCTCAGAAGTGAGTTTTTTGGTCCTAATCATTAGAAATCAGTTACTTGGCAAACATGGTTTTGATTGAAAATATTGCTCCTTGTTTAAGAAAAACTGTAGTGTCAGTTTTGGCCTGAGAGAAAGCTATTTTTTACAAATGTTACAGTAAAAGCTGCAGGAAGCTCTCAGAAAAGAGTTTTTTGGTCCTAATCATTAGAAATCAGTTACTTGTTGATGGCAAACATGGTTTTGATTGAAAATATTGCTCCTTGTTTAAGAAAAACTGTAGTTGTCAGTTTTGGCCTGAGACAAAGCTATTTTTACCAATGTTACAGTAAAAGCTGCAGGAAGCTCTCAGAAGTGAGTTTTTTGGTCCTAATCATTAGAAATCAGTTACTTGTTGATGGCAAACATGGTTTTGATTGAAAATATTGCTCCTTGTTTAAGAAAAACTGTAGTTGTCAGTTTTGGGCTTCTCTCGCCGAGAGAAAGCTATTTTTACAAATGTTACAGTAAAAGCTGCAGGAAGCTCTCAGAAGTGAGTTTTGTGGTCCTAATCATTAGAAATTAGTTACTTGTTGATGGCAAACATGGTTTTGATTAAAAATATGGCTCCTTGTTTAAGAAAAACTATAGTTGTCAGTTTTGGGCTTCTCTCGCCGAGAGAAAGCTATTTTTACAAATGTTACAGTGAAAGCTGAAGGAAGCTTTCAGAAGTGAGTTTTTTGGTCCTAATCATTAGAAATCAGTTACTTGTTGATGGCAAACATGGTTTTGATTGAAAGTTTTGCTCCTTGTTTAAGAAAAACTGTAGTTGTCAGTTTTGGCCTGAGAGAAAGCTATTTTTACAAATGTTACAGTAAAAGCTGCAGGAAGCTCTCAGAAGTGAGTTTTTTGGTCCTAATCATTAGAAATCAGTTACTTGTTGATGGCAAACATGGTTTTGATTGAAAATATTGCTCCTTGTTTAAGAAAAACTGTAGTTGTCAGTTTTGGCCTGAGAGAAAGCTATTTTTACAAATGTTACAGTAAAAGCTGCAGGAAGCTCTCAGAAGTGAGTTTTTTGGTCCTAATCATCAGAAATCAGTTACTTGTTGATGGCAAACATGGTTTTGATTGAAAATATTGCTCCTTGTTTAAGAAAAACTGTAGTTGTCAGTTTTGGCCTGAGAGAAAGCTATTTTTACAAATGTTACAGTAAAAGCTGCAGGAAGCTCTCAGAAGTGAGTTTTTTGGTCCTAATCATTCGAAATCAGTTACTTGTTGATGGCAAACGTGGTTTTGAGTGAAAATATTGGTCCTTGTTTAAGAAAAACTGTAATTGTCAGTTTTGGCCTGAGAGAAAGCAATTTTTTACAAATGTTACAGTAAAAGCTGCAGGAAGCTCTCAGAAGTGAGTTTTTTGGTCCTAATCATTAGAAATCAGTTACTTGTTGATGGCAAACATGGTTTTGATTTAAATATTGATCCTTGTTTAAGAAAAACTGTAGTTGTCAGTTTTGGCCTGAGAGAAAGCTATTTTTACAAATGTTACAGTAAAAGCTGCAGGAAGCTCTCAGAAGTTATTTTTAGGCTCCTAATCATTAGAAATCAGTTACTTGTTGATGGCAAACATGGTTTTGATTGAAAATATTGCTCCTTGTTTAAGAAAAACTGTAGTTGTCAGTTTTGGCCTGAGACAAAGCTATTTTTACAAATGTTACAGTAAAAGCTGCAGGAAGCTCTCAGAAGTGAGTTTTTTGGTCCTAATCATTAGAAATCAGTTACTTGGCAAACATGGTTTTGATTGAAAATATTGCTCCTTGTTTAAGAAAAACTGTAGTGTCAGTTTTGGCCTGAGAGAAAGCTATTTTTACAAATGTTACAGTAAAAGCTGCAGGAAGCTCTCAGAAAAGAGTTTTTTGGTCCTAATCATTAGAAATCAGTTACTTGTTGATGGCAAACATGGTTTTGATTGAAAATATTGCTCCTTGTTTAAGAAAAACTGTAGTTGTCAGTTTTGGCCTGAGACAAAGCTATTTTTACCAATGTTACAGTAAAAGCTGCAGGAAGCTCTCAGAAGTGAGTTTTTTAGTCCTAATCATTAGAAATCAGTTACTTGTTGATGGCAAACATGGTTTTGATTGAAAGTTTTGCTCCTTGTTTAAGAAAAACTATAGTTGTCAGTTTTGGGCTTCTCTCGCCGAGAGAAAGCTATTTTTACCAATGTTACAGTAAAAGCTGCAGGAAGCTCTCAGAAGTGAGTTTTTTGGTCCTAATCATTAGAAATCAGTTACTTGTTGATGGCAAACATGGTTTTGATTGAAAATATTGCTCCTTGTTTAAGAAAAACTGTAGTTGTCAGTTTTGGGCTTCTCTCGCCGAGAGAAAGCTATTTTTACAAATGTTACAGTAAAAGCTGCAGGAAGCTCTCAGAAGTGAGTTTTGTGGTCCTAATCATTAGAAATTAGTTACTTGTTGATGGCAAACATGGTTTTGATTAAAAATATGGCTCCTTGTTTAAGAAAAACTATAGTTGTCAGTTTTGGCTTTCTCTCGCCGAGAGAAAGCTATTTTTACAAATGTTACAGTGAAAGCTGAAGGAAGCTTTCAGAAGTGAGTTTTTTGGTCCTAATCATTAGAAATCAGTTACTTGTTGATGGCAAACATGGTTTTGATTGAAAATATTGCTCCTTGTTTAAGAAAAACTATAGTTGTCAGTTTTGGCCTTCTCTCGCCGAGAGAAAGCTATTTTTACAAATGTTACAGTAAAAGCTGCAGGAAGCTCTCAGAAGTGAGTTTTTTGGTCCTAATCATTAGAAATCAGTTACTTGTTGATGGCAAACATGGTTTTGATTGAAAATATTGCTCCTTGTTTAAGAAAAACTGTAGTTGTCAGTTTTGGCCTGAGAGAAAGCTATTTTTACAAATGTTACAGTAAAAGCTGCAGGAAGCTCTCAGAAGTGAGTTTTTTGGTCCTAATCATTAGAAATCAGTTACTTGTTGATGGCAAACATGGTTTTGATTGAAAATATTGCTCCTTGTTTAAGAAAAACTGTAGTTGTCAGTTTGGGGCTTCTCTCGCCGAGAGAAAGCTATTTTTACAAATGTTACAGTAAAAGCTGCAGGAAGCTCTCAGAAGTTTTTTTTGGGCTCCTAATCATTAGAAATCAGTTACTTGTTGATGGCAAACATGGTTTTGATTGAAAATATTGCTCCTTGTTTAAGAAAAACTGTAGTTGTCAGTTTTGGCCTGAGAGAAAGCTATTTTTTACAAATGTTACAGTAAAAGCTGCAGGAAGTTCTCAGAAGTGAGTTTTTTGGTCCTAATCATTAGAAATCAGTTACTTGTTGATGGCAAACATGGTTTTGATTTAAATATTGATCCTTGTTTAAGAAAAACTGTAGTTGTCAGTTTTGGCCTGAGAGAAAGCTATTTTTACAAATGTTACAGTAAAAGCTGCAGGAAGCTCTCAGAAGTTATTTTTAGGCTCCTAATCATTAGAAATCAGTTACTTGTTGATGGCAAACATGGTTTTGATTGAAAATATTGCTCCTTGTTTAAGAAAAACTGTAGTTGTCAGTTTTGGCCTGAGACAAAGCTATTTTTACAAATGTTACAGTAAAAGCTGCAGGAAGCTCTCAGAAGTGAGTTTTTTGGTCCTAATCATTAGAAATCAGTTACTTGGCAAACATGGTTTTGATTGAAAATATTGCTCCTTGTTTAAGAAAAACTGTAGTGTCAGTTTTGGCCTGAGAGAAAGCTATTTTTTACAAATGTTACAGTAAAAGCTGCAGGAAGCTCTCAGAAAAGAGTTTTTTGGTCCTAATCATTAGAAATCAGTTACTTGTTGATGGCAAACATGGTTTTGATTGAAAATATTGCTCCTTGTTTAAGAAAAACTGTAGTTGTCAGTTTTGGCCTGAGACAAAGCTATTTTTACCAATGTTACAGTAAAAGCTGCAGGAAGCTCTCAGAAGTGAGTTTTTTGGTCCTAATCATTAGAAATCAGTTACTTGTTGATGGCAAACATGGTTTTGATTGAAAATATTGCTCCTTGTTTAAGAAAAACTGTAGTTGTCAGTTTTGGGCTTCTCTCGCCGAGAGAAAGCTATTTTTACAAATGTTACAGTAAAAGCTGCAGGAAGCTCTCAGAAGTGAGTTTTGTGGTCCTAATCATTAGAAATTAGTTACTTGTTGATGGCAAACATGGTTTTGATTAAAAATATGGCTCCTTGTTTAAGAAAAACTATAGTTGTCAGTTTTGGGCTTCTCTCGCCGAGAGAAAGCTATTTTTACAAATGTTACAGTGAAAGCTGAAGGAAGCTTTCAGAAGTGAGTTTTTTGGTCCTAATCATTAGAAATCAGTTACTTGTTGATGGCAAACATGGTTTTGATTGAAAGTTTTGCTCCTTGTTTAAGAAAAACTGTAGTTGTCAGTTTTGGCCTGAGAGAAAGCTATTTTTACAAATGTTACAGTAAAAGCTGCAGGAAGCTCTCAGAAGTGAGTTTTTTGGTCCTAATCATTAGAAATCAGTTACTTGTTGATGGCAAACATGGTTTTGATTGAAAATATTGCTCCTTGTTTAAGAAAAACTGTAGTTGTCAGTTTTGGCCTGAGAGAAAGCTATTTTTACAAATGTTACAGTAAAAGCTGCAGGAAGCTCTCAGAAGTGAGTTTTTTGGTCCTAATCATCAGAAATCAGTTACTTGTTGATGGCAAACATGGTTTTGATTGAAAATATTGCTCCTTGTTTAAGAAAAACTGTAGTTGTCAGTTTTGGCCTGAGAGAAAGCTATTTTTACAAATGTTACAGTAAAAGCTGCAGGAAGCTCTCAGAAGTGAGTTTTTTGGTCCTAATCATTCGAAATCAGTTACTTGTTGATGGCAAACGTGGTTTTGAGTGAAAATATTGGTCCTTGTTTAAGAAAAACTGTAATTGTCAGTTTTGGCCTGAGAGAAAGCAATTTTTTACAAATGTTACAGTAAAAGCTGCAGGAAGCTCTCAGAAGTGAGTTTTTTGGTCCTAATCATTAGAAATCAGTTACTTGTTGATGGCAAACATGGTTTTGATTTAAATATTGATCCTTGTTTAAGAAAAACTGTAGTTGTCAGTTTTGGCCTGAGAGAAAGCTATTTTTACAAATGTTACAGTAAAAGCTGCAGGAAGCTCTCAGAAGTTATTTTTAGGCTCCTAATCATTAGAAATCAGTTACTTGTTGATGGCAAACATGGTTTTGATTGAAAATATTGCTCCTTGTTTAAGAAAAACTGTAGTTGTCAGTTTTGGCCTGAGACAAAGCTATTTTTACAAATGTTACAGTAAAAGCTGCAGGAAGCTCTCAGAAGTGAGTTTTTTGGTCCTAATCATTAGAAATCAGTTACTTGGCAAACATGGTTTTGATTGAAAATATTGCTCCTTGTTTAAGAAAAACTGTAGTGTCAGTTTTGGCCTGAGAGAAAGCTATTTTTACAAATGTTACAGTAAAAGCTGCAGGAAGCTCTCAGAAAAGAGTTTTTTGGTCCTAATCATTAGAAATCAGTTACTTGTTGATGGCAAACATGGTTTTGATTGAAAATATTGCTCCTTGTTTAAGAAAAACTGTAGTTGTCAGTTTTGGCCTGAGACAAAGCTATTTTTACCAATGTTACAGTAAAAGCTGCAGGAAGCTCTCAGAAGTGAGTTTTTTAGTCCTAATCATTAGAAATCAGTTACTTGTTGATGGCAAACATGGTTTTGATTGAAAGTTTTGCTCCTTGTTTAAGAAAAACTATAGTTGTCAGTTTTGGGCTTCTCTCGCCGAGAGAAAGCTATTTTTACCAATGTTACAGTAAAAGCTGCAGGAAGCTCTCAGAAGTGAGTTTTTTGGTCCTAATCATTAGAAATCAGTTACTTGTTGATGGCAAACATGGTTTTGATTGAAAATATTGCTCCTTGTTTAAGAAAAACTGTAGTTGTCAGTTTTGGGCTTCTCTCGCCGAGAGAAAGCTATTTTTACAAATGTTACAGTAAAAGCTGCAGGAAGCTCTCAGAAGTGAGTTTTGTGGTCCTAATCATTAGAAATTAGTTACTTGTTGATGGCAAACATGGTTTTGATTAAAAATATGGCTCCTTGTTTAAGAAAAACTATAGTTGTCAGTTTTGGCTTTCTCTCGCCGAGAGAAAGCTATTTTTACAAATGTTACAGTGAAAGCTGAAGGAAGCTTTCAGAAGTGAGTTTTTTGGTCCTAATCATTAGAAATCAGTTACTTGTTGATGGCAAACATGGTTTTGATTGAAAATATTGCTCCTTGTTTAAGAAAAACTATAGTTGTCAGTTTTGGCCTTCTCTCGCCGAGAGAAAGCTATTTTTACAAATGTTACAGTAAAAGCTGCAGGAAGCTCTCAGAAGTGAGTTTTTTGGTCCTAATCATTAGAAATCAGTTACTTGTTGATGGCAAACATGGTTTTGATTGAAAATATTGCTCCTTGTTTAAGAAAAACTGTAGTTGTCAGTTTTGGCCTGAGAGAAAGCTATTTTTACAAATGTTACAGTAAAAGCTGCAGGAAGCTCTCAGAAGTGAGTTTTTTGGTCCTAATCATTAGAAATCAGTTACTTGTTGATGGCAAACATGGTTTTGATTGAAAATATTGCTCCTTGTTTAAGAAAAACTGTAGTTGTCAGTTTGGGGCTTCTCTCGCCGAGAGAAAGCTATTTTTACAAATGTTACAGTAAAAGCTGCAGGAAGCTCTCAGAAGTTTTTTTTGGGCTCCTAATCATTAGAAATCAGTTACTTGTTGATGGCAAACATGGTTTTGATTGAAAGTTTTGCTCCTTGTTTAAGAAAAACTGTAGTTGTCAGTTTTGGCCTGAGAGAAAGCTATTTGTACAAATGTTACAGTAAAAGCTGCAGGAAGCTCTCAGAAGTGAGTTTTTTGGTCCTAATCATTAGAAATCAGTTACTTGTTGATGGCAAACATGGTTTTGATTGAAAATATTGCTCCTTGTTTAAGAAAAACTGTAATTGTCAGTTTTGGCCTGAGAGAAAGCAATTTTTACAAATGTTACAGTAAAAGCTGCAGGAAGCTCTCAGAAGTGAGTTTTTTGGTCCTAATCATTAGAAATCAGTTACTTGTTGATGGCAAACATGGTTTTGATTGAAAATATTGCTCCTTGCTAAGAAAAACTGTAGTTGTCAGTTTTGGCCTGAGAGAAAGCTATTTTTACAAATGTTACAGTAAAAGCTGCAGGAAGCTCTCAGAAGTGAGTTTTTTGATCCTAATCATTAGAAATCAGTTACTTGTTGGTGGCAAACATGGTTTTGATTGAAAATATTGCTCCTTGTTTAAGAAAAACTGTAGTTGTCAGTTTTGGCCTGAGACAAAGCTATTTTTACAAATGTTACAGTAAAAGCTGCAGGAAGCTCTCAGAAGTGAGTTTTTTGGTCCTAATCATTAGAAATCAGTTACTTGTTGATGGCAAACATGGTTTTGATTGAAAATATTGCTCCTTGTTTAAGAAAAACTGTAGTTGTCAGTTTTGGCCTGAGACAAAGCTATTTTTACAAATGTTACAGTAAAAGCTGCAGGAAGCTCTCAGAAGTGAGTTTTTTGGTCCTAATCATTAGAAAATAGTTACTTGTTGATGGCAAACATGGTTTTGATTGAAAATATTGCTCCTTGTTTAAGAAAAACTGTAGTTGTCAGTTTTGGCCTGAGAGAAAGCTATTTTTACAAATGTTACAGTAAAAGCTGCAGGAAGCTCTCAGAAGTGAGTTTTTTGGTCCTAATCATTAGAAATCAGTTACTTGTTGATGGCAAACATGGTTTTGATTGAAAATATTTATCCTTGTTTAAGAAAAACTGTAGTTGTCAGTTTTGGCCTGAGAGAAAGCTATTTTTACAAATGTTACAGTAAAAGCTGCAGGAAGCTCTCAGAAGTGAGTTTTTCGGTCCTAATCATTAGAAATCAGTTACTTGTTGATGGCAAACATGGTTTTGATTGAAACTATTGCTCCTTGTTTAAGAAAAACTGTAGTTGTCAGTTTTGGCCTGAGACAAAGCTATTTTTTACAAATGTTACAATAAAAGCTGCAGGAAGCTCTCAGAAGTGAGTTTTTTGGTCCTAATCATTAGAAATCAGTTACTTGTTGATGGCAAACATGGTTTTGATTGAAAATATTGCTCCTTGTTTAAGAAAAACTGTAGTTGTCAGTTTTGGCCTGAGAGAAAGCAATTTTTACAAATGTTACAGTAAAAGCTGCAGGAAGCTCTCAGAAGTGAGTTTTTTGGTCCTAATCATTAGAAATCAGTTACTTGTTGATGGCAAACATGGTTTTGATTGAAAATATTGCTCCTTGTTTAAGAAAAACTGTAGTTGTCAGTTTTGGCCTGAGAGAAAGCTATTTTTACAAATGTTACAGTAAAAGCTGCAGGAAGCTCTCAGAAGTGAGTTTTTTGGTCCTAATCATTCGAAATCAGTTACTTGTTGATGGCAAACGTGGTTTTGAGTGAAAATATTGGTCCTTGTTTAAGAAAAACTGTAATTGTCAGTTTTGGCCTGAGAGAAAGCAATTTTTACAAATGTTACAGTAAAAGCTGCAGGAAGCTCTCAGAAGTGAGTTTTTTGGTCCTAATCATTAGAAATCAGTTACTTGTTGATGGCAAACATGGTTTTGATTTAAATATTGATCCTTGTTTAAGAAAAACTGTAGTTGTCAGTTTTGGCCTGAGAGAAAGCTATTTTTACAAATGTTACAGTAAAAGCTGCAGGAAGCTCTCAGAAGTTATTTTTAGGCTCCTAATCATTAGAAATCAGTTACTTGTTGATGGCAAACATGGTTTTGATTGAAAATATTGCTCCTTGTTTAAGAAAAACTGTAGTTGTCAGTTTTGGCCTGAGACAAAGCTATTTTTACAAATGTTACAGTAAAAGCTGCAGGAAGCTCTCAGAAGTGAGTTTTTTGGTCCTAATCATTAGAAATCAGTTACTTGGCAAACATGGTTTTGATTGAAAATATTGCTCCTTGTTTAAGAAAAACTGTAGTGTCAGTTTTGGCCTGAGAGAAAGCTATTTTTACAAATGTTACAGTAAAAGCTGCAGGAAGCTCTCAGAAGTGAGTTTTTTGGTCCTAATCATTAGAAATCAGTTACTTGTTGATGGCAAACATGGTTTTGATTTAAATATTGATCCTTGTTTAAGAAAAACTGTAGTTGTCAGTTTTGGCCTGAGAGAAAGCTATTTTTACAAATGTTACAGTAAAAGCTGCAGGAAGCTCTCAGAAGTTATTTTTAGGCTCCTAATCATTAGAAATCAGTTACTTGTTGATGGCAAACATGGTTTTGATTGAAAATATTGCTCCTTGTTTAAGAAAAACTGTAGTTGTCAGTTTTGGCCTGAGACAAAGCTATTTTTACAAATGTTACAGTAAAAGCTGCAGGAAGCTCTCAGAAGTGAGTTTTTTGGTCCTAATCATTAGAAATCAGTTACTTGGCAAACATGGTTTTGATTGAAAATATTGCTCCTTGTTTA
This sequence comes from Pampus argenteus, assembly GCA_036937835.1. Taxonomy (NCBI): domain Eukaryota; kingdom Metazoa; phylum Chordata; class Actinopteri; order Scombriformes; family Stromateidae; genus Pampus; species Pampus argenteus. The sequence goes on from CM072860.1 coordinate 14,258,264, forward strand.
AGAAAAACTGTAGTGTCAGTTTTGGCCTGAGAGAAAGCTATTTTTACAAATGTTACAGTAAAAGCTGCAGGAAGCTCTCAGAAGTGAGTTTTTTGGTCCTAATCATTAGAAATCAGTTACTTGTTGATGGCAAACATGGTTTTGATTGAAAATATTGCTCCTTGTTTAAGAAAAACTGTAGTTGTCAGTTTTGGCCTGAGACAAAGCTATTTTTACCAATGTTACAGTAAAAGCTGCAGGAAACTCTCAGAAGTGAGTTTTTTGGTCCTAATCATTAAAAATCAGTTACTTGTTGATGGCAAACATGGTATTGATTGAAAGTTTTGCTCCTTGTTTAAGAAAAACTATAGTTGTCAGTTTTGGGCTTCTCTCGCCGAGAGAAAGCTATTTTTACAAATGTTACAGTAAAAGCTGCAGGAAGCTCTCAGAAGTGAGTTTTTTGGTCCTAATCATTAGAAATCAGTTACTTGTTTATGGCAAACATGGTTTTGATTGAAAATATTGCTCCTTGTTTAAGAAAAACTATAGTTGTCAGTTTTGGCCTTCTCTCGCCGAGAGAAAGCTATTTTTACAAATGTTACAGTAAAAGCTGCAGGAAGCTCTCAGAAGTGAGTTTGTTGGTCCTAATCATTAGAAATCAGTTACTTGTTGATGGCAAACATGGTTTTGATTGAAAATATTGCTCCTTGTTTAAGAAAAACTGTAGTTGTCAGTTTTGGCCTGAGACAAAGCTATTTTTACAAATGTTACAGTAAAAGCTGCAGGAAGCTCTCAGAAGTGAGTTTTTTGGTCCTAATCATTAGAAATCAGTTACTTGTTGATGGCAAACATGGTTTTGATAGAAAATATTGCTCCTTGTTTAAGAAAAACTGTAGTTGTCAGTTTTGGCCTGAGAGAAAGCTATTTTTACAAATGTTACAGTAAAAGCTGCACGAAGCTCTCAGAAGTTTTTTTTGGTCTCCTAATCATTAGAAATCAGTTACTTGTTGATGGCAAACATGGTTTTGATTGAAAATATTGCTCCTTGTTTAAGAAAAACTGTAGTTGTCAGTTTTGGCCTGAGACAAAGCTATTTTTACAAATGTTACAGTAAAAGCTGCAGGAAGCTCTCAGAAGTTTTTTTTGGGCTCCTAATCATTAGAAATCAGTTACTTGTTGATGGCAAACATGGTTTTGATTGAAAGTTTTGCTCCTTGTTTAAGAAAAACTGTAGTTGTCAGTTTTGGCCTGAGAGAAAGCTATTTGTACAAATGTTACAGTAAAAGCTGCAGGAAGCTCTCAGAAGTGAGTTTTTTGGTCCTAATCATTAGAAATCAGTTACTTGTTGATGGCAAACATGGTTTTGATTGAAAATATTGCTCCTTGTTTAACAAAAACTGTAATTGTCAGTTTTGGCCTGAGAGAAAGCTATTTTTACAAATGTTACAGTAAAAGCTGCAGGAAGCTCTCAGAAGTGAGTTTTTTTGGTCCTAATCATCAGAAATCAGTTACTTGTTGATGGCAAACATGGTTTTGATTGAAAATATTGCTCCTTGTTTAAGAAAAACTGTAGTTGTCAGTTTTGGCCTGAGACAAAGCTATTTTTACAAATGTTACAGTAAAAGCTGCAGGAAGCTCTCAGAAGTTTTTTTTGGGCTCCTAATCATTAGAAATCAGTTACTTGTTGATGGCAAACATGGTTTTGATTGAAAGTTTTGCTCCTTGTTTAAGAAAAACTGTAGTTGTCAGTTTTGGCCTGAGAGAAAGCTATTTGTATAAATGTTACAGTAAAAGCTGCAGGAAGCTCTCAGAAGTGAGTTTTTTGGTCCTAATCATTAGAAATCAGTTACTTGTTGATGGCAAACATGGTTTTGATTGAAAATATTGCTCCTTGTTTAAGAAAAACTGTAGTTGTCAGTTTTGGGCTTCTCTCGCCGAGAGAAAGCTATTTTTACAAATGTTACAGTAAAAGCTGCAGGAAGCTCTCAGAAGTGAGTTTTGTGGTCCTAATCATTAGAAATTAGTTACTTGTTGATGGCAAACATGGTTTTGATTAAAAATATGGCTCCTTGTTTAAGAAAAACTATAGTTGTCAGTTTTGGGCTTCTCTCGCCGAGAGAAAGCTATTTTTACAAATGTTACAGTGAAAGCTGAAGGAAGCTTTCAGAAGTGAGTTTTTTGGTCCTAATCATTAGAAATCAGTTACTTGTTGATGGCAAACATGGTTTTGATTGAAAATATTGCTCCTTGTTTAAGAAAAACTATAGTTGTCAGTTTTGGCCTTCTCTCGCCGAGAGAAAGCTATTTTTACAAATGTTACAGTAAAAGCTGCAGGAAGCTCTCAGAAGTGAGTTTTTTGGTCCTAATCATGAGAAATCAGTTACTTATTGATGACAAACATGGTTTTGATTGAAAATATTGCTCCTTGTTTAAGAAAAACTGTAGTTGTCAGTTTTGGCCTGAGAGAAAGCTATTTTTACAAATGTTACAGTAAAAGCTGCAGGAAGCTCTCAGAAGTGAGTTTTTTGGTCCTAAGCATTAGAAATCAGTTACTTGTTGATGGCAAACATGGTTTTGATTGAAAATATTGATCCTTGTTTAAGAAAAACTGTAGTTGTCAGTTTTGGCCAGAGAGAAAGCTATTTTTACAAATGTTACAGTAAAAGCTGCAGGAAGCTCTCAGAAGTGAGTTTTTTGGTCCTAATCATTAGAAATCAGTTACTTGTTGATGGCAAACATGGTTTTGATTGAAAATATTGCTCCTTGTTTAAGAAAAACTGTAGTTGTCAGTTTTGGCCTGAGAGAAAGCTATTTTTACAAATGTTACAGTAAAAGCTGCAGGAAGCTCTCAGAAGTTTTTTTTGGGCTCCTAATCATTAGAAATCAGTTACTTGTTGATGGCAAACATGGTTTTGATTGAAAATATTGCTCCTTGTTTAAGAAAAACTGTAGTTGTCAGTTTTGGCCTGAGACAAAGTTATTTTTACAAATGTTACAGTAAAAGCTGCAGGAAGCTCTCAGAAGTGAGTTTTTTTGGTCCTAATCATTAGAAATCAGTTACTTGTTGATGGCAAACATGGTTTTGATTGAAAATATTGCTCCTTGTTTAAGAAAAACTGTAGTTGTCAGTTTTGGCCTGAGAGAAAGCTATTTTTACAAATGTAACAGTAAAAGCTCCAGGAAGCTCTCAGAAGTGAGTTTTTTGGTCCTAATCATTAGAAATCAGTTACTTGTTGATGGCAAACATGGTTTTGATTAAAAATATTGCTCCTTGTTTAAGAAAAACTGTAGTTGTCAGTTTTGGCCTGAGAGAAAGCTATTTTTACAAATGTTACAGTAAAAGCTGCAGGAAGCTCTCAGAAGTGAGTTTTTTGGTCCTAATCATGAGAAATCAGTTACTTATTGATGACAAACATGGTTTTGATTGAAAATATTGCTCCTTGTTTAAGAAAAACTGTAGTTGTCAGTTTTGGCCTGAGAGAAAGCTATTTTTACAAATGTTACAGTAAAAGCTGCAGGAAGCTCTCAGAAGTGAGTTTTTTGGTCCTAAGCATTAGAAATCAGTTACTTGTTGATGGCAAACATGGTTTTGATTGAAAATATTGATCCTTGTTTAAGAAAAACTGTAGTTGTCAGTTTTGGCCAGAGAGAAAGCTATTTTTACAAATGTTACAGTAAAAGCTGCAGGAAGCTCTCAGAAGTGAGTTTTTTGGTCCTAATCATTAGAAATCAGTTACTTGTTGATGGCAAACATGGTTTTGATTGAAAATATTGCTCCTTGTTTAAGAAAAACTGTAGTTGTCAGTTTTGGCCTGAGAGAAAGCTATTTTTACAAATGTTACAGTAAAAGCTGCAGGAAGCTCTCAGAAGTTTTTTTTGGGCTCCTAATCATTAGAAATCAGTTACTTGTTGATGGCAAACATGGTTTTGATTGAAAATATTGCTCCTTGTTTAAGAAAAACTGTAGTTGTCAGTTTTGGCCTGAGACAAAGCTATTTTTACAAATGTTACAGTAAAAGCTGCAGGAAGCTCTCAGAAGTGAGTTTTTTTGGTCCTAATCATCAGAAATCAGTTACTTGTTGATGGCAAACATGGTTTTGATTGAAAATATTGCTCCTTGTTTAAGAAAAACTGTAGTTGTCAGTTTTGGCCTGAGACAAAGCTATTTTTACAAATGTTACAGTAAAAGCTGCAGGAAGCTCTCAGAAGTGAGTTTTTTGGTCCTAATCATTATAAATCAGTTACTTGTTGATGGCAAACATGGTTTTGATTGAAAATATTGCTCCTTGTTTAAGAAAAACTGTAGTTGTCAGTTTTGGCCAGAGAGAAAGCTATTTTTACAAATGTTACAGTAAAAGCTGCAGGAAGCTCTCAGAAGTGAGTTTTTTGGTCCTAATCATTAGAAATCAGTTACTTGTTGATGGCAAAATGGTTTTGATTGAAAATATTGCTCCTTGTTTAAGAAAAACTGTAGTTGTCAGTTTTGGCCTGAGAGAAAGCTATTTTTACAAATGTTACAGTAAAAGCTGCAGGAAGCTCTCAGAAGTCTTTTTTGGGCTCCTAATCATTAGAAATCAGTTACTTGTTGATGGCAAACATGGTTTTGATTGAAAATATTGCTCCTTGTTTAAGAAAAACTGTAGTTGTCAGTTTTGGCCTGAGAGAAAGCTATTTTTACAAATGTTACAGTAAAAGCTGCAGGAAGCTCTCAGAAGTTTTTTTTGGGCTCCTAATCATTAGAAATCAGTTACTTGTTGATGGCAAACATGGTTTTGATTGAAAATATTGCTTCTTGTTTAAGAAAAACTGTAGTTGTCAGTTTTGGCCTGAGACAAAGCTATTTTTACAAATGTTACAGTAAAAGCTGCAGGAAGCTCTCAGAAGTGAGTTTTTTTGGTCCTAATCATTAGAAATCAGTTACTTGTTGATGGCAAACATGGTTTTGATTGAAAATATTGCTCCTGGTTTAAGAAAAACTGTAGTTGTCAGTTTTGGCCTGAGAGAAAGCTATTTTTACAAATGTTACAGTAAAAGCTGCAGGAAGCTCTCAGAAGTGAGTTTTTTGGTCCTAATCATGAGAAATCAGTTACTTATTGATGACAAACATGGTTTTGATTGAAAATATTGCTCCTTGTTTAAGAAAAACTGTAGTTGTCAGTTTTGGCCTGAGAGAAAGCTATTTTTACAAATGTTACAGTAAAAGCTGCAGGAAGCTCTCAGAAGTGAGTTTTTTGGTCCTAATCATTAGAAATCAGTTACTTGTTGATGGCAAACATGGTTTTGATTGAAAATATTGCTCCTTGTTTAAGAAAAACTGTAGTTGTCAGTTTTGGCCTGAGAGAAAGCTATTTTTACAAATGTTACAGTAAAAGCTGCAGGAAGCTCTCAGAAGTTTTTTTTGGGCTCCTAATCATTAGAAATCAGTTACTTGTTGATGGCAAACATGGTTTTGATTGAAAATATTGCTCCTTGTTTAAGAAAAACTGTAGTTGTCAGTTTTGGCCTGAGACAAAGTTATTTTTACAAATGTTACAGTAAAAGCTGCAGGAAGCTCTCAGAAGTGAGTTTTTTTGGTCCTAATCATTAGAAATCAGTTACTTGTTGATGGCAAACATGGTTTTGATTGAAAATATTGCTCCTTGTTTAAGAAAAACTGTAGTTGTCAGTTTTGGCCTGAGAGAAAGCTATTTTTACAAATGTTACAGTAAAAGCTGCAGGAAGCTCTCAGAAGTGAGTTCTTTGGTCCTAATCATTAGAAATCAGTTACTTGTTGATGGCAAACATGGTTTTGATTGAAAATATTGCTCCTGGTTTAAGAAAAACTGTAGTTGTCAGTTTTGGCCAGAGAGAAAGCTATTTTTACAAATGTTACAGTAAAAGCTGCAGGAAGCTCTCAGAAGTGAGTTTTTTGGTCCTAATCATTAGAAATCAGTTACTTGTTGATGGCAAACATGGTTTTGATTTAAAATATTGCTCCTTGTTTAAGAAAAACTGTAGTTGTCAGTTTTGGCCTGAGAGAAAGCTATTTTTACAAATGTTACAGTAAAAGCTGCAGGAAGCTCTCAGAAGTGAGTTTTTTGGTCCTAATCATTAGAAATCAGTTACTTGTTGATGGCAAACATGGTTTTGATTGAAAATATTGCTCCTTGCTAAGAAAAACTGTAGTTGTCAGTTTTGGCCTGAGAGAAAGCTATTTTTACAAATGTTACAGTAAAAGCTGCAGGAAGCTCTCAGAAGTGAGTTTTGTGGTCCTAATCATTAGAAATCAGTTACTTGTTGATGGCAAACATGGTTTTGATTAAAAATATTGCTCCTTGTTTAAGAAAAACTGTAGTTGTCAGTTTTGGCCTGAGGGGAAAGCTATTTTTTACAAATGTTACAGTAAAAGCTGCAGGAAGCTCTCAGAAGTGAGTTCTTTGGTCCTAATCATTAGAAATCAGTTACTTGTTGATGGCAAACATGGTTTTGATTGAAAATATTGCTCCTGGTTTAAGAAAAACTGTAGTTGTCAGTTTTGGCCTTCTCTCGCCGAGAGAAAGCTATTTTTACAAATGTTACAGTAAAAGCTGCAGGAAGCTCTCAGAAGTGAGTTTTTTGGTCCTAATCATTAGAAATCAGTTACTTGTTGATGGCAAACATGGTTTTGATTGAAAATATTGCTCCTTGTTTAAGAAAAACTGTAGTTGTCAGTTTTGGCCTGAGAGAAAGCTATTTGTACAAATGTTACAGTAAAAGCTGCAGGAAGCTCTCAGAAGTGAGTTTTTTGGTCCTAATCATTAGAAATCAGTTACTTGTTGATGGCAAACATGGTTTTGATTGAAAATTTTGCTCCTTTTTTAAGAAAAACTATAGTTGTCAGTTTTGGGCTTCTCTCGCCGAGAGAAAGCTATTTTTACAAATGTTACAGTAAAAGCTGTAGGAAGCTCTCAGAAGTGAGTTTTTTGGTCCTAATGATTAGAAATTAGTTACTTGTTGATGGCAAACATGGTTTTGATTGAAAATATTGCTCCTTGTTTAAGAAAAACTATAGTTGTCAGTTTTGGGCTTCTCTCGCCGAGAGAAAGCTATTTTTACAAATGTTACAGTAAAAGCTTAGGTAGCTCTCAGAAGTGAGTTTTTGTGGTCCTAATCATTAGAAATTAGTTACTTGTTGATGGCAAACATGGTTTTGATTGAAAATTTTGCTCCTTGTTTAAGAAAAACTATAGTTGTCAGTTTTGGGCTTCTCTCGCCGAGAGAAAGCTATTTTTACAAATGTTACAGTAAAAGCTGTAGGAAGCTCTCAGAAGTGAGTTTTTTGGTCCTAATGATTAGAAATTAGTTACTTGTTGATGGCAAACATGGTTTTGATTGAAAATATTGCTCCTTGTTTAAGAAAAACTATAGTTGTCAGTTTTGGGCTTCTCTCGCCGAGAGAAAGCTATTTTTACAAATGTTACAGTAAAAGCTTAGGTAGCTCTCAGAAGTGAGTTTTTGTGGTCCTAATCATTAGAAATTAGTTACTTGTTGATGGCAAACATGGTTTTGATTGAAAATTTTGCTCCTTGTTTAAGAAAAACTATAGTTGTCAGTTTTGGGCTTCTCTCGCCGAGAGAAAGTTATTTTTACAAATGTTACAGTAAAAGCTGCAGGAAGCTCTCAGAAGTGAGTTTTTTGGTCCTAATCATTAGAAATCAGTTACTTGTTGATGGCAAACATGGTTTTGATTGAAAATATTGCTCCTGGTTTAAGAAAAACTGTAGTTGTCAGTTTTGGCCTGAGACAAAGCTATTTTTACAAATGTTACAGTAAAAGCTGCAGGAAGCTCTCAGAAGTGAGTTTTTTGGTCCTAATCATTAGAAATCAGTTACTTGTTGATGGCAAACATGGTTTTGATTAAAAATATTGCTCCTTGTTTAAGAAAAACTGTAGTTGTCAGTTTTGGCCTGAGAGAAAGCTATTTTTACAAATGTTACAGTAAAAGCTGCAGGAAGCTCTCAGAAGTTATTTTTAGGCTCCTAATCATTAGAAATCAGTTACTTGTTGATGGCAAACATGGTTTTGATTGAAAATATGGCTCCTTGTTTAAGAAAAACTATAGTTGTCAGTTTTGGGCTTCTCTCGCCGAGAGAAAGCTATTTTTTACAAATGTTACAGTAAAAGCTGCAGGAAGCTCTCAGAAGTGAGTTTTTTGGTCCTAATCATTAGAAATCAGTTACTTGTTGATGGCAAACATGGTTTTGATTGAAAATATTGCTCCTTGTTTAAGAAAAACTGTAGTTGTCAGTTTTGGCCTGAGACAAAGCTATTTTTACAAATGTTACAGTAAAAGCTGCAGGAAGCTCTCAGAAGGGAGTTTTTTGGTCCTAATCATTAGAAATCAGTTAATTGTTGATGGCAAACATGGTTTTGATTGAAAATATTGCTCCTTGTTTAAGAAAAACTGTAGTTGTCAGTTTTGGCCTGAGACAAAGCTATTTTTACAAATGTTACAGTAAAAGCTGCAGGAAGCTCTCAGAACCTATTTTTAAGCTCCTAATCATTAGAAATCAGTTACTTGTTGATGGCAAACATGGTTTTGATTGAAAATATTGCTCCTTGTTTAAGAAAAACTGTAGTTGTCAGTTTTGGCCTGAGAGAAAGCTATTTTTACAAATGTTACAGTAAAAGCTGCAGGAAGCTCTCAGAACTTATTTTTAGGCTCCTAATAATTAGAAATCAGTTACTTGTTGATGGCAAACATGGTTTTGATTGAAAATATTGCTCCTTGTTTAAGAAAAACTGTAGTTGTCAGTTTTGGCCTGAGACAAAGCTATTTTTACAAATGTTACAGTAAAAGCTGCAGGAAGCTCTCAGAAGTGAGTTTTTTGGTCCTAATCATTAGAAATCAGTTACTTGTTGATGGCAAACGTGGTTTTGAATGAAAATATTGGTCCTTGTTTAAGAAAAACTGTAATTGTCAGTTTTGGCCTGAGAGTAAGCAATTTTTACAAATGTTACAGTAAAAGCTGCAGGAAGCTCTCAGAAGTGAGTTTTTTGGTCCTAATCATTAGAAATCAGTTACTTGTTGATGGCAAACATGGTTTTGATTGAAAATATGGCTCCTTGTTTAAGAAAAACTATAGTTGTCAGTTTTGGGCTTCTCTCGCCGAGAGAAAGCTATTTTTACAAATGTTACAGTGAAAGCTGAAGGAAGCTTTCGAAAGTGAGTTTTTTGGTCCTAATCATTAGAAATCAGTTACTTGTTGATGGCAAACATGGTTTTGATTGAAAATATTGCTCCTTGTTTAAGAAAAACTGTAGTTGTCAGTTTTGGCCTTCTCTCGCCGAGAGAAAGCTATTTTTACAAATGTTACAGTAAAAGCTGCAGGAAGCTCTCAGAAGTGAGTTTTTTGGTCCTAATCATTAGAAATCAGTTACTTGTTGATGGCAAACATGGTTTTGATTGAAAATATTGCTCCTTGTTTAAGAAAAACTGTAGTTGTCAGTTTTGGCCTGAGAGAAAGCTATTTTTACAAATGTTACAGTAAAAGCTGCAGGAAGCTCTCAGAAGTGAGTTTTTTGGTCCTAATCATTAGAAATCAGTTACTTGTTGATGGCAAACATGGTTTTGATTGAAAATATTGCTCCTTGCTAAGAAAAACTGTTGTTGTCAGTTTTGGCCTGAGAGAAAGCTATTTTTACAAATGTTACAGTAAAAGCTGCAGGAAGCTCTCAGAAGTGAGTTTTTTGGTCCTAATCATTAGAAATCAGTTACTTGTTGATGGCAAAATGGTTTTGATTGAAAATATTGCTCCTTGTTTAAGAAAAACTGTAGTTGTCAGTTTTGGCCTGAGAGAAAGCTATTTTTTTACAAATGTTACAGTAAAAGCTGCAGGAAGCTCTCAGAAGTCTTTTTTGGGCTCCTAATCATTAGAAATCAGTTACTTGTTGATGGCAAACATGGTTTTGATTGAAAATATTGCTCCTTGTTTAAGAAAAACTGTAGTTGTCAGTTTTGGCCTGAGACAAAGCTATTTTTACAAATGTTACAGTAAAAGCTGCAGGAAGCTCTCAGAAGTGAGTTTTTTGGTCCTAATCATTAGAAATCAGTTACTTGTTGATGGCAAACATGGTTTTGATTGAAAATATTGCTCCTTGTTTAAGAAAAACTGTAGTTGTCAGTTTTGGCCTGAGAGAAAGCTATTTTTACAAATGTTACAGTAAAAGCTGCAGGAAGCTCTCAGAACTTATTTTTAGGCTCCTAATAATTAGAAATCAGTTACTTGTTGATGGCAAACATGGTTTTGATTGAAAATATTGCTCCTTGTTTAAGAAAAACTGTAGTTGTCAGTTTTAGCCTGAGAGAAAGCTATTTTTACAAATGTTACAGTAAAAGCTGCAGGAAGCTCTCAGAACCTATTTTTAAGCTCCTAATCATTAGAAATCAGTTACTTGTTGATGGCAAACATGGTTTTGATTGAAAATATTGCTCCTTGTTTAAGAAAAACTGTAGTTGTCAGTTTTGGCCTGAGACAAAGCTATTTTTACAAATGTTACAGTAAAAGCTGCAGGAAGCTCTCAGAAGGGAGTTTTTTGGTCCTAATCATTAGAAATCAGTTAATTGTTGATGGCAAACATGGTTTTGATTGAAAATATTGCTCCTTGTTTAAGAAAAACTGTAGTTGTCAGTTTTGGCCTGAGACAAAGCTATTTTTACAAATGTTACAGTAAAAGCTGCAGGAAGCTCTCAGAACCTATTTTTAAGCTCCTAATCATTAGAAATCAGTTACTTGTTGATGGCAAACATGGTTTTGATTGAAAATATTGCTCCTTGTTTAAGAAAAACTGTAGTTGTCAGTTTTGGCCTGAGACAAAGCTATTTTTACAAATGTTACAGTAAAAGCTGCAGGAAGCTCTCAGAAGGGAGTTTTTTGGTCCTAATCATTAGAAATCAGTTAATTGTTGATGGCAAACATGGTTTTGATTGAAAATATTGCTCCTTGTTTAAGAAAAACTGTAGTTGTCAGTTTTGGCCTGAGACAAAGCTATTTTTACAAATGTTACAGTAGAAGCTGCAGGAAGCTCTCAGAACCTATTTTTAAGCTCCTAATCATTAGAAATTAGTTACTTGTTGATGGCAAACATGGTTTTGATTGAAAATATTGCTCCTTGTTTAAGAAAAACTGTAGTTGTCAGTTTTGGCCTGAGACAAAGCTATTTTTTACAAATGTTACAGTAAAAGCTGCAGGAAGCTCTCAGAACCTATTTTTAAGCTCCTAATCATTAGAAATCAGTTACTTGTTGATGGCAAACATGGTTTTGATTGAAAATATTGCTCCTTGTTTAAGAAAAACTGTAGTTGTCAGTTTTGGCCTGAGAGAAAGCTATTTTTACAAATGTTACAGTAAAAGCTGCAGGAAGCTCTCAGAACTTATTTTTAGGCTCCTAATAATTAGAAATCAGTTACTTGTTGATGGCAAACATGGTTTTGATTGAAAATATTGCTCCTTGTTTAAGAAAAACTGTAGTTGTCAATTTTGGCCTGAGAGAAAGCTATTTTTACAAATGTTACAGTAAAAGCTGCAGGAAGCTCTCAGAAGTTATTTTTAGGCTCCTTATCATTAGAAATCAGTTACTTGTTGATGGCAAACATGGTTTTGATTGAAAATATTGCTCCTTGTTTAAGAAAAACTGTAGTTGTCAGTTTTGGCCTGAGACAAAGCTGTTTTTACAAATGTTACAGTAAAAGCTGCAGGAAGCTCTCAGAAGTGAGTTTTTTGGTCCTAATCATTAGAAATCAGTTACTTGTTGATGGCAAACATGGTTTTGATTGAAAATATTGCTCCTTGTTTAAGAAAAACTGTAGTTGTCAGTTTTGGCCTGAGAGAAAACTATTCTTTACAAATGTTACAGTAAAAGCTGCAGGAAGCTCTCAGAAGTGAGTTTTTGGTCCTAATCATTAGAAATCAGTTACTTGTTGATGGCAAACATGGTTTTGTTGAAAATATTGATCCTTGTTTAAGAAAAGCTGTAGTTGTCAGGTTTGGCCTGAGAGAAAGCTATTTTTTACAAATGTTACAGTAAAAGCTGCAGGAAGCTCTCAGAAGTTACTTTTGGGCTCCTAATCATTAGAAATCAGTTACTTGTTGATGGCAAACATGGTTTTGATTGAAAATATTGCTCCTTGTTTAAGAAAAACTGTAGTTGTCAGTTTTGGCCTAAGAGAAAGCTATTTTTACAAATGTTACAGTAGAAGCTGCAGGAAGCTCTCAGAATTGAGTTTTTTGGTCCTAATCATTAGAAATCAGTCACTTGACTTGTTGATGGCAAACATGGTTTTGATTGAAAATATTGATCCTTGTTTAAAAAAAACTGTAGTTGTCAGTTTTGGCCTGAGAGAAAGCTATTTTTACAAATGTTACAGTAAAAGCTGCAGGAAGCTCTCAGAAGTGAGTTTTTTGGTCCTAATCATCAGAAATCAGTTACTTGTTGATGGCAAACATGGTTTTGATTGAAAATATTGCTCCTTGTTTAAGAAAAACTGTAGTTGTCAGTTTTGGCCTGAGAGAAAGCTATTTTTACAAATGTTACAGTAAAAGCTGCAGGAAGCTCTCAGAAGTGAGTTTTTTGGTCCTAATCATTAGAAATCAGTTACTTGTTGATGGCAAACATGGTTTTGATTGAAAATATGGCTCCTTGTTTAAGAAAAACTATAGTTGTCAGTTTTGGGCTTCTCTCGCCGAGAGAAAGCTATTTTTACAAATGTTACAGTGAAAGCTGAAGGAAGCTTTCAGAAGTGAGTTTTTTGGTCCTAATCATTAGAAATCAGTTACTTGTTGATGGCAAACATGGTTTTGATTGAAAATATTGCTCCTTGTTTAAGAAAAACTGTAGTTGTCAGTTTTGGCCTTCTCTCGCCGAGAGAAAGCTATTTTTACAAATGTTACAGTAAAAGCTGCAGGAAGCTCTCAGAAGTGAGTTTTTTGGTCCTAATCATTAGAAATCAGTTACTTGTTGATGGCAAACATGGTTTTGATTGAAAATATTGCTCCTTGTTTAAGAAAAACTGTAGTTGTCAGTTTTGGCCTGAGAGAAAGCTATTTTTACAAATGTTACAGTAAAAGCTGCAGGAAGCTCTCAGAAGTGAGTTTTTTGGTCCTAATCATTAGAAATCAGTTACTTGTTGATGGCAAACATGGTTTTGATTGAAAATATTGCTCCTTGCTAAGAAAAACTGTTGTTGTCAGTTTTGGCCTGAGAGAAAGCTATTTTTACAAATGTTACAGTAAAAGCTGCAGGAAGCTCTCAGAAGTGAGTTTTTTGGTCCTAATCATTAGAAATCAGTTACTTGTTGATGGCAAAATGGTTTTGATTGAAAATATTGCTCCTTGTTTAAGAAAAACTGTAGTTGTCAGTTTTGGCCTGAGAGAAAGCTATTTTTTTACAAATGTTACAGTAAAAGCTGCAGGAAGCTCTCAGAAGTCTTTTTTGGGCTCCTAATCATTAGAAATCAGTTACTTGTTGATGGCAAACATGGTTTTGATTGAAAATATTGCTCCTTGTTTAAGAAAAACTGTAGTTGTCAGTTTTGGCCTGAGACAAAGCTATTTTTACAAATGTTACAGTAAAAGCTGCAGGAAGCTCTCAGAAGTTATTTTTAGGCTCCTAATCATTAGAAATCAGTTACTTGTTGATGGCAAACATGGTTTTGATTGAAACTATTGCTCCTTGTTTAAGAAAAACTGTAGTTGTCAGTTTTGGCCTGAGACAAAGCTATTTTTACAAATGTTACAATAAAAGCTGCAGGAAGCTCTCAGAAGTGAGTTTTTTGGTCCTAATCATTAGAAATCAGTTACTTGTTGATGGCAAACATGGTTTTGATTGAAAATATTGCTCCTTGTTTAAGAAAAACTGTAGTTGTCAGTTTTGGCCTGAGAGAAAGCTATTTTTACAAATGTTACAGTAAAAGCTGCAGGAAGCTCTCAGAAGTTATTTTTAGGCTCCTAATCATTAGAAATCAGTTACTTGTTGATGGCAAACATGGTTTTGATTGAAAATATTGCTCCTTGTTTAAGAAAAACTGTAGTTGTCAGTTTTGGCCTGAGACAAAGCTATTTTTACAAATGTTACAGTAAAAGCTGCAGGAAGCTCTCAGAAGTGAGTTTTTTGGTCCTAATCATTAGAAATCAGTTACTTGTTGATGGCAAACGTGGTTTTGAATGAAAATATTGGTCCTTGTTTAAGAAAAACTGTAATTGTCAGTTTTGGCCTGAGAGAAAGCAATTTTTACAAATGTTACAGTAAAAGCTGCAGGAAGCTCTCAGAAGTGAGTTTTTTGGTCCTAATCATTAGAAATCAGTTACTTGGCAAACATGGTTTTGATTGAAAATATTGCTCCTTGTTTAAGAAAAACTGTAGTGTCAGTTTTGGCCTGAGAGAAAGCAATTTTTACAAATGTTACAGTAAAAGCTGCAGGAAGCTCTCAGAAGTGATTTTTTTGGTCCTAATCATTAGAAATCAGTTACTTGTTGATGGCAAACATGGTTTTGATTGAAAATATTGCTCCTTGTTTAAGAAAAACTGTAGTTGTCAGTTTTGGCCTGAGAGAAAGCTATTTTTACAAATGTTACAGTAAAAGCTGCAGGAAGCTCTCAGAAGTGAGTTTTTTGGTCCTAATCATCAGAAATCAGTTACTTGTTGATGGCAAACATGGTTTTGATTGAAAATATTGCTCCTTGTTTAAGAAAAACTGTAGTTGTCAGTTTTGGCCTGAGAGAAAGCTATTTTTACAAATGTTACAGTAAAAGCTGCAGGAAGCTCTCAGAAGTGAGTTTTTTGGTCCTAATCATTAGAAATCAGTTACTTGTTGATGGCAAACATGGTTTTGATTGAAAATATGGCTCCTTGTTTAAGAAAAACTATAGTTGTCAGTTTTGGGCTTCTCTCGCCGAGAGAAAGCTATTTTTACAAATGTTGCAGTGAAAGCTGAAGGAAGCTTTCAGAAGTGAGTTTTTTGGTCCTAATCATTAGAAATCAGTTACTTGTTGATGGCAAACATGGTTTTGATTGAAAATATTGCTCCTTGTTTAAGAAAAACTGTAGTTGTCAGTTTTGGCCTTCTCTCGCCGAGAGAAAGCTATTTTTACAAATGTTACAGTAAAAGCTGCAGGAAGCTCTCAGAAGTGAGTTTTTTGGTCCTAATCATTAGAAATCAGTTACTTGTTGATGGCAAACATGGTTTTGATTGAAAATATTGCTCCTTGTTTAAGAAAAACTGTAGTTGTCAGTTTTGGCCTGAGAGAAAGCTATTTTTACAAATGTTACAGTAAAAGCTGCAGGAAGCTCTCAGAAGTGAGTTTTTTGGTCCTAATCATTAGAAATCAGTTACTTGTTGATGGCAAACATGGTTTTGATTGAAAATATTGCTCCTTGCTAAGAAAAACTGTTGTTGTCAGTTTTGGCCTGAGAGAAAGCTATTTTTACAAATGTTACAGTAAAAGCTGCAGGAAGCTCTCAGAAGTGAGTTTTTTGGTCCTAATCATTAGAAATCAGTTACTTGTTGATGGCAAAATGGTTTTGATTGAAAATATTGCTCCTTGTTTAAGAAAAACTGTAGTTGTCAGTTTTGGCCTGAGAGAAAGCTATTTTTTTACAAATGTTACAGTAAAAGCTGCAGGAAGCTCTCAGAAGTCTTTTTTGGGCTCCTAATCATTAGAAATCAGTTACTTGTTGATGGCAAACATGGTTTTGATTGAAAATATTGCTCCTTGTTTAAGAAAAACTGTAGTTGTCAGTTTTGGCCTGAGACAAAGCTATTTTTACAAATGTTACAGTAAAAGCTGCAGGAAGCTCTCAGAAGTGAGTTTTTTGGTCCTAATCATTAGAAATCAGTTACTTGTTGATGGCAAACATGGTTTTGATTGAAAATATTGCTCCTTGTTTAAGAAAAACTGTAGTTGTCAGTTTTGGCCTGAGAGAAAGCTATTTTTACAAATGTTACAGTAAAAGCTGCAGGAAGCTCTCAGAACTTATTTTTAGGCTCCTAATAATTAGAAATCAGTTACTTGTTGATGGCAAACATGGTTTTGATTGAAAATATTGCTCCTTGTTTAAGAAAAACTGTAGTTGTCAGTTTTAGCCTGAGAGAAAGCTATTTTTACAAATGTTACAGTAAAAGCTGCAGGAAGCTCTCAGAACCTATTTTTAAGCTCCTAATCATTAGAAATCAGTTACTTGTTGATGGCAAACATGGTTTTGATTGAAAATATTGCTCCTTGTTTAAGAAAAACTGTAGTTGTCAGTTTTGGCCTGAGACAAAGCTATTTTTACAAATGTTACAGTAAAAGCTGCAGGAAGCTCTCAGAAGGGAGTTTTTTGGTCCTAATCATTAGAAATCAGTTAATTGTTGATGGCAAACATGGTTTTGATTGAAAATATTGCTCCTTGTTTAAGAAAAACTGTAGTTGTCAGTTTTGGCCTGAGACAAAGCTATTTTTACAAATGTTACAGTAAAAGCTGCAGGAAGCTCTCAGAACCTATTTTTAAGCTCCTAATCATTAGAAATCAGTTACTTGTTGATGGCAAACATGGTTTTGATTGAAAATATTGCTCCTTGTTTAAGAAAAACTGTAGTTGTCAGTTTTGGCCTGAGACAAAGCTATTTTTACAAATGTTACAGTAAAAGCTGCAGGAAGCTCTCAGAAGGGAGTTTTTTGGTCCTAATCATTAGAAATCAGTTAATTGTTGATGGCAAACATGGTTTTGATTGAAAATATTGCTCCTTGTTTAAGAAAAACTGTAGTTGTCAGTTTTGGCCTGAGACAAAGCTATTTTTACAAATGTTACAGTAGAAGCTGCAGGAAGCTCTCAGAACCTATTTTTAAGCTCCTAATCATTAGAAATTAGTTACTTGTTGATGGCAAACATGGTTTTGATTGAAAATATTGCTCCTTGTTTAAGAAAAACTGTAGTTGTCAGTTTTGGCCTGAGACAAAGCTATTTTTACAAATGTTACAGTAAAAGCTGCAGGAAGCTCTCAGAACCTATTTTTAAGCTCCTAATCATTAGAAATCAGTTACTTGTTGATGGCAAACATGGTTTTGATTGAAAATATTGCTCCTTGTTTAAGAAAAACTGTAGTTGTCAGTTTTGGCCTGAGAGAAAGCTATTTTTACAAATGTTACAGTAAAAGCTGCAGGAAGCTCTCAGAACTTATTTTTAGGCTCCTAATAATTAGAAATCAGTTACTTGTTGATGGCAAACATGGTTTTGATTGAAAATATTGCTCCTTGTTTAAGAAAAACTGTAGTTGTCAATTTTGGCCTGAGAGAAAGCTATTTTTACAAATGTTACAGTAAAAGCTGCAGGAAGCTCTCAGAAGTTATTTTTAGGCTCCTTATCATTAGAAATCAGTTACTTGTTGATGGCAAACATGGTTTTGATTGAAAATATTGCTCCTTGTTTAAGAAAAACTGTAGTTGTCAGTTTTGGCCTGAGACAAAGCTGTTTTTACAAATGTTACAGTAAAAGCTGCAGGAAGCTCTCAGAAGTGAGTTTTTTGGTCCTAATCATTAGAAATCAGTTACTTGTTGATGGCAAACATGGTTTTGATTGAAAATATTGCTCCTTGTTTAAGAAAAACTGTAGTTGTCAGTTTTGGCCTGAGAGAAAACTATTCTTTACAAATGTTACAGTAAAAGCTGCAGGAAGCTCTCAGAAGTGAGTTTTTGGTCCTAATCATTAGAAATCAGTTACTTGTTGATGGCAAACATGGTTTTGTTGAAAATATTGATCCTTGTTTAAGAAAAGCTGTAGTTGTCAGGTTTGGCCTGAGAGAAAGCTATTTTTACAAATGTTACAGTAAAAGCTGCAGGAAGCTCTCAGAAGTTATTTTTGGGCTCCTAATCATTAGAAATCAGTTACTTGTTGATGGCAAACATGGTTTTGATTGAAAATATTGCTCCTTGTTTAAGAAAAACTGTAGTTGTCAGTTTTGGCCTAAGAGAAAGCTATTTTTACAAATGTTACAGTAGAAGCTGCAGGAAGCTCTCAGAATTGAGTTTTTTGGTCCTAATCATTAGAAATCAGTCACTTGACTTGTTGATGGCAAACATGGTTTTGATTGAAAATATTGATCCTTGTTTAAAAAAAACTGTAGTTGTCAGTTTTGGCCTGAGAGAAAGCTATTTTTACAAATGTTACAGTAAAAGCTGCAGGAAGCTCTCAGAAGTGAGTTTTTTGGTCCTAATCATTAGAAATCAGTTACTTGTTGATGGCAAACATGGTTTTGATTGAAAATATTGCTCCTTGTTTAAGAAAAACTGTAGTTGTCAGTTTTGGCCTGAGAGAAAACTATTCTTTACAAATGTTACAGTAAAAGCTGCAGGAAGCTCTCAGAAGTGAGTTTTTTGGTCCTAATCATTAGAAATCAGTTACTTGTTGATGGCAAACATGGTTTTGATTGAAAATATTGCTCCTTGTTTAAGAAAAACTGTAGTTGTCAGTTTTGGCCTGAGACAAAGCTATTTTTACAAATGTTACAGTAAAAGCTGCAGGAAGCTCTCAGAAGTGAGTTTTTTGGTCCTAATCATTAGAAATCAGTTACTTGTTGATGGCAAACATGGTTTTGATTGAAAATATTGCTCCTTGTTTAAGAAAAACTGTAGTTGTCAGTTTTGGCCTGAGACAAAGCTATTTTTACAAATGTTACAGTAAAAGCTGCAGGAAGCTCTCAGAAGTGAGTTTTTTGGTCCTAATCATTAGAAAATAGTTACTTGTTGATGGCAAACATGGTTTTGATTGAAAATATTGCTCCTTGTTTAAGAAAAACTGTAGTTGTCAGTTTTGGCCTGAGAGAAAGCTATTTTTACAAATGTTACAGTAAAAGCTGCAGGAAGCTCTCAGAAGTGAGTTTTTCGGTCCTAATCA
Organism: Pampus argenteus; assembly: GCA_036937835.1. Classification (NCBI taxonomy): domain Eukaryota; kingdom Metazoa; phylum Chordata; class Actinopteri; order Scombriformes; family Stromateidae; genus Pampus; species Pampus argenteus. The sequence goes on from CM072860.1 coordinate 14,277,131, forward strand.
TTAGAAATCAGTTACTTGTTGATGGCAAACATGGTTTTGATTGAAACTATTGCTCCTTGTTTAAGAAAAACTGTAGTTGTCAGTTTTGGCCTGAGACAAAGCTATTTTTACAAATGTTACAATAAAAGCTGCAGGAAGCTCTCAGAAGTGAGTTTTTTGGTCCTAATCATTAGAAATCAGTTACTTGTTGATGGCAAACATGGTTTTGATTGAAAATATTGCTCCTTGTTTAAGAAAAACTGTAGTTGTCAGTTTTGGCCTGAGAGAAAGCTATTTTTACAAATGTTACAGTAAAAGCTGCAGGAAGCTCTCAGAAGTTATTTTTAGGCTCCTAATCATTAGAAATCAGTTACTTGTTGATGGCAAACAT